>CM032333.1:51267562-52001461 GCA_019022515.1 Quercus aquifolioides
TCTTACATTAAATAAAATAAAGGCAACAAGTCCTAATTAACTAAAAATCAGCCATTCATAAAAAAAAATAATAATAAAAAATAAATTAAAAAAATCAGCCTACTAGTGGTGTTTACATTATTACTCTCGATCTCATCCCTAAACTCTGCTGTTCCTGTACTAACTTTCTATTTTTTATTTTTTTTTTTATATATTATTTTTACCTATTCACACCCGTCATTCTTCTCTCTGATAGATGCTTCTTTCACTCCCCTCATCTTTCCTTTCTTCTTGTTTTATCTTATGTTGCACGGACATAGCTAAAATGACCAATCACCCGTACCCGCGTGGGTACTTGTGCAACTTAAGTTTTTAATTTATTTGAACTCTTAATTTATATTTTACAGAATATTTTATGGATGTCATAGTATTTCCTTCCTTATTGCTTTTAAATTAATTTTATATATGTTTTCAAGCATTTTATTGTTGTTACTTAATTTTAAAATCTAAAACAAACATATCATATACAAAAATATTTAAAATATGCCTAATAATAATAAATTAATTACCATATCTTAGACCTGTCATCGAACCCTAGTTTTTAAGAAATGTTATACCCCATACACGTATTCGTGTCAATACTCTTACAACTTAGGGCTTGTTTGGATTGAGGGGAGAGAAAGGGAGAGTGGAGAGGAGTAAAGTAGAGTTGGTTGAAAATAATCTAATTTTGAGCCGATTCTACTATACTCTATTCTATTCCTTCTCCCTCCCTCTCAATTCAAACGGACCATTAGATTTTATAGTTATGAAGGGCCGAGAAGATGTTGACGATATCATTGTTCTGATTGGATGGATCTGGCAGTGTATGCTTTTGGGGCAGCTCAAGCCAAATGCCTTCTGTGGGTAAGCTATGAACAGAATTGGAAGAAAAAATGATTAAGGAGATTGTATCAAAATTGTGAAATTGGTTTCATGCATGAAACGTACAAAAAGAGTGGCTACTGTATTTGAGTGTTCACACAATTGATTTTATAATGACAAAATTTTGGATACAAGTCCATTACCTTCTTCTAGAAAGGCAACCGAAACAATATCTGAAAGAAATCATGGCAGTCAAAGTGTAGGATAGCGGAAACAATGAATATTTTTGTTTTTATATAATAATAATAAAAAAAAGCATTCTTTTTACGTATGGCTTTTACTTAATCAATCTTACAATTAAGTAGGATCTTTGTACGTGTTCTACACTGTCACTTATTGCCTCTTACAAAATATTGATGAGACTCTAATGGAAACTCGTTGGGTAGTGTGTGTTACAAGAAAACAATACACAAATATCAAAAATCTAAATGCGCTAATGAAATTGATGAGCAAATTAAGAAAGATATATTTCTTGTTCTATACAATAATACGTATCAATATAATCATCACCATTTACAAAAATGAGCACTTGCCAAGCCAAGAGATGCCACTCTTTCGCCGTGGGTATAAGTAAAGGCATTGGGCTAGATTGGACTCACTATGGGGAAAACTTTAATGGAAAAACCCCAATGGGTGATACATAGGTCACCACTCATTGAAGAATCCACTAAAAAAGATTAAGGTTACAAGTGCAAGGAATATATTTGATCCCGAAGCACCTATGTACAATAGAATCTATTGAATTGTCTAGGTGCAGCTCTAACCTGGTTAGACTACTTTTCTTTGTGACCTTCATTGTGCACAAATATCCAATTTGTGACTAACTTCTCAATCAACCTTCTTAATTGTAGAATTTGTTAGTGTAGATATCTTTACAACAAACACGTTTTAACGGTGAATTGTAAGAAGCTTGGCACAAGAAACCCAAGGCGCACAAGGTTGCAGTAACTTCTCTCAATATGTGTGTGTTCTCCTTATAATGACAACTCAAAAAATATGCATTTATACATTTGGAAACCCTAATGCATGGATCCCAAATGAGCCAGGTAATTAGCTTGATTGATCAGAGAAGATTTGATGCATCAAAATTTTCTCTTCTTAAGCAATTTTCCTGTGTTTTCGACATATATAGATCTTCAACACTATTTTAGATACTACGATCATTCACATCAAAGGTGTGAAAATGCTAAAAACTCATTTTAGCTCTCTTCCCCTCAAAAACTCATTCACATCAAGGTTACTATACTAAAATTTTTTTACAACCTAGCTACAGTAAACTGCCATCTTTGGCAATCTACTGTAGCTCAAAAATTAAAATTTTTTTTTATTACACACTTTAATTAAAATAGCATTTCTCTCTCATATTCTCTCTCTCTCTCTTTGTGTATAGCTTCTGATATGGTGGTCGAACAATTCCTCAATATTGATCTCGCAAGGAGGAATTTGGCAGCCGTGATTTTGGCGGGTTGTTTTTCTTTTTCTTTTTCTTTTTCCAGTTGTTGGTGGTGAATGGTGATGAGGTTGTGGGTTTGAGTTTGTGATTTTGGTGATTGGGGGTTGTGGTTGTGGGTGGTGGTGACAGTGGCAGTTGTTGTAGCTATGGTGGCTACCGATTGGTGGTTTTTTTTTTTTTTTTTTTTTTTTTTCGGTGGTGGTGGCTAGCAGTGGCTAGCCATGGGTGTGGGTGTGAGTTTGCTTGGATTGAGAAGAAAGTGGTGGGGTTGCTTCAAAGAAAGAGAGAGACACAGATTAGAAGAGAGAGAAAAAAACATATTGGGAGAAAAAAATAATATTTAAATGAGGTGGTAAAAAAAATAGAATTTTTGATGTTGGGTATATTGTAAAGTGAGGTGTTAAAATGGATAAAGTAGTTTTTAAGTTGTTAAAAGCCAAAAATTTTAACATTATTGATGTGGATGCTCTAAGAACTTAATGACTCAATTACTTCAAACTGCGTTTTGATTTAGATTTGCCAACACGAGCATTCACAACAAGGTTCTCAAAAAATATAGCTTTTAGCAACTCAAAATACTACTTTATTTATTTTAAAACTCTACTTTATAATATACCCAACATCAAAAGTTTTATATTTTTACCACTTCATTAAAATATTATTTCTTTATTATTTTTTAATTCTTTTTTATTCTCAATCTAGATCTCTTCCTCCCTCTTTCTTCCTCTCTCTTTCTCTATGTGTATCTCTCTACTCCCAAACAAAAACAACCAACCCACCACTCACAACCATTGCTAGCCACCACCACCATCAGAAAACCCAAGCCATTGCAAAACTGAAACCCACTGCCACTGGCCACACCCACTACCACCAGCCACCATTGCCCACACCCACTACCATAACCACCACTGCCCACAACCTCAACCCCTAACCACCAAAATCACAAACAAGTCACTAACCCAAAACCAAATCACAAACCCAAAATCAAATCACAACCAAATCATAAACTCAAACCCACAACTACCGAACCCCCAAGAACAAACAAATCACAAACTCAAACCCACGAAGAATAGAAAAACAAAAACAAAAATAAAAACATCAATGGTACGTACAAGACTTGACCTTTACCTATTTTGATAATTAATGGGTATTGGATAAAGACTAAAAAGAAATTAGGATTGATCGAGGAATCCTTGACCTCTACAGATTACTCTGCATAAATAATTCTTATCTGATGACTTTTATTCAAATAAACCACTGCTCCTTTTATACAAGATAAGCACTGCATTTTAGGAACAAACTATCCTAATAAAACTCAAACACTAGCTCCACTAGCCGTTACCCCCCCAAACACTTGATAAACAAATTCCCTTATCCTACTAAAATGCAAATACAAATGCAATTGATCCTAATATTATGCAACAACTTATTCTGATCCTAAAATTAAGCAAACATCCAAATATTCTGCAGCAAGCATAACGTTAAAATCTGTAACAGAAACTCCACTTCTTTTGCACGTAACAATCAAAACCCACGAAGCACCATGGTGAGAGAGAGGGAGAGTCAGAGAGAGAGAGAGAGAGGGACGAGCAAGAGAGAATCGATTGGTTGACGAGGCGGCAAAGCTTGCAAATTGATTGGTCAACGACGAGCGGTGAGGCCGAGTGGAGGCATTGGGATATGGCGTCTTTGCTCGGTTTGGATTCAGAGTTTAGGTGTTTCGAGTGGCCTGGAGAGAGAGAGAGAGAAATTAATGAAAAAAGGTAGCAACTTACTACAATAAGTTGCTACTAAATTTAAGTTTGGCACCATTGATGTAGGGTCTTTTTTGGTAGTTGAGGTGCTAAAATAACTTGTGGGTTATTTTAGCACTTTTATTGTGAATGGTGTAACATAGTTTGACCCTAACAATATATATATATATATATATATATATAAAATTTAACTGAGTGATGTTTCTCCAAAAAAAAAAAAACTGAGTGATAAAACTTTTGAAAAGGTATGTCTGTTTGAAGGTAGGTAGTTCGCGGTTTCAATAAATCCCATGGTGGTTTTTATGATTTTTTCCGAAGCAATTAAAATTGAAAGGAAGAGTTGGGTTTGTATGACTTTTGCATTAAGTAGGACCGACCATACACGTACACGCAAAACGTGTACTTGGGCCAGAGGGACCATGACATATTGCTTTAGAAATTTAAAAGGGTGCTTTAGCTGGGGCAGGGGGTCTCTTAATTAATTAGGTCAAAGATAAAATTAAATTCAGAGAAACCTCAATCTAATGCCAGTTACAACTTACAACGTGAACATAGAGAACACTTGTTTAAGACAAATGAGGTCTCTTCCATGCTCCCTATGAAAATAAATAAAATTAGGGGTACATTTGGTACACTAAATGAGGAATACGACAGGAATTGTAATCTTTATTACTAGTAATAAAGTGTGCTGTAATGTAATAATTAAACATATTCATTAGTTTGGTTGTGAGTTATAACATTAGAATGAAACTTAACATTTATTTTAGGAAATATCTTACACATACAATTATATTTCCTTAAAAATTGTTATTTTTAAATTTAAGACAGACATGTGTTATTTTTTATGATTTTTTATTTTTATAATTGTAGGATATATATGAAAAGTTTGTTTATTTGGAAATATATTAAGTTTTGAAATTATTGCACTTACTAAGAAATAACTAATACAATCTTTTAAAGAGGAATATTTATTTCTCATTTTGAAGAATAGCTATTCATAAGGAATGACTATTCCTTGTAATAAAAATATAACCAAACTAAAGAATAACTAAATCATAGGAATAACTATTATATTACAGTGTCTATTATAGTCTATCAAACATGCCCCTAGGTTTAGTGCTGTTGGAAGCAATAATATTTCAATTAGTAAATTAAAAGAGAAAAAATTAAAATAAACAAATGATATTAAAAAAAGAGCTTCAAATTTCAACCCTTGTGTCCTGGACTTGCATTCGTCAGGAAGTTTCTTAATCCTACTTTTTTGGCTTATTAAATAGTAAGGGCCCGTTTGGTAGGGTATTTCAAACACTTATTTTTAGTTTTTAAATAACATTACACACATTTTCACTCACACGTATTTTAAAAAACTATAAACAACATTACTAAAACTCCTCTACCAAATGGACCCTAAATGTTTATTTTTTGTTTTGTATTTTGCATGCTTACCTCGACTCATGGGACATGCATTTCTCGGGAAGGTTACTTTACCTTAAAGTATTCTTCTTCTTCTTCTTCTTCTTCTTCTTCTTTTTTTTTTTTTTTTTTGAGAAGAACTTTACCTTAGCCTAAATTGGTATTCGTTCATGTCGAATTCATCAATTTTGTTTATAATTATATCAAATTCTCTACTCTCTAGTAGCCGTAAGAGCATGTTCTAGCTAGCATTGCAACTTTTATTAAAAGTTGGCCCATGATGCTACTGTTAATTAATTAGCTTATAGGCTTATACCCTAGAACTTCAAAGAAAGTATTAAAAGAACTAGTGTTTCATTTTTTTTTTTGATGAAAGAAGAGCTAGTCTTAGAATAACTCACCCATGTTCATTTTATATTAACGAAATGATATAGTCAAGGGTCTCATAATTTAGTGGTATTGCTTGCTCTCATTTATGTGGTAAATCAAGTTTCAAATTCTCTTATATTGTTGCCTCATAATTTAGTGGTATTGTATGTTCTCATTTATGAGGAAAATTAAGTTTTAAATTCCCTTCCCCTATTGTTACAATTTACAACTATTGCATTATCCATAAAAATAAAATAAAATAAAAATCGAAGGTAATAAAATACGGAGGTAAATGGAGAACCAGTAATAAAATGGTCAATATATTGGATGACATAGATGAGATAATCTTGAAAGGTTTGTCTCTATGGACATTAACATTTTAAGGTCGAAGCCGAAGCTGCCGTGGTGTTGCTTTGGAGATTTTAATGAGCTTTTAAGGGTTGAAGATAAGAAGGGAGGTGTGCCACGTCCTCATTATTTGATGCAAATGTTTCGGGAGGCATTGGATCATTGTGATTTTGTGGATTTGGGTTTCTCTGGTCCAGGCTTCACTTGGCATGGCAGGAGGTGGGGGGAGCTGATTTGGGAAAGATTGGATCGTGGGGTTGCCAATTATGAGTGGCTTGCACGGTTTCCGACAGGGAGGGTGCGGCATTTGTCCTGTTTTACTTCGGACCACAGACCGATTCTCTTAACTTTGGATGCCGAAGGAGAAAAACAGAGGTGGAGACGTAAACCCTTTAGATTCGAAGCAATGTGGATGACTGATCCGGGTTGTCATAATACAGTGGTTCGTGCATGGGAATCCAACCAGGAAGGTTTTCCAATGTATAGAATAACAAAAAAGCTGAAAAAGTGTAAGAAGATGCTTAAGAAATGGAGTATAGATCACTTTGGCAATGTTACAAGGCAGATTAAGAAGGTAAAGGAGCTTTTGTGGAAAGCAGAGGAGGAAGCAGTCAGAACTGGGGATATTCAAGAGGTAGTGAGACTGAAGTCTGAATTAAATTTGTTGATAGAAAGGGAGGAACAGATGTGGCATCAGCGGTCTCATGTGAAATGGATTCAAAGTGGGGATCAGAATACGAAGTTCTTTCATGGTACAGCCACTCAGAGGAAAAGGAGAAATTTTATAAGGGGTATACGAGATGAAGGAGGGGTTTGGCAGGAAGATGAGGAGGTTTTTTCCAATCTGTTTATTGACTATTATACTAGATTGTTTACTTCATCTAGTCCACGGGAGTTAGACCAAGTGTTGGAGGGTGTTCAGGTAGTGGTAACAGGGGAAATAAATGCTAGTCTTATGATGGAGTACAAACCAGAGGAAGTGGCTGCTGCTATTAAGGAGATGGCTCCCTTAAAGGCACCGGGTCCAGACGGTATGCCGCCACTGTTTTATCAGTCATATTGGCCAGATGTTGGTATGGAGGTAACTCAAGCTGTTTTGTCCTGTTTGAATTCTGGTTCTATTTTAAGGTCTATTAATCATACCTTTATCTCTTTGATTCCGAAAGTTAAAAACCCAGAGAGAGTTACTGAGTTTCGACCGATAAGTCTCTGCAATGTCATCTATAAGATTGTTAGTAAAGTGTTAGCCAATAGGCTTAAGCCCTGGCTTAATTCCCTTATCTCGGAGACGCAGAGTGCCTTCACAGCTGGCAGATTAATTACCGATAATATATTAATTGCCTTTGAGTCTTTACACCACATGAAGACGGGCTGCTTTGGCAAGAGAAGTTTTATGGCTCTCAAACTAGATATGAGCAAAGCTTACGATAGGGTGGAGTGGGTGTTTTTGGAGAAGATACTTCTAAAGATGGGTTTTCAGGCTTCTTGGGTTTCTCTTATTATGGAGTGCATTACAACGGTATCGTATTCTATCTTAGTAAATGGGGAGCCGAAAGGTATGATTAAACCATCAAGGGGTCTTAGGCAAGGCGACCCCCTCTCTCCCTATCTATTCCTGTTCTGTGCGGAGGGGCTTAATGCTATTTTAAGGCAGGCGGCTGAAGTTGGGGACATTCAGGGGTTTTCGATTTGTAGAAGAGGACCCAAGTTAACCCACCTCTTTTTTGCAGATGATTGCTTGCTATTTTGCAGGTCGACACTTGAGGAGTGTGAAAAAATTCAGGAATTATTAGCACTATATGAGAGTGTCTCAGGGCAGATGGTAAACAAGGAGAAGACTACATTGTTCTTTAGCAGAAATACTGAGGAAGAAATCAAAGAGACAATAAAATTCTCTCTTGGGGTCCCAGCCATCCAACACTACGAGAAGTATTTGGGGTTGCCTTCCTTTGTGGGAAGAAATAAGAAGGCATGCTTCACACAGATAAAAGAGCGGATTTGGTCTCGTATGCAGGGCTGGAAGGAGAAACTTCTCTCTCAAGCTGGGAAGGAAGTCATGATTAAAGCTGTCATACAGTCTATTCCGGCATACTCTATGAGTGTGTTCAAACTTCCTATTGGGCTTTGTAAAGATATTGAAGCAATGATCAGAAGATTCTGGTGGGGGCAGGGGGATAAAAAGAAAATACATTGGGTGAAATGGAGTACGCTATGTACTTCAAAGTCTGTCGGTGGCATGGGTTTCCGGGATCTACAGCAGTTTAATCAAGCCTTACTGGCTAAGCAGGTTTGGAGGTTAGTCCAGCAAAAAGACTCTTTACTATTCAAGGTCTTTGAGGCGAAATTCTTCCCTGGTGGTACTATTCTTGAAGCTGGGGTGCCGACCAATTGCTCATACGCGTGGAGAAGTATTCTCCAAGCTAGGGAGGTTATTCTAAAAGGTGCTATTTGGAGGGTAGGTAATGGTGCTTCGATTAAAATTTGGGAGCATAGGTGGTTGCCATCAACTACTCACAGCAAAGTACTATCACCGAGAGGGAACTCTGATGTAGTTTGGGTTAAGGAGCTTCTAGTACCTAACACTGGAGTGTGGAATATAGGATTGCTGGATAGGATTTTTATTCCTTGGGAGGTTGAAGAAATTAAAAGAATCCATGTTTGTGTTCATGGACAGATTGATGCTTATATATGGCCTCTCACACCGGATGGGAATTATTCTGTTCGTAGTGCTTATCGAATGTTGGCAATGGAGACATCCAGTGGTGAACCAGCTTCCTCAAATCTGGATTCTACGAATCAGGTCTGGAAGGGTGTGTGGAAGATTAGAGCTCCAAATAAAGTTAGGCACTTCATATGGAGGGCAGTGAAGGATTCCTTACCCACGAAGGAAAATCTGAAGAAACGACAGATTCAACTGGAGGTGACTTGCTCTCTCTGTGATGATTCCGAGGAAAACATGATGCATGCATTGTGGTTGTGTGATCAGGCTCAGTCGGTGTGGAAGTCTGAAGCTAGCTTTGTCTATTTGTATCAAAGGAAGTTCAGAACCTTTATGGATTTGTTTGAGGCTGTGCTTGACAGGGGTTCGGTGTTTAAGGTGGCTTGGTTCTCCACAATTGCATGGAGTTTGTGGCAGAGACGAAACAGAATTAGAGAAAGGCAGCAGACGTGGCCTCTTCATGAGGTTAGTAGACGGGCAAAAGAGATGGTTCTAGAGTTCTTTGAAATCACTCAGAAGCCTACTCAGCCAGTGAGACGATCTGCTCCTACCTATTGGCGGCCCCCACAAGAAGGTATGTACAAAGCTAACTTTGATGCTGCCATCTTTGAGGGTCTTGGTATGGCTGGTCTGGGTGTTGTGGTGAGGGATTCAGAAGGGCGAATCATTGCTGCCCTCAGTCAGAAGATTTGTAGTCCTCACTCTGTGGAGTTGGCTGAAGCTTTGGCTTGCAATCGGGCTGTAGTCTTTGCCCAGGAGCTATGTCTTTCACAGGTGGTGTTTGAAGGGGATAATCTTCGTATTGTTCAGGCAGTCAACAGTCAGGAGGCATGTTTAACCTTATGTGGTCATGTCGTTGGGGAGATAAAGAGCTTACGGGGAGGTCTTAGATTTTCTTGTTTTCAGCATGTTAAGAGGGATGGTAACAAGCTTGCCCACTCTCTCGCGCGTAGAGCAGTTTCATCTGCTGACACTGATGTATGGGTAGAAGAACTACCTAGTGATTTGGAAGATGTTTTCCATTTTGATTTTACTCATCAATAAAACTCACTTACCTTCTTCTCAAAAAAAAAGTTCGAACCATATTAATTTTTGTGTGTACTCTCCCTTTGTCTTTAACTATTAAAATTTATTTTTAACAATTTCTCATAAATAGCTATTAGGAGTGGCAAAATTCGATACGATTTTCGAACCTGACACGATACGACATGAAATTAGTAAGTTATAAGTTCAGACTTAATGAGTTTGTGTTATATTCAAGCTAAACACGACTGACCCATTTAATAAATATGTCGGGTTCGTGTCCAACCTATGGAACCCGTTTGACCCGTTTGACTCACTTAACTAAGTGACATTTTACCAATATACTCTTCAAACCCTAGGTATATAAACTTATTAGTTGTTATGATTTATTTTCTTTGACATATTGTGATTGATTATTTGTCATATTGAGATATGTTTTAATTTTGAATGATTATTTATGATGTAGTTACTCGTTAGTTCTGAATTTTATATGAACAAAATTTATTTATTTATTTATTTTTTTGCTTTGATAAAACTTAATAAACGAATCGACATGACCGATCCATTTCATAAATAGGTCATATTAGGTAGGGATGGCAAAATTGGACACAATTTGCAAACCCGATACGACATGACACGAAATTAGTAGGTTATGAGTTGAGGCTTAATGGGTTTGTGTTCTATTTGGGTTGGCACGACGGACTTGTTTGATAAACGAGTTAGGTTAGTGTTCAACTTATGGAACCTGTTTAACCCGTTTGACCCGTTTAATTAAATGAAATTTTATCAATATACCATTCAAACCCTAGGTATATAAACTTATTAGTTGTTGTAGTTTTTTTTTTTTTTTTTTGGTATATTGTGATTGATTATTTGTGATATTGAGATATACTTTTGTAGGGACTCAATTTAGAAAGGCTCCTAACAATAAATTTTTAGAGTGTGGGATGAAAAATTAGGCCCTAACAGACTAACAACAGTACACAGGGAACTTCCACCATTGAAGGGGGATGAACCCAACTTATTCCTAAGGGTAGCTCCTCGGCGCTTGTCCGAGGAGGTTCCTTCCCCCTTTCTCTTTTTCCCCCTCTCCCCATTTTTACTGCTTCGCTCGCCCTTCTTATATAGTCCTCTTCCTCCTGTCTCTTTCTTCCATCTGTTGATCATCCATTTGCCTTCCCTCTGACCGTCCATCCCATCAGAGGCCTTATCAGTACTTGAGTGGTTCACAATGACCAATGTTACCCTGTCCAGGGGTTACATCCCCATTAATGCGGCCAGGGGGTTAGATGAGTGCATTTAGTGTGGAGGTGACAACCTGTTCTGGGCCTGTTCCCCCCCCCCCTGGAATTAGCCTCGGTACGCCGAGGACAGGGATGTCCTCGGCGTGGATCCAAAAAAGTATAGGTCTTCGTACACCATCCTCGGACGATCATCTTTCCTCAGCATGGGCCTTGGGCCAAATACAAGACGGGCCGAGGCTACCAGGCCCACGGGCCCCACAATAGCCCCTCAAAATCCTGCTGCCCGTTCTCTCAGACGGGGAGGAGGGTTTTGATACCCACGGGCCCTCTAGACGATTCACCCCACCTCGGCCCACGTCAGGGCTGATGACTTTTCGCCTGCCCAATGTACGTTTTGGCGTTTCGAGACTCAGTGTGCGCCCGCATTAAATTTTGTCGACACCACGTTTCCCACTTCCAACGGTGTGATGGTAATCGTTCGGTGGGGACTTCCTGCTTTTATGGGCGGGAGGTTACGCTTGGTGAACTTAAATTGGGGATATAAATACTTGTTTGAACCGCTTGGCTTCCTTATTTGTGCGCTCACGAACTTTGGTGTACATACCTTGAATCTGGTTCAACTCCCACACTGCCCGAGAAGGATCTCCACATTTCTGTAAGTCTTTTTCTCTCAGTAGCACAAAATCTTCTTTGATTCTACTCTTTCTTTCCTTCTTTCGGATCCTTTAGTCGTTGCTAGGAATGGGTAAGTTTAAGAAGTTGGTTGAGTCCGACGAAATGATGAAGAAATTTATTGCCGATTATGGGATACCCAGTAATGTGAATTTGAGGTATTGTGAGGAAGGGGAATGGTATATTAAGAGAAACGAGGGTGAAGTTGTGATCCCCATAGTCGCTTTCGTAGAGGGAGGGATGAGAATCCCTATGAGGCCAGTGACGAGCGGATACCTTAGGCATTTTCAGCTGGCTCCAACCCAGTGTGCCGTTAATGTATTTAGGATACTAGGGTGTGTAGACGCCTTGAATGAGAAAATGGGGTTGAGATTAACTCACCATGACGTAAACTGGTGCTACAACCTTCAACACTTGAGGGGTAAGACGTACTATATGAAGACGAGGGACGATAGGGTCCGACTTATCCAGTGCCTTCCCGATTCTAATAAGGGGCTGACTCAAGATTTTCTCATTATGTCGGGGGAATGGCATGACGGTCTCCACTGCCCGACAGTAGAGGGAGAGCCAGGTAGGGTACTCGAAATAGGAGGCGGTCCAGATTCCTGTATTTTTTCTCTTTTGCGTATCTGCTTTGATTGATTGATCACAGGAGCTTTGTTTCTGTTTCTGCAGATCCGCATGCCTTTGCGCGTCATTTTCACCTGGTTAACAATGAGGATTTGGAAGCTGTTCTTAGGGCGGAACTCTTTTTGAACGAGGCTGATAACCAGGTTAGAGCCGCCCACAAGATCCTCGGATGCGACCCAGCCCAGAAGTCGTTCCCGGTCCCAAAGCACGTTATTAGGGCTCGTGATCCTCGGCTCAGGCAAATCACTGTGGTAGCGGACAGTTTTGCATTTTCCGAAGGATCTTCAATTCCGGAAGGCATTCTGTTGGTAGGTTCTTCCTCATCCCATCAAGCATCAGAGACCGAGGAAGGGAACCCTGAGAAGGCAAGGGAGGTGGTCGAACTGAGCTCATCCGAGGATGAATTTAGTGTGTTTAACCTAGCTGATCAGTCCGAGGATCCCTCTGGTGATTTGGGGGACCCCCATTTGTCCGAAACCGATCTTCAGTCCCCAAGGGTTGGTATTCAGGCTGAGATGGGTTTAAAGAGACAGCCCCAAAACAGCCTTCTTGACCTGCTTGAGGGCAACTTCGAGAAAGGTGTGCCAAGAGAGTCACAGCCCAAGCCTCCATCACCTCTACCCCAGCCTTTGTCTGTGCGCACCAGGTCATCCTCTATCCTTCCAATCTCAGACCCTCAGTCCGAGTCTTCCGACCCAAAAATGAAGTGATCTTCTAAGGGCAAGGACCCCATGGATGGGGGCAGATCCCATTCTTCGCCAAAGGAAGGTGGAATCCACCGGCCTTCCAAACAACTGAGGCTCGGTGGTCAACGTAAAGGAAAGGAGATCGTCTAGCAGTCTGAGGCCCAGGCCTGGCTGCCCGCTGCCATGCTCCATGGTCAACCCTTGATGGATGACGCAACGATCCGAGAATCCCGAGGAGGCGAGGGGGCTCTCGTAGTCGACGCCCTGGAGAAGTCTCTTCTCCTTCCCACCGACATGGCTGAGCTTGGGAGCATGAGTGGGCCAGAGGTTGCCCTTAACCTTAAAAGATATCTAGGCATGGTGGGTCCCTTGATACCTGTTTATCTTACTTGAACTTTGTTGCTTAGCACCTCCCTTATCTTTACGGCGTACCTGTTTTTGTTAGCAGACTGTCCAGGCCCTTTTCAGGCTGGACGAAGAGGCTTTTGCCAAGGTAACGCTTTAGCGTAGGAGCGTGACAAGTTCTTGAAGGCTGTGAAGACCTTTAAGAGATCTGAGGCAGATCTAAAAAAGAGGCGATCGAAAATCTGGAGGAGATGACAAAGGCCAGAGATAATGCGGCCCCTGACCTAACCACGGCTACGAAGCAGGCCAAGGATCAGACCAAGCGGTGGCAGGATGTCGAGGGCCACCTACGAACTGCCAAAGAGGACATCGCCGACCTGAAGAAAAAGTTGGCCGAGGCAGTCAGCGCAAGGGGTGTTGCCGAGTATGCCAGGGACGAGGCTGTGAGGGCCAAAGACGAGGCGGTGTTTACGAGAATAGACGCTGAGCGCTTCGCAGAACAGGCGGAAGAGGAGGCTTTTGCCGAGGGGGTGGCTAAGACTGAAGCCACCCTTAAAGCTCAAGTTCCGGCAGTGTGCATGCGCTTCTGTTATGAGACCTGGCATGAAGCCCTTAACCAAGCGGGGGTTGATGTCTCGTCTGACCTTAGGAGGGCAGAGAGAGTATTTTACCCTTCCGCAATTTGCGAGGTTGTTCCTGTTGCTTCCGAGGAGGGGTCTGCATTACCAGCGGCAAGTGAAAGTCATAACGGAACCGCTGAGGACACATCTACAGCTGACAGACCTTTTGAGGTGGTCGAGCCCCATAGAGCGTTGGAGGGGTATAGAACCGAGGGTCAAGAAGTGCCCCAAGATGTGGTGAGGCTTCCTGCTAACTCTCCAGCCACACTCACGGTTCCTCCGATTTCTCCCACCTTGGAAGGGTCCTCTGAAGTAGCCCCTCCGAGACAAGGTCCCTAGGTGATGGTTGAAGCCTTTTGACGAGCCCCTCGAGACAATTTGCCTACTGAGTTGGGGGGAAATGGCATATGGCATAGGACACTGTTATTTGCTTTTTTTTTCATTTCATTTTGCTTCTTGCCTCGGGGGCATTGTAATGAAACTATACACTTTCTATTTGAAATGAACATTCAATATTTTGCTCCTAGTTATTGATGTTTCCTTTTTCTTGCCGTACTTTAATATTTTTCTCAATACCTTGGTTCTGTTCTGGACTTAGTCCCATGAGACCATCAGCTATCCCTCAGGCATGAATCCGAGGATCGTATCACAATTCGGTTCTAGCTATCGCTTTGGTTCTTCTGCAAATAGCTAGTTTAACCCTTCGGTTCTTCTGTAAGTAGCTAGTTTCCCCATAGGTTTGAGTCCTTGGACCATGCAATACCTTGGTTCGGTATAGTACTCAGCTTGCAACAAAATTCTCAACCAAGAGAGTTCAGCTGCAGTAGAAGCTAAGGCCCAGTATTCGGCCTCGGTGGAACTTCTAGAAACAGTGGGTTGCTTTTTAGCAGCCCAAGTAATAGGATTGGAACCCAGAAAAGCAATGAAGCATGATGTAGCCAAAGCTCAGTCTTTGACAAAATTAGAGTAATCTTGGTGTGGCTCTTTCAGTTACCACTTATTAGGCACTTATACTGTTATACAATGTTTCGTTTCTTTTCATCCATTTTTATTTTTCTTTAACTCGTATAAGTACATAACGAGTATTCCCTACTAAAGTCTTGAATAGAAAGTATTGTTTCCAATCTCTCATTTCTTTGCCATGTAGCTTGATAAAATGTCCATATTGTATGTTGCAAATAAGCTTATAGATATAAATTGGCTGGTGGTTTTCCTCACAACTATGCACTTAACCCAATATCCATGTGTACAAAATCCTATGGCCTTATAGCCTGGTATTGTAGGAAGATTATTGTGGACCAAACCCTTTTTATTTTTTTCCCCTATGCTAAAAAATATCTCCTTTAGGATTCATTTTGACCTCCTGCATAAATTTTCCTAGTTCAACTTTTCTTAAGCTTCCCCTGAAGTATGAGCTTGAAAAGCATAATTTTAGGATGTATAGGAATTAGAATTGTAAAAAATATCATCCATGGTTTCTGAGTTTCTTGGATTGCAATTTGGTAAGGCATGTGATAGTATGTATAATGAATCTTTAAGGGTTTTTTTTTTGAAAAATTCATAAACAGGCTTGATTTATACAAGGCATAACCCAAAAAAGAAAGGAACAGGAGCCTAAAGATGAGAAAGTAACAAGAGCGAACAAGTTTGGGAAATGGAAATATGAACAAGGCTTAACCTAAAAAGGGAAGAGAACAGAATGTTGATGTTGAATAATCATTTGGCAAAGGATTGATCCTATTGAATATTATTAGGTGGTGCGACATTCTAAAATATCTGCATGAAATATTACTTGATTCTATTTCAAAGAAACTAAATAAACGTAAAAATATCAAGAAGACAAACTAGTATGAACATGAGTGTACGTCTTTACTTGAGCATTTAAACATGGAGATAAATGTATGACATTCATGTATGGAACTCACAAACACATTCAGTTTTGGGGTCCTATGGAATAAATGTTGAACATAGACAAAAACAAATAAGAATATTATCACACATAACAATGCTCCCTAAATACATATACAAATAGCATAAGACAGATCCAGCTAATTATACCATAATAAAGAAAACAACACACCTCGGACGCCAAAGTCCGAGGTGAACGTAACTTTCATCTTATTCAGGATACTCCGCAAAGTTGTATCTGAACTGGAGATTGAATATAAACCTAAAGAGGAGTCGGGGAAGGTAACAAATATCTTCCAAGGCTATCACCTCCACATTAAATGCTGTCCAGCTAACCCTCTGGCCGCATTAATGTGGAGGTGATACCTGAACAGTAACCGAGCAGCTTTATGGCCACTGAGCAAAGGTTCCGGTAGGTGCTGGATGGGACAGAAAGGAGTTCTCAAGATAAGAACTACACGTGTACGATGTGAATAGGGGGGGGAACGTAGTATATAACATGGAAACGGATGACATTAAAGGGGACTTTTGGGATTTTAAGAAAAAGAGGGAGAAGAAGGAAGAACAGATAGTCCAGGCATAAGGGAGGCTCACTGAAACCTAGCCGAGGGGAATCTTGCTCATACAATTAGCCTGAAATATCCCTTGTTACTCAGCGCATATGACCTTTCCTATCGAACAGTACTAGTTCTTGTACCCACGCTCTAAAAATTTATTGTTTGGGCTTGTTGGGCTGAAAACCCATTCATACTCTGGGTCCACTCCAAGTTGAGTCCCTACAGTATTAGTTAACATTCCCCAACTACAAAAAAAAAATCATTATTTTGTGAGTTGCATTAATAACTTTTGACAAATTAGAACTTATTTTTAAAATATTCTGACAAATTAGAATCATTGGGTGTACTGTTTGGATTCCTTATAGCAAAAAAAAAAAAAAATCCGTTTAATCATCATAATTAATTATGGGGAGTTGGGGACTCTTCTAAAAAAATATATGGGGACTCGCAACAAGTTGTGCTATTCTATATTAATTGCAAGGGTAAATTATTATTAACAAGATAATTTATTTGATAAGAGAAATGATGCTTTTAGGCCATACAGAAATTATAAGTAAAAGGGATAATTACAGTAAACCCCTCTAAGATTAGGCCCGTTTTCATTTTGTCTGCCCGTGGTTCAAAACTTATCACTTTACCCACCTGAGATCCCTTCCGTTAGACACATTTTTAGAGAAAAACAAACATAACACGAATCAAAAAGTTAGAGTTTGATATTAAAAACAAATGTATATGAATGTAACAAATAAAATTCCAAACAATTACAAATCAAATTGTTTGAAATTAAAACAAGTACTACACCGGTGGTGGCTCTTTTGTACTTCAACATGATCTTCCCCTTCCACAAACTCATCAACAACCCAATCACCCAGGTCTAAGAGAGGAGAAAACCGATTATGAACCACCCATGGATATCGACCAAGGATCGGCGACACCACTGTCAGACTCGGAGCCTCAATCTCCGCCATCGTCGAGCTACCCACCATAATGCCGGTGGACCCAGAGTCACGATAGCCTCATCCATGAGTAACCTCGGCATCGAAGACTGAGCCCAACGAGAAACCCACCTTAACAGAGCCAAGAGCCACCGCGTCGGAGTTACTACAAGCCGCCAAGGCTTTTCCGGCCACTGGATGTCCAAGAACTCTCAACGGGATGGGTGCGAGAAGCCCCAATCATATCGCCGAGAAGCCCCTGTTCTGGGTTTGAAAATTTTTTGATCATGTGTTCTGGGTTGGGTCACTGCTGCTGTTTGGTTGTTTGGCCGTTTGGCCGTTGGTGTTCTGGGTTGGGTCGTTGTTTGAAGATCATGTTGAAGGGGAAGATCATGTTGATGAGTGAAGAGTGTTCTGGGTTGGGTCATTGAAGGGGAAAAACAATTATGAACCACCCATGTGTTCTGGGTTGGGTCGTTGTTTGAAGAGTGAAGAGTGTTCATACCTCTTTTTTTATTTTGGTTTAGCCATTTATTTCACAACAGAGATCATTACACAGAACCATACCCTTGAACTCAACTCTAAAAACCCTCCAAGCTCTTTCAAAAAAATTCAAACCCTAACTTTTTGATTCGTGTTATATTTGTTTTTCTCTAAAAATGTGTTTTTCTAACGGCAAAGGGAGAGGTGGGTAACAAATCTCTAACGAAAAGGACCTCAGGTGGGTAAAGTGATAAGTTTTGAACCACGGATAGGCAAAGTGAAAACGGGCCTAACCTCAGGGGGGTTTACTGTAATTATCCCTAAGTGAAATGATATTTTTTAGAATGAAAATATTTTTGATAATACTTAATTAATCATAGGCTTAAAAAAGATCTAATACTATTTTTTTTATAGGGAAAAACAATTATATTTGAATGGTAACTGTGATAGAATATAATGATGGTTGTTGTTGCCGTGATCAATAAGGTAATGATGAATCATTGGATGATTGCTATTATATGGTGAAAATCTATTTGCTTTTATATACTTGGTATGAAATAATAAAGGATAATTTTTTTTTAGCTCAACTAATAAAATCTTTTATTGATATCAATAAAAAGGAAGGGAAAAAGGTAGGTGTATCGAATTCTTGACCTCAAGGGGTTGAGACATTGAGTTAGTGGTTTTCAAAACCTCTTGAGATCTATGAAGTCTTAGGTCTGAAATCGCTAATTAGCATTCAAAACCTTTAGCTAGTATATTTGAGCCACCCCCAAGAGATTCTTCTTTGTAATTACCTTATATCCCTTGATACACACTAATGCATTTAAAAATAAATACAATTAGATACATATTAGCATTTGTACCTAAACTTAATACTATCTGTAAGGTAAGAAAATCCCTGAGGATCTCTCCCCCATCTAATTGTTGTCCTACTGCGGAGCCAGGCGCGGTGCGGTTTTTGCCTTCGCCCCAAGTGCAGGACCAAGCAAGGGCGAGTCTCCTTGTACTTGTAATCCCACATTGGTTAGAAGAGCACCCCACTCATGCTTTATATGTCTTTGGGACTTGCATGAGTGTACCACTACTCATGTGAGTAGTGGTACACTAACGCAAGCTCCAGAAGCATATAAAGCGTTAGTGGGGCGCTCCTCCTTCCAATGTGGGACTCCAAGTCTTGGGGCTGAGACTATGAAACCCCCCTTGGCTTGCCTGCACTCGGTTGAAGAGGGCAAAGACGCACCGCACCTGGCACCGCGTCGCGTGCACAATTAGATGGGGCGGAGGTAGCTAAGGCTCATCCCAACCCCAAAATGTGAGTAGTGGTACACTCGTGCAAGTCCCAGAGGCATATAAAGCATGAGTGGGGCGCTCTTCTAACCGATGTGGGATTACAAGTACAAGGAGACTCGCCCTTGCTTAGTCCTGCACTCGGGGCGAAGGCAAAAACCGCACCGCTCCTGGCTCCGCGGTAGGACAACAATTAGATGGGGGAGAGGTCCTCAGGGATTTTCTTACCTTACAAAAAGTGCTTTTTGGGGTTGGGATGAGCCTTAGCTGCCTCCGCCCCATCTAATTGTGCACGCGACGCGGCGCCAGGCGCAGTGCGTCTTTGCCCTCTTCGACCGAGTGCAGGCAAGCCAAGGGGGGTTTCATAGTCTCAGCCCCAAGACTTGGAGTCCCACATCGGAAGGAGGAGCGCCCCACTAACGCTTTATATGTTTCTGGAGCTTGCGTTAGTGTACCACTACTCACACATGAGTAGTGGTACACTCATGCAAGTCCCAGAGGCATATAAAGCATGAGTGGGGCGCTCTTCTAACCGATGTCGGATTATAAGTACAAGGAGACTCACCCTTGCTTGGTCCTGCACTCGGGGCGAAGGCAAAAACCACACCGCGCCTGGCTCCGCGGTAGGACAACAATTAGATGGGGGAGAGGTCCTCAGGGATTTTCTTACCTTACACTATCAATAAAAGATTGTAGGATAATATTTAGTAGAGTATGCAAATCATCCATTTTTTGTTGATCCATTTTAGTTAAGAAGAAGAAGTATATATTTAATTTGTACTCATTAACGTAATTTTTGTTATGGCGATGTAATGAATTTATATAATGTTTAATTTTTTTCAAATAATATATGAAGATTGATTTATTATAAAAATATATTGAAAATGAATACAAATTTTAGAATATGAAGATTGATTTATTATAAAAATATATTGAAAATGAATACAAATTTTAGAATATGGTAAATTTTTCATTCACGTTTATACTTTAAGGGTGCGTTTGAATACTGTTTATTTTGCTGAAAACTGAAAATAATAAAAAAATAATTTTTGGATTACTGATCACACCAAAACACTGTTCATTTGCCTATTTGCACTGTTCATATCCCATGAACAATGCAATTGGCGCTAAAAAAAAAAAAAAAAAAAAAAAAAAAAAAAAAAAAAGCCAAAAACACAGACATGAAACGCTCCAAACGCCAATCCAAATGATCACTAAATAATAATAAGTTTTGGCAAGGTAGTTTGAATTAATGAGGTTAAAGCGGAATGAGCTAAAGTAATTTTAAATTGGAGAGGAACTTGACACAAAATTATAGTGTAATTAGAATCTAGTTGTAATTATTTATTGAGCTTATATTTAAATATATTTCTGGAATCATATATGTGAGATGCAAATCAAGAATCATATATAAACTAAAGAAAATATTTTAATAAAATTAAAGATAAATAATAAAATAGATGGTACAAATAAAAGAACAAAAAGTACCTCAAATTACATGAAGAATTTATATTGGGTAAGACCAAGTTTTAGTTTATAAAAACTCATGAATTATAAAATAATTTAAAATAAATAATCAAACTTCTTCTAGATTTCTTTAAACTTAACAATTGAGTTTTTGATGAAGTAGCATTTTAAATTTTCTAAGACTTTGGTTAAAAAATTTCATTTAAACTAAACTATATTAATATTTTTAATGAATTTAAAATTTTGGGTTTAATTTAAAATAGTAATAAAAAACTCAATGAGAATTATGCAAATTACCAAAGTCTTTAATAGATGGTAACCACTTGGTGCAAGGAAAGCGTAACAACTTGTTGTAGAGAGGGAAGATATCCACTAGGTTCAATCACGACTCTTATGACCCAACTCTTATTTTGGTTAATTTAGTCCATCACTATGTCAAAATAAGTCAATCTGGTCATCTTGTCCAAAAATTTTAGCAAATAAAGTAGATTTTTTATTCAATACTCATTAAACAGTAAATATACGGGGTTTGTTTTGTCCTTTTAATTGTACACTAGGCACGTGTCACAAAAACGATACACAATCAATCATCTAGACTTGTGGAAGATGGTGTAATTTTTTTTTACAAGATAGAAATTATCCTCTAACATAATCAAAGTGTATATGTGTGTAAAGCTCCCTTCTGGATATTTGAACCTTGGCCGTTGTCTGCCCCCCCCCCCCTCTCTCGCCTATAAGAACTTTGTACTTATGAAATGACTATCATGTCAAGGCGTGCGTAGTGGTGAAAGAGGGTGTAGTTGAGCGTAGCCAATCATCTCAAAGTCTAGACATCATGTTAGTAATAGTTAATATGAGTTAATGAATATTTATTGTTGGGTTAAGATAGTTTGACCCTAGTTAATTAATTCAATTACCCAAGTTGATTAATTAGGTTAAATTGAATGCAAATCGTGAAGGCACCAACAAATCACCAAAAATACTAAATGCAACGGAAAATAAATTTGACACGGTAATTTGTTGACAAATAGGGAAAACCTCTCGCAAGGCAAATACTCCACCTGATGATTTTAAGGTCACCACTCCCAGGAATTCACTAATCAATAATTAAGCAGTTACAAGTATAAGGAATCTTACCATTACCCTAGCCTATAATACCAACCTATTGAACCTTTGCTCCAGTACCCAATTGGACTTGATCTTGTAGTAGCCTTCTTTCCTTTGTTGTACAAATCTCCAATCTGTGACTAACTCCTTTGCATGGATCCCAATACGTGACTAACTCGAGCAACTTCAATGGTTGTTGGTTGCAAAGTTCTTCACTTCATCAACAATGAGGATCATGAAGCACTTGGTTACAAAACTCTATGGCGTACAAACACAGTAACTTCTCACTGAGAAAAATAAACTCTTGGTCTCTATATCCATGTGTGACGGCTCTTAAAATAAGCCTTATATATGTCAGATTTGGAAATTCTGAATTCGTAAAGCTCGATAGATCGAGCTAGTGTCGAGCCATTAAATCTCAATAGCAACTTTTAGTCGAGCTATCTGTCGAGCTTCAGTAAAACAACTTTTCTTCACTTGTTTCTTAGATCAATCTTCATATCTATAATACAACCACTTGATATGTATCAAACCTAACTTAGATCTACCCAATTTACAAGTAAAGTGCGTTTTATCAAAGGATTAGCTAATTATATAGAAAATATGACCCTAACATTTATGTTTAACAATAATGAAAAGTAAAGATTGAGCCTTGAATATCTTGAAGTAATAGTTAATTTTTTGAAATCTTCTCATATCTACCGATGAGTGGCGGATGATTGCAATGAATATGTAGTTTGGTGAGCACCCCCTCTTTTTTTAGGAAATGTTACCCATACTTGCTAGATTGCAGACTTGTGCAACCTTAGGAGTAAGGGAAGACGTTGTTGCTGATCAACGCCCATAAGCTCCATCTCACATCAAAGAAGACATGAAATTTTAAAGTCACATACAATGTATTACCAAGTTCCAGTGCAAACGCTGCAAAATGGATAATCCTCATTGCAGATGAAGAGCTGATTGAACGCGATGCACACATTGCAACTTGCAAGCGTTAGCTGCCATCCAAGAGTTCACCAATACACATAATTAAGACATCAATAACATGCTTCTCATTTAACATGCTTCTCATTTAAACAATACAAAATTATACATATAAGTAAACTGATAATTTATAATAATAATAAAAAAAAATTTAGTAGTAGAAGGAAACCTAGGCAGATGGGAGTGAACTTCAGTTTAAATTGAATGAAATGAAATGAGTGGAAAAGTATGCATTGGCGTTAGCTGCAATCTAAGAGTTCATCAATACATATAATTAAGATATAATAGCACGCTTCTCCTCATTTCAATCCCAAAATTTAACACAATACAGAATTATACATATAATTTATCAAAATTTAAATAACAGAAAAGGAAACCCTAGCGGATGGGAATGAACTCAAAATCTATGTTAGTTTAAATCAAATGAAATGAAATACATGGAAATTCGAAAGAGTTCTGTGAACGGAAAAGTATGCAATATGTTATAAAAATCAAAGAGAAAAGTCAATTCAGGGTCATTAGCTCAAATTACAAAAATACGAGGAAATTCAAAAGAGTTCTGTGATTGGAAAAAATATGCAAAAATATCAACTTAGAAGTATTTTATGCTAAGAGGTGTTGTGACTTTAGCCATGGTTGGTTGGCCGCCATAGATGAAAATGCCTATACTTAATATAGCAAATAAGATAAAATGCATAATAATATTTATAACTTATAAAAAAAGGGGATATTTGGGTACTAGCATAGTAAGGGGATAGAATATAATAAGTTAAGCGTTTGAAATGAATTTGCAAACTAGAATCTTGAGTTTTAGAAACTCGAGTTCCATATAAAACTCAAGACTTAAAGACTCGCTTCCTACTTGCTGAGTTGGACACTAAGCTGATTGGTTAGTTTTCCACTAGGCTTGAGTCCGAGGACCATGCAATGCCTTGGTTCTGTCTAACACTTATATTCTTCTGTAAGTATCTAGTTTCCCCATAGGTTTGAGTCCTTGGACCATACAATACCTTGGTTCTGTCTAGTACCCAGGTATAGCTGTGTGGTTAGTTTTCCTATAGGCTTGAGTCCGAGGACCATGCAATGCCTTGGTTCTGTCTAACACTTCTATTCTTTTGTAAGTATCTAGTTTCCCTATAGGTTTGAGTCCTTGGACCATACAATACCTTGGTTCTATCTAGTACCCAGGTATAGCTGTGTGGTTAGTTTTCACATAGGCTTGAGTCCGAGGACCATGCAATGCCTTGGTTCTGTTTAACACTTCTATTCTTCTGTAAGTATCTAGTTTCCCTATAGGTTTGAGTCCTTAGATCATGCAATACCTTGGTTCTGTCTAGTACCCAGATATAACTGAGTGGTTAGTTTTCTCATAGGCTTGAGTCCGAGGACCATGCAATGCCCTGGTTCTGTCTAACACTTCTATTCTTCTGTAAGTATCTAGTTTCCCCATAGGTTTGAGTCCTTGGACCATGCAATACCTTGGTTCTATCTAATACCCAGGTATAGCTGTGTGGTTAGTTTTCCCATAGGCTTAAGTCCGAGGACCATGCAATGCCCTGGTTCTGTCTAACACTTCTATTCTTCTGTAAGTATCTAGTTTCCCCATAGGTTTGAGTCCTTGGACCATGCAATACCTTGGTTCTATCTAGTACCCAGATATAACTGAGTGGTTAGTTTTCCCATAGGCTTGAGTCCGAGGACCATGCAATGCCTTGGTTCTATTTAACACTTCTATTATTCTGTAAGTATCTAGTTTCCCCATAGGTTTGAGTCCTTGGACCATACAATACCTTGGTTCTGTCTAGTACCCAGATATAACTGAGTAGTTAGTTTTCCCATAGGCTTGAGTCTGAGGACCATGCAATGCCCTGGTTCTGTCTAACACTTCTATTCTTCTGTAAGTATCTAGTTTTCCCATAGGTTTGAGTCCTTGGACCATGCAATACCTTGGTTCTGTCTAGTACTCAGGTATAGCTGAGTGGTTAGTTTTCCCATAGGCTTGAGTCCGAGGACCATGCAATGCCTTGGTTCTGTCTAACACTTCTATTCTTCTGTAAGTATCTAGTTTCCCCATAGGTTTGAGTCCTTGGACCATACAATACCTTGG
Source organism: Quercus aquifolioides (assembly GCA_019022515.1). NCBI lineage: Eukaryota > Viridiplantae > Streptophyta > Magnoliopsida > Fagales > Fagaceae > Quercus > Quercus aquifolioides. The sequence continues at coordinate 51,292,580 of CM032333.1, forward strand.
TTCTGTCTAGTACCCAGGTATAGCTGTGTGGTTAGTTTCCCCATAGGCTTGAGTCCGAGGACCATGCAATGCCTTGGTTCTGTCTAACACTTCTATTTTTCTGTAAGTATCTAATTTCCCCATAAGTTTGAGTCCTTGGACCATGCAATACCTTGGTTCTGTCTAGTACCTAGGTATAGCTGAGTGGTTAGTTTCCCCATAAGCTTGAGTCCGAGGACCATGCAATGCCTTGGTTCTGTCTAACACTTCTATTATTCTGTAAGTATCTAGTTTCCCCAAACGTTTGAGTCCTTGGACCATGCAATACCTTGGTTCTGTCTAGTACCTAGATATAACTGAGTGGTTAGTTTTCCCATAGGCTTGAGTCCGAGAACCATGCAATGCCTTGGTTCTGTCTAACACTTCTATTCTTCTGTAAGTATCTAGTTTCCCCATAGGTTTGAGTCCTTGGACCATGCAATACCTTGGTTCTATCTAGTACCCAAGTATAGCTGAGTGGTTAGTTTCCCCATAGGCTTGAGTCCGAGGATCATGCAATACCTTGGCTCTGTCTAACACTTCTATTCTTCTATAAGTATCTAGTTTTCTGAATGAAGGAGTTTGTCCTCGGCTCTTGGAGTCTTATTTTTGGTATGATGACGTCCTCGGATCGCTTAACTGGAAATGGTTCCTCCGTGGGTCGGACCATTAACTCTACGGTGCCCTGGGCAGGGGTGGTTCGGACTTCTGATCTCACACGTGGCAGTAACCTCGCCTTCAGCTCAAGTTCCCGTCCTCCTCAATTACGAGGCGTCCCCTGACTGTTCGCATTCCGCGCCTGACGTTTCGATGCGTGAGACGCGCTCTCATTAATATCCTCGTGAATTGATGCAAATCCAGCGGTCTACGATCTCCTTGGGATTTGGTCAGGATTAATACCGCTAATAACCCTCTTTTCGAACTCTGTGTGGATCAATTCCCACCAGTCTCCATCCTCTATATAAGGCTTTCTGAGGGGAAACGTTTCCCCACACTCCATGAACTCTCTAACAAAACAAGAAACACGTCCCTTCAGCTCCCCTAGCCCCTTCAATAACCCTGCTAGGATTGTGACAAGGGTTTGGAGATATAGGGAGGCCTTGGGTGGGAATGAGGACACACAGGCCAAAGGCCCTACCTCCCCGGCCGAGAACCGCTGTGGCCGCAGCCTCCATCGGACTTCCGGCACAGCAGAGCCTGGGCGTAACCCTGATTGTGCCGCGCATGGTGCCCAGGAGGGATGTCCTTGAAGTACCTAATACTCTTCCCCAGGGGCGCACCCCTGCCGGAGGAGACGCGCAAGATCACGTCATGTCTGGTACCCAAGTGTTGCCGTCTCCAACGGCCAACTCTCGCAGGGCTAGGAGAGGATCAAGGGAACATCACGGGGAAGGGCCTTCCGGTGCCCTTGCGTTGGCTCCTCTCTTTGTTCCAGCTCCGCCGCACCGGCCAAGGAGTTGTTGGTAGCATTAAAACATGCCTGCCTCAGCCCCATTCCCTCTAGCTAGTTTTAGAACAGGTCCACCTGGGCCTCTGTTTGTAGAATTAGCTTTAAAACAAGCCTGCCTGAGCCTCTGTTTGTATCTTGTACTCTTCGTTTAATAAAATAATATGATGTTTCTTTCTTTTTGAATCCTCTTCTTTTCTGCAATGTTTTTTTTTTTTTTTTTTTTTTTTTTTTTTTTTTTTTTTTTTTTTTTTTTTGTATGAGACGCATCGTTGTCAACCTTCCGTAAACTAGCTATTTAGGAACGATCATCCGTTGCGCCTGCTAGTGCACTAATTCTCCCCACAGACAGCGCCAATTGTAAGGACTCAATTTAAAAAGGCCCTAACAATACATTTCTAGAGAGTGGGGTGAAGAATTAGGCCCTAACAGACTAACAACAGTACACAGGGAACTTTTCACCATTGAAGGGGGATGAACCCAACTTATTCCTAAGGGTAGCTCCTCGGCGCTTGTCCGAGGAGGTTCCTTCTCCCTTTCTCCTCCCCCTCCTCTCGAACTTCTTTGCTCGCCCTTCTTATATAGTCCCCTTCCTCCTATCTCTTTCTTCTATCTGTTGATCATCCACTTGCTTTTCCTCTGACCGTCCGTCCCATCAGAGGCCTTATCAGTACTCGAGTGGTTCACAATGACCAATGTTACCCTGTCCAGGGGTTACATCCCCATTAATGCGGCCAGGGGGTTAGATGAGCGCATTTAGTGTGGAGGTGACAACCTGTTCTGGGCCTGTTCCCCCACTTGGAATTAGCCTCGGTACGCCGAGGACAGGGATGTCCTCGGCGTGGACCCAAAAAAGCATAGGTCTTCATACACCATCCTCGGACGATCATCCTGCCTCGGCATGAGCCTTGAGCTAAATACAAGATGGGCCGAGGCCTCCAGGCCCACAGGCCCCACAGCTTTAATTTTGAATGATTATTTGTGATTCAGTTACTTATTAGTTTTGAATTTTATATTTAAAATATTTCTTTGTTTGTTTTTTCATAAAATGTTTTCTTCATTTTGATAAAATTTGATAAATAGATTGACACGATTGATCTGTTCAATAAATGAGTCGTGTTAGGGTTAAAAATGAGGAATTTTGACACGGTTAGTGTTGACTCATATAGTCGGATATGCATGAGTTAACATGACATGAACCCGACACACAAACATGAATTGCCACCTCTAATATTAGGGTTAAGGAATCTTGACTCATTTAATAAATGTGTAAGGTTAATTTGACTCATATAGTCGAATATTTATGAGTTGACATGACACAAACCTATCACGCAAATACAAATTGCCACCTTTAGTATCATTTTTTATTATTTATTATCGTATACTTTATTATCATTGATAGTGTCGTCAACTTGTATTTTCTTTTTAACAATTTTTAAAAAGTTGGTATTTAATTTTTATGTGGGGACGTTGTTTACACTTTACAGAATGAGACCATCACGGGCATATGAAAAATAAAACCTTTGTTTAAAATGTTTTTGCCACATGGAATAAAAAAGATTGAAGTGTTTGAGATCCTTTCCAATGATAAAAAGAAAGATAATCGATTAGAACTTAAGCCATGTGTAACACGCGGTTTGAACACAAGTTTGGACTTGGCTTGTATAATAATTAAAGATTAAATTTGGACTTGAATTTAGCAAATTAGGTAAAAAAAGATTATGCCAAAAGTTAAGCTAAAATTTTGAAAGCCCAAAGATGGGAAAAAAGAAAAAAGAAAAAGAAGAAGAGCTCGGAAATGAAGCCCTATATGCTGCTCCGCCGGTCTCATGGAGTCATGTCATGAGTCATGCGTAATTGAAGTGAAACACTTTTCCGTAGCAGCCCTCCCCCAGTGATAGAATTAAAGGCATAATATTATATTATATATATATATATATATTTTTTTTTTCAAGTGTTTTCCTTATTAGTAAAACTAGCATATCTAAATTAAAAACAAACACAATTATTCTGTTTAAATTATAAATTTTTTTAGAAGAAGTTGAAATTATACATAGTATTAGCTTATACTTTATTTAAACCATTGATTTTTAAAATATGTAATGGTTTCTAATTATATATATATAGATTTTTCAGTTTTTGCACCCAATAATTCACTTGGTACAAAAATTAAAAAATTAGATGGATTCATGACGCAAAATTGGACTCCAATTTAGAATCTAATTAAATTTTCAATTTTCAATTTTTACATTCAATAATTAAAAATTAAAAATTAAATTTTTGGCACAAAAATTAAAAATTAAATGGGAGACATGACGTACAATTGAACTCCAATTAAAATTCAATTTAGATTCTAATTTGATTTTTTATTTTTAACTTTGGCTTTTAATATATATATATATATATATATATATATAGAGAGAGAGAGAGAGAGAGAGAGAGAGAGAGAGAGAGAGAGAGAGACATTAGAGAGTCATATGTGATTTGAGGACACCTGCACGTATATTTATGGTGTGATCTCCATTTAACACCCAAATTTAGAAAATTTTTGGGACGTATGACGCAAAATTAGACTTTAGTCGTGTGTGTGTTAAAAAATACTTAGTATTTTTAAAAGAAAAAACAATTGGTTAATCCTACATTGGAAAATGAGTGTGAGTTAAAGAGGTTTAAAGTCTGTACTGTATATCTAAGAGTTAAGGTCTTTTGGATGTATACTATTGTAAGTTTCTTTAAAAAAATTTCTCCCATCTCCCCGTGTGTGTGTTAAAAAATACTTAGTATTCTAAAAAAAATAAAAATAAAAATAGACTTCAATTGTAAATTTTAATTAGATTTTCTTTGAGTTTTGCCTATTAATATATATAAATGATAGAAACCTTTGACACATACTAAATAGAAATGCATTAGGTTAACACAATCACCAGATAGCAATCAAGACATAATAGGAGACCAAAAAAAAAAAAAAAGTAACTATTATTGTAATTAACAAGTTCCACAAGATCAAATCCTAATTCATTTCATAAAACTTAAGAGAAAAAAACAAATAATTTGAGACAAAATCCATAATATAGTTCATGAATAACGGTGGCGAATCCCCATCCATGTACATTCTCCTCTAGCATATATGCTTTTATTTATGTGTGAAGATTTTGATTTTTTCTGGATTAAGAAGTGTACTAGACAAGCTATGGGCTTGCTTTAACTTTTTTGTGCAACAATATTTTTGATGTGTGCAAGTGGAGAAATGCTTTAATGGGTTGAAACAGAGAACGGTTTTTTTCTAAGAATTTCGTGGCTCTTTGGGGATGGGAGACGGTAGTTTTACTATGTTTGATGAAGGTCATTTTCTTTTGATTGAGTCCTATATTTTTAGAGAAAATTTCTTAGGAATTCTAGGAACTTGTGAAACTTCGTTTCTAGGTGATCGATGATATAATTCTTTCAGTTCCACAAAAAAAAAAAAAAAAAAAAAAAATCGAAGAATTACTATTTTTCTGATTAGGCTGACACATTAGACTTTCCAAATTATCAAAGCAGTTTTTTGTTTTTTTTTTTTTGTTTTTGGAGAGATTTAGCCTATGAGATCCGCTTTTAATGATAGTAATCTTTATCATTAGACCAAGACACTAATTAGTTTTTGGTGTAGACGGGGATTGAATTCCATATCTCTTATACAATTATCAGAGAATTTACCAGTTGAGCTAATTGGAACTCACATCAAAACAGTTATTTATACACAAGAACAAAGAATTAATTTTGATGATTTAAAATGCTACAATTATCTTCTATGGTTATCTAATTATTATTATTATTATTTGTTATAGATTTTCAACCTATGACATTTGCAACCAAAACATCAATTAATTTTTGATGTAGACGAGAATTGAACCTCAAATCTCTTATTTAATCATAAGATACTTTACCAATTACTAGTTGAGTAAATTAGAATCTACAATTATCTAATTCTTGAATGTCTATGGTTGTCTTTCATTTGAACCGATGTGAATTAATATTTTACTTAACTTTTATCACTCCTCTCAAGGACCAGTCAAAAACTTAAAATTAATCAAACCAAATTCCATGCATTCATGCTTATCTTAAAAAGTTTTTTTTTTTTTTTTGGAGAAACATTCCTGTAACTTTTATTCAGAAGTTGGTAAATCAGCAGTTACAAAAGGAATAATATCCAAAGGAACAAACTCCATCCAAACTAAAAGCGGTGAAGATATATTTAGCTCTCTTAGCTGAAGTATCTGCAACAGAGTTGCCTTGCCTATAGATATGGAAGCAATTTTGAACCTAAAATTGTTCTTTTATAAGATTTGATTAAAGATCTTAATTTTCACCAAGAAAATACCATTTTCCCCTTAAATAACCTTTTTTTTTAATAGAGAAAACGCTTAAATCACATGATGACTCTATATGATGGGGGAGTTTCACTTATATAGATCAAAAATTGAATTTTCATTGAAGTAAAATGACACTATTTCCCTTTGACCATAAATATGTTGCTAAAAAAGTGTGATTTTCAAATTTAAGTAATATCCTATATATATATAATAAAAAAATGTTATCAAATAGAATATCAGACACATAGGGTCCGTTTGGATTGAACTTATTGATGTTGTTTGGATTGGGTGTCTGCGTTTTTCAGTTTGCGTTTTCAGATTTTTTTTTTCCTGCGCGTGAACAATAATATCACATGGGTTTACTGTACAAGGGATAAAAATTACTGTTCACGCACTAAAAAATATTAAAAATAGATTCCACCGGTACTATTTACAATTTAAAAATTATTTTGCTACAATATTTTCAGTTTTCAGTTTCAGCAACAATAAGTTCAATCCAAACGGACCCATTGTTGTTGAAACTGAAAACTGAAAACTGAAAATACTGTAGCAAAATAATTTTTAAATGTGTGAATAGTACCATGAGACCTATTTTTAATATTTTTTTAGTGCGTAAACAGTGCTGTGAACAGTGATAAACAGTGCATGAACAGTGATTTTTGTCCCCTGCATAATGAACTCATGTGATGTTACTGTTTACGCGCAGGGGAAAAAAAAGAAATCTAAAAACGCAAAACGTAAACTTGAATTTCAGTTGAATCCAAATGGGTACCTGGTATACTATAATATCTTGAAGTGTTTTTCATTACGTACAACTTTTAGGGTTGAAAAACATTGATTTCCATCGATTCTCTCTCTTTCTTTTATATGTATTTATTATTCATATTTTTTCGTACAATTTATGACAGTATCTTTTACTCAGGTCTTTTCTAAATTTTTTCAAAAAAGTTGGTATTTACTTTCATGTTGCGTAGTTTACAGAAAGAATTAAGCACGCCATGATATAGGCATACGAAAATTAAAACCTTGTTTCAAATGTTTTTTCCCACACGAAAAACAAAAGAATGTTGTTTTTTCAGGTCGGCTGATGTAATTATTTGTAAGATAAGAAAAAGGTTAATAACGACAAAATTCTATATCCCTTTCCAATATAAAATATAAAAAAGTTCGTTTTCTATAAAAAAAAAAAAAAAAAAAAAAAAAAAAAAAAGGCAATGACTTTTATGGGGAGAAGAGAAGCATCTGACAAATTATATTTTTCTTAAAAGACTAAGAGGCTGTTTGGCCACCTTTTTTTGATCACTCAATTTTCGTCACTCAATTTCCGTCACTCATCACTCATCACTCATAACTCAATACTCATCACTCATCACCCATCACTCTAAAATTAATACCCGTTTGGCACATCACTCATTTCCCATCACTCAATATTTTTCACACTATTTGTGGGCCCCATTTCTGTCACCACTGCAGTTTTTTTTTTTTTTTTTTTTTTTTTTTCAGAGTACCCACAAACCCGAACCCAGAAAAAAAAAAAAAAAAAAAAAGGGGAGACGTGAACCCAGGTGAAGAAGGAAAAAAAAAAAAAAAAAAAAGGAAGGAGACGTGAACCCAGGTGAAGAAGAAAAAAAAAAAAAAAAGAGGAAGAACAGGGGAGACGTGAACCCAGGTGAAGAAGGAAAAAAAAAAAAAAAAAAAAAAGGAAGGAGACGTGAACCCAGGTGAAGAAGAAAAAAAAAAAAAAAAGGGGAGACGGTGAACCCCAGTAAAGAAAGAAGAAAAAAAAAAAAAGATGATCAAAAGTTGTGGCTAAAAGTATGGCAGTGGGTCCCTCATATAATGTTATTTACAAAAATGTCATTGAGTTATGAGAATTGGAAACTGAAAACAGCCAAAAGTTGTTTTCAGTTTCCATAACTCATAACTCAAAAAGTAGAGAATTGAGTATTGGAAACAGAGTTATGGAAATAGAGTATTGGTGCAGGCAAACGAGTATTTTGCTATGGGTCCCACTATTTTTGAGAATTGAGTTATGAAAACTGAGAATTGAGTCATGAGATTTGCCCATCCAAACAGCCTCTAAACTATCCTTCACTCATTTCTCTCCTCCTCCTTGAAAGATGAGACACAAGTTACACAACTCAAACAAGTTAACCGAAACCAACACTCTACCACCAAACAAACTCTTACAAAAATTCTCATAAAAAAAAAAAATCCTCTTACAAAAATTACAACTCATACAAATTTTAGATGTTACTAGAACAAACCTAGAACATATAATCAATAAAAAAAAAAAATATGACTTAAAATTTTTTAAAAAAGAAATCGATATGAGTTTAAATAGCTGTGAATCTCGGCGCCGGAATCGTTCAAAGCTGAACAACTATTTGTTGCCGACGACAGGAGGGGCCTTGAAATGGGTGCGTCGGCCAGGCGTGGTTCATGATCGGGTGTTCCTTGAAGCCATCCCCATTTCATGCTTGAGTTCTCTTTGATTTCAGTGGTCTCTGTCTGTTGAGGGAATGAAAGAAAGAAAGAAAAAATACAGAGAAAGAGATGGGATCTGAGAGAAAATGAAGGAGAGAGAAAAAAAAATGTAGTGAAACTGAAAGAGAAGAAACAGTACCATTGCAGACCAAGACTTGCCTCCCTTATTGCAGTGTAGCAGTTGAAAGGAAGACAAGAGCCCCATGTTGTCCTCATGTGGATACATGGTAAACAAAGAGCCACACAACAAAAAAAAAAAATAAATAAATAAATAAAAAATGAAAAATAAATAAAATAAAATAAAATTTCCGTAAAGGCCTACACTATACAGTAAATAACTTTTTGACATCCTTGGCTCCTTGCTACAAACAATTATCTAAGTTTAATGAATAAATAATGCTAACTATAATGAAATTTATTGTGAAATTTATTATAAGCATTTGTGAAAAACTAAATTTATTGTGAAATTTATTATAAGTATTTTTTTTTTGGAAGCAAAAAAATTTATTATAAGTATCAATTGTGTCTATTGTTCACGTCATTTTTATTCTGTCACGTGACATGATTTTATTGGATAAACTAAACACGTGTAACATTATTTTGTGACACTTAGTGGAAAAGTATAAATGAAGAGGCAATTGATGTAAACAATATACATCTTTAAGAGATAAAATCAAAATTTTAAAACTCTAGGAAAAATAAAGATCACATCAATAAAATATTTAAATTTCAAGTTTTTATTGAGTGTAAATTTTGACAAATACACATTCACACTACATTTTCTTCTTATAACCTTTATGCTTGTAACATTTCAAGATGATATGAGGTCAATAAGTATCATGACAATAAAATCTTGTTTCTTGCAACAATGACCAATTTCTTTTGAGTCTGCAATTTCTATTTGTATATGTGATGGCACGAGCTTGAGTCATTGCATTTATTTTTTCCTGGCCCTATACCACTAGCCTTGTCAGAGTAAGTATGTGAGAGGCCCACCCTCATTCCACCAACTTTTTTTTGGGACAAACCCGCTATATTTCCCCATAGATTTAGGGTTTTACATGGAGTTGACATTTATTTTATTTAAATAGTAAAAATAATAAAATCCAAAATGAAAGAAATAAAAATATTTTATTGATTAGTAGTGGGTTAGAGGTGTTAGAGATTTAGTGTCCTAAGACAATAAAACATAAATATTAATTTTTAAAATTATTTTAAGTTTAAAAATAGTACCTCGCTATTTTGTGTTTCAAATGTCGTGAGAAGACCGGTTTGCTTTGGATTGAAAAAGTGTCATGATACATGATATGATATGGGACATTAGATTTCAATTTTAGTGAAACACAATTATTTCTATGGCAAAATTTTCTATTTTTTCAAGAATGCATGATATTCATCGGCATAATATTGTCAAAATGATAATATAACACCAACAAAAATAAAAAGTCTATAAATCAAATACAAAGTTATTAGCACATGAAAAAATATAGTAGGATATATACTATTAAAATAATTGCACAACCTTACAAGAGAATTAAATAATTTACGTACCTTCATTAAACATTGAAATGCACTAGTTGTTTCATTTCAAAGAAGTGCACAACCAAAGAGAGTTGTCTTTCCATGATTATTGATACCAACAAAAATACCAAGAGGCATGTCATATGCATTTACTTTGTAAGTAGTATAAAAAACAACCACACCTCCATATTTTTGGTACCAATCAAAACTCCAACCTACTCTCTTCATCAGTTGTATATGCATATTGAAATTTAGAATTCTTTTCCTTAGCAACTTTGCACAATTGTAAGAGACCATAGCATCATTCATTGCATGCATCCTTCTCATTTTCACATAAAGATTATGGATATCTCTTTTAAAAAATGGAAGATCTCCATGCTTCACACCTTTCTCAAGCTCCATAACACGTATTATTTGTCTAACCGAAAGTCCACCATTTTTCAATAAGAGAATGCGATCTTTATCTTCTTTAGTGATAACTCGATTGGCTGGAAAAAATCTCACTTCCGAAGGGGACAACAATTCATGATTGTGATCTATAACAAACTTAGTGACATGCCATTCTCGTGGAAAAATGTCAAATGACTTTCGCAATGTGATTCTTAGATGAGCTTTGCATCCACATCTTGTAGATATCCTATTTCGTTGCTCCTTAGATGAATCCACTCTTTTTAATTGTTGTCTACCTTCTCGGTGACAAAAGAAATCACGTCTTACATTTTCTTCATTTTTTGTGACAAAATGACCTTTTCGAATTGTAAAACCATATCGATTTGCATAATTTTTATAGAAAATGAAAGCCTCTTCTTCACTAAGAAAACATTGACCAACAAAAGGTTCAAACTCAATTTCTATTGAATTAATATCTTCATTTTCTTCAATAACTCCTATTTCTTCCATTGGATATTCATTCCAAACCACTAATTCCTCCCCACAAATGTCATTATTTTCTCCATCATTTGGAAGCTCATTTAAGTCAACACAATTCCTTGAAACACTTTGATAAATCTCACTTGCAATTACAATATCATTCATTTGTTCTATGTTGTAAAAAAAAAAAATCATCATATTCAATTATAAATGAAATATAAACTATAAATAAAATAAAATAGAATAAAATAGTATACCTTCTTGAGGTAATTCATTGAAGTCAAAACAACTCATTGGAACTAATTGATGAATCTCACTTGCAACAAAATTCTCATCCATTGATTCTACAATAATTTAACAAAAATGATAAATATATATTAAGATCATATTTCAATATATTTGAAAAATATATTAAGAACAAAAGAAATATATGTACCTTATTTATAATTTCTTGAACACTATATTTTTGTAGACATTCTTTGATCATTCATTGAACTCTTCTTTTAGTTAGGAAGAAGAAGAAGCCACCAAGTGTGAAAGGAAAAAGAAAAAAAAAGAAGATGAAGAAACGCACGCATTGAACCCAGTGAAGAAAGAAGAAAAAAAAAAAAAAAAGATGGTCAAAAGTTGCGGCTGAGTCTAACAATGGGTCCCTCCTAGGAATGGCAACGGGTCGGGTTCCGGCCGAGTCTTTCCATACCCGAACCCGACCCACGAGGCAAGACCCATGGCTTGGACCCGACCCGTTTAGGGTATCGGGTTTTTTTCTAGGGCCCTGTTTAGGAATTAGGCCCAATTCATGGCCCAACCAAAAAAAAAAATTTAAGCCCAGATTTTAATTCAAGCCCAGATTTTGCCTACATTAAGCCTGCATATTCTAATCTTCATCAATTGTGATACAACTCCCATCAATTGTGGCACAACTCCCATCATCTTCATTTGGCTCCGCATCATCAAGAATTGATTGAAGTGTACTATCTCTAGATATAGTTGAAGAACCTACAACAACAATGAATTAAAAAATGGAATAAACTTCATCAAATAATAACTAGCAAATATGAAAATACAATTTTGATTTCATTTTATAAATACAAATTATACAATTGCTAACCTTTGATTTCACTTCATAACCAATTCTGAGCACACATCATTGCCTCTATAGTTTTGGAATGAAGCCGACTACGGTGTGGACTTAACAGTCTCCCATCAGTGCTAAAGGCAGATTCTGAAACAACAGTTGTGACAGGAATGACTAAAATATCTCTTGCAATCCTTTGTAAAGTAGGATACTTGAGACCATTACTTTTCCACTATGCCAAAATATCAAAGCCCTCATTCCTCTTCAACACTCCCTCATCAATGAAATGATCAAATTCTATTCTAGCATTCTCATGTTTCTTTGAAGTACTTGAACTATTGTTGACAAACAAATCAAAAGATGACATTGCCCCACTCAACCTATGTTTAATTTGTGCTACATCATTTGAAGTACTTATAGGCATATGAGAACTTCCTTCATTATCTACAGGGGACTCATCTACGTCTCCATACTCATCAAGCAATTCATAACAAAAATTCTTAATTTTTTCAATCTCCAAATCAGAATTATTACCATAAATGTTAGGATAATAAAACTCCAACAACTTCATTTTATATCTTGGATCTAAGATGGCAGCAACAGTCATAACAACATTAACATTAGCCCAATAAGAATTAAATTTAGCAAGCATGCTTTCTGCCATCGTACTTATCATCTCACTTGAAGACAAACTTCATTCATTCAATGCAATTTTCAACTCACACACCAAAGCAAAATACATATTAGTTGTAGGGTACTTACGACCAGAGAAAAACTCAGTCACACTATGAAACAACTCCAACCTTCCACAAATATCTTTGGCTACCTCCCAATCATGATCATATGACAAACAAGTATAAGATGTTTCACGTTTAGCCAAACGCGAGAAAACATCTTTATAAATCAATGCAGTAGAAAGTATTAAGTAAGTTGAATTTCAACGAGTTTTACAATCTAAGACTAACTCTTTGGTGCATTGAACATGCAATTGACGTGTATTTTCTTCAAATTTTTGCCTCCTTTTTGGTGATCCAGTCCAATAAATTACACTATCACGAATCCTTTCAATACCATCACCAATAAAAGGCAACCCATCTTGAACAATCAAATTCAAAATATGTGCAGCACACCTCATATGCAACATAGACCCACCCAACATAAGAGAACTAGTATCAAGCTTATTCAAGAGAAGTCTTATCATGGCATCATTAGTACTACAGTTATCTACGATTATTGTGGACAACTTCCTATCAATGTTCCACTCTAAAAAACAATCAACAAGGACTTCAGCAATGACATCTTTCGTGTGTGGAGAAGGAATATAAACAAACCTAGAACAATAATAGGAATAATTATAACATAACTAAATAAACATTCAATTTAACATAACTCAATAAACATTCTAAATGTAAAGTCTTTAACATTCAATTTATAGATAAAAAAATTACCTTAAAACCCGGCTTTGCAACGTCCAAGTATGGTCAATAAAATGTGCGGTAATGACCATAAACCCTCTCTTTTTGTTACTTGAAGTCCACATATCAGTTGTAATTGTCATCCTACTTCCATTCTTGTCCGTGATCTTCAAAGCTTTCTCCCTCTCATTATCATAGATTTTAAGAATGTCACTCTTCAAAGTATTTCTTGTGACAAGTTTAAACATAGGTTGAAGATTAGTCACAAATTCTCTAAACCCAATGTGATCAACCATTGAAAGGGGATATTCACGTAGGATGACCATACGAGCAAGCTTATTCCTCACTCTGGCTTGATCAAATTGGTAAGTATTTAAACTCGTAGTTCCATCCACCTTATTTTGTTGTTTAATTAAAACTTGTTCTCGTATATCTTTATACTTCATCCGTGGACATCTTGCCAAATGATTACGCAAATGGGTTGTACCTTGGCTAGAATCACCCAAGTAAAGTTTGCCACAATGATGGCATTGGGCTTTAACTTTTCCTTCAACTTTCTTCCTTGTAAAATGAGCCCAAACATCTGAGGTAGTCTTTCTTTTTTTACTTGTATCCAAGTCCTCATTTGTAGGCTCTTGCTCTCTCTCTTCCTCTGTCCCTGGACTCCCTTGACTCCCTTCTTGTTTCTTTACCTCTAAGTCCACCGTTGGGGATTTTGGATTCTGGATTCCTAATTGGTTCAAAAGTTTGGGAGTTAAAATCAAAACAAATTATCACAAATTTATTATTACACATACTCATTAATTAATAGGCACAAATTCATAATTACACAAATTCACAAATTAAACATGATTAACAACAAATTCAAACACTTACTCGTTGTTTAATGGGCATAAAGGTGATGGTGATCCTGAGGGTGAGCTGCCAGGCGACAATGGCGAGGGTGATCGTGAAAATGGCGAAGGAGACCGCATAGTTGGCAAGGGACAACGTCCGGTTCTTAAGGGAGAGCCGCTTGGCGAGGAAGAACCAGATTTGTTTGTGTCTTCCATCTTCGTTTTAGGCTCTGCATTCCCAACAAACACAAAATCACAATAAGAAAACAAGAAATGCAAGTTAACAGAGTTAATTTGAAAATAAATTTCAAACAGAGTTAATTTATGATTAACATCAAATCCAAATCAATGTGAATCAAATTAACAGAGTAAAAATTCAGCCTTACACCAATAGTACACAATGATAGAATGGAGTTACAATTAACTCAACCAATAAACATAAAATCAAACCCTATTTAACCATTTATATAATTAATAAAAATTCATCATAAAATGTATGTCATATTTTGATGGGATTATTATAAGTAGAAATTTAGACTTTATAAGGACATAATCTATCATGTCAGCACTGTTCAGCATGCATATTGAGCTACACCACAAATGTTTGGGAGGATTAATGCACATAGTTTCATAGAAGCTAAAGAATTTGAGCCGGCCAACCAAGGTTGAAAAGGAGAACAATATAATGCTATTGTTTATCTTTTCTTCTTTTTGGTCTAGTGATTAAATTTTGAAATTAAGCAAACCATAAACATTACAACAACAAAAAAACTCAATAAAGAAAAAGAAAAAAGAAAAATATAACATAGGTAATATAAAAAGAAAAACTCAATAAACTCAATATATCTTTTCTTCTTCAGAAACTTGTATAAGACAAAATCCAAATCACACAAAAAAAAAAAAAAAAAAAAAAAAAAAAAAAAGGAAGAAGAAGATATAAATTCACACCTCTGAAACAGAAAGTCCAAGATCCTCAGTGATTAAGTTAAATTAGCCCATAGGTAATATATTTCCAAAATTAATATAAAACTCAATAATCAATTTCCACTCACACACACACACACACAGATATACACAAATTCTGTCATTGAAGCAACTTATTTTGCATAATTAGACAAATATAACATAAAAATTTGAAGGAAAAAAAAATGACGTTTAAACACATCAGAGAACTTTCCGACAAGCACATGATCAAAAAACTTTCCGACAAGCAAAGCAAGTAATGAAAACTGAAACAAGCACATCAGATCCACAAACCCAACAAACATGACGTTTAAACACAGAGCAAAGTAATTTAAAATTGCTAAGTTGGTAGTAATCAAGAATAGTTACTTGGTTAACAGAAGAAGAAGAAAAAAAAAAGGGAAACAAGAAATAGGCTTTGGATACCCAGACTGCGGTTTGAGATTAGTACCTGAAGGCTGAAGCTGATTAAGGACTGAGGAAGGCGTGACTAACTCAGTGACTAAGGGAGTGTGGGAGGGTCGGATTGAGCAACTTGAGCTGAGGGAGAGAGAGGCTCAAACTGAGCAACTTGAGCTGAGGGAGAGGGAGGCTCGAACTGAGGGAGGGTCGGACTGAGGCGTGAGGGAGGGAGGAGTGTGGGAGTGAGCCGAAATGAGGGAGAGGGACTGTCAAACACGGACTGAGTGAGCTGAAATGAGTGGGCTGCTGAAGAGTGAAGAGTGAAGAAATGAGGGATTAGTTAGGGTTAGATTATAGGTATATATATATATATAGGGTATTTTGGTAATTTAGGGGTACCGGGTTTTTATCGGACCGGGTTTCGAGTCGGGTCTCGGGTTTTTTTAATAAAACCTGGACCCGCTTTGGGTTTTTTTTTTTAAACCCATACCCATCCCTTTTTCTAATCGGACCGGGTAAAACCCGGCCCATTAAGGTCGGGCCGGGCTGGGTACTCGCGGATCGGGCAAAAATTGCCATCCCTAGTCCCTCCATGTAGTGTTATTTACGGAAATGTCATTGAGTTATGAGTTATGGAAACTGAAAACAGCTAAAATGTGTTTTCAATTTCCATAACTTATCACTCAAAAATCAGATAATTGAGTGATGAAAACAGAGTTATGGAAACAGAGTTATGGTGGTGCCAAACAGACTTCTAGCTATGAGTCCCACTATTTTTGAGTTATGAGTTATGGAAATAGAGTTATGAGTTATGAAAATTGATGATTCAAACACCCCCTAAGTATTAGTAAAGTAAGTATTGCAAAAAAAAATATTTTTGTCTTGTTAAAAAAATTGAGGTTAGAACTGGCTTGTTAAAAAAATTGGAGGACAGATCCAAATTGGAGGCCATATTTGTCATTCATTTTTGTCTTGTTAAAAAAATTGAGGTTAGATCCGGCTTGTTAAAAAAATTTAGAGAACATATTTGTCATTTTGTTTGATTAGATCAAAAAAGTAATCCTTGTACCGCTTATTTCAAGTTTCTTTGCAAAAGGCCTTCACTATCATTGGCTTAACGGCACACAGTAACAAAAGCCATATAAAAAAACGAAAAGATAAAGTGAACCATTTGTAACACGCAGTACGAAGTAATTGAAGTGTACCACAATTATCCATAGCAGCCCTCACAAAAGCCATATAAAAAAACGAAAAGATGAAGTGAATGTAACACGCGGTACGAAGTCATTGAAGTGTACCACAATTATCCATAGCAGCCCTCCCAATGTCATTGTTAAAGTTGGAGCTGGGGGGATTATATTATATTATATTTTTGTTTTTCTTGAGGCATTCTTTTCTTAGTAGTAAAATGATAGAGAACTTAAACAGCATTATTGACAAAAAAAACAATAATCTTAACAAAATCCCAAGTTGAGCTATTTGTGACATTTCGTACGAAGTAATTGAAGCGTCCCATAAGAGAAAGTTTAGGAATAGAAAAAATTTGGTATGATGATTACTTTACGGGTCTATTTAAAATTCGCTTATTTTATTAAAACTAAAATTTTTTTGTTAAAAGTATTAAAGATAAAGGTAAAAATTAGTTGAAATAGTATAGTGAGACTCATGAATATTACTAAAAAGTATAGTGCAGCCCATGAATAGTAGGAAAAATAAGCTGAATAGTAAAATAAATTGATAAAAATAATTTTTGCCAAACACACACTACAAGTATAAAGTTTTTGTGAGGTTGGAGACAAAGGCTGGGGTTCAAGTTTCCACGAGAGAGCTTCACTCACATATATGTCTAGATTAGACTAAAATTGAATTTCTATTTTTTTTTATATATATATAAAATAAATAAATAAATAAATAAATATATATATATATATATATATATATATATATATATATAAAATAAAATAAACAGAAAAAATTTGACAAAACCAACATGAGCTAACCAATTTAATTGTTATCATTTTTTGTGTGTGTACATAGTGTTGCTCGTAACACAATTATCCGTAGCAGCTTCCTAGTGATGAAGTTGGGAGTTGGAGGGATTATATTATATTATATATTTATTTTTCTTTTGAGGTATTTTTCTTAATAGTAAAATGATAGAGACCGTTGACAATCTTCAGATACTAACTAGAAACCAATTAGGCTAACACAATCACCAGATAGCAACTCCCCAGTTTTGCAGGCTCCTGATAATCACAACCCTGTCTCTCTCGCCCAAATACTTCTTCTTTGGTTAACATCATCATCACAGCCTGACTCATCTTCTCTAGCTATAGTTATCTCTATCAATTTCTTTGAGGAACAACTATATATGGATTCTAGTAATTAAACACAAAACATGGATGGTTTTGCTTATAGCTTTGGATTCTCCCTTGGAATTCTTGCGGTGATCGTAGTGATGACCGCGGCTTCTTACTATTGCACTCGCTTGCATTCAGCTTCTGATCCTACGAACCACAACAGCAACACAACCCATGAAGATTCAGTGACCATGGACATAGGCCTTGATGAATCAACACTCCGTAGCTACCCCAAATTGCTTTACTCACAAGCCAAGGTTCACAAAGGTGACTCAATCGCTTCTTGCTGTTCTATATGTTTGGCAGATTATAAAGAGAGTGATACGCTTAGGCTTTTGCCTGATTGTGGCCATGTTTTCCATCGCAAGTGTGTGGATCCATGGCTACGGCTGCATCCAACATGTCCTATCTGCCGGAATTCGCGAGCCTCGACGCCTCTAGCGACTCCTCTTGCTGAGGTGGCTCCCTTAACAGGGCGATGAGATTGAGAAGTTGGCTGAAATTGTTATAGGTTTTATCAAATGTATTTTTTCTTTTCACCATTTCTCTATGTTATAGAATGAATGTTGTAAAAATTCATGCGGCCGGTTTGTATCTTTTTCTTGACATGAAGTTATTTACTTATTCTGCTGCTATGATTATTGATTTTTTTCCCCTTTTATAATTCAAAATTTCAAATGTTACAAATTAAGATACTGGGATTCGAATTATGGTTTTCCTTATAAATTAAGGAGATCTTATGGGCCCGTTTGGGAGTAAAGTTTAAGTATCGGTTTTTAAAATGATGGAAAAATTGTGATTTAAAAAGTATTGTGTAAAGTACAAAAAAATGTGTTTGGTAATGAGTATGTGTTTTTAAGAAAAAGTATGCATTTTATGTTTTGTTAATGTCATCTGAGTCTCACAATTTTTAAAATAATTATAATAATGTCACTCAAAATTGTTACTTGAAAACTGAAAACTTCTCTTGAGATGTTCTCAAAATACAATCTTGACTCAAATACTCTTTGTTAAACTCTTTTATTAAACATATGTTTTTTTTGGGCCCATAATTTTTGTTATTTAAATACTAAAAATTGTTGCTAAACTCTCCAAACAAAACATAATGTCACTTAATGCATGACTCTTGGTTTGCGTATTTATGCTTATTATTCAAACTATATATCCGGGACATATTTGTTGGAAACTTTTTTCTTTTGTTTTGTTTGTTAGGATCTTACAATACCAATGAAACTTTGTGAGCTCTAAGTGGGATAAAGAATGGATTTGATTTATAGTTACCCATTTGAATTTAAGAAATTGATAGACGATTCATTATTAGTTTGTT
The DNA here is from genome assembly GCA_019022515.1 of Quercus aquifolioides. Taxonomy (NCBI): domain Eukaryota; kingdom Viridiplantae; phylum Streptophyta; class Magnoliopsida; order Fagales; family Fagaceae; genus Quercus; species Quercus aquifolioides. The sequence continues at coordinate 51,311,656 of CM032333.1, forward strand.
AGCTCAAAATGTAATTTAATGGTGGTACACGTACCAATCATTTATTTATTTTTTAAATAGATAAGTACGTTGTGACAGGTCACTACTGATCCAAAACATGCTTTAGAAAAACTACCAGCCGTTGAATAGTTTGAAAATTTCCAATATTAGAAGTCAGGTTCAGTGCTTCTTCTTTTTAAGGTAAATTGCAGAATTGGTTCATTTATTTTTTTTTTAATGAAGGAAAAATCTATATTAACAAAGAAAAGGAGACAACAAAAACACACTAGCTGCCACAATCACCCCAAACAGCAAAAGCAAAATTAGGGGGGCAGCAACCAAAATCAAAAGATCCAAACAAATTACATGACAAAGACCACCTTGCTAGATGATGGGCAGCCATATTAGCTGACCTAGGAACCCAAGAGACAAAACCATGAGACAGATCTGAAAGCAGAACCTGCATCTCCATAACTATGGACCTAATCCTCCATGGGGAAGCTTGACTAGGATTAATAAGAACATCACAACAGATCTTTGAGTCAGTCTCAATATAAATACCCTCAACTTCCAATTTGGCTGCCAGCAACATGGCCCATTTCACTGCTTCAGCTTCAGCTTGAAGAGGGAAGGTGGTATTCACCTTTTGAGAGCAAGCAAAGACCAACTTTCCTCTCCAATCCCTCGCCACTGCAGCATCAGTAGAAAATTTTGGCCCAATTGCAGCATCCACATTAATTTTATATGAGCACGGGGAAATCCTCTCTCTCCCAAGTAGGAGCTTCTCTCTCACACCTCTGTGTGGGTTCTCCCTCCACCTCCGTGTGGCCTGCTCCACCATCTCTGGGTGGGTTTTCTCCACCTCCGTGTGGCTATTCTCTACCATCAGCGTGTGGGTCTTCTCTACCCACTCCTATTGTGGGCACTTTACTAATTATCTGGAAATCTCTAAATCTAATCCCAAAACTCAGCTTCATACCAACCATCTACCTATCTCGTATCTTCTCTGCCCTCTTAATACAATTCAAGTCCCCAATGACTAACCAAGGTCCCGAAAAGGAGCGCACCATATTCTCAAGCATCTCCCAGAATACTATCCTTTTATTTCTCCTACAGGGCCCATAAATAGCAAAAAGCATCCATGGCGAATTGGGAGGGTTAGAATACACAAGAGCAGTAATCATATTTTTATTAGAATACACAACTTCCAACTCCACCCCAAACTCCAAAATAAAGCAAGATCACCAGCTCGACCTACAGGCTCCACACAAAAATAATTTGCAAACTTCAATCTAGCTTTGAGTTTATTTATTCTTGGAGATTTGGATTTAGTTTCTGACAGGAAGACTATCTCCGGATTAGATTCCTGGATGAGCTCCCTGAGACCCTGAACTGTCGAAGCTCTGCCTGCACCCCGACAGTTCCAAGCGAGGGTCCTCATGAGAAGGTAGGGGCAAGACAACAACACCGATCCAATGAAAGCCAAGACGACAAGTAGACAATACAAACCCCAACAACCACAAAAATAATCAAGATTAAACCATTGAAAATAGAAGAAACAGGACACTTACAAAGCTGAATACCGGAATTTGGGCTGATCAGATGGCGACCCACTTCCGAACAGTTCATATCCTTTATATTATATGTCAATTTAATCTATAATTTTTTAATTATGTCAATTTAATCCCTAACATTTTTAGTTCCGTGTTAATTTAATCATTTCCATTAAGTTTTGAATGAAAAATAGTAATATGACTAATAGTTCGAATAAAATATTATTTTTTTGCAACATAATCTAACACCAATATTGCCCTGTCATATCATATTCAAATTAAAAAAACAAACAAACAATATTACTCAGCACGTACGTGATGATCAAAATCTAACACACAAATTCCTCCTTTTTTTTTTTTTTTTTTGTGGGAAGCGGTAACTGAATTTCATTAATCAAAAGAATAAGAAAACTTTACAAAGACTCTTAAAAATAATATCAAAAAATGCAGACAGTTTCTTCTATTAGGACAAAGGACATTAAAATTACATTTTGAGCTAACAAATTAATAATGAATTGTCTATCAATTTCTTAAATTCAAATGGGTAACTATAAATCAAATCCATTCTTTATCCTACTTAGAGTCTCCAAAATAAAAAAAAAAAAAAAAAATCCCAGATCAGCAATAACAATGAAGACTTGGATGAAGAACAAAAAGGGGAGTTTTTTCTTTTCTTTTCTTATTATTATTATTATTATTATTTTAAAAGTTTCTTTTCAAGGTCCATCTTAGCCACTCCCTAGCCACCAAAGCCAATCTTAGCCTTATTCTCAAGAAATGGTATTTTACTTGGTGGAGTTTGACTCGCTTCAAACTGCCATAGAACTCAACCCACCATTGAATTTCAAGAAGAAATGGCTATGGAACCCACCAACTGAAAAGAAATTAGCTTGCTTCAACGGCGGAGATCTTTGTTGGGCTTGGAAGACTCAAGAGGTGTGGAGATCGACATGGACTTGGTCATCAATGAAACATGAGCGAAGGGAGAAGAGAGAGAGAGAGAGGAACGGTACCAAACTGGCTTCTTTTTTCTTTTTCAGATTTTATTTTTAAAAACTTTTTGATGAATATTTTAACTATATTTGATGTGTAATTTTTTAAAAATATATATATATTTTTAAAGTTTATGCTGACATGTTAGTACACATGAAATGAAAGTAATATTTTATTTTGATTGTTAACCACATCATTATTTTTCGTCCATTTCTTAACGGTAAGGACTATTTTGACACAATATCAAAATGTTAGAGACTCAATTGACACATTTGAAATATTGAGGACCAAATTGATGCATAGCCTAAAAGATTAGAGACCAAATAAGCAATTTACCCTTCTTTTCTCTCTCTCTCTCTCTCTCTCTCTCTCTCTCTCTCCAATAAATATGTGTGGTGATTATATCTCCCGACTATAATATCAATAATTATATCATCAATCAAATATTTAAATTTCAAGTTTTTTTATGTAAAATTATGCATAAAAAATAAGTTTATTGATCAAATAGTAATAATATCTAATTTGAAAAAAAATTGACATGCATGTTAAGAACATAAAAAACATACAATCCAATGATAAGATCTAAGATTTTCAAAATTCACATCCAATAAAAAGATATAAGATGAGTTTGAAGGGTTTCTCTTCAAACTAGTTTGGAGAAAAACCTTGTCCTATTTGATATTTCCCAATTAATAAGATATAGCTCTTTTGGACTTCATGTATCATTTATGTGATGTAGGTGATACTGTAAACACAAAATTTCTCAATCGCGGAAAATCGAACAATTGAAAAAAATATGTGTTTTGCAAATATAAATTTGTATTGATGAATAATGAGTACAATCTCTATTTCAATTCTTTTACAAAAGAATACCCTCTGATTCTATCTTCTTTGAATTTGACTCGAACAATAAATCTTCTTGACTTTGGTTGGAAGACGGATTGAATGGTTTTCACAACAAATCTTTAGCTTTGAGCTTATTTGAGATTTATTGTTCTTCAAATCTTCAAATGTGAAGGCTTTAAGGTTGAAGTTCTTTGGGGTTTTAGAGGCTTGATACGTTGAATTTCAAGGATTTGGGGCTTGTTGAAGTTTATGGATGCTTTTTAGCTTAATTCCAATAGAACTTCAAAGAATTTCTTTGAATGTTCTTAAGGCAGAATTTCTCCAGAGTTTTGACGTCTTAAAAAAATTGGTGTAGAATGAAAGGAGGTATGCCCTCTATTTATAGTGGTTTCAAAGGATAATACCCACTTGGGATTGACCTCCTTGTAGATAATTATCTCTATTTTTTATTTTTAATAGAGATAATGATTAACTATTATCATCCCAATTTAATTGAGATATTTATCTCTATTTAATTAGGATAATTATCATCAAGATATTTATCTCTATTTAATTAGGATTGTGGGTACCTAGGATGTACGGATCTTCGGGCCAAGGGCTTTTTGCCTTGTAGCCTTTTACACCGCATCCTCGGCATGTCCTTCAACGTCCTAGGCCGTCCTCGGACGGCTTTGCAACGTCCTAGGCATGCTTGGCAACGTCCTCGGACGGTGTCCTAGGAGTCCCACATCGAAGGAAAACCCCCCCATTTGCTGCCTTATAAGTTGTGAAGCGAAGGGAGTAGTGTACCATCAGTTTAGTTATTCGAATAACTATAAACTGATGGTACACTACTCCCTTCGCTTCACAGCTTATAAGGCAGCAAGTGGGGGGGTTTTCCTTCGATGTGGGACTCCTAGGACACTGTCCAAAGACGTTGCCAAGCATGCCTAGGACGTTGCCAAGCCGTCTGAGGACGGCCTAGGACGTTGAAGGACATGCCGAGGATGCGGTGTAAAAGGCTACAAGGCAAAAAGCCCTTGGCCCGAAGATCCGTACATCCTAGGTACCCACAAGGATAATTATCATCTTAAATGACATATGTCAACACTTGATTTATCTAATTTAATGACATAGTAATTTAGAATTTGTCACTAAATTTTAATGTGGCATTTTATAATTGGCTTAAAATTTTGCCCCTACAGATAAATTTCATGCAAAATTCTAATTTTCTCTTTATCTCCTTTCTTGTTTTTGTCAATTTCTATAATAAATTAAATATTTAGAACAAGGCAATCTAGTATCACAATATTTTTACAATATTTTAAAGATAGAGAAAAGAGTTATTCCGTGAACACATCAAATTATCATAATATTTTTACATCTAAGATGTTAGTTACTCATTGTTCAAAATAAAAATATAGTAAAAATAGTGTGACATTTTATTGTGTTTTTAGACTTTCTTTAGAGAAAATCATGTAGTTCGCAAGTTAAAGTAGCTTGTAGAATTATAGTGGGAGAAATATTCATATAAATCATATGTAAGAGGTTCCATCTTGAAAGCTCGTTTGGCTAGTTGACCATGGTTTTCAGACTCGAACCTTTCAATAAACCGTAAAAAGGAGAGGTTCAAGATTTTTAATGTTAAACCGAGGTTGAACCTTGATGACATCATAATTAATTTAATAATTATTTAAAATATAAATAAATATTTTTAATTAGTACAAATAGAAAAATTAACTAAAATAGTCCAATTAAATAAAGGATGTATCTTTGTACTTTTTCATATCATAATTTTGACTAGGCAAACAAGAAATATCAAATCTTAAACGAACATAAATATAATATTTCTTTACTTATTTTTATGTTGATTAGTTAAACTTGTGATAATAATAATAATAATAATAATGATAATAATAGTTTGATAATTATAATTATAATTGTAATATAAGAATTATAACTTTAGAAGGACACTTACCTTAAATTAAAAAAGAAAAAAGGACATCTATTGTTTAAAAGGACATCAATATTGGCGGATGAGGATAGTTAAAAACAATTGAATAGTCAAATCTTACTGTTCATCTATTGGGCTTCACGAGGTCATCTGGTAATGGTTTTGTCGGGCAAAACAGTGGGCACACTTAACAAAAAAAAGAATGCGGCTATATAAGTTGTTGGGGGCATCTCCAGCCAGCTATTTAAACCCAAAATTTGGAGAGTAAACTCACAAAAAACTCTAGTAGTCTCTCTAATTTACTGTTTATTAGTAAAAAATTATTTGCTAATGAGCAGAGGCTCTCTTGGTTCGATGATCTACTGTTCATTAGAAAAAAAAATTAATGGGAATAAAAAATTCAACACACCCATTAAAATATTCAATTTTTACTCAACAATCACAATGGCTACAACTCAACCATTCCAGATCTTTTCTCTCTCAAACATCTCTAAACTCAATCACAATTAAAATACAAACTCAATCACAATCTTAAAACTAATCAAATTAGAACAAAAAATGAAAATGAAAACAAAAACAAAAACAAAAAACAAAGCAAATCTGACCCATTTGAGTCGCTGTGGGGAGGAGGACGAGTGGTGGTGGAGAGGATGAGTTATCCACCAGCGATCTCTATTTGTGAGAGAGAGAAAGAAAGAAAGAGAGAGCTCTGGTATTCTCTATAGTTTGGACGAAATGGTAAGAGAGAGAGAGAGAGAGACTGAAAAAGAGCTCTGGTGTGTTCTAGAGTTTGGAGGAAGTGGTAGGGAAAAAAGAGGAAAGAAGGAAAAAAGGTACACGTGTGGAGGAGAAAAAAGAGGGGAAAAAAAATAAAGAAAAGAAGAAATCTTATGGATGAAAAAAAAAAAAGAGAAAAATAAAATAAAGAATAAGAAATTAAAATTAAGAAACACTACCATAATATTTTCACAATAAATTTTAAATGGTAAGTTATTTGCTATTATTGGTGAGCAAAAATAATTTCAGTAGTGACTATTGAGTTCAAATTAAAAACAGTAACAACTTATCACATATGATTTATTGTTAAAGTATTGTGCAAAATATTGTGAACGTAACATTTTTAGTTAATTTTTTTTAGTATAATATCTAGTTAAAATTAGATGACCTACAACTCATTATATCATTACCACAAGTGCTTCACAAGATTTGTTAAAAAAATATCATTAGGAAAAATTTAAAAATATTACCATTGGGAGATTTAAAAATATGGTTGTTGGGTATTTGAAAAAATATAGTCATTAGAAATAAATGAAGGAAGATTGAAAAAATAAACAAAGAAAGATTAAAAAAAGTATGAAGAAATAATATTTAAATGGGATAAATAAAAGATAGAGAGTTTGTTGGAAAATGTATTTGAAAAAGTAAGTAAGTAAAAAGTAAAAGGAACTATTCACTTTCCAAACAGTACAAAATTTTAAAGAGTATGCTGGAGATGCTCTTAGTGCACTACTCAAAAACAAGACACGATATGAGTAGATGAGTTTCAAGCTGCTGTGGTGCTGTCTACTGAGCGAAGTGTTGTTGAGATGGAGAAGAAGAAAATGAGAGAAGTGTTGATTGGAAAAATATACTACCGGAACGGAAAAGTGACAGTGATGTTAGCAACTTGGCTCTCTGGATTTCTCTCTCTCTCTCTCTCTTGCAATTTGTTATTTATTTTTGTTTATTTTTTAACTATTAAAGGTTTGTAAGGTTTATAGGCTACATGTGGTTAGTAGCCCACTTTAATTCTTAAAATCCCTCTCCTAGTGTAAATAAAATCCTATTCTAGGTTTCTTTTTATTTTTATTTTTATTTTTTGTTTTTGAAGTGTATTCTAGGTTTCTTATACAACGTGGAAATTAAGGGTGTGTTTGTTTGGAAGTGAAATAGAGTGGATAGAAAACTTTAGAGAGAAAATGGAAAGGAAAACTTTTTTGAGTGTGTTTGGTTGGGTAGAGAGAAAGAAAAATAAATGGTGGGGCCTAGATGTTTTCTCCTTGAGCCCACCAAAAAGTTTTCTCTCCAAAATGGATAAAAAACTGAAGGAAAAAAATGAGGCTGCTTAATGGACAAAAATGTCATATCCAGTTCTTTTTTTTTTTTGGGCTGGGCACGTTACCTATCTCTTTTTTTCTTTTTTTTTAATTTCCTGGGGCTGTGGCAGTGGGAGGGCACGTTACCAATTTTCTTTCCTTTTTTTTTTTTTGTTTAACTAGACATGATTTTTTTTGGAACATAATTTTTATTTTTTAATAAATTGGGTGTTTGCTTTTTTATTTTTTTATTATTAAAGTTGTTTGTCACTTTTTTGTTTTAATTGGTCATCATTTTTTAACAAGAGTGTATGAGTAAATTTATACAAATTTACTTTTTCCATCCCTCTATTTTCCCACTCCAAACCAAACAAAAAGGAGAGAAATTAAAATCTTTTCTATCTTACAACTTTTTCATCATTCCACTATTTTTTATTCTCCCACTTTTTCACCCTTCCAACTAAACGGACCCTAAGGCTGCGTTTGGCTCCATGTAATTGAATTTTCGAGCGTAAAATAATTTCAGGAGAAAATATTTTCAGATGTTTGTTTTGGATTCTATGAAATACATTGGAAAAGTATTTTCAGTGTTTGGTCATGCATGTAAAAGCTTTTTTCCAATAAAACCCAAAAGATCAAAAAATGAAGAATGCACCCAATAAAACCCAAAAGATCAAAAAATGAAGTTCCACAAATACACACACACACACACACACACACACACACACACACACACACACACACACACACATATATATATATATGAATATGTAAATTTCGTCGGAGTTGGAGTGGGAAATTTTAGGCATGGGTTTGCCTGAGTGGTGGGTTCGTCGGAGTGGTGGGTTCATTGGAGTGGGATTGAGAAATGGATTTTCAGAAATTTCAGGGATGGGTGTGGTGGGATGCTCAAACTGGTTTGGGTATTGCTCGACGAAGATGGAGGGGACTTCTGACGAGGATGGGTTTGAACAAGATGAGTTTGATTTTAGAAAATAAAGGAAGGAAGAGGAACAGAGCACTCACCGTCGCCTAGAGGGGACGAGGACGGCGATCTGATCGGCGAGGATGTGCTTGGGAATCACTTCAGGTGGAGTGTGCTTGAGCTCTCTCTCTCACTCTCTCCCTCTTCGGGTGTGTAGTTCGGAAATTCGTTGAAGGTAAAATGCAAGCGTAAACGATTTTACAGCTTTAGGAGGTTATTTTACAGTCAACGTGTATTTGAATTTCCGTTTGACCGCATTTTTCGTAGCTACCAAACACACACAAGGATGTAAAATAATTTCCCAAAAGCGATTACAGGCGAAACAAACACAGCCTAAGTATATAATTAACGTGGCTGACACTAACACGAAGTAAACACTTTTTGCATAACTTGTTGGTTTAGAATACACATAGGTAAATCCAAATAATTTATATCAAGTACCAACATAACTAAGTGGAATTTGTCGGCTAGGGTTTCTCTGTCTCTCGTAGGCGGTAGAACGGGTGTCCTTCCTTGTGAAGGTTTTCGTCTAGGTTAACCTGGTTAATCCTTGCGTTGGTGGTTTTTTCTTTTCCTTTGGGGACTGGGAAACAGTTTGTCTGCCTCCTTTTTCGTTCGTTCTTCTTTTCCCTTAGCAACATCTCCCTTCCTGTCGTTGAGACTTTCTGTGCTCTTATGGAAGACCTGTCTAGTCACTGGAGTCGACTCTCTCTGTCCAATCGTGAGGGGCCAGGATGCAGTATTACTGAAGCACAACGTACCCAAGAGTTCATTATAGCAGCAAAGTTCCTGACTAAACGATCCTTGAATGTAGATGCTATTGCCAACACTTTCAACCCCCTTTGGCGCTGTCAAACTGGATTCAAAATTCAGAATCAAGGAGACCATAAGGTTTTGTTTATCTTTGATAATAAGCCAGATATGGAGCGGGTTTTAGCCAGTGAGTCGTGGAGTTTCGACAAGCGTTTGATAGTGATGAACCGCTACGATAATGACGCACCGATTCACGACTTGCAATTTAAAAAAGCTACCTTTTGGGTGTAAGTACATGATATACCAATCAGATATAGGAATAAAGTGGTGGCAGAAAAAATATGTGATGCCCTAGGTGAAGTTGTTCACACCCCGGATACGCTAGTGCATGATGGTGGGAGTTTTATCCGGATTAGGGTTACTATTGACGTCTCTTTGCCTTTATGCAGAGGTCATCTCATCTCCATTCATAATGGCAGACAAGTGTGGGTCAGTTTTAAGTATGAACGTCTCCCGGATATATGCTACTGGTGTGGTTGCCTTGACCATGATGATAAAGACTGTGATGAGTGGATTGCAAGTAAGGGCACCCTTAAGACTGAATAGCAACAATTCGGACCTAGTTTACGAGCACCGGCCTTTGTACAATCTCAGAAGTCTGTTGTGGTTGTGCCTGGATATTATAAATCGAAGCTTGAGAGGCAGGTTAGAAGTCTGAGTAGTGAACCTAGAGGTGGGCAAGGACCAATGGAGAGTGCAATGAACTTTAGTCCACATGTTGTTCCATCAGACGCTGAAGAGGGGCAGCCATGTGATATCCAATCAATGAGGAATGTAGCTCCAGTGTTGGTAACTCCTACGTCCATGCAAAGTAAGCAGGTTGAAAGTGACCCTCATGAAGCCTCTCAGCCTGTTCTCAATGAGGGATGTCTAGATATAGATGGTCAAGCTTCTAAAGGTGATAACTTTGAATCTCAGCTGCGGGATATTGACAGAGAGCTCACCAAGTTTGACACTCCCTTAACTCCTCAGATGGTTACTTCCTCGGCTTTGGACAGAATGGAGGCTCCTTCACCCTTATCTCGTGTTCCTATGAACAATGGGGAGCTCTCCTCTACATCTATTCAGCCTACCAAATTGTCCACCTGGACCCGGTTAGTTAGGTCTACAGTTGATAGTTTAACTCCTTCAGTTTTGGCAAAAATGACAGGTGGAAAGCGTAGTTTTGATCCTGCGGAAGATTGCTCCCTATTACCTTGCAAACGTCTACAGGTTTTGAGGAGTGATGAAGAAATACCTACTGTATTGGTGGAGGCCGTTAAGCAGCCCCGCCAGAATCAATGAATTGCTTAGCATGGAACTGTCGGGGGCTTGGGAACCTTCGAACAGGGAAGGAGCTTGTAGAAATTGTACAGGCAAAAGATCCCTCCGTCGTGTTTATAGCCGAGACATGGACGGATAAAGTAAGGCTAGATAGGGTTCAAAGTAGTTTGGAGTTTCAGAATAGATGGGTGGTACCTAGTGATAATAGGGGTGGTGGTCTTGTTCTGTTTTGGAAAGACTCAGTCAATCTTATCGTGGAAGACTCAAAGAAGTATTTTATTGATGCTTGGATTAATAAAAACTCGGATCAACAATGGAGGTTTACTGGTTTCTACAAGGAGCCAGATACGGCAAGGAGACATGAAGCCTGGAGTAAACTTCGCTGCCTTAACCACCACCCTACTATTCCATGGATTTGTATGGGTGACTTTAATGAACTTGTCAGTCAAGAGGAGAAATTAGGAGGGGCTCAGCGCCCTAATTATCAAATGCAACTCTTTCGAGATGTGATAGATGAATGTGGTTTTATGGACTTGGGTTTTTCTGGTCAACGGTTCACTTGGAGTAGACACTTTAGGGATCGTAACTCTATTTGGGAGAGATTAGACCGAGGGTTGGCTAATAATGGTTTTTTTCTACTTTTTCCAGGTTTACGGATTCACCATCTTTGGTGTGATTCCTCTGATCATGTTCCTATTCTTCTGACTCTCTCAGGCTTGGTTCCTCCTCCGCGAAATAAACCCTTTAGGTTTGAAGAAATATGGCTCTCTGATAGCCGATGTGGTGATATTGTGGAAGCAACGTGGAGATCAATGCTTGACAATGACTCAGATGATGCAATTTTGACAAGGGTTGAGAGATGTGGCCGAGACCTAGCTTGGTGGGATAAAAATTGCTTCAGTAATGTCCGAAGGGAGTTGCTTAAATCTAGGCACCTATTGGTTCAGGCTGAAAAGGAGTCTATTAGAAGTGGTTGTAATGACCGAGTAAGAGAATTGAAAGCTGAAATCTCCTCCTTGCTAGATAAAGAGGAACGCATGTGGAATTAGTGCTTAAGGGTGTTGTGGATGAGCCAGGGAGATCGCAATACTAAGTACTTTCATAGTAAGGCGACGAAGCGACATAGAAAGAATTCTATTCGGGGTATCAGAGACACTCAGAATCAGTGGAAGGAGGATCCTGAATCTATTGCTTCGGTGTTAATCAATTTTTACCAAGAGCTGTTTTTATCTTCTAATCTGTCACTTGCCAATGGGGTTTTGGACCGAATTCCTCATCTTATCACAGTAGACATGAATCAGGAGCTATCTAGGGAGTTCTTGGCGTGTGAGCTACAGATTGCCTTGAGCCAAATTGCTCCTCTGAAGGCGCTGGGTCCAGATGGGATGCCGCCCTTGTTTTATCAACACTTTTGGGGCATGGTGGATGATGATGTGATTAGATCTATCTTATCTTGGTTGAATTCAGGTACTCTCCCTCATCCTGTCAATCATACTTTTATTACCCTTATCCTTAAGGTTGATAATCCTGAGTATATGCATCAGTATCGCCCCATTAGTTTATGTAATGTTCTCTATAAAATTTTTTCAAAAGTGATTGCAAACAGATTGAAAATTTTTTTACCCACCATAATCACTGAGCATCAGTCGGCCTTTGTAAAAGATCGACTTATTTCTGACAATGTTCTTATGGCTTTTGAGACCTTATACTGCATGAAGCACCATAATTCCAAGAAAACGGGTTATATGGCGCTGAAGTTAGATATGAGTAAAGCTTATGATAGGGTGGAGTGGTCGTTCCTTGAGGCTATTATGAGGCAGATGGGTTTCAATGAGCAATGGATTGGACTTGTTATGTGGTGTGTGTAAGGATTGCTACCTATTCCATCCTTTTTAATGGTGAACCGAAGGGTTTGATTCACCCATCGAGGGGTCTTAGACAAGGAGACCCCCTTTCCCCATTCCTTTTCCTTTTATGCACCGAAGGATTTCATGGGCTTATTGGGCATGCGGCAAGTGTGGGCGATATCACTGGTTTTTCTTTGTGCAAGCGTGGCCCAAAACTAACTCACTTACTATTTGCAGATGACAGCCTTCTCTTTTGCAGGGCAACTCCGAACGAGTGTAGAAGTGTCATGGCACTTTTATCTCTATATGAAGAGGCTTCAGGTCAGAAAGTGAATAGGAGCAAAACATCTATTTTCTTCAGTAAATCTACTTCTGAGGATTTAAAGGTTACTATCAAGGGTATTCTGGGGGTTCAAGAGGTGCATCAGTATGAAAAGTATTTGGGTCTCCCCTCTCTGGTTGGTAGGGGTAAGAGGGAGAGTTTTAATTATATTAAAGAGAGGGTTTGGAAGAAGCTCCAAGGTTGGGAAGGGAAGCTGCTCTCTTAAGCAAGGCGTGAAGTTCTTGTCAAATCAGTTATTCAAGCGATCCCTACCTATGCAATGGGGTGCTTTAAACTACCTTTGGGGCTTTGTAATGACATTGAGGTTCTAGTAAAGAAATTTTGGTGGGGTCAACGTGGTGACTAGAGGAAAGTTCACTAGCATAAATGGGAGGAGATGACAAAGTCAAAAATGGTGGGAGGCATGGGGTTTCGGGACCTGGCTTTGTTTAATGACTCCCTTTTGGCAAAGCAAGCTTGGCGCCTTTTGCATAATATGGATTCTTTGTTTTACAAGGTTTTCAAAGCTCGCTTTTTCCCCAATTGCTCTATAATGGAAGCTAAGGAGTCAAGATCGGGTTCGTATGCATGGCGAAGCATTTTATATGGGCGGGGTGTTATTCTACGAGGTGCTAGGTGGCGTATAGGGTCCGGTAGGAAGGTTCGGGTATGGCAACACCACTGGTTGCCGAGAAAGCACCCTCCACTTCTCTGTTCTCCAGTGGTCGAAGGGTTTGAGAATGCCACCGTGGATTTACTGATTGATGACGAGACTTGGACTTGGAATGAGGAGCTCGTTGATGGTCTGTTTGCCCCTGAGGAAGCTGACCTAATTAAGAGCATTCCTCTAGCACATGGTACAACTGGAGATATCCTCTTTTGGCCCCACTCTTCTAATGGCCGGTATTCATGTAAGATTGGCTATCGTTTCCTCAAAGAAGAGAATGAGCTAAGCCCGTTTCGAGAGCCAGTGAACACCAAACTGTGGAAAGGAATCTGGGCTCTGAACTGTCCAAATAAGATTAAGAACTTCATATGGCATGCCTGTCGTAATTCAGTTCCTTCAAAAGTTAACTTAATGCGACGTACAATTTTGCAGGAAGCGATTTGTGAATGTTGCCACCAAGTAGAGGAGTCAGTCGTCCACGCTGTGCGGTCTTGCTCTAGTTTAGACGCTGTGTGGTTTGATTTGCAGTCGTGGGGTGTGCGTCGTACCCAGTCTTTTGTGGACTTCAAGGAGCTGCTGTCTTGGATTATTGCTAATCATCAGGAACCGAAGTTGTTTGCTACTACTGTTTGGACGATTTGGCATCATCGGAATCAAGTTCGCCTAGCCCAATCCAGCGTCTCTCTCTCGTAGCTTGCTCAGCTTGCTAAGGATAGGCATGCTGAATTTCTAGCAGTACAGATTCCCCGGGTCCCAGCTGTTCCACGCTCCAGAGTTAGATGGGTGCCCCCCTCGAATGGTTTGCTTAAAATCAATTTTGATGGTGCCAGCTTCAGAGTGGAGAATAAGTCAGGTATTGGGGTTGTGATTCGTGACGGTCAAGGGATGGTTATAGCATCACTTTCTGAGAAGCTTCCTAGAGCTTATGGTCCTGAGGAGGTGGAGACTCTTGCTGCTGCTAGGGCTCTTGTTTTTGCAAGGGAGATAGGGGTTGACAATGTTGTCTTGGAAGGTGACTCTAGCATTCTCATGTCTGCTCTTCGAAGGGAGGATCATGATCTTTCAGCCTCAGGTCTTTTGGTGGAGGATGTTCAATTACTTGCTGGATCTTTTTCTAAATTACTTTACTCTCATACTAGGAGGGATGGTAATAAGTTAGCTCATAATTTAGCTAGGTTTGCAGTTAATATTTCCAATTTTCTTGTATGGATCGAGTCTGTTCCGTCTCACTTTAACGATATTTATCAGGTTGATTTAGTCGGTATTTCTTAATAAGATGAATTCCAGGTTTCTTTCTCAAAAAAAAAAAAAAAAAGAATACACATAGGTAGCACCTAAGAGGAATATATGATCTTTTAGTTTTTAACTTAACTCAACCTTATGATTTTTTTTTTTTTAAATTCTATTTCTTTTCAAAAGCGAAATTCTCATTAAATTTTAACTTCCCAAAATTTTAACCATCTAATAAATTAATAGTGACATCTCAATTTCACTCATATGCCCTAGTAGCATATGCTACTGTGACTACAAAAATGAGGAGAGCAGAGCTAATGGTGTCATTGAAGAAAAATCATGGTCACAGTTTCTCTGCTGGTACCATATTTTTAGGAAAAATGAAATTATTATTTCTATGAAATGAGTAACAAGTTACAAATCTAAATAATTAGGGGCTTTTATTTTTTATTTTTACTTTTTTGAATATCTTGTTTATTTTGTTGGGTGTGCACGTGTGAGTGAAGTCTCATACGCTTAATAGTGGTGAGAAAAATGAGTGATTAGTATAACATAATTGAGCATTTACCCATTGAGCTTAGGCCTTTTGGGTTAAGGGTGTCTATATGTTATATTAATTACTCAATGAGGTAGGTGGCTCCCCAAGGTGTTTATCTGCCCAGCACATTTGTTGTCTTTTGGACTATTTTTACTGTTATTTGGGATAATTTTTTATTGTTGTTACTTGAAATTTTAGTTTCTTTTTTTCAAAAGAAGTTAAAGATCATGTTTGGGAGCCAATATTATTTTTGTTGATTCCAAATTTTTGGAATTTTCAAGTCAAGGAATTCAATATTTTTTTAAGGTAGACAAAATCGGTTAGTTTAAAAAGATTATGTATATAATTTTTTTCCCCCTTTTTGGCAATTCAGGGTATTCATAGCTCTGGCAATATATAGGAGCTCCAATATTAGCTAACTTTGGCTATTTACTTGGAGTCGAGATTCTTTTAGTCCTACATGGATTTGTTAAGGAAGTTCTATTTAATTTATTTGCTTTTGGTCTTTATGGCAAGCCAAATTTGGATTAACAGACACATATATAACTCTATTTAACAGAATTTCTAATTTTGTATGCCACGGCTAAAGAATTAACTAAATAGGAATTAATTCTTCTGTCTTGCTATGTGCTAGTGTTAATTGTGTGGGCAAGCGATTCTTTGAGTGTATTTAGATTTTGCCAAAATAGCTTTGTCCCCCTATTGTATATATATATATATTTTTTGTTGATAATTCAATAGATACAACTGGAAATGTGGAATTTGAACCTTAGACATCTCTGTTAGCGTTTCTTTTCTTGTGTGTTTTGTGTGGTTTCTTTTTTTCTTTTAGTTTCTTTCATTCACAAGTTCATAATAAAGTTCACAATCAATCTTGTGTGGTGCTATATAGAGCCTATTTCCTGGACATGAGAGAAACATGTAGAAGTTGATTCAAAATTGGTCATAAATATCACTGCACACCCTTGGTGCGATAATCACTCTAAAAGTATAAGTGTTTGTGGGGTGTGAGAGGTAAGAGCCGGGGTTCAAATTTTTAGGAAGAAGTTTCACACACATATACACTTAAATTAGAATTTCTATCTTGTATATTTAAAAATAAATAAATAAATAAATAAATTTTGGTCATAAATAATCTTTACCGGAAATTACAAATGTGATCAAGGACTGTCAATGTCATTTTGTATGATATTAATCGATTTCTTAGGATAAATATCTATAGAAAATGTAAATATAGTATTTCCTCTATCCCACTTTTATGCTCTGCTAGTTACAGTTTGCTAATTATTTGTTTGACTTTCCTTATAAAATGAAAAAATTTAAAATAAAAAAAAATAATAAAACATATGGCAAGTTATGATTGATGGAGTATAAAGTGGGGATAGAGAATTTGAACTGGTTGATTTTATTGCTTATATGAATTAATTAGTTTCTTTGACACATTCAAATCTTTTGTTTTAATCGTTGTAAGATTTATCTGAAGGTCTTTTTAGTAGACCTTTTCAAAGGTTATGAGTCTTTTTGTCTTCTAATTAATCTGAAGGGAAAAAGAAAAAAACCTCAAACGAATAACTACTCCCACACTTTTCTTCTCTTGGTCTCTTGAAAAGCTATACTATTGAAAATCTTTAGATGGTGCCCCAAAGGTTGTAGACAATAAGCAGATGAAAAACTCGTGAGCTTGGTAGCTCAAGCTACGTCTCTCTCTCTCTCTCTCTGATATCACTTCCTTCATTAACAACTCGATGACCTAACGCATACCTGATACCCCTCATTAAAAAAATGGATGCTGATGTGACTCTCGGGCTTCTTTGCCTTGGCGTTTTTTCGTTGCCCATAATCATTTTCGCGGGTCTCCATTTTTGCACCCTCATGTGTATGCCAGAAGTAATTGCTAGCCCACCTAACCAAAGGGCTCCTCAGGACCAACGCTTAAATGGCATGGAACGAGGCCTTGATGAAGCCACTGTCCATAGCTATCCGAAACTCCTCTACTCCCAGTTCAAGCTCCAAAATGGCAACTCAATTGGTTCCTCCTGCTCGGTATGCTTGGCTGACTACAAAGACACTGACATGTTGAGGATGTTACCTGATTGTGCTCACGTCTTTCATGCCAAGTGTGTTGACCCTTGGTTACGAATGCATGCTTCGTGTCCCATATGTCGAAAGTCACCACTCCGAACTCCTGTTGCTGAGGAGCCCCCCTTGACGGCTTCACAACATTGACAGCATAAACAAAGGTAGGGTTTTGAAATTCAAACCATTTTAGTTGTTTATGTAAATAATTTTGGAAATATTACAATGAATAAACAAGTTTGATAAAACAATTATATCCCAAATAATCAACAAGAAAAAGAAAAAAGAAAAAGAAAAAGAGTTTAGGAACAATCTTACTTTGCTATAGAATCATGCAAATGTATCGTTTTTAAAGGCTGATTCATCTTAGCCGAAGTAGAATTTAGTGCGATTTTTGCTCAGGCTGAACAACCCCCAAGATCGTATTATAGCATCGACTTTTTTTATTGGATGCACTTCTACACAGAGATTCAAGAACAACCTTTTGAAATATGTCTTTCATTTTGATCTTGATTGAGCAATAAATGCTAATTGAACAAGAGAAATGAGTTTGGCCATGCAACAAAATAATAATTTTGAGGTGGAGCTCTTTGATAGGAAAAATAATTTTAGTCTTTGGCAAAGTACTATCAAAGACGTCTTGGTGTAGCAAGAATTGAAGGAAGAGTTGCTTGGAAAGTCAAAGAAGTTTGCCACTATATATATCTGATGGTGACCGGGAAGAATTTGAGATGAAAGCAGTGAGTATTATCGGTTTAAGTCTTGCTCATGAGGTAAAGTATTGGGTGTTGAGTAAGACTTCTCCCCAAGAGTTATGGAAAAAGTTAGAGAAATTTTATATGTCAAAGTTGTAGTTACTGTCTTGAGAACATGTATCCAAGCTTGGAAGAAATTTGATATCATTAGGTTGACTAGATTCTTTGGGTTATTGATATTTTGCAAGAGAAGGAATTAGGAAAGTTACTAAAGTTGCTTTGGTGGTGATGAAAGGAAAGAAAGCACTCAAGAATTTGTACTAGTTGATTGGAGAGATTGTCCAAGGTGGAATGTCTAGTGGAGTAAAAGGAAAAGAGAAGCATTTGGGTGGGACACCACAAAGGACAGATAATAATGGATTTAAGAAAGTAAGATTTGTGGAGAATGTGACTGACATGGTTGTGAAGCCAAGTTCAAGTATGGTTGTAGAGACAAGCTCAAGTGAAAAGTTCAAGCATTGTTTGAACTCAATTGCGAGTATGTCTTGTTGAAAACGAGCTGGAGCACCCCTACTCATAAACGACGTGCAAAGGTAGTACCCCTCGTGCAAAGGTAGTACCCAAAGGGGTACTAGTGAAGACAACTCATGGGCTGGAGGTGGAGATTTAGAGAGCCAACCCATGATTGAAGAAGGTTAGAGAATTCCTCATTGGTTTTGGAATCCCACATTGGTTAGAAGAATAACGAGGAAGTGCAACAATTATGTTAAAATAATAAGTAAGGAGGTGTGTCATCCCTTATAATAGAAGTGGGTGGTATAACTTTGTTGTATATGTGAGAGTTAGGAGCAAAGCTTTGTCTTGTGAGAGAGATACTAGCTTTTCCTTTGGATGTATTGGGGTTTTGGGTTGGTTTATGTTTGAGAGTTTTTGTGAGAATTTGTGTTGTAGTAATCCCATTTAATAATAGTGAATTTTTGTTGGTGTTGCCCGTGAAGGTAGGCTAGGAGTTAGCCTAACCATGTTAATTTTTGTTGTGCTTGCTATTATATTATTTTGCAGTGTATTTTTCAAGGTGCAATAGGAGCTTCAACATTAGCTGACTTTGGCTATTTACTTGGAATCAAGATTCTCTAAATCCTACGCGGATTTGTTAAGGAAGTCCTATTTTATTAAGTTTTGGTCTCCATGGCAAGCCAATTTGGACTACATGGTTATAATTTTATTTGACACAATTTCTAATTTTGTATGCCACGGCTACATAATTAGCTAAATAAAAATTCCTTTGTCTTTGTCTTGCAATGTACAAGTGTTAATTGTGGGTATAATTGAGTCTTTGAGTTTATTTGGACTTTGGATTTTGACATAATAAGTTTGTTCCACTATTTTATTTTATTGATAATTTAATAGATATAATGAAACATGGAGAATTTGAATTCTGAAAATCTTTGATGGAAACACCAGGAAATTAAGTTATAAGGTTCTTGATGTCCCACTATTGTGATCTAGAATCTCTTTATCACTGCTCATAAACTCTTGCTAGACCATGTAAATCCTTAGTATTTCTTTTCTTGTATGTTTTGTGTCATCTCTTTTTTCTTTTAGTTTCTTTCATTCACAAGTTCATAATAATGTTCACAATCAATCTTTTGTAGCACAATATAGAGGCCATTTCCCTAACATGAGAGAAACATGCATATAGAAGATGATTTAAAATTAATTGGTCATAAATAATCTTACTGAAACTACTAACTTGATCAAGGATTTTCAATGTCATTTTGTGGGGATACTATCGATTTCCCAGGGCAAATATCTATAAAGAATGTAATTAAGTAGTTGACTTTATGGCTTACATGGATTAATTGGTTTCTTTGTCAAATTCAAACCTTTTGTTTTAATCATTGTAAGATTTATATCAAGGTATTTGTATTCGACCTTTTCAAAGGTATTTGTTTTGATAGTTGTGGGACAAAGCTGTTAACACTCTTCAGATGGTTATCCCATAGATGCTAAACTCTTAAACTTGGAAGCTCAAGCTACATCTCTCTCTCTCTCGCTATAACTCAATTGTCCAAAAATTGAGTTTTACATTTGGAACTGAATTTTTAGAAAATCGAGTTTTAAAACAGGGGCATTTCTCTAAATAGTTTCAGAATGAGGGCATTTTGCTGGAAAGTTTGTGAGAAATGGGCAAATGCCCATTTTGGCCCACTTTCTAGAAATTTTAACAAATTTTAGTGGAGAAAAATGGCCCTGTACTTAAAAAAAAAAAAAAAAAAAAATTGTTTCATTCTTGCATTCAAGATAATCTCATGCTTATTAAATCATAGTGCAAGTCAGCTTAGAGTAAAGGTGGGTTGTTAGCCTTAGCCACCCACTGGTTTTCTTTTCAATTCTATGCATGCTTAGCAAGACAATGTGATACATTTTTTGCCTCTCTACGTAGAACATTGATGCTACTAGGGTTGGCAAAATTGGACATGACCTGTGAACCCGACACGACACGACACGAAATTAGCAGGTTATGGGTTGAGTCTTAATGGGTTCGTGTCATATTTGGGTTGACACGACTGACCCGTTTAATAAATGAGTTGGGTTAGTGTTTAATATATGGAACTCGTTTGACCTATTTGACCCATTTAATTAATTGACATTTTACCAATATACCTTTCAAACCCCAGATATATAAACTTGTTAGTTGTTGTGGTTTATTTTCTTTGACATATTGTGATTGATTATTTGTGATATTGAGATATGCTTTAATTTTGAATGATTATTTGTGATGCAATTACTCATTAGTTCTGAATTTTATATTAAAAATATTTTATTGTTTGTTTTTTCATAATTTTTTTTTTCTTTTCATTTTGATAATATCTAATAAACAAGTTGACACAACTGACCCGTTTAATAAATGAGTCGTGTTAGGGTTGAGGAATCTTGACCCGTTTAATAAACATGTCGGGTTAGTGTTGACCTATATAGTCGGATACTCATGAGTTGACACGACATGAACCCGACACGCAAACACGAATTGTCACCCCTAGAAGCTACACCTCCTAAACTGGAAAAATTATTGAATACTTCGGGAATATCATAAATACGTACTCCCCTCTCACATGAATTGTGGGTCCCACCATAAATTTAATTAGTGGGACTCACAGTTATGTGAGAGGAGGGAGTACGCATTTATGATACTCCAAGAGTACCCAATAATTACCCCTTAAACTGCATAAGCTTGCACGACTATTTTGTCTTCAAATGTTCCATATGCTCATCCACAGTATGTTTTGCAATAATTTTTTTTTTTTTTTTTTTTTTTTGAGAAGGAGCGTTTTGCAAATCGCAATAAGTTAAACTTGAAAAATAAATAGAGTTATTTTAATATATATGAAAAATTAATAAGATTATTTTAATTTTTCAATTAGTTGAAATTTTACATCAATAAATTTAATTTATGTAAATAAAATCACATTAATTACATCATTTAAAATGGATCAATTTCATGGTTCACACATTAAATATTACAAATTTTAAATTATATGTAATATCATGTTATTTAAAATTTTTAAATAATGAAACAGTTTATATAACAATACATATCAATAAATATATAAGAATCTAATTATTTCTAATGAAATGGAGAGGACTTGCAAAGTTTTAACCATTAACTGCGCGCAAAGTGTAATTTGTAAGAGTTGTACTAAACAAAACTAACAAATGAACAAAACAATGAAGATTGTGGCAATGGGAACTATTTGGACCTTAATTCCATTGTGGCACGTCACTGTCTTTTCCAATTCTTTGGGTGGGAGACTGTTCCTAAAACGTGGCCTCAAGGCTCTAACGCAAGCACAGCCTATTTCATTTTTTTCCCCTACTTTTTACAAATGCTTTCAAATATATATATATTTTTTTCTTCTATAAGTTTGTCGTCGTCTTAGTTATCTCTCGGCCTATTTTACACACAGAAAATAAAAGAGACTGATGAGAGAGAGAGGTACCTGGCTTCGTACTTGAGTCAAGCTTGTCTTCTTCTAAAGGAACTGAAGCCATACTGTCCAAAATAAAACCGGTTTCTAAAATCACGTGAGAGAGTCAGAGAGATACTTGACTTTTAACGAATTGAATTATCTAAATCACCTGCTACTTGGGTCAGGACCTTTACGTTTGTACTTTTCTGCCAACGTATCCCAAGCAATTCTGGCCAAAGAAATCTCCATAATATCAAAAAATGTGTCCGTCCCGCATGAAATTTGGATCATATGTAAAGCCATGGCATTCATCTTGCTTCAAGCCTTAAAAGCAGGTTCATTTTCTGGTGTAGGATGTTCGTTCGCTGCTTCTACAATGTCCCAAAGATCTTGAGCCATTAAATATGTCTTCACCCGAACACTCCATTCCAAATAATTGTCTTGGTTAAGAACTTCAACAACAGCTGCACTCAAGGCAGGCTTTGTCTCCATGTTTGATATCTCAATATTAGGACATTCTGGCCTTTTGCCCTTCTTGGGCAAAATAATTGGCCTTATGCCCCTGTTTTGAAACTATATAGGGGCGTGCCCCTGTTTTGATACTCGATCTTAACATAGGCGAGTTACTTAACATACTCGATTATTCCAGGGCCGAGTTATGTGCAGGTTCCTGCCACCCTGGTCGTCCAGCGTGGATTTTGGGCATTAAAATATTCCCGCGTAACTGTTTAGAACTCGGCATTGGAAAAATCGAGTTATATGCAGAATATACTCCTCTTTTGAACGTAACGTCTCCCAAATAGTTCGTCTTCCTCCTTCCTCAATCCGTCTCCCAAACAGTTTGTCTCCCTCCTTCCTCAGTCCGATCAGTAGCCACCCTCAGTTCAACACATCTTCATCTTCAAGTTCTCTTATTTCTACCCGTACCCAAACCAAACCATTCAGTATACCCTTTCCGAACCTCAACCCAAACCCACATCCAAACCCACACCTTTCACTCTCACCATCGGCGAAGCTGAACCCAATCCATCTTCAGAGTTCAAGGATTAGAAACATATTAAGGTAATTTGTAATTGCCGAGCTCAGTTTTTTTTCCCTTTGCATTTAATCTGAGTTATGTTTTGCTTGTGCATGTACTCTGATTTGAGTGTGGGTGTGGCTTATTAAGTTTTTCTCTGTTAGAGCTATCTCTATTCATTATTATTGTTGCTGTTTTAGCTTTGCTGGGTTTGGTTTTGAACTGGGTTTTGGGTACGGGTGTTCATTTGGCAGGACAATGGTGTTCATTATTAGGGAAAATTGTTTTTTAATGCCCTGTATATCTACTGTCATTTCAGTCAGGTTTTGATGAATTATACTGACTTGTGAACGGAATTTTTGTATTATGTATCCAAAAGGTGTTTGTCATTGTAATTGATGTTTACTTTTCTCTTTTTCTGATTTTTGTTAAAGATAATATGGAAATTTGCTGGGTTCATTGGGATGTTCTGAGTAAGATTCACATTTACAGCCTTTCATGGGGTTTCAGATGTTGAATTGTTGTCCTTACTCTAATAATGCTAACTTTTAGCTGTCAAAAGAAAATATGAAATTATGTGTTAAGCATAGTTTTGCAGGTTGTTTTGTAAGATTGTATCAGTAGTACGATGGGTTGTATGGTAGTGACTGGTTGGTGTAGTGTGTATCAGTTTGCACAGTGGGTGTATCAATTGTATGAAGGGCTGTATAGTAGTGACTAGTTAAATGCCTAAGTGCCTAAGTGTCCATATAAGGCTGGCATATCAGGTCATAGAGTATACGGTTGGGTTAGTAACCGTGGTTAGGAACTGTGCAAGTGTAATTGAGTTAGCAGTTGAGTTAGTTACAGACTAGTGGGCTGTCTGTAAGGTGGTTATAAGACCAAAGAGTTACACAGTGGTCCATTAAGCAAATTGTGAATCTGAATAAAGTCTTTCTCTTTTCCTCTCTATTCTTTTTCTCTTCTCTGTTCTGTTTTTCAATTCTTGGAGGCATATTGACTCCGAACCCAGCTATATCCATAAATAGTAGATTTTGATCCTAACATTATGCCAAGAGCCTTCTAGGTAAGGCATTGCCCGATTCTCCCAATGAATAGAACTTGGGCTCAAATTAGTGGAAAAATTAATGTCAATTGTTTAAATTGTGCTTCTCTGCCATACTTTCAGTGAATGAATGCATATTAGACTTATGTGGTTGCACGTGTAAGAAATTTGCTGATTGGGAACACATGTTCAAAAGCTGAAATAGGACTTTTTAACATGTTTACAGAGATATTGAGTTGTAATCATAAGTCTGGAACTAGACTCTTACCTAAGCTTCTTTTCCCCCTTGGAACTGACCTAATTTATACATATTGTAAAACTCTACATTGGATTTAAATCATAGCTCTTTGTTTAATGTGTTTATCCATTGGTGATGTGATTATCCTGTGCTTAATTTTTTTAGTTTTCATAGAATTATTGTAATCCTACTCTATCATTTGGACTCATGAATTTCATAATATATTTAAGAAGGATTTGTTCCTAGTTCTGTTTTATGTTATGGTTTTTTGCTAGTACTAGAATCTCAAATTTTTTTGTTATTTGGAATATGTTTGTGAAACCTTATCGACTCCAATGTATTTCAGAACATGGCATTCACGTAAGGCTACTACACTAGAAAACAGACAGTATAGCCAACTATAGAGAAAATTATAAAAACTTGGAACAAATTAGATCGAACGAAGACTCTAAGCTCTGATTGCTATTTGGCTGTTAGATTTTTCTGTATTCAGATTTTTCTCTAAACTTGGAACAAAGTAGATCGAACAAAGTATATGGAATATGTTGTATGAAAGGGGTCCCTCATTTTCCCCTTTCCCCTTTCCCTTGGGACCAAAACTTAATAAATAAAAAAATAAAAGCGTGAATGCTTTACGTTCCCACCATTTTGTAATTTTTTAAATATCCTTATCTTTTCAAATGTTGTTTTGTGCCGAAAGCTGCATTTTAGTTGTTTTGTTAGTTGTTTTGATACTTTCATAGTTAATATGTAATAAGGTTAACTTATACTTTGAAACAAGTTCTATGTTTTTCGCAAGTCCTAGCTGTATTGGAAATTACGAATGTTAATAATTGCAAGTCCAACGAACTTTGTCAATGTCTGCTTGTGGTCAACGGTGTATTAACATGATTGCATGCGTGTCAGATATGCAGCACCTGCAAAGTATGGAACCTGGACCCGCAAATGGTACACAGTTGACGCGGCAGCTGGTGCATCGATCCACGGCACTGTGGGAGACACCTGTCGGTCAGGTACGTACTTGTTGTATAGAACTTCGGACGTGTCGAAATCATTTCATTTTCTTTTTGTAGGGTTCTTTGATTATTTGTAAATAGATGTTCGAAATGGTATCATGTCTGTTTTGGTTTAGGCAGTTTATTTAATCAAAAGAGAAAATGGTATGAAGCATAATCAACAGCATCTAGTCTTATTTCCAGATAAATTGAAACTACTAATACTACAAAAAATATTAAACAATGAAAAGGTATATTCAAAGTCAGTAGATCTCACACAAACCCCACGTGGCTACACATAACATAAGACAACCGACTTTTGAATTCTAATTCTTATTATACTCCATTTGACATACTAAAGCACTGTGTTTATTCATTTCAAAACATAATGCCCATCACCTTATTGCTAATTTTAAACAATGTCATTGATCTTGAATTGATCCTATCTGCTATTGAGGTAGAGTGAATAACCAGTTAACATTGTAATTAACATATTGCAAAATTGATCATAATTAACCAGTTAGCATGTCCAAACACGATTAAAAAACCACAGGGGAGGAAGAAAAATATTAGGCAAGAATACTCCTTGCTCAAACACATGTGAATTCATTAGCTCAAGCAACGTGGATAGAAGTAGAACTACTCATATAAGAAATATTATATTAGTTATATATTACAGAGCTATATTTTTCATTATACTTAGTTGAAATAGATCCACCAAATTTTTAGGTTGCTTGAGTACAAATAATAAAAATTAAGCCTTAGTGCCAGCAAATATGGAAGTTTTTACCTCTTCAGTCAAGGCCGAAATTATGATTTTTCCCCCCCTTAAGAGAAGGTGTTCTTTGAATTTCTATTTAGGCACATCATTATAAACTACTAGAAGCTCTACTTCTTAAAAATTATGTAAACAATTTCTTTGTGAATAAAATGGTTAAAATGCATTTTAAGGATTTGTAATGATTTGCAAATCATTGGATTTGACAAGGTAAATTCAGGTGTCAAATCAAACAATAAAATATTTGAATGACTTTAATTATCAGAAAAAGTCAAAAACACGTGTCAAAATATTTTGCTATTGAAGTGCCATTGATTCACAGTAAGAATGCTGTCTTGCCTCTGCTGCTCTGGAAGTGGAGGGCACCGAGGCAGAATCAACAGCACATAGCTCATCCATAGACATACTTGTCGAAGCCTCTGTACTTTTAGAATCACTAAGGCTTGTTGAATCTATAAATTGCTTTCGAGAAGGCTGCTTGATACTGCTGGCAGGTGCTAACGCTTGTCCTTTAATACTTCTCCAGTCTGTGCCCAACAAACTCTCCTGTGGCAATATGGCCAATTGAAGATGTACATTCTTTGAAACAAGAGTTTTGACAAAATAAATGAGGTAAAAGGTCAAACAGGATATTAAAAGGGACAACATTATATGAACAAGCGTTATGTAGAAATTTAAAAGGCAATTGAGAGAGATTAGAAAGGATGCTTCAATTTAACAGACGAAGGAAAAAAGAAACTGCTATCTGTTTCTTGCATATTATTATTATGTACCATTCTTATAGTTATTTCATGCGCACTATCCTAAGACAACGCTCTTTTGTGTGTAGGTAGTGCCAGGCGTGCTAAAGTGTAGACGCCGATCTTGGGAGTTACCTCGGCATGGGCTAGACCCACAGATTGCCCATTACATAGCTGAGGCAGGTTTTGAAGGGTTATCGAAGGTTCCAAACATGGAAGTTGATCACGCATTGATCACAGCACTGGTTGAGCGTTGGCGTCCGGAGACGCATACCTTCCACTTACCGCATGGAGAGATGGGTATCACCTTACAAGACATTGAGGTGATGCTAGGGGTACATGTTGATGGGTTGCCCATGACTGGGAGTGCCAAGGGTGATTGGCCTGCATTGTGTCGTGATTTACTGGGTCGTCATCCTCCAAACCCAATACCGCATCCCCATGAAAACAAGTCTATCCTTGCTGGGGCGAGGGTAAGAGTCACCTGGCTGAACGAACAGTTTAGAGCCCCCCTCGTTGTGGATGCTACTGACGAGGTAGTGCAGCAACACGCACGCTATCACATACTCGCGTTGTTGGGGTCCATTTTATTTATGGACAAGTCGGCAGATCGGGTGTCGATGAGGCCTCTACTGTTCCTGAACCCGATCAGCAACACAAAGAGGTACAGTTGGGGTAGTGGAGCATTAGCCTGGTTGTACAGGCACCTATGCAAGGCATCGGAGACGACGGCGATGCAGATTGGAGGTGCGCTGATGTTGGTGCAGCTGTGGGTGTATTCAAGGTTCCCATTGATATGCCCTGTTACGAGGCCACCACAACCGCCGATGGATGCAGGTCCCCTTGCCTGTCGGTATGTTATTTGATTAGTTTGAGTCAATTGT
This sequence comes from Quercus aquifolioides, assembly GCA_019022515.1. Taxonomy (NCBI): domain Eukaryota; kingdom Viridiplantae; phylum Streptophyta; class Magnoliopsida; order Fagales; family Fagaceae; genus Quercus; species Quercus aquifolioides. The sequence goes on from CM032333.1 coordinate 51,339,143, forward strand.
CATGGCATTTGTCATTCACCGTGCATGTCTCTATAGTTGACTTTAATAATAAATCCATTTTGTGAAACATATATTATGATGAAGTGAGATGAACCATATTGTAAGCACACTGTGCAACCTGAGCATAATTCACCGTCTACTTTTATTGACTAGTTACTAACACACACACTCAGCGGGTCTTAAACCCACAAACTTACCCTCCACCATGATCTTACAAGGGATATAATTTGTCATTTGGGTTAGAGTTCGTTGGGCCAAAAGAAATATGGCACCTACTTTTTTCAACTGACCTTCATATAGATGATCTAACAATAACAATAATAAGAATATCACAATTATAAGAACCCACTGGTTCTTTAGAGTTTAGACAATCTATGGTGATAATTGGCCTAACATTAATCAGAATTCCAGCACAACAAGAAACTGACCACACTATAAAAAGTATAGCTTTCACACACACACACACACCCAGATTATATATTGATAAAGGAATGCCAAGATTCAAGAATCGATTTATCTCAGCAGTAATTTAATAATAATAAAATAAAAAATAAATAAACAAAACTTGGTATATATGATACCAATGACAAAAACAAAGAAACCCCATTTCCAACAATCAAGAACCCATTGATCTGAGTAGTAACAAAAAACCAAAACCTGGAAAATAAATATGATACCAATGACAAAAACAATCAAACCCCATTTCGAAAAACCAATATTCTGATCAAAGAATCATAGATCAACCATTTCAACCAACTAACATATAAATGAGAGATCCAAATCCACATCTCAGTCTTTCTGATTAATATATACATCTAAAGGCCAAAAAAAGAACAACCCATCAAAGCAAAGTCAGATACATACCAGAAGCAAAGCCTCTTTGGCAGGGGCGGCTCCAGGATTTTTGTTCAGGGGGGTCAATAAGAAACATAAATTTCAATACTATAGGTAACAAATATAAACAATATGCAGCATTATTTTCAATACTATATTCCAACCAACTTCCATACTCTTTAAACCATTTAAGATTAAATCGACGCATAAGTCCACCAATTTTCGTTCGAGGAAAATTGTGTTCATGAGGTTGAAAATGTATTTTTTGTAAATAATATCTTCTTAAGTTCATCGTATTAGCAAAAGAATAAAAAATAAACTATTAGTTCATTAACATATTTTTTTTCTAATACAATAAACATATTAATTATTGTTGTTAAGTGATTTTTTTTGCAATTCTTTAATTTGTTTACAATTCTTTAAATACAGTAACAGTAAAGACACATTAGAGACTCAAAAATTCAATTTATAAGTTTACAATACAAAGCCCCATAGACACAATTCACAGTAACAGTAAAGACATGTAGAGACAGCCCCACACTATTGCAATTCTTTATAAGTTTGCAATACAAACACCAGCCCCACAGGCCCACACAACTCAGAGACTCAAAAACTCAACAACAAAAAATGAAAACACTGTAAACCCTATAACCCCACAGCCCCCCACCCCACCTGCCCCCAAAACACAGTCAGAGCACAAACTCAGAGACTCAAAAACCCAACAACAAAAAATCAAAAAACACTATAAACCGTATAACCCCACCCCAAAACACACAGTCAAATACTCAAAAATCAACAAAAAAAAAAATCAAAAGACTATAACCCCACACACACACATAGTGATTCAATGAAAGAGTATATCAAAACACAATAAACAGTGAGAAGAATCGTGGCTGCACCGCGGCAGATTCTTGGGGCTACAGAGCGGCAGATTTTTTTGTGTGTGAAGCAGCCTTTTTCCTTTGGGTTTGGATAGTGAAGAAGAATCGTGGGAGATTTTGGGGGCAGCGTCTACGCAAGTAACACAGCAGCAGATCTTAGGTTTTATTGGTCCCTTTTTTTTTTAATGATTTTTCAAATTTTGATTTATGGGCTTTTTATTTCTAAGATTAAAGACCAAAAATTTGCTGTTGGATTTTTTTTTTTCCGAAGTTTTTGCTGGGCTTAAAAAAAAAGGCCAGGTTCAAGTGAGGGTGTGCAAATTTGTATGGCAGGGGTTCAATTTTTTTATTTTTTTATTTATATATATATATATATATATGTATAAAATTTCAGGTTAGGGGGTTCAAATGCAGGGGTTCAATATTTTCATTTTTTTTAATTATATATATATATATGTATAAAATTTCAGGTCAGGGGGTTCATTTGAACCCCCTGAATACAACGTAGCGCCGCCCCTGCTCTCTGGAACACAGGGATCCTGAGGTATGAGGCAGCTCTTGAAGCCATGTTTGAATGAAACTTTGAACCCAAAAACCAAAAAGACCTTGCCATTTCTGATTCTCTCTCCTCAGAAGTCAATGCACACACTACACTATTTGGGTGGTTTAGCATTTTCTATAAGGAGAGGGAGCCCATCGCCATGGCCATCTTCAATTCTGAATCACACATATATTTACAAATAAGGTCATTGGTATGATTGTTTTGCTAATCCTCATATAGCTCCAAAGTTCAAGTCTTTTGCATCACAACGTCTCTAATTTCATCCACAGCAAACTCATTGCCACTGTTATCACTCCTAAATGCAATATCACACGCACTTTCCCATGCTCTATTTGCCAAGATTTTACATCAACTACTCACAAATGCAAATAAAGTCAAACAAAAAGCAAACTAAACCCTTCATACATTTCATGCAAAACCCACAAAAATTAACCAACCCACCACTCCTTTTACCCAACTAAATTGAATAAACAGTGCCACAACAACCATAACCCAGAAATTATTTCATACACATATACACCGAAAACCCAAAAAGATCAAAACTTTCATTTCATTTACACACACACACACACACATCTATAGACAGAGACAGAGTCTTAGAGAGAACCTGAGGGACTTTTGATTAGTAAGAACAGATCTGCAAGAGAGAGAAGAGGGCTTTGTTAGAGAGAAATACAATAGTGAATGAAATGCAAATGAAATCTTTTACTGAGAAAAATGGTTTTTTGGTTCTGACTAACAAAAAAAACGAAGGGAATAATGTTGCTATCCAAGAGTAAGCTGTTAAAAATTTAAAATGCAAACTGAAATTGATAAATCGTTTTTGTGCTTCATGACTGTTGTATGGAGGAAAAAAAAACAAACCATATTTCCTTACTTATTTGTAATAAGTATTTTCCAACGAAAAAGTAAAAGCTAATTACTGGTTTCATTGTTGGTAAGCATTTTACTCTTATGGCAGCATGGTTGTTTGATATTAACTAATGACCATTTAACACAATTGTATGTTTATTAGATGGAAGGGGCCGAAGAGCACGACAGAGCATGCCACACATGTGCTAGCTGCGTATCGTGCGTCATTGTCGAGCATGCGGGCACACCAGGTATTCTACCGCTTCATGTCACGACAATATAATTCTCCCTAGTTTTCTTGTTTCACCTGGTGGGTTGTCAACTACTGCATGTGTATAGTTAATAATGTAACGTTGGTCAAGTAGACCATATATATACAAGGAATTAGTTACGATCATTTCACAACTGTGGGTAGTCAATATAAAGTACCTTCATTGGCCTTCTATTGAATTGATGTTTGTGGTTTTTATTCCACACATATTTAGCTGTGAACCCTTCAAATTTCTCCCTCGGTTTCAGCTAGTGCAACCAGTAGTATTCGGGTGCATCTTACCATGTAAAATCCAATAAGAGGGTCAATAATGACTTAGGATTTTTAGTGAAGTGATTCTTCAATGGTCTTTTACATTTTTGCTGAAATTGAGGATTGCCACAAATAAGTACGTATTTTATTTGTTTTTTTGTTGAACATTTATTCAGGTTATTTGGGAGCCGTATAGGGATGTCCTAGACTCACTGCCCCCATATTGCACTGCTGGCCGACATATATGGAGGGCCACAGTGCCGTTGATCTATTTTTGGATAGTAGAGGATCATCATCCCGAACGTGTCTTTCGTCAGTTTGGGATGAAGCAAGCGCCACCGAGTCTAGTGGATACCTCAGTTGAACTGCACAAAATCTCCCTCCAAGGTAAACTAGAGAGGGATTGGGTGCAACAACATGCTATCTACATTGACCGATGGGCCCATAGAGGGGAACGTGTTGCCAACGCACCCACTTTGGATGGGGACACGACGTACCTTGCTGCTTACATGGCCAAGTACCGAAGGTCGACCAGACGGTACATTACGCGAGAGTCAGCGTATTGGGAAATCCTGGTAAGGCAACCATTCAATGCTTCTTTTATGGATTGATATTATACGTGTGTTGCAAAGAGCATTATGAATATTAAGTTTTGTGGCGCCATTGATTCAATATTTTGACATTCATTGGGTTTTTACATTTCATTTGTTGCCACAAGGTATGCCATTTCAATGTTCATATATATATGAATAAGCTCATCATGCATAATCTGTTTCCAAATCAGACCTGAAATACCTGCCAAGATTTATACTCAAATATCATACGATTTGACCTGAAATCTTTATACTTTCTCAATGTTTAAAGGCACCAGAAAAGTTTTAATGCGACTCCTTTATTTCGTAGGTTGAGTCCAATGTGGAAATGCTATTGCAATGCCAACCAGGTTCTGAAATTTACAACCAGCTGACGAAGACGCTGGATCTTGTTGGGGAGTTGAACCGAGTGGCATTGGATAATGTGCGTGCCATGGCGAGTGAGGCGAGCACACAGGCCACAAGCCGTGGTGGGCGAGGTGGTGGGTCTAGAGGGCGTGGACGTAGTGGAGGCCGTGGAGGTCGTGGAGGTGGTCCTGATATTGACATCGATGACTTGGGTAACTGAAATACTCTAACACCTCCAATTCTAATACTTTAAGTTGTAATTTATTTAGAGGACATATTATAGTAGCGAAGTATATTTTCATCACAGCCACACACGATATCCCATTCTTATGATTTCACAAATTGAGAGTTGGCTCAAACTCCACTCTATTACCCAAATTGAAACGATTCTCACATATCTCGTTTATTCAGTGACTCAATTCCTCGTTGTCATCTTAATAAATACAATTGTCTTTGTACAGATGATGAGGCGTTGGAGGCCGATTGGGACACGTACATGGATGGCGCCGGGTCATCGCGATGCACGTCTGACGCCACTGCCCAGGCATCCCATCCTGTTGGCCATGACGATAGTGCAGAATACACATCCCATGCTCAGGCTCGCCCTCGATCCCCACTACCCACTCCGCTGTCTCCCCCATTGTTCAGCGGCTCTGCTCATGAGGGTGGCTGTATATTTGTACCCACACCTGGTCTACCGACCCCACCTGTAGTTCAGGCTGAGCCCACCCAGGAACCTTCACTTCCTAACCCCGACAAACCGGCTGCACAGATTGAACAAATACGGAGTGAAAATATTGAGCCGGTCCATGGGTTGCGAAGATCACTCCGCACTGACATGCATCCCCCTGGTTGCGGGACCGGTGACGGTAAATACCATGCATTCCCCTGCTAACTTCCTCCAAAGTTATTTAATCAAACAATAAGATGAGAAGCACAACCAGTGAATGCATTTAATGTGAAAGGGAAGATGATGACCCAATGTACATGTACATATAGCGCAGTTGGATATTGTCTTCATGTAGACTTCCATCCCACCAAATGTTGCATTAACGCCGACCTAATAGTTCAAATAGATATGCCAATTGTCGTAGTTGCATATTATATTGCCAATAATTGTGAAATAATTGTGAATGACTACGGTTGTGTATATGGTTATATAGTCAGAAATGTTACTCTGTACAGAGTACTTTTATTCCAAAACAATAATTAAACTCGGTTAAAAATATTAATAATAAGACACATACACGTACACAGTACAAAACATGGTCTATCCCTCTGTGTAAACTCTATTTTGGCTGTCAGGGAATGTGTGCATTCAAGTAATGTGCTCTGCTTTCAATTTCAGGTAAGACGAGACCTGCCAAGGCAGCTGTGAGGAAACGAAAAGATCGCTGAAGCTCAGCATGATGTGGAGCATATGGGGGTAAAATTCCAACCAACACTTGTTTGGCTTATGTTTCTTTCTTACTTTGTTAGGAATTAACAACAACGACCACCAATTCAAACTTGTTTTGCTATTTTCAAGATGGTTTTTAGTAGGTGTTCAGAAGGGGTTTAAGGACCAATTCAGAATAGGATGAGGTCTATTTATGGGGGTGGCAGAATTTGTACTAGGTGAGTAGGTGTTGTGGTGGGTTAAGAATTGATGTTGTGTCATTGGAACTAGAGTTTATAATTGTTGGACAAAGGGTTAGGGTCTTGCTTTACAAATTTTCTCTACTCATTGTGGAACTATAATTTTCTCTGTTCTTTGAAGTGTGTAGCCCAATCTATTGCTGATATCATCCAAGCAACACCCCTCTACCCGATATAAGAAGCCATTAAATAAGACTACTCGGTGATGCTGTTCAATTTAAATATGAATTAGTGAGATGAGATGAGTTTTACTAATTTATCAACTCAAACTTTTGGGACAAAACTTGCACTTAGAAATTAGGTGATCTTTATGTCTCTTCGACATTCTCTTCATAAATTCTTCATGTTTGTATTTTTGCTAGGGTGAGGGAATCACAAATTTAATAGAGAATTTGTACATATATGTGGTTACTTCTTCTTCTTGTTTTTTATAATCATACACAAATTTTGGAATATTTTGGAAATCCTTTTCTATAGCTGCAATGTAGTTAGGCAAATTATATCGTAGTTTCTATATGCATCTGTCTTCCAACATTAACATAGAAGGTTTTGTAACCTTTGAGCACTAATCATATTTTTGGAACAATTGAAGAACAAATACGATAAAGCAATTGCTATGGATTTTGATTTTGAGGGTTGTTAGAAGGGGATGGAGGGGATCACTACAAACAACTTAAGCTTTTTCAACATGTTTTTATCTACGGTTATTAAAAACTGTTGATGAACACCTTAATTTTATATAGTTATATGCAACTGTGGACTAAAAGCAAGACAATTAGCATATTTATTTCCACGGTTGACATAACTGTTGAAATAAGGGTTAGAAAAACAAAATTCAGCTTTTTCTTCAAGTTTCAACACCGTTGAAAAAAAGGGTTCACAAAATTATATAGATAAAAAGTTTTTAACAGTCATTTCAAGACCGTGGAAAACAAAGGGTTCACAAAATTATATAGATAAAAAGTTTTTATCAACAGTCATTTATCACTGATGAAAATAAGTAACACCATATTATATAGAAGCTACAGTATCTCACAAGCCAAAATACGTTACTGCTCTCTTTCTCACACTCGCTCTCGCTGTACCTCACGTCAGAAACCCAATCGGCTTGGTGGTCGCATTTTCTCACAGGTTCTCTCTCTCTCCATAAAAACCTAACTTTCAATCTTTGTATTTTTTTTTTCAATTCTTAAATTCGATTATATACAGCCTGTATAATTAAACTGCAAATGTGGAATTATTGTTTAATTACTCTTAATTATCACAAAAATGGCTGAAATGCATTTTACCCCATTGAAGTTTACTTTCTTGACCAATGATAATGAAAATGCTAGTTAAAATTGAAATTGAGTCTTGATCATCAGGTAATGCTTGATTTTGCTTTGTCAGTACCTTCATTTGGGAACAAGACTTGAACAAAGATATAGACGTTATTCGTTTATTGTTTTTGCTGTTAATGTAATTTGGAAATTTAGAATTTGATGGAATATAAAAAAAAATTTATATAAAAATCATGATGCCAATCCATTTTGCAGTTCAGAATTTGAATCTTTCATCGTTTATGTCATTTTTTTTTTTTAAATTTTAAATCAAATTTTCCTTGGTTCCATTCAGTCTGTAAAGTTTTTTTTTTTGCCAAATTCTCAAAAAAAAATTTCAATTGTCTCTTATTATTGCTTTTTTTTTTTTTTACCCCATTTCAGCTCTAGTGCTCAAATTTTATGGCAAAAGGCTCAGCTATAGGTATAAATTTGGGTTTGTAAAGCTTTTACATTTTCTAGGTAAAGTAGAAATCACTATCAAATGGTTTGTAATTTGATTAAAATAAAGTGTGTTTATGTGATTTTCCTATGTTGGTTTAGTCCTGGATGGATGGATGGATGGATAGGATTAGTGAAAGAAACAACTTAGCCTCTTTCTATGTGAACGCTTGAACTTAAGTATATGCCTCTATTCCTAGTACTATCTATGCTGTTGTAGAGTGTGGTTTGGTCTTTGGTGCTGATAAAGTCCTCTTTTTAATTAAACTTGAAGATTATGAAATTATATTTTATGTTCTTAGGAACAACAGTTGGTGCTTTCAATGATTTTTCGTATATGGGTTGAATGCCAAATAGAATACTGTGACTAGCCCTGATTAGTCTGCAGAGGATTCAGTGCTGACCTCAAATGTTTGGTAGTCAGGTTTGGCTATTTGGTTAAATGCCAAATGATTGTTTCTTTGTTTAATGTTATTTGTTTTTCTTTTTTGGAGGTAATTTTCATTTTGGTATAAGCAGGAAATTAATAGGAGTTTAGATGTTTGTTAATTTCAGTGGTTCATAGTTTTTATGGGAACTTGTATTGGTTGTTTTATGGATTTGACAGACTACTTCAAAGCGCCTTTCTGAAGTAGTCTGTCAACTTAAAAAGAGTGAAAAATAGAAGTTCATTTTCTGCAGAAACACACACACAGCACCAAAGCAGAGCAAATGAGAGGAGGAATAGATAATTTCCAGATTCAATTGTTGCTATCCACTTTTTCAGTATTACATCTGCTCTATAGACTTCAATGTACAACCATTTTTGACCTTAGAAAGGGCCATAAAATCCAAGATTTACAAGATATTACTCGAATAGAAACTAACCAAACTTTTAGCACTGCAGAACAATAACAGATTGCTGTAGTTATATTTTACAGCAAATTCTGCTTAACATTCTCCCATCTAATATGCTGTCCTAAAACTCCTAAGGCTTTCAAAGTTGATGAAATTTCTTCCTTGGAAGTGCTTCTGTAATATATTATCCAATCGCTCCTCTTATACAAAACTTCAGCTCAACTTTTGGCCGGCTTCAATTGCATCTCTAATAAAGTGATGCTTAATGCCTTGGATTAACTATGGCAGATTAGGGTAGCTATTGCTAGTTTATTGTCATAATACATATCACAAGCTGCTTCTTGGCCATACAATTCAATTAACACTAACCGAGGTTTACAAGATATTACTTTAATTAAAAAAAACTACCCATAGAAACACAAATCTGTGAACAATAACAAGTTGGTTCAAAATGTTTACATAGGACATTACTATTAACATCTTCATTAGATTCCATTTTTCATTGCTGGGAATTAAAAATTTGATATAATCAGTTCAAATTTCATCTTATGTTTTATTGAAATTCTTATTGAACAATGGTTTTCTTGTTTTGTTCCAAATAACACAACGGTGATCATGACATGGTTATTCCATACATAGCTACGCATGCATGGATAGTATTGCTAAACCTTACTATTGCCCATGATTGGAGGCCATGGTTTGTTGATGGGCAAGTTGCAGGGTAAGTTTCCACCTCAACTTTCACGTTTCAGCAACCCTATTGCCTCTTCCACCATCCCCCTAACTTTTTAAATTTTAAATACAAGTTATATTCTAATATAAAGCTTATAATTGTTTTATGGATTATTTTTAATTGTATTGTGCAGATTCACAATGCAGTATACATCTAAAAAGTACTGCTTGACATTTGCAACAGTAAAGGCAAGAATAAGTAACTAGTTAATTGTTCCATATAAAAATATTTTCCAAGTAATAGCGACAAGTTAACTCTAGCATTTGCTTCTTTCTAGGGAGGGGGCATACAGCTCCAGAGTACAAGCCCAATGAATGTCTTGCCATGATTGATAGGTGGCTATCTTACTATCCCCTCTAGTGAATAGTGGATTTTACCAATCCATTCAATTCAGTAGGCTTGTAGTGCATCTAACATTTCAAGTAATTTTAGTTGTCTTCTCCATATAAAATGATAAAAAACTTATTCACTTTTTTATTTCCATTCTTTGATTCCTGTTCATGAATAAATTTAAATATAAGTTCCTTCCGTTGAGCCTTTAAATATGATGTATGCAAATCTTCTTGCTATGATATACATTGTGTTCTTGATAGATTTATCCCTAAACTCAAACAATATGCATGAGATGAGTATTGGAACCAACAAAGATAGAATGATATGCAAGCCAAGTTCAACATAGCTTGGTTGTTGGGCCTTAATTTTAAGTCTAACATCAATCATACATATCTCTCTCTTATTTATTTATTTTAATTTACAAAATCCCCTTAAATCCCCTAATATCTTTGAGGGTTTTAGGATTTTATGTGGGTAAATTGTACAGTTTTTTATATTTTTGAGATTTTGGGGTTTGCCATGCGTATAAAATTTCTCTTTGTTGGGGTGTGGGTGTTGATTTTGGGGCTTATTGGGTTTGAAAGATTTGAGTTGAAGAAGGGTGGGGTTGAAAGGGTGTGATAGATCATGGAGCACACAGAACTTTGATTCTAATGACCTTGGTTGTCAATGGCTATCAACAACCATTATTCTTCTCTGAAATTTAGTTGTGTGTAAATATTATATATCTATGTTTGACATCGATTATATTTTTTCTGAAATCTAGTAGAAAATGCATGGTACTAATTTTAATGCCACTTTTGTCAACATTGGTTACATTGATTCTCTTTTTTTTTCTTGAGATCTGTTGTTGCTAAATTTGTTCTGTATTATGTGGGATAAAAGAAAAATAGACTAAACAATGATATTATTTTTGTACCTAGCTATAAGTACTGTAGCTCTCCCATATTTGCTGTTATGGCCCTTATGGGTACATAGCTATAGGTTTGTAAACTTGGGCTCTCTTCTTACTATCTTTTTTTTGATAATCTGCAATTCATTAATAACTAAAGAAAGGAACAACGTGGAGAATCAACCTTACAGATAGCCAAAATGGCTGGTGGAAGATTCTCCTTATTAAAAAAAAAAACAAGAAGCATTGAAATTTAAAGCAAACTTTGCGGTGGAGTGGGCAGCTGAGTTACACGTCCTCTTAACCCAGTTGAAAGAGGAGACTTGGAAATCCTCAGATAAGGCTAAAATATCGGTGATGGCAGCACTGATGGACCACTCTGGGGGGGCTCTTTTAGAGGTGAGAGAGTCAAATACTCCTTTTGCATCGCCTTCAAAGATAATACGGAACCAAGACTCTCTTTTAGCAAGCTTGACAGCCCATAAGAGTGCTTCGGCTTCAGCTTGGATAGGGGACAGGTTCTTTGAGATTCTGGCCCAAGCCTTGATAGGAACCCCGTTGTGATCTCTAGCGAGGACAGCAAGAGAGACTTTGGTACAATTTTGAGTTGATTGGCTTACTCAAAGAACTTGGGTATATTGAGAAAATGATTTACATATTTCGACAAAAGCAATTTAGCTTTTGAAGCTTTTGTACATACACATTAAATTTTGAGTTGTATAATTTTTTCTTGGGGAAACATTGGCATCTTGAACTGGAGCAAAACATTGAATAAATTTGCTAGTGATTTTCAATAGAAAATAATGCATTGTGAGAACTCACACTAACTTCTTCCTTTTTCTCTTTTTCTTTCCGGTCCTTGCTAACCTAGTTCTTTATCTAGTTGAATTTATTTTTGGTAAAGATATTTTTCCTGCTTCTAATATTTTAAATTGTCGTCTATATAAGTCTGCCTTTTTGTTTAAAAAACTTTTTACCCCTATGTGTCTTTGTTGACAGGTATCATAGAAATTCTTTATTCTTCGTTAATAACTTTCTTTTGTTTAATCTTTTTTTCTTTCACAATTTTTTGCAGATGTGTCAAGCCAATACCAGATAAGTAGTACAGATTTTGTGGCACTCCACTTTACAATGAAATATTTAGAGAGGTTAAAGAGCGCCTTCATGAATTTTAGGAACAATGTTTTTTTTGGGATCCAATTGAGCAGTCAACTCTCTTTTTCTGAATTGAATTGGTAGTGACGACAATGGAAGGGCTGCCATAGTTGCGCCACGTGAGATCATCATAGCATTTGGTCTTGAAACATACACTTTTTCCCTACCTTTTTTGCTAGAATCTTGAAACATACACCTTTTCCCTACAATTTTTGCTAGAATTATTTATTTTGCTACAATTTTTCCCTACAATCTTGAAACATATACTTGTATCGAAGTCTTTATTTCAATAGAACCCTTGTTGTTGTGGTTTTGTAATCCAAGCATATATTTCAATAGAATTTGTACATTTTTAGATTAAATGCTTCTTCTTTCTTTTTTATTTTTATTTAATGTGTTGAGTTTTAAGATTGCAATTGTCACTAAAATTGGTTTGTTGTCTACTAGTTTTGATGAGGGAAAAAAAATACAAATTAAAGATGATAAACTCTCTTACCATCTTTATGAAATCAAACTGCCATAATTGGCTTGGTAACATTTCAAAAGATAAACCACAAGCATCATTATAGATATTAAAATATTTAGAAAAGAATAATGATATTTTATTCCTTTCTCTTGGTTTGTACGGTATATAAAGTTTTTTAATAAATGAATGAGAACACTTACCATCTTTATGAAATCAAAACTGCCATAATTGTCTTTTTTTTTTTTTTTCTTTTCTTCTCTTAGGTAAAATATGAATAACTGTGTGAGAGGATGAGAGTGTGAGAGGCTGTGCAACATGAGAGCATATTAGGTAATGAAAGAGTTTGGCAAATGCGTTTTTTGTTTTGTTGCTAGGTGGTGTTCATTTTTGGATTTTTTGTTCCAACATGGCTTCATTTCATGCTGCAAAATCATAATAGGCAGGAGGTATATATTACATAAGCATTATGACTTGTCAAATTGCCTATTATTTTCGCAACTTCTTTAGAACAAGTGTATTTTATTTTCTCTACGCACAAAGATATAGACAAAGTACTTATAGGCTATCCAAAGCCAAGCACAATTACCAAAACAATCTAGCTACTGTTAACAATAAGTACAAGCAATTACAAGTCAATACAGATTCCAAAATAAACTTTGTGCTTAGAGAAACCAACAAGCTATTCAACAACTTCTACAGCCAATCTCAGGAGCCATAGTTTCGCCTTCATTTTGCGCTTCCTTGTTGTGTCGAATCATGAACTTCATCATCTCCCATAACATGGGCTACCACTTCACTCAGCATGTTAGTACTCAAGGTTGCAATCCTCCTTGCATGGTCACGCTCCTCAATGGCAACGTCTAACTGATACCTCAACAATCTGTTCCTAACGTCTCCATCGCAATAGTTGGTTCCTTCGCTTTGAGACGTCCCCCCTGGGCTTGATGTTGACATGGTAGGAGGTGTCCACGATGGGGAAGCATCATACTGCACATTCCTACCATTACGTTGCATGAACTCCATGTATGCAGATTCTGCTTCTTGTCGATCTTTGTATGACTTGTGTTCGGCATTTGTGAACTTATGAACTTGTCTACTTGCTTCTGCCCAATTGTCGTATATGCCAGGAGCACGACCAACAAAAACAACATAGTATTTGCCACCCTAAAAGAGGAACACAATAGCATTGTATGTTAAAACCGCATGAGCTGTGCTGGAGTTAGAACTTACCAAGTTTTGAATCTGAGCAGGTAAAACATGTACCATGTCGCTCTACCAACAGGTGCTAGTGGACTACAGCAACTAACATGCACGTTGCTTATTCCAAGATCTGACAAACAGTTCCATAATCTATAATTATATAGTGGTAAATAATTGTACAATTAAAGCAGTAAAACATGTTGGCATGTTACCTTTAGAAGCGAAGGAGGCTTGTCTTCTCCATCCTTGACTGTTTCCTCATAACCCCTAACCAGAATGAGAGGAAGCTGTCTTTTTATATGAAGCGTATAATACTCGACTATGCCTAAATCGAGTACAATCTGTTATAACTCGATTTAAACAAAGACGAGTACGTATAAATATTTCCCAACCGCTCGGCAGTGAAGTAAATAATACTCGACCCATAAATATTTCCCAACCGCTTGGCAGTAAATAATACTCGATATCCGTATGACCGAGTTCTACTGCCAAGTGTACGACGCTTTAATAGTATTCGGTTTCCGTATAACCGAGTTATAAAACTCGCTTAAAGTAAAATCGAGTAATGTGGTAGATCTCCTCCCTCCTACTGAAACAAATGTACGACGCCTTAATAATACTCGGTCTCTTTATAACCGAGTTATGAAAATCGCTTTATGTAAAATCGAGTACTGTCATTGTAGATTTTGACATGTCCTCCCCCACCTTCTGGGACCACTGACCAGTTGCCATTACTTCGTCATGCTTCTGAACGTGGACCGGTCTGTGCCTTCGACCATTGTGTGTACTGCTAATTTTAACGTCAACTGAGCAGCTTCACCAAGTGTGAACGTCTACTCCCAATTTTAAATTCAACTGAGCAGCTTCACCAATTGCACTTCTTTGTCATAACGTCATTGTCTTCTCCAGTCTGTCAACATCTCGACTGATAGGTAACCATTGCTAACCATTTATAACAACACAAAGCCACTTAATGTTATGAGACTTCAATTAATTGGTCTATTTGAACATAATAGTGCATGACGTTCATAATTTCAAATAACACTAATTCTGTGATTGCTGTGGGAGGGGTTATCTGAACATGGAATTGTGGTTCAGTATTTAAGACAACACATATTCTGTGACTGTTGTGGGTCTTCAATTGGGGTATCTGAACATAATAATGCATGAGTCCATCCTGTTATGTTAACACAAAGTCTATAATAATGTTGTGGGAAGAATGGGGGTGCCTGAACATAATAATGTGGTATAGTAAGGGACCACAACACAAATTCTTTGAATGTTGTGGGTCTTCACTGGGTATACCTGAACAGAATGATGCATGAGTCCATTTCTGATAACACAAATTATGTGACTGTTGTCAGCAGAATGGGGGGTATTTGAACATAATAAAGCAGTACACTTTGCATACTACGAATTATTTCCCTTATTTGCAATGCTTCATAATTCTCATTTGATTAACAATACACATTGTGCAAACCAATTGCGATTTTCGAATTTAGGTGTTTGATGGACTAGATCATACAATTATTCCATAGTATGTTTTTAGCATCAATACTTTTTGCTATGTTAGTATTGATTTTACATAAACAAGATGGGTTTTTTAGCACAATTTGCTTAGGTTTGTTTAGCTACATGAACACCTAAACATAGGGGGCATATATAGTTAGCCTATGGTTTCATAATATTACACAGCATGATACAACTATTACTATTTGCGGTTCAGGTCCATTATGAGTCCTTATTACTTCTACGTTTACTACGACGGGGAGGCATATATTAATGATTCGCATGGGCTATCATACCGAGGTCCGAACCTAAAGCAGTCACTTATTGAAGTAAAACGTGGGATACACATGAGAAAGCTGAAGCGGAAGATAATGTCAACTCTGGGGTTAGACAAGGATTCCCATGACATCTCCATCGTATTTCGAGCTCCTCAGCAACTAGTGGGTACCCAAGTTTTCTACAATGCAATTCCGTTACAATGCGACCATGATGTGGACATAATGTGGGGAGTGATAAAGCGGGCTCCACAATTCATAGGTTCTGACTTGTATGTAACTCTTGCCACTGTTGGGTGTAATGTCGACAGGGGTTCACAGTATGCTAGTAGAGCTGGGGAGCAAGACTCAGTTCCTGTAACCATCATGTACCCTTCAATTACAGCCGAGACGTCTTTGCCCTACAACGTTGGACCATGCAATGCGGTTGCTATGGACAATATTGAAGCCGCCGAAGTGTTAGGGTCTATCCATACGGATGACGAAAATGTTTATCGAGGGTATACTGAAGAAAATGAAGATATCCAAACGCACTTGGATGAGGCAATTGAAATGGATGACACTCGAGATGTGTACGAGGAGTTCATTGATAATGATGGACCGGAGGACAATCCGGAATTTGTAGATGAACTGCAAGTTGAAAACGACCAGAATGCTTGCGCCAATCCAAACCCCAACCCCGACTGGTTCACATCAAACACATGGGATAACATTCATGACCCATCACCTTCCTTGGAAACAGGTCTGATGAGTTGGAGGCCGGGGGACGAACCAAGCAAGGGGATGCTATTCTTGAATAAAGCTGCAGTTCAGCATGCGTTAACCATGTTCTCTGTGGGGCTTAATAAGAAATTTAAGTACATGAAGTCAGACCCCGAGAGACTGATTGTGACATGTGTAAACGATGCATGTCCGTGGTTAGTTCGAGCTATCAACAGCAAAAGGCACAAGTTCTGGGAGATCACAACATGTAAGGGTCCCCACACTTGCTCATCACTCCAGGTGGATCATGATGGAAGGATGATGGATTCGAAGTTCATTGCCATCACACTTGAGTCATACGTGCGGGAAGACATTTCAAGAACAATAGCAACCCTGCGTAGTCTTCTGCATGCGAAGCATGACCATTGGGCATCTCACTATAAGGTTTGGGATGCAAAACAGAAGGCGGTTGCGGCCATCTACGGGGATTTCGATGAGTCATATGCAGATTTACCTCGGTTTCTGGCGGCGTTAAAAGATGCGGATCCAACCACAGTGACACAGTTGAAGTGCGACAACCGTAACGTGCTAGGAACTTGCACGTTTAACTGTGCCTTTTGGGCTTTTGGTCCGTGTATTGAAGGGTTCAAGCATTGCAGGCCGGTGATAAGCATCGATGCAACGCACCTCTATGGCAAGTACACGGGGAAGTTGTTGATAGCAATGGCAACGGATGCTAACAACGAGGCTTATTCGCTCTTGTTTGCCGTTGTTGAGAGTGAGAGCAAGGAGACATGGGGATGGTTCTTGGCATGGTTGACCAATATTACGGACCGGGCCAATCTTTGCATCATCTCTGACCGACATTCGGGGATAAAAGCCTGCTTTGATGACACAAGTATGACTTGGTTGCAGCCTCCCAAGGTCCATCACCGGTACTGCCTCCGCCATGTAGTCAGCAATGTGAACACAAAATGGAAAATTCCGGAGTTGAAGAACTTGGTTTGGAGGGCAGCAAGTGCGAATCAAGTCAGAAAGTTTGAAGCCATACTGGAATTAATTCGCAATGTCAAGCCGGCTGCACACAGGTACCTTGAATCTGAAAACAAACAAAAGTGGACACTTGCACACGATGAAGGGCGTCGATACGGAGCCATGACAACCAACCTATCGGAGTGCTTTAATGGAGTACTGAAAGGTGCACGCAGCTTGCCAATTACGGCAATGGTGAGGTTCACCTTTTTGAAAGTGAACTCGTACTTTGTCGCTCGTCGTAATCTCACTCTAGATCAGTTGGAAGCGGGTCAAGAATGGTGCAAGTATGCTATGGACAAGTTTGAAAAAAATCAAGCGAAGGCAAGGGACCATATGGTGACACGGATGTCCACACAAGCGCGGATATATCAAGTTGACACATCGGGTAATCCTCTGAATGGTGGGGGCGGACAACACACGCATAGGGTTGATCTTCGGCGTATGACATGCACGTGCGGGAAATGGGAAGCACTCAAGATCCCGTGTTCACACGTAATAGCAATTTGTGCTAAGTATAAGCACGATGCGCAGCAGTTTATTGATCCTTACTATAGCGTGACTCATAGGTACCACAGCTACGAACCGGTATTCCAGCCGTTGAAAGACAGATTAGAATGGCCGGATCCAGAAGAAACTCGAGTAGTGATGCCCAACCCACGATTGATTCGGAAGAAAGGTCGGCCAAAGTCCACACGTATCCGCAATGAGATGGACGAGGATGATAATGATAGGGAGTTGCCGAGCTCCTTATGGATCGAGAATGGACCAAAATCAAGATGTGGGTTGTGTCGCCAAGAGGGGCACAACCATAGAACATGTCCTACTCGAAATGCGGAGTCAACAACTGGTGGAGCTGCATCATAGGTAAAACTTCCATTTCTTAACAACTTCTGTCAACATAAATCATCATAGTTATGAAACAAACGTACGTTGGTGTTCATGCATGGATAGGCAAATGAGTCCAATTGGTATTTAAATATGTTGTTCAATGGTTTTGTCACATTATTCATCCTAAGTCATGAATCTGAGCGTTGTTGTGGCTATGTTGCTTGTTAATAACTTATATAGGTCCAGTACATAACATATTTGAACTGTTTACAGCAGGTATGGCAGCCAAGGTGGATGGGTGATAACCGATGTACATTGCGCAGCCAGGATGATCCCTACCGCCTGAGGAAGCCCCTGAACGACACCAGTAACTCGGTTTCATGACGAGAAGACAGTGTTGGATTGGACATTTTTTGCTTCGAAGCTGATACTATGTTCTGTACTTTTGTTATGTACTTATGTGGTCATGCACTTTGTTAACAAGATTAATTTTATGTACTAGAGTAGATTTCACTATCTGGTCAAGCAAACATTTCAGTTGCATGTAAAATGTAGTAATAGAAGCAGTGAATGTTATGAGACAATGATGATTTGCAGCTTCTCAAAAGCAATTACTTATTGCAATGCACAGGTGCTTCGGGAAAATTGTAATAAACTTTCTTATTATTGAGAATTGATCGAACTGAGCTGCAGATGACAAGAAAAGAAACATGCATAGAGAGAGCGTGTATCGAGAGTACCGTGTGAGCTGGGGTTTTCAACATAACTCGGTTTTATACATATCGAGTAAAAACTAAGTAACTCGATATTACTAATATCGAGTAACGTGTACTCTGATTCGTAACACGACCAGAAATTGCTCGGTCTCATAGCGTTATAAAACTCGATACTTCAGTATTCGAGTATTATAAAGAAAAATTCGATCAGTCCAAGGGTTCGACCCATCGAAAAATCCCTGAGTTTTTGCAAAATTCTCTGTACAAAACGATTGCTGTACGATTGGTTCTCGATCGGGCGAAGTAACTCGATATTACTAATATCGAGTAACGTGCACTCTGATTCGTAACACGACCAGAAATTGCTCGGTCTCATATCGTTATAAAACTCGATACTTAAGTATTCGAGTATTATAAAGAAAAATTCGATCAGTCCAAGGGTTCGACCCATCGAAAAATCCCAGAGTTTTTGGAAAATTCTCTGTACAAAACGATTGCTGTGCGATTGGTTGGAGATCGGTCGAATATTAAACTCGGTTTTGTAGATACCGAGTATAATATCCGATGGTAGAATAATCGAGTACTAGAAGTAAAACGTGTACAGACTAATGTGCCAGGCCCAGACTGTACTCGGCTTCCGAGACGGCGAGTAATATTATAAAACCCGATATCTCTGTAATCGAGTATTACATTCGATAACATAAAATTAATTGGGCTTCCCCTGAAATCTGAATCTGAATCGCTGTGTCTCTCTGAAATCTGAATAGCGCCTCTCTCAAATCTCAATCTCCGTGTCTCTTTGTTTTCGTCGGCAACCTTTACTGTGCTTGTGACTCTTCTTCTTCTTCTTCTCCTCAAAACCCCAACCGCCCCTCTTTCATCTACACTATAAAATCGAAACCCTATCCTGACCATGTCTCTTAACCTTCTACTCAGTCTTCCCCTCAAATCCCTAGCCGACCCCTCTAATTTAGCTTATCCTGAAAACCGTCGAGCACTGTTCTTTGTATTTAGCTCTCAACGATCGAATCCACTAGCAAGGTATACTTGATTTATATTTTTGGTTTGTGTACTTACTATTTTTGTTTCATTTTTATGTTGCTTTAAAAAAATCCTTTAATTATGTTGCTCTATCATTTATTTTCAAGTCTCTTTGTATCTGTCATCTTAAAAAAAATTAATTGTAGATCCGTTCGTTTAGATGTTGATCTTGTTGTTCTAAAACATTATATGTAGTGAGGTTTGTAAGTTAGTTTGCGTTTGTGACAGGTTTTGTTTGAATTTGTGTTTGTGACTGGTTCTAATCCATATTGTTTGTGAGGCTTGGAATGGAATGACCCAAACAAAATGAAATATTTTTGTCTTGGGTAAATGCTTTAGTTTATTGCTCTGCTTCCCCAAATCACAACATTTGCCTTTTCCCTTTACTAGTCCTTTAACTTGTACAACTTAATTCGTCTTTCTTGAACAAATTTGGGAAATTTTTTTTATTTATTTTGAGAAATTGAAGAAAATAAAAATTTTATAATTTATTTTAAATTATTTTGATAATCTATCATATGTTGCATGTAATATAATAGAAGTGAATCGTATATTATGCTGTGTTATTGTCAAGTAATTAACATATGCGTTATACGTTGTAAATTAATATACTTTTGCCATGTGACACAACATAGAACATCCAGATTATTACTTTATTATATATGTCAAATTATATTAAAGTTTTAATTTTCAAGTGGCATGGTAATGGCACTTGAAAATATAACTTCGATTATATTACTAATATGCATCCTTGATTGACATATAAGTTTTATTAAATTGTGTAGCGTATGAACATAACACTGTGATGTATATAAAAATAGAAATACAATTCATCAATATCAATAAATAAATTATGTATTAAAAAACATTATTTTAGATGATTAAAATAAATACTGAAACTTCATATAATTAGTTATTTAGTAGCATTATGTTAATTAAAGTAGTAATATAACTAACAAACTAGTTAGAACTTTGGTAATGGAGTCTGGTTTATAGTAGATTTACAAAATTTAATGTACTTTATGGTGAGGTGAGATATGTTGTTCCCTTCTTTGTATATAGAGTAGAGCTTGTGGCAGTGTCGAAGAGCCTCACTTGCTGCACTGTCTACCCTAGTTTAGAGAACATTTCGTTTGGAAAATTAACACAGTGCAGAAAACTGCACTGTGCATAAAACAGGTACTGGGCAGAAACATCCATTTGTTTTGTGTTTATCACCATACAGGTGATTTTTAGTACTAATAGGAGACGTTGATATAATAATTGAAGATCCATAATCACTGTAATGTTGGCTGTTTAGTAGTAATGGTAGATTTGTTTGTTTGTCTTGTTGATTATGTAGTCATTTCTCATTCTTTAATTGTTCGTAGAATTACTAAATTCCTTATCAATATTTTTTCTTTAAATTGGTCTAGATGGAAAGGGATGAGATGGTTCCTACTGATAGTAAGTGTGAAGGAAAAGACATTGACGTAGATGCCCAAGTTGATGAAGTTGCTGAACTTCCTCCGCGAAAGAAGGCTAAGATTGAGCTCAAAGTCTACAAACGGACAAGGAGTTCAATTGTTTGGCGTTACTTTCAGATTCTTCCGACAAAAGATGACGGAAAGCGTACATGCAAATGCAAGAAGTGTGGCAAGGAATATATTGCGGCCGGAGCAGATGTTACTGAAAATTTGAAGCGCCATTTGGATTGGGCTTGTCCAATGAAATTTGATGTGCCATTGAGCATTCCTGTTTCTACAGTGGCAGATAAAGGTAATGTAAATTTGTGATCTATATGTTGACTGCACGTGTTCTAAGTTTTATGATGATTTTTGAAAAATATAACAACATATATGTCACAAATGGTCTGGATTTCCCCATAAAATGTCAATATTTATTTTAAATATTAATCATAAAAAGGTGTAGATAAAACTGTAAAAGGCAGAAAAGCTGCTCTATGGACAATGGATTTGATTTATCAAAATAGAACATATAGAATATGCACAATATTTTTGAGATTTTAACTGGAATAAATTGAGTTGAATGATGCATGATGGTATGGTTGACCAATGTAATACAACTTATATTCATGCATATTCAAAATATAATAGTTTATATTTTTTGTTGGCAGACTTGGTAGACAGTCGACCATGGTACAATTTTATTACCAATAATTTTTGTTCTTACTACTATGTAGTTCTGAATTATTTATTTAAAATATAATTGCCTCAATTGCTTGATTACCCGCGGTTTTTAAATTTCTTAGTTATAATGCATAGATAAGTTTTTAATAAGGTGAGAACCAATTTATTTGATGTAGAACCTGCACAATCAGAATTGGAAGAGCCCACTGAAGGTAAAATGAGCATGAATATGAATAACGATGAGCACAAGGAAGGCGCCGGGTCTTCAATTTTGCCATGAAGGCTATTTTGATATGCCATCTATTGACATTGGTTTTTTATTCTCTTAATCTGTAATGTGTTTTAGTTTTTGATATGGAACTTGGAATTATCTGTAATAATATTCGGGGTATGAATTATGGAACTTTTACATGTTATTCAATTGGACAGTATGGGACTAGTAACTTGTTAGGAGTACATGGTTGAATGAAATAATTTGCAAACTTTTGGTATTTTTTGAATTTTTATTACTTGAAATAATGTGTGAATTATGAATTTATATATATGGCAGTTGATAACAAGTTATTCGAGTTAAGTTTAATGTTTAATTAAAGAAGTTGTTCGGGTCATAATCAAAG
This sequence comes from Quercus aquifolioides, assembly GCA_019022515.1. Classification (NCBI taxonomy): domain Eukaryota; kingdom Viridiplantae; phylum Streptophyta; class Magnoliopsida; order Fagales; family Fagaceae; genus Quercus; species Quercus aquifolioides. The sequence continues at coordinate 51,361,602 of CM032333.1, forward strand.
GGAATATTATAAAAATTAAAAAATCAAGCATATAATGCAACATTAAACGGCTAAAAGAATTCTAAAATGAAAGAAAGTAAATAATCAAAGAAAACGTATATGCCATAAGTATTACTAAATTGTAAACAAAATGATCAAGTGGCACAACCATCCATTAAGTTCCTTGCTTTTCTTACGAAATAAAATAATTAATTGGATTTTGAGGAATGCTTTGCATATTGAGGATATAACATGAAACTTAAATAAAATAAAATAAAAACTTGATAAGCAAAAGAAGCTAAAGAGAAGTAACTATTTTTACTGCATTGGAAATTAAAGCAGTTTCTTAGGAGTAAAACAAGGGAGAGTGGAATTCAAGCAACTTGTTAGGAGTAAATTGTGGGAGTGGAATTCAAACGTGGTAAGGGTTTTTTTTTTTTTTTCTTTTTTTTTTCTTTTTGAATCTGAATAAAAAATAAAGGAGCGGCCGGGGTAATTTTTTTTTTTTTTCCCAACGTAGGAGTTATGTTTTTTCAAAATTGGTCCGTGGTAGATAATTCTTTTGACACAACGTGGCTTTTTTCCTTAGGTTTTTTGTTTTCAATTAATATTTTAAACCATTTCTTATGATTTAGAGATGAAGATAAGTTTATTAAATTAAGGGTATTTCCGTAGTTGTTTTTTATTTATTTTGCCCAACGTGAGGTTTTTTCGAGGAATACAATATTAGCATTTTTACTACTTAGTTGTGTTTTTCTCTTTGTTTACTCAATGTGAGGTTTGTTGAAGAATATAATATTAGAAAAGTGGGTTAACCCTACTATTACAAAATGGTCAATTTGAGGATTTTGTGGGTATGAAATTGTGTGTAACTCGATTTTATAGATAACGAGTACCTTAAGTAACTCGAATATCCTTATATCGAGTAACAGGGAGCTTTTCTCAGTTCTACTGTAAGCACCACGACAAGACAGTACTCGCTGTCTAAGGAAGCGAGTTATTTTATTAAACTCGATTATTGTAATATCGAGTAATGTGGATACTGCATATTTGGACTAGTCAGGCAGTGTTATCTCTGGTGTTGGATTGCTGCATTCGACTCTCCACAGCAGCGGCAGTTCGATTGCTCTCGATTCGTCAGGCTCGAAAGCGACTTTCCGGGCTCCAAACATCGAGCCTCAACTGTAGTAAGACTCTTTTACCCTTGCTTCCCATTACAATTAACTAAAAATCCTGCATTAATCTCCCTCTAAAGCCTGAATTTTCGAACTATGCAAGTTGGTGGGTTTTCATGATTTTGGGTGTTGTGGTCTGAAATGCTTCATGGGTTTTTACGTATGCATGTTGTTCATACGACATTCACCCTTTAATTACATAAACATAGCTGATTTGTGAAGGAACACATGATTTTAGGGTTCATGTGTTCATATGGGATTTGGGGATTTTCATGGTGTGGGTGTTTTGACGTGAAATATGTAATGGGTTTTTTTGTGTGGATGTTGTACACACGTTTTCTACCCTTTAATTGCAAAGAAATCATGATTTCTGAAAAATGGGAAATTAGGGTTCATGTCTTCATATTGAGAATTTGGGGATTTTGATGAATACGAGTAGTTTTGATCTGAACTGGTTCATAGGTTGTTGTGTATGCATGTTGGTGACATGGTCTCTATTGTTTATATTCAAATTTTTCACAGCTGGGTATGCATCTTGGTTCATTCGCCAATCTTGTTATAATAATAGCTCATATTGAGGTTTTGTTGAATTGGGTATACTTGCTTGAAATTGACCACCGTCTAGAGTTTGATGGATTGGCAGTCACTGGTCGTTTCGCATGTTTTATTGAATTGGGTATAATTGCTTGAAATTACCCCCGATGCATAATGTGCAGGGTGAGTTCGCATGTCTTTTAAATAACTTGACTGCATGAGTCAATGTTCATATATTTCCAAGCAATATTTAATATCAATGCATTCATTCATGCCCCCGCAATAGAATCCATGCATCATGTAATCTATTCCTCATGCATATGTACAGTGTGTTTATGTGTCTCTAACGCAGTTCTGAATATTGGTTTTCTGTTGTGTTTCCCAAGGTCTCTGTAGATCCTAGTTATGGCTCCTAAGAAGTCTAAAACCGTTAAAACCAAAGCCAAAAGAGTGTCTGCCTCCTCATCTGATAGAATAAGGTTTGAAACGGTTACAGACCAGCAAAGGTTTGAAAAGGTAATTCAGCATAGGAATATTTGGCCAGAACGACAAATCAATCTAGATGAATTACCTATTTCTGTCCATAGGAATTTACAGTGTAGGAACTGGTTGTCTCTGTGTAAAAATTTACAACCCCCTCCAGTTGCCCTGATTAGAGAGTTCTATTCCAATCTCCATATTTGTTCTAATGATGATTTGGGTACTTGGATTCGAGGTCAAAGTTTTGTCATAAGTAAGGATGATGTATCCAAGGCTCTTAATGTACCTCGTGTTTGTAAACCTACTTATCCATACTTGGATCGTTTGGAGCGTCCTCCTATATCTGATGTCATGACTCTTCTTTGCGGAAGATCAGTGACGTGGGGATCTAACCCAAGAATTAACTCAAGTGACTTAACCGAGCTTAATTATATATTTTTAAGGATAGCTTGTCACAACATCCTCCCCATCTCCCATGTCCATACTATTCCTATAGAGAGATGTTTCTTTTTGTACGCCCTCGTCACTGGTGCCTCTATTTGCTATCCTTCCCTTTTCATTCAAACGCTTGCCGAGGCACATAGGAGCAAGTGTAAGAAACATGATCTATTCTTTCCAGTTTTCATCTATAGGGTTCTAAACTATTTACACTTAGAAAGCTTTCCTTCCCTAGAGTTGATCCACATCACAGCCCCTATAGGTGCCACCTTTCTCAAGCAGCGGAGTGCACAAAAGAAGAATGTTGAACCTCGTGTTGGTTCATCAAAAAGACCACGAGTACAGGCGTTACTTGCAGATGTTCACTTTGAGGAGAGTCCCGTTGGTCCTACAGCTGCTGTTGCTGACGATGGTGACGATGAGGTACATGTTGACAGTGCAGATGCAGAGCCCACCATTCCTCCTCCTCTTTCTCTTCGTGCTATGATGGAGACTTTTATGACAACTCAAGCAGCTCATGGACAACTTTTAGATGGGCTTATTGCTGAGGTTGCTGCTTTGAGAGCGGAATTTGCAGAGTATACGAGTGCTTTTCCACCTCCTCCACCCTCTGAGTCTTGATGTTTGCCTTTGGCAATACATAACAGACAGGGGAAGTAGGGATTGTAGCGTAGGGGGATAATAGTTTTTGTAGATTCCGTAAATTATATGAAAGTTATTTAATGTGATTTACCAGTATTTGTATATTTTTGTATGTACTCTTCAAGGTCCACAAACATGATTTCAATTTTATGATAGTTGGCCTTGTAGTCAGTGAAGAGCTGATCATCCGACTTTTCAAGTTAGTACAATTTAATTAATTTAAAATTATATAGAAAGAATTTTATAAATTTGAAGTTAGCGTAATGCTAGGTGAAAACTTTAGAGGACTATAATTAAGTTGTTTCAAGTGTTTTTAAATAAACATTAATAATAATAAAAAAGATATATTCCTTTACATATAGAGATTAGTATTATAAATAGGATGAGGAAATTTTATTGTATTATGTTTTTTGGAAACATAATTTCTACCAAACTCGGTTGGCTAATTTGTACATTTCCAAGTCAATTGAGCACATTTTGTGTGTTACATGTAATTCTTCATTTTCATATGGGTAAGGGCATTCATGATCCCGATGACCCACTCCATTGTTCTTGCATGCTTCAATTGTCGTGTGTATTGTGTCATCAAATTACTTAAATAAGTAATTCGGTAATCACAATTTTAGTTTTAAGGTGCGAGTCGAGTAACGAAAATATGACAAATATATTTTGAATTCAAACCTAACCTGTTCATCTATAAGAACCATGTCCAAACTGATTAGTTCTAGATTTTTTGTGGTTGACAGCTTCCTGCATTCTTCAAAGTCCAACTCTTACCTTCCAATATACCACAACTCACGAAAATTCCCAACCTTTCAAAAAAAAAATAATAAAGAAGGAATTTCAACTTTAGTAGCAAAATTTGGATCTACCAAACCTAGGTGCCTCAAATTTCCAAAAGTCTAACCTCAAATGAAAGCAACTCACAATCTTAATTCAGAAGTTATTAATATTTATGTAAAGTGATAGATTTCATTTTTCCCCCCCTGGAAAAATCAGGTCCAAAACTTGATTTAGTAAAATTCATCTAAAAAAAATAAATAAATAAAAGGAAGAAAATAAAGTAATCAAACTCCAAATCTTTTATTTCTTAATCTTTAATTTTATTTTTATAGCTCAAGGGCTTCTTTTTTTCTATTTGTTACTATTCCCTTACTTGATCTCATGAGTACTTGAAGCACAATGTGAGTCGATAGCAATGGCAAACGGATTTACAACAACAATCGCTGGTCAAAATTGTTCATCTACGTACTTAACAAGAAGGATAGAGCTGCTAGACCATTTCCTGGCCAATGGTGATTCTTCCTTTATATCATACAATTTAATAAAGCTATTAAGTGCAACGTATATGGATAAAATTATTCATTGAGTTTTGTTTAGTTCTCATACTTGTAATATTTTGTGAAAAACGTGGGGGAAAAGGTTAAGTTGTGGATATAAATTAATGATACAACAAAGATATAAAAGAATGCAAAGTTTAGATTTTGAGCTTCATATATTTATTATTTATTAATGCTTGTGAATCATTGTACCCAAAACCGATAATATTTGGGTAAACCGATAAAATATTTCTTAAATTGAGTTGTAATGATGAGCCTTAAGCTTTTGCTAGGTTCTATCATTATGCAGTTCATATTTTGATATTTAGCATCAAATGTTTGGAACACCTTTATTTATATATTTATTTTTCAATTTTTGAAAGAAGTTAATGTGTATTGTACAATGATTTTACTTTTTTATTTCCTTCTAAGTCAAATAGTAAATTTTTATGCTATTTCTTTTAGTTGTAATGAATAATAGTGATATAAAAGACTTTTACAATATTTTGTTAACAATATACCACGCAAGGCACGGGCTAATGCCTAATTCTAAAAGTTCACAGTGATTTCGTGGGGAAAAAAAATCCTATGTGCTAGTTAAACGCATGTTAGTTTTTAAATTAAGGGTTCAATTAATAGGTACTTTTGGACGTTACTTTTGTTACTATTCCCTTACTTGATCTCATGAGTACTTCAAGCACAATGTGAGTCGATAGCAATGGCAAATATCTAGTGAGTTTCTAAATTTTCGTGATAAAACACCAATACACTTGAAATTCATCATTACAAAGAAATCTAATGGAAGTATTCAACATCCCAATACAGACTCATCTAGAGTTAAAAACTATGAGAAGACTTGCTACTACTAAAGGACTCAATTAAAAAAACAAAAATAATAAAATATAACATATATTTTTTTTTTAACCTGTAACATGCACTTTGTTGAAAGCTTAAACAAACATATTAAAAACGCCTACACAATTTAATGGGAATAAAGACACGAGTTGTACAATCCAGCAGCTTTACATAATAATAGGAAACATACTTTTCATATGAATTTAGGAATATTCAAGAGAAACACAATCTTGCTATCGAATCAAATTCGTAGAGAGTATTAATAAACGAAAAGATAGCAAGGCGCTAAACTTATTTCATATACACTGTTGATGCAAATTCATCGTGGAAAACTAATATAAATAAACCTCAGTGGCTCTAATTATAAAAATCAACCACCTACTTGACCAAATGTAGCATTGGAAAAAAACGTACAATCTCCAATTTTGTTATTAACTCTTTCAAGAGGATGCCCCATAGACAACCCATTCTCTAAATCACATTGAAAATATGCAGATCATACTTTGCAAAATCACAACCAACACAGAAAACACAAATTCTCAAGGAGAAGTTTTATCAGAGAAAGCTGCATCAATTTAATCATCGTTATCAGCTGTTTTTCCCAGTTGATCCATATGACACGGGTACTACTAGAAGCAACCCAGCATCAAGTTAACTGGATTGGCTATAGATTGACAATTGTGGCAAAAGGCTTCCAGATAGCACGTCCAAATAGGTTTGAAAGTCAAAATATACAAAGAACTCAAAAAACAAATAATATTAAAAACGTGCTTTCACTTCACTATATTGGGCTTTCGTGCTCAATTTTATCTGTTTAATAAAATTTCTCCCTAATTCACCGTATACTTGTATCTAGTCTAAAATACAATAGAAACTCACATCCGGCCATACCCAATCCTAACAACCACTCAAAATCCACTATACCACTATCAAACTACTTCCCTCAGTCATGGAATATAAGCAATAAAGAGAGATGAAAACTCACCTTCAAATCCCCTTTGAATGAATGAGACGTGCCACCAACACTTTATACTTCACTACTTCAGAGTGTTACAGTCTTCCAATAATCCATAACACATTAAAAGAATGAAACTTGAGATATTTCCAAATAAACCAAGGTAAAATAAAATAGGTTTTTTAGCAGTAAAATTATAGTACTATTGAAACGACATTCAGGCGATCTCACAAACACATCAATGGCATGCCAAGGATGCTCATTTAATGTAAACACAAACACAAACAAACGAAAAAAAAGGGTCTCATATTAATATAAACAGACCATAGAAGTTTTGCACCCAAAAAAAAGAATTGACATGAAGAGATACCTCAACCAACGCAGGGAGGTTCTGTCAATATTTTTAAACCGTGTGGAAAGGGATAAAGGGAGGAAGGAAATCAGATAGGCAGCTGCTACTGAGAAACGGTAGAGCAGGAAGGTGGGTAGCTTTCTTACTCTCTGTTTTCTCACGCAATACCTGAAGGCTTCAACGTTTTTTTTATCTTTTTTGTCCCTCCCTTTAAGCTTCCCTCTACATTACATATTTCAAACTCTCTCTGCTCACGTAAAAAACCCTGAACACTTCCCTTTATTTTTTATTTTTTATTTCAAAACGGCTTGAACGTTACGTATTTTTAATTTCTTTTTCCTTGAAGCTGAACTTAAAAGGCTTTGGGTTGGCCTTGAAAGTGGAACTAAATAAATAAGAGGTGAGCTGGATTAATTATACAAATTTATTAAGGGTGATAGTGGGAGTAAATAAATAAGTAGTGAGTTGCATTTATAGGGCTATGATTTATAGGGCTGCAAATTGTAAAAACCATTTAAAAATGATAAATGATATGTCTACAACATTTTTACAAAAATTTTACAACCTAAGTGGTAGGTTGTTATTATTGCAGCAAAAAAGTAATCTTAGTGTTAGTTTCAAATTTGAACCAATAACAACTAACCACCTGCGATTTATTGTAAAAATGTTGTAGACGTAGCATCTCTCTTTAAAAATTAAAGGAAACATTTTTTTTTTAAAATGACGTGGCAGCTGATGTGGCGCAACGTGTGAGCAGCAGCACTAAGCGCAATGTATGTAACCGGTGCTACCACATGGGAATGGATATAATTAAATATAACAATGAAAAAAAATATTGCATCTCAGCTGTTTTAAGTGATACTATTGGTTTTTGTTATTTATTTATTAATCATGAGTTTAATCATCTTTAAAAGCCTCAGTTAAGTCTAAATATCATATTATTTAGTAGGTATTGTTTGGCAGATTAGATGTATAAATGTTGAGATTTTTAGTTAGAAATGATGGTTATAATTAATAATGAGGCCTCTACTTTATTAGAAAATGCAGATTATACAAATTTTACGGGATGAAACTGAGAGTTTAGCTGAAATATTCAAAAGGAATTTAGTTTGGTTTTTTTATTCAATGAGACGTAAGTACAAATTTTTGATAATCACAACGATAACAATTCATTACAGTTTGAATTTTCCACAATTGATAATCATTCCTTTTGGCAAACCATTAAGGAAATCACAATTGTAAGACTTTTGCAAAGCTTAACAAACAATTAATAAAAAAACAGAAGATTGCTCGACTATTATTTAAGTGATCCTATAATGAGGGGAAAAAAATAAAATAAAATAGAATTAATGAAGCCTATTCACCAACTTAAACATTTCAAGGTCGATTGAGCATCTTTTGCACGTAACCAGAACTTTTGCATAACTGTAAGGATAAGGTTCATCTTGGTTCCAATGTCCCATTCCAATATTGTGTCATGCTTGAAAGTTTGCAATTTGATATAGGGCGGTTCCCGCAGCCAATGCTTCCCATGTTCATCATTTAAAATTTTGAAAAGGTTATCAATGCCTCCACGATTTGACTCATAAAGTAGAATGATTCCATGTATATAAGCTGCAATAAAATTGCCCATGGAACAGCATTTTCAATTAACTTTTTTCGTTCGGCAACTTCTTCATTCAACAAGTATTCTCAGCTTCCCTATCAGTAGCGCATCGGGATTTTCTCGTACATTGCACCAAAAAATTAGGTAGAACTGGGTGATTGAAAAATGAGGTCAGTTGAATTTGTTGGAGGACTAGTTTGCTTTCTGTTAACTTGTTGAAGCGTTTGCAACAAAAATCGTTGCTAGGAAAAAATTAAATTAATAGACTGAATAATTTATATAGACTGAATAATTAAATTAATAGACTTAAATTAATAGTTTTTTATACCTTAACTTAATGTTTCCCAGGAGTGTTGCCGAGTCATGTGACTTTCGAAAAGATTTCAACCAATATGTCAGTATGAAGATTTTCTAAAGTCTTCATTTTTTCGTGATTTATTTTATTTTATTCATTTTGTAAATAGTGTTATAACATTTCAGTTACTATTTATAATAAAATGATTTGTTAAGGTTCATAGTATCATATTAAATAACAATACATAATAATAATGTGTTTACGAATTTTGAAATGATTATACACGAAATTGATGGTGAAATGGTTATACACGAAAATGAAGAGGGGAGCTGTATGTTAAGGTGCCTGAATCAGTGTGGTAACTAAGAACATGCACCATTAGCTGAGTAGGAGAGGAATGATGTTGGGTTTTGATTATTGTAGAAGGGGAGGTCAACCTGAAAATACGCGAATGTGGGAAAGGAAAAAAAAAAAAGGGAGCACAGCTAACTTTCACCTAACTTCTATATGAAAGTGAGCGTAATTACAACTGATCCCAGTTAAATTTAGTAGGATTTCCAGAAAATTTATTATATTTCATATTTAAATTGGTGTGGTCCCCACATGAATCTAGACACATAACCTTAGTAAAATTTCAATGTTGATATAGTGTTTTTCCAGCCTGTATTGACATGACAAGCCCTAATAACTGAAATTGTAATGCTTGGACCATGAAATGAGGTTATAAATGGACAGGGAATTCATATCTTCTTTCTACCCCACTAACTTCATAGATTGACTAAGCTATGAGTCGCAGTGACTCAACGTCAAATCGTAAAATGCGAAACAAGTTTGGATCTACTTCAACATGTGGATCATCACAAGTTCCAGCAAATCAACAACTACACACATACACAGACCACTATGGAGGGAAATGGGTTGGAAAGAAGAGAGATTTCGTTAATATGCCAATATACACGTACGAGAGTCTTGGAAGCGTCGGGCACATCATGGTCGGCAAACCTACAAAACTAAGTACAGATACCACCGCAATAGAGTTCACCGTATCAGAACAACCATGGTCAACCCTATACGAAAAGAGGTGTGAGTTGGAGGTGTATTGTCGATGGCACGGGTTACGAGTTCCTAAGGCACGCTCAACCGATTTACCTCGAGATGAACATGCCAACATACTTGCTTGACTTGAACAAGAGAACAATCAAATGCAAAGGCGACTAGACCGTTTTCACGCAATCCAAAAAGCTAGGAAGCATCTAAAGGGGAAGGCACAAGAGCGAGCCATGAAGTCTATTAATGAAATTACTGCGTTAGATGATGAAAGTGATATTTCAGACTTCTCAGATTCAAGCAATGATGATTTCCAAAAATTTCTACCTACAAACATTAGACGTTGTTGTTAATGTCTACACCTTTTGTGCAAGACAAAATGTTGTTGTTAATGTCTGACAAATGATGACTATGTACGTTCAACTTTACCAAATCTAAAGATTAACTGTTCATTAGTTTTGGCTAATTTTATATGAAACCAGTTTCTCATTTTTTTCCCTGCCGTTCTTGGTAAATATGAAAATTTAATATGAATAAAGCCGGGTCATAGATTCAATACATACATACTCATCCAAACCACACAAACCAACCACTCTTTCACAGAAAAACCATATGGCTCCTAAAGCAAGGACTCGTCGGAGTAGATTGGGGCCCAACTGGGACCATCATTGACCAATGTAGACACTCACATTTGTTCAAAATAATACTCCCTTCCACCATGCGTGACATGAAACTGGTAATGTATTACATTGCTATGTCAGTATGTTGCAATGTTTTCAATGGATTGGCTAAGTGTGTATTAAATCACTTGCTTATTTTTTCCCTGCTACTACTTTATATAAATACATTACATTACACCCTGCTACTACTTTATACAAATACATTACATACAGACTCATCCAAACCAAACTAACCACTCATTCTCTCTTCGTCTTTATGTACAATATAATTTTTAAAGAATACAAACTTTTCTCCGACTTCATGTTTTATGGGCAAATCATCTGAGGGATATGTTTGTTTCATCTTCATCTAAGTCTATTATTTCTACCTTATGATCTTCCAATTTACAGTTCTTGCTGGGTGGATATTGAATCTCAGTGGATATCTGAAGACTAAAAAATAACCATAACAGATAGAATGGTATTCAACGAAATCCTGCCATCCATTACAAAGCCAAATGTTCTTATCAGCCTTCTGCAATCCCACTTGCCAAATACCACCATAGGGAGCAGTGAGTGTAGCTACGGTGGATAGCTCAGCACTGTTGAACCCTGACCACAAGTACCCATCCACACTGACGTGAAAACATAGAGCATCCTTGAAAAGTTTATGCATCGATTTTGGGGGTGACCTGTCCCCCATTGCTACACTGATGTTTGCAGTGACTGGCATGTGCTACTCAAGTGCTTCGCACTGTTGAACCCTGTCGAGTGATATCATCCACACGCACATCAATACACAGATATGCATCCTTTTGTAATGCACCGTTTTCAAGGATGCAGAGCATCCCTGAAAATTTTATGATACGTTTAACACAGCGTAGCACTGTCTCGTCAAATCATGTCAGATGAAGCACATGAATGCTGAATAGTCTTCGCATGAACCCTATCCAGTCATATCACCTACACGCACATCAATACACAGATATGCATCCTTTTGCAATGCACCATTTTCAAGGATCCCTGAAAAAGTTTATGATACATTTAACACAGCTCAGCACTGTCTCGTCAGATCATGTTAGATGAAGCACAGGAATGCTAAATAGTCTTCGCGTGAACCTTGTCTATTCATATCACCTACACACACATCAATACACAGATATGCATCCTTTTGCAATGCACCATTTTCAAGGATCCCTGAAAAAGTTTATGATACATTTAACACAGGTCGGCACTGTCTCGTCAAGTCATGTCAGATGAAGCATAGGAATGCTGAATAGTCTTCATGTGAATAAATACACAACCTCCTTTGCAATACACATCACCAGCCCGCTGTTGTAGCACAAGCTATAGCCATATCAAACAACTGCCTCAGTGAACCACATGCACCAACAGGTGCTACTATCGACTTCGCAGTTCTGCAGTTCGCAGATCTGCATGTGCTCCTCAACACCTCACTGAACAATACACTATCGAGTCATATCATCTTTATTCACGTGAATACTTACCCTTACATATAGTCACATCCACGTGAATACTTGCCCTTGCAAAGCTCCTATATAAAGTCCCATTTGCATCTACCCTTGCAAAACATCTACACATACCAATCAGAAGTCACATTTTCCAATGTCAATGCGCAATTGGATGCTACCTCGTTTTCCAGATAACTATAGGAGGGAGAGAGATTCCGACGAGAGGGAATACTATGCCGGATTGCGGCGGGAGTGGGACTTTCGCGTGAACGAGTCCAACGCTCTGCACGATGATCTCGTGCGACTCGGAGCGCCTCTTGTCGACCGTATCTCGGTCACACTGCCACGGCAAAACATGCACCAATATGAGCGTGCAGTGACAAAAATAAAAAAAGAGAACAATCTGATGATACTGCATAGGTCAAGGTATCACATGCTACAACTAGCGGAAGAGCTGGCCGCTGCAACGAACAGGCAACTCACTCCGGCAGAACGTAACAATGTCCTCAACTACGAGGACTACCTGTCAGAGTGAATGCCTATGTGGTATGTATGTTATGTCTAGGGTTAAGTTAATAATGTTAGTAGCGTTAGTGTTTAATATGCAATGCCTGCATATTGGTGACCTCGTATAAGTTATTTTAAGTTTTCTGTGTTATATTATTGGTGCTTAATGAAAAACATTATGTGTGGGAATATTTAACTTTTACGCGTTGTGTGGGAATAATCTGTATTACGAATAACGTGCGTACTCCTTACAATCAATAATAAGGTTTACATAATACAAATGCAACAACAGTGACACACATACATTTAAAACATAGTTAAAGCAAAATAGTTCTCCAACAAAGTCTAATTATACGACAACACAATTACTCTTCATCTGACATCTCCACGTCTGATTGATAAATGGGATCAGCAAGAAGTGATTGCATGAATTGTGCGTGCTCGTACCACCCTCCCTCCACTGACTCTCGAATCTCAACTTGGGTCCGATATCGATTAAGACGTATCTTCATTCGATTATTTTCTTCTCTTATGCGGTTCAATGCTTTACGAAGTTCGTCGAGCGTGTCTCTGGGCATTTGCGATGCGAGTCGCCGAGGCACTGGCAACTTAAAACCAACCAACTCATCATAAAACATTTGTTGTTCACGAAATAACCAAGTCCACTCTTGTCTCATGGTATTGTGAACGTAAGCACTATTTCGCAGATTCGGGTTGATTGGATAGTTGAACTCATCTTCCAATACCCAGCAACGATCCATAGCAGTGAACACATCGTGAGGCCTATAGAGTTGTGGGTTGCCAGAACTAGACATTGACGTTGAATACAATAACATCAAATGATCAAGTTAACAGTGTGCATCAACTGTTGGTAAATAATGTAATGTTGCATAAGATGGTACACGACAAAGACATTCATAAATTTGTGTACTATTACATGCTAAAAATGAAATACTAACACTCAAATTTGACCATAAATATTAGACGTTGTTGTTAATGTTTACACGTTGTGTACAATACAAAATATTGTTGTTAATGTCTCGACCAATGATGAGTATGTACATTCAACTTTTGCAAATCTAGAGATTAACTATTCATTAGTTTAAGCAAATATAAAGAATTTCATTTTTTGTCAATGAAATTTACACCAGATAAAGACCCAATATAACCCAATGTACACACATAACACTCATCACTGTTTCTATAGATTATTGTACATTTCTTGTAGCACCAAACAATACCAAACAATTAATATAACCCTAATCTACTCACATAACACTCATTCAAGAACATACCAAAGCACAAGTAATAGAACCTAATATCTATTATCTACAACTACTTTTACTTACTCCATAAAATTCTCTATGTATTTCAAAGAAGAAAATGAGTTTCTCACCTGAGATGATAGAGAGATACAGAAAATTCAGAAAATGAGGAGGAGCTGATCTGAAAATGATGAGGAGAACTGCATGAGAAGTTGATTTATGGAAAAAACTCGATAATAGCAGAGTCGAGTAACATTAATAACTCGATTTCCAACTAATCGAGTTAAGCTTCACATGCAAAATAGGTGATTTGATATCGGGTCAGAACGTACCAGATACAACTCGATTATTGTGAAATCGAGTAATACTAACAAGTGATTTGAAATCCCACCGGTAACTCGATTTGTCAAATGCCGAGTTCTAAACAGTTACGCGGGAATATTTTATTACCCAAAATCCACGCTGGACGACCAGGTGGTAGGAACCTGCACATAACTCGGCCCTGGAATGATCGAGTATTTTAAGTAACTCGCCTATAGGGATATCGAGTATTAAAATAGGGGCACGCCCCTATATAGTTTCAAAACAGGGGCATAAGGCCAATTATTTTGCCTAAGAGGGGCAAAAGGCCAAAATGTCCCTCAATATTACCTGTCAATGTTACCAAAATGTGTCAGAAAGATAATAAAGTGAAGATTTGGTCATATCATATGTGCTACGATATCCTTGATGGGCTTCCTTCGCTACTCACAGGCTATCAACCGATTGAAATAGTTCTAAACTTTTCTAAGCTTAATAGCCGAAAAACTATTAGATGTCGCGGTAAGTACCATAGGCTTGTGTGTGTGTGTGTATGTTACAATGACATAGGGCTAAATATATACAAAAAATCAGGGAAAAAAAAAAAAATTTTGAAGCCAACTATGTTACACCAAGCAACCGACTCACACAAGAAAAAAAAATGGCAAGCTACTAAGGGTACTTCGTACTTACCCGAGATCCCAACACACACTTGGTGTATAGTGACAAGAAAGGTTATGGTGCCAAGAGGATAGTAGAGTAGCTTGTATGATACATGCATATATGTTGGAAAAAATAGTGGGATTTGGCTAAATATATATAGAAAGTATTCTTAAAAATTCTCATCTAATAGTTTTGTTCTTTGTTGAATTTTTTTTTTTCAATAACACAAAAGGGGAATTAAAATTTAAAAAAAAAAAAATTGACTTGAGACCAACCCAAAACTTGACCCAACCACAGACTAACATCTTTGGGTTGGGTCAAGTTCCTCCCTGGAAAATTGGGGTCGAGTTGCAGATGGCTGGGAACTCGACCCGAACCAACTCAGCCCTACACTACAAAAAAGCGGGGCTATCCCAGCGTTTTCAAAACTGCTGGGATAGCGCCAAAAAGTGCTGGGATAGGGTCAAAATGCCTATCCCGGCATTTTTTTTTCCCGGCGCTTCAAACCGCCGCGCAGTGAATGTGGGTATAGGGTCGCCGGACCTATACCGGCGCTTTTCAAAAGCGCTAGGACAAGCATAGGCAATACATATTCCAGCGCTCTCAAAAGCGCTGGTATAGGTCTTAGATGAATAAAATTTAAAAGGCCTATACCAGCGCTTTTGAAAGCGCTGGCATAGGCAGTACCTATTCCAGCGCTCTCAAAAGCATCGGGATAGGTCATTTTTTTTTTTTTTTTAAATTTAATTTTTTTAGCACTTGTAATGTACCTACAATACATATTTTCCAATACCTATTTTATAGCAATTGTAATGAAGCACAGAAAATTTCACAAGGTAATCATTATGAAAAATAAAGCCTGCCCCTAAAGGTATATCTATTATCATGTGCTTAGATAGGTCATATGCATTAACCACTAGTGCCTAACTAAACCAAGAATCACAAAAAGTCCAGTCACACAACCAACCACCAAGCTAGTTTTGGATTAAATAATTTATGAAGGCAAATTAGCCAATGAGCCTAGGTGTAGAGCTGTTCACACACCAACCATCACATTCCACCATTGACAAAATTTCACCAACCCGACTAGCAACAGCAGTTACCAACAATATTGACATGGTGGTTGGTAGGATTTTTGCCAAAACCCCTAGGCATTTTGTCTCACAATGAGTGAATCCTTTTAGGGGGTCAAGGAAAAAAGAAAGAAGATGAAAACAACACAAAACCAAACACAGACAAACAAATCTAACAATGACATAAATGCCTATGTGCTGTTTATAACGTCACAGAGACCTGAAGATAGATCCCCAAAGGGCATCAAGGTTGAATTAATAATAAACATAAATACATAATTAGCAATATAATTCTTCTCACTTCCTATTGCAGCTCACTTAACAATTCCTTAATCCCAACATAATGCCAGCTACATAATTCTTTTCACCATAGGTCACAAGAATTCACTACTCAGTCTCATTAGATCAAAATATGGATGGTAAGCTACCTGTAAGAACTGGCACCAATGATCAACCAATGGCCACTGCTTTTCGGCAAGTAGTAATTGCCACATTCCAATAGTTGTATCCAATGCTAAAGATTTTTGACCCTGAAATACTAAGAAAAATCAGCTACCTGCATATGTAACCAGAATTTGGGTAACAATGACATTGTATAAAAAAAACACATAAATAATTGAATTTTTAGGTGTTAAATATAATTTTTAGTAAAGTATATAAAATGTAGCACAAAGCTGTCATAGAAGCTAAAGGAAAAATCTATTTGTAATCATGCGTGCACATGTTGTGTGCATGCATACACACATGCATCCCCATGCTTTTGAATGAATAGCCTTTTAAGCTTAATGAAATTTCACACCCATCAGGGATCATATCCACCTAGACAGCCATAACACTTCGCAAAAAATTCAGCAAGTGGCTCATTGTCTCTTTGCTATGTTTCAATTGGCTCAGTAATGTCAGCATGTCTCTCCATATTGTAAAAATTCTGGAAATTATCATCCATAGGGAACTGGAAAAATGCATTTAGCTTCGCCACCTCTGCCTATCAAAAATTCGCCTATCCATGTTTATTCCAACAAAAAAGGGGAAGGAAACATTGTATAAATGAAACTTAAAACATCTAAATCCCCCGCCATTGTTCTAGGGATAATAGTAATGAAAGCTTTAAGAGGCACCTATCCATCAAAGATTCAGTCATTTAGCGTAGTTCTCAAAAGCTCTGATTCCTGCTATATTCATGCAGTAGTGACTTTGTGATGGTATTATGCACGTACAAGGATGCTATATATCTCAGCACAACAGGACAATAATAAAATCCAAAAGAATAGGTCACTATATAATTTAAGAACTAATGCAAAAAACTGTACATCTCTGGTTCGAGTTTTAGCACCTCAATCTAAGCTATCTTCCCAATAAAATTCAAATTCTATGAGCAGCCAATGTCACACAACATGAAATGAACACAGGTATCAAACATACTTAGACACCTTCAATCATTCTTTCTCAAAACTATTTTTCAGTTTCATGAATAAGTCAAAATTTATTGTTTTGGATATTCTATAATAATGTTACATCTACATCTTGTATGCCCTCAAGAAGAAATCAATTCCTAGTTCACTTATACATCACTGAATTAGAAACAGATATTAAAAAATAAAATAAACCAAATTTGAAGCCAGGAGAACATCTGCGTTCATGGATCTAACATCCATACCAAAATGCACCTCAGTCTAGACATTTCCACTCAAAATTAATGGCAAGATTGCATGCAGGAATTAATCGTGTTAATTTTTAACGATAACAAAAGGGCATAAATCAACTCCAGCACACTCAGAGCACACCCTATTCTGAGTTCAGAGTAAAAAGACGAGCTTATTGTGCATACACTTCATCTAAATGTTAAATAAGTGATATCACCTTCCAATGCTTATTTTTCTAATAAAAGGAATTATTCAGGGAAAAAAAATAGCAATACCAAGTACCTATACCTATCTAAAAGACTAGAGGGAGCAGGAACAAGAACAAGTGGAAAAGTGGGGAAACAATCAACATTATAAATTGGCAATAAAAAAAAAAACACAGAAAAACCAATCCTGGATTAACCAGGAGCCCAAAATAAAAATAAAGAAACTGAGAAAAGTGAAAAGCTGAAAACTATTAAAGTCTTCATTTTCAGTAGTGGAAATAAATATCCATAGGTCAAGAGTATGTATGAATCCAAGCATTCACACAGAGAAAATAGTACATTTTCTTTTGCCCAGCCAAATGCAAAGTTATATATCTCACGGAACTTTTCTGGACAAATACAAACAAAAATCATTTTCAACAACAAAAGCACAATAATTGTACCTCTAGCTTAGAAATGCTAATCAAACCAACCAATGAGCTTTAGTTTAAATGGTACCTCCTCCCTTGTAAAAGCAAGGTGGAGAGTGCGCTCAAGAGTTCATGACCTTTGGGTGTGTGTCTAACTTACCGATAAATAAATAAAACTTTTAAAAAAAGAAATTGCTAACAAAACCAATCACTTTGACTTTTCAATAAATATATCAGTTTTGAGAGTGTTTTCGCCTAAAAGCAACATGAATTACAATATTAAAACTAAAGTTTAGAAGAAATCATAATTCATGAACACTTGCGCATACGATCATCTTTCAACTCCATGCGCATAAATGGAATCTTTTCATAGAACTTCTCCAAAGAGTCTATCTTGCCATCAGAATATAAAGCCTTAATCAAAGCAATTCCAAACTCTTAATTGGTATTCGATATCATTAAACTCGAGAATAAGTATAGCATAAATAACTATGTATATACTTACCCTAGCCCTTGTAATCCACCTATAAACTCCTGCTTGGAAAATTCACACATGGTAGTAACTTTCATGTGCCATGACACAACTAACTGCAATAACAGCAGCAAAAACATGTATTCAAAACAATTCATAAGCTATACATACCGATACAAATCATAAACAAAGAGGAACTATGAAGATTGAAAATATTCTGACTCTATGAACATCCATAGTTTCCCTGTTTTGTGTATTTGGTAGGGCAAGGGGGAGGGGATTGAGATTCAAAATTTAAACTTTGTTCTTGCCAAATTTCCAAACACTTTAACACAGTTACATTTTATATAATAATTTCCTTGCTACTATAGGGTCATAATTTTTAGATTTGAATTTAAACCTCATATTAAGGATACTTTCTTCATAATAATCAAAAGATATTTAGGTATGCATGCCTTGGATAGCAATAGCTTCAAAGAATTATACATACCATAACGATATCTTGCGGATCCACCTGCCAAAAGACAAAGACCCATATATGACCAAGGACCACTTTCATTGAAAGTTTTCACATACAAAAATCAACTAAATTTGTCAGATGCCATCCCTTTATTTTAGAGTCGACTACTAGCTACATATATATATATATATATATATATATATATATATATATTTTATATAATTATTCATCTTGATCTAACTGTGTTTGAGTTCAATTCTATAGTATTTACTTCTCACTAAATACTAACCCAATTTCATTATTAGAAAAAAAAAATTGAGCATTTAAATGGCTTTATTAGAATCATAAACTCAAAATACAGAAATTACATGGTTACAATCTGATTCGCATATGGTGAAAATATAACATTTTGAACACAGTTTCCAAATAAAATTAAAAAAAAAAAGAAAAAGGGTATACCTTTGTGAGAGCAGAATGGAGATCAAAGTTGGTCAAATTGATTCCATTTCTATTAAAAATCAAAATGCCTTCTCACTTAATAAGATTGTCAAGCTCTTCTTAAGCATCAAGCTAATAGCCTTAAGTGACAAGCATCTATAGCTAAGCCAAACATATGATTATAGTCAAACCCAAAAAGACAATTCAATTTTCATTCCCAAGAAATTTGAAAGCAAGCACCAGAAGGTTTGTTGCACCATAACTTATACCCATTTTTTCACAGTTTTAAGAAAAATATTGTTGGAAGTGTAATAATTCTATGAAGATAAAAAGGGGAGCAAGGGCTAGGATGCAAGAAAGAAGAAGAAATAATAGTAAAATATCTTTTTATTAAAAAAAAAATCTATCTTACATAAGAAATCTATCTAAAGATATTGATACTGGTAAAAAGTATCATATATACTATTTTTTTTTTATTAGTCATATATACTAATTTATACAATTGAAATTTCTAATTGTTTGAAAGAAAGTTTAGAGAGTCAGGATGTTTGAATGAAGCGAACAGGTCAAAACATTATTGAATACTTTGACAATAACTAATCACCTTAAATGCTAGCCCACCACTTAGTTATAGGCTAGATCCCTCCCATGAGTTAACTGGATTATTTTAAATAGTTATTATTTACTTTTACATGTAAGATCAAAACATAGAATCAACACTATCTCACACACCTATTTACTAGCTGAGCTAGTTGAAAACATTGGCTGTCCAACTTTCATACAAACTCAGCTCAGCCCCATGAGACTCCATTTGGTTTAGTTCTAACTAAAGAATTGATTACACTGGATATTGATAATAATATGAAGATAAATTTCTAAAACTTCAGAAACAAATGATACACAAAATTCTATGATAAACTAAAAATCTAAGCTACATTAGCTAAGGCTCATTAACTAGTTAGGACAGCAACCATAGTCTGTTGACATGTGTCTTAACAAATACCAGTAATCAGTTTAATCGGCATATTGCACAAATGGGAAAGGTTCACAACCAAAAAGCAAATGGGATGAGGAGACCTACATATTTGCCAACTCCTTCTGCATCCGACTTCCATCTATTGCAAGAACTTGATCAACACATGAATCAAGGGACCTACCAAACCTCCACAACCCAAAGCAAACAGCAGCTCCTGCAAAAAGAAAGGTTTGATAAAATAGAGAAGAGGGGGGAAAGACATGTAGATGCATAACATCAGCAAAACACAGATACCATGAAGCCCACAAATCACTTAATAGATATGTACACTCTTGCTAAATCTCATGTCCTAAGCTCTAGTCACTTATATTTTAAAATTTTAAAATATATCAATTTTAACAAAATTATTGCTCAAAAGTCTTGCCTCCATGTAACAGACCAAAAAGATTTGCAAGCAGTTCCCACTCTTTAGATACAACTAACTTAGCTATCTAACTATATATTTAGGAAATAAGAAAGTTTTACAAGCCGTCCCCACTCTTTTTATTGCTTTGACTAATGAAATCAATAGGAAATAGCCTGGTAACATTAATATGATTGTTAATCTTGGTAATATATAATCAATACAAATATCAATTCCCATATTAAGTATTTAAAAACGTGCTTTGACGAATCAAATCAACAAGAAATGGCCTAGTAAAGTTAGTAAGATTTGTTAATCTTGGCAATATATAATCAGTACAAATATCAATTCCTATTTAATGATTCAAAAAAAAAAATTTAACAATGAATCGTTTAATAAGGAAATATATACAGGCAATTGATAGTTTTAGAATCTCACTAACGTTTGAAAAAGTTTTCTAATTACTAACTAACATTTTTTGAGATAAAATATAGAAATTACAGAAGAGTTGAAACAAGACCACACCAATTTGAAAAACACAAACAATATTGGCACCAAACCCACAACTAGAATCTTCCAATATCCAAGAATTAAAGCACAAATAAGTTTGTCATTTTCATGGAACAGTAGAGTACTTTAACTCCATAATCAGGTCCATTAGCCATGGACACTACTATCACAAGTGGTTAAAAATTAAATTCCAAAATAGAGCAAATTTTTGTTAGCACTACTGCCACCCACAATTCCTCCAAAATAGAGCAAACTTTAACCAAAATCAAAAATAAAAAGCCACAAAATCAACTAAACTTTAACCAAAACCAAAACCAAAACTAAAACCCACACAATCAACCAACAGTTACACAAAAATATACACATAACCCAAACCAAACTTCAACCAAAATCAAAACTAAAAAACCAGAAATTTAACAACAAATATATATACAAATATTGCTACAAAATAGAAATGAGAGCTAGACAGACTTACCTTGCTTTGGGTAAACTTTAACCAAAACCAAAACCCACACAATCAACCAATAGTTACACAAAAATATACACATAACCCAAACCAAACTTCAACCAAAATCAAAACTAAAAAACCAGAAATTTAACAACAAATATATATACAAATATCGCTACAAAATAGAAATGAGAGCTAGAGAGACTTACGCTTTGGGTAAACTTTAACCAAAACCAAAACCCACACAATCAACCAATAGTTACTCAAAAATATACACATAACCCAAACCAAACTTCAACCAAAATCAAAACTTAAAAACCAGAAATTTAACAACAAATATATATACAAATATTGCTAAAAAATAGAAATGAGAGCTAGAGAGACTTACCTTGCTTTGGGTAGGGTTTGTGGTTTTGGGTAGTATTTTTGTGCTTGAAATTTTGGAAAAGAAATGGTGGGTTTTGAGTAAAGAAGAAGAGAGGAGGAGGGGAAGTGGGTTAAGGAAGAGGGAGAGGGAGAAAAAATGTGGGTGAGAGGAAAACATTTGAACTAAAGAAGTGGGAGACCAAAAATGAGAGGCCAAACTGGTGGGAAAGTGAAAAAAATAAGTGGGAAGTCTGAAAAATTTTAAGTGGTACGAGGGACCTATCCCAGTGCTTTTGGAGACCTATCCCAACGCTTTTAGAAACGCTAGAATAGGGTGACCCTATTCCAGCGCTTCCAAAAGCGTTGGGACAGGCCTTCCTCCATAAGGAAACGGAGGGGCCTATCCCAGCGCTTTTGGAAGCGCTGGAATAGGGTGACCTATTCCAGCGCTTCCAAAAGCGCTGGGACAGGCCTTCCTCCATAAGGAAACGGAGGGGCCTGTCCCAGCACTTTTGAAAGCGCTGGAATAGGGTGACCCTATTCCAGCGCTTCTAAAAGCGCTGGGACAGGCCCCTCCGTTTCCTTATGGAGGAAGGCCTGTCCCAGCGCTTTTGGAAGCGTTGGGATTGGTCCCATATAGGTTTTTTATTTAT
The DNA here is from genome assembly GCA_019022515.1 of Quercus aquifolioides. Taxonomy (NCBI): domain Eukaryota; kingdom Viridiplantae; phylum Streptophyta; class Magnoliopsida; order Fagales; family Fagaceae; genus Quercus; species Quercus aquifolioides. The sequence continues at coordinate 51,384,203 of CM032333.1, forward strand.
TTTTTTTCCAAGATAGAATTTCTACTCTATCTATATTGATAATTAATGAAAATTAACTATATTTATGCATTTAGTAGTATAAAAAAAATTATATTTATTTTCAAAAAAAATATGCAATTTGGTGAAGTCACTGCTTGGTCATTTTATTAATGAGCTATGAAATAAAATTTAAAAACAAAAAACAATCACATATACTCAATAAAATTCACCACAGAACTTTCTAAAAAAATACCACACAACAAAAATTATCACACATTCTATCTCATTTTAAAAAAAATAACAAAAATCATAGCTAATATTAAATTTATGTAAAAATTTTAATATATGATTAATTACGTTTACTTTTTTAAACAAATAATATGACTAATTGGATGGTCAAATTGACAGGAGAAAATATATAGTCGTATAGGTACACAACACATGTCCATCACGTGCCATTCTTAGATTTGAAATTTAACTGTTGGATTTGAAGAGTGTAATGAAATTTAATCGTTGGATTTGATGACATGGCTATTAATCTTTGATCACCTTGAAATTTTTTAAGCATGAAAAATATATGAAGATAATGTAATCTAATGGTAGGTTTGTCAAAATTCACATTGAATTAATAAATATAGGGTTGGGTTCAAGTTACACCTCATGTAACTCTAAAAAATGTTACATCAATCAATAACTTATTATTGAATTCATATTTTGAAAATCCAACCATTGGATTACATGTTCTATATGTTCTTAACGTGCATGCCAATTTTCATGCCAATCGGATGTAATTTACCATTTGATCTTAGCTGCTCATCTTTTATGCGTTATTTTAAACTACAAAAACTTGAATTTAAACAATTGATTGATGACATGGCTATTAATCTTTGATCACCTTGAAATTTTGTAAGCATGAAAAATATATGAAGATAATGTAATCTAACGGTAGGTTTGTCAAAATTCACATTGAATTAAGAAATATATGGTTGGGTTCAAGTTACACCTGATGTATTTTGGAGGTATTTCGGTCATTTCGATGTTTTGGGGGTATTTCGGTCATTTTTTATGTTTCAGGGGTGTATTAGTCATTTTCTGGGTGTCGGTTGTGTTTTGGACATTTTTTTATCTTTTTGGGGGCATTGTGGTCATTTATCAAACTTATAGGGGTATTTTGGTCTTATTCAAATAATCGAGGCTATTTTGGCTAGTTTTAGGCACAAGGGGTACTTCGGTCAGTTTCGATGTCTTAGGGGGTGCTTGGGTCATTTTTTATGTTTTGGGGGTATTTCAGTCATTTATTAGGTTTGGGGGGTATATCAGTCTTTTTTTAGGTATCGGGGGTGTTTTTGCTCTTTTTCGATGTTTTGGAGGGTACGTTGGTCTTTTTCTAGGTTTAGGGGAGTATTGGTCATTTGATAATTAACAAATCCCTCCACAAGTATAAGTGCTAGAGTAGAAATTCTATCTTGTAAAAAAAAAAAAAAAAAAAAATCCCTATAGGTGACCTATCCCAGCGCTTCAAAAAGCGCTGGGATAGGGTCACCCTATACCAGCGCTTTTGGGCGTCCTATACCAGGGTTTTTTTAAAATGCCGCTATAGGCCTCCTATTACAGCGGTTTGTAAAGCGCCGGGAAAAAAAACGCCGCAATAGGGTTTCCTATACCAACGCTTTCAAAAAACGCTGGTACAGGCTTATCTATAACAGCGATTTTGAAAAACGCCGGGAAAAAAAACGCTGGGACATGACAATTTTTTTGTAGTGCTAGGAAGAACAAAGTCATGTTTAGAGCCAAATGCTTCAACTCTCAATAAGAAGATCACATGTGCAGGGGCGGCGCCATGTCTTACTCAAGGCCACCTAACCACCCTGACCTCAAATTTTTTAGTTTATTTTTATATATACCTTAAAAAAAATTGATTTTTAAATTATTATAGGTTGATGACTACCCTAGAAAACAAACTCGACCACCCTAAAAAAATAAAATTGAGCACCCAAAATAAAAATTTGACCTCTCCAAAATTTTGTTCTATTGAAAGTTAAACAAAATAATTGCAAAAAATGTTATGTTTACAACATTTTCACAATTTTTACACATTAATTTCACAATAAATCCTAAGTGACAAGTTGTTACAGGTAGACAAAAAAGTAGTTTCAATGGTAGAATTAAATTAGAACTAGTAACAACTTGCCATTTAGGCTTTGTTGTGAAAGTATTGCTGTTAGGTTTTAAAAGTTTAGAACAATTGGCAAACAGTGAACACAAACTTGTCTAGATATAGATATTAGATTTTATAGGGTATATTAGACAATACTCAAGGTACTGTAAGTTAGAATACAGGAACAAGGAAGATGCAGGTGTAGACGATCAAATTTCTAGTTTGAAATAAATCAAACAAGTAAAATAGTTTCACAAATGTGAATTTGTATTGATCAATACGTGGCACAATTCTTTGAAATTACAAAAGATTGATCCTCTAATTCGATCTTCTTGAAAGATTTGTTAATTGTGAATTGTGAGGAAGTAGTTTTTGGTTCGAATACAAAATATCCTTCAATTTGACTGAAGAATAGATCGAAGACTTTTGAAATGGAATTACAATGAATCTTTGGCTACAAATTTGTTAGAAATTCCTTGTTCTTCAGGTTCTTCATGTGTTCTTCATGGTCTTCATGTGTTCTTCGTCTTTGAAAGTTTGTGGTGGAAGTTCTTAGATGCTTTTGGGGGCTTGAATTCGTAAAGCTTTGCTGATTTGTGGTTTCTTGAAGTTTTCGGAGGTTTTTGAGCTTGATTCCCGCAAACTTTAAGATCTAGGAGGGTGGTTTGGATGATTCTACTTCGAATGTTCTTCGCGTTCTAGGTTGAAGTTCTTGAAGTTCTTAAAGGCTTTGAGGTTTGATTCCTGCAAAGATTCTATACTTCTGAGTGCTTCTAAATCTTCTTTAATGTTGCTTGTGGTATGAATGTCTTGGTGTGTGGAAATGCCTTAGGAAGGCTTTTATTTATAGGAGTTTGGGGGTGGTTAAGCAACACGTGGCGGAGTCTGATTGGTGACACATGTCATAGCCTGATTGGAGGAAGTTTAAAACTTTTTCTCCAAGACACATGGCATCATTCGATTGGCTGAAATGTCTTAATTTCAAGGGGACACATGTTAGCATCTGATTGGATTGCTTATATCATTGCTTACATGCGCCAATGTGTGATTGGCATTTTGCATGCTTTTTGTGTTTTTATTTCAGTGACACTTGGCAAATCTCTATTGGTTTCTAAATAGTAATAATAGAACCTAATAGCAGTATATGATGCTTTGTAATTGGCCGTACTTTGTGGACTTGGTAGTATGATGTGTTAAATTGTGATAGGTCAGGAATTTTCCCTCTCTATAACAAGTTCAAGAATTCAAAACTTGACAAGCTTGGCCGATCGAGAAGAAGGTTCAATCGATCGAGATATGGATTTGCAAAATTTAATTAAAGCCCAATAGCCAATCAAGTGATTAGGGTTTCAGATCTAATTCATATAGTATTTAAAGGAAACCTTAAGACACGTTTTGTTATGACTTTGAAACTTCTCTTTTGAGATCTAAAAGGTTCTATGCCTTTTGCTTTCAAAGTAACTACCTGAAATTAATCTACATACCATTAGAACCGGTAAATCTAAAGTTGCTGCATACCAGTCATCAAAGGTGCTAGATCTAAACCTTCAAAGGTGGTCTTGGAGTCATAGACTAAAGGTCTATGTGGGAGATCTAAAGCGTGAATTGTGTTAGATTTACTATGAATTGGTATTCTTAAACTGTAAATCTCAATGAAGTCAGAAGGGTTTAGAGCTCAGTTTGGTAACTACGTTAGATTTACTACAAAGTGGTATTCTTGAACTGTAAATCTTAATTTGATATAGTAGATTTTTCTCTTGGGATCGTCCCTCCCAAATTTTTACCTTGAAACTAGTTTCTTTCATTGGTTTTTCTAGGTCATTACATCTTGTGTTATTTAGTTTTCCTCTGTACATGGTATTTGTGATGAATGTTTAACCTAGATTTGAATAATTAACTTAAGTAACTACTTAGCTAATAAATTAAGTTAAACACTATGTTTTTCCAGGGGTCTAAAAACTTTATAGTTACAAAAATGTTTTGGATGTAGCACTTATCAAAAATTGCCTAAACCAATAAATTAGCCTAAAAGGACAAATTAAATGTTTAATTTTGTTTTTTTAATTTTTTTTTCTATGGGCTTGTTTTAAAATCACTATTTTTTTTAAACGCACATTGTCAAATAGTAAGTTTATTAGTGCTTGCTTTAGTCTTTAGCTGAATTTGTTGGATTTATGTGATACATATTGTACATACGCATATGCGCTAAAATAATGCTTGAATACATTATTGAACAGGGACAATATAACAGTTGAGTGCCTAAGTTGAATATGTTGAATGAATTTACAGTTTATCATTTATTCTTTTGCTTGTACTATGGACAAGTTTCTAAAAAAACATCATTTACATTGCAATATTCATCTTTTAAGCAAATTCATATTAACTTGAATAATCTTCTTTTAGATCCTAAACTATGAGAAAATGTCTCATCTTTTCATATTAATGATCAGAGTGAAATAAAAATAGTATATTTACAAAGAGGCTTTTTTCAACATTTTAGCTATAATTTCCTTAAGAGAGAAATTAGTGGAGTATTGCAACGATTTAATCCTGAACTTTATTTATTTTCCTTTTTTTTTTTTATGTGAAATCAATATATTCAAGTTTTATTTTTATTAAATTTTCTTTAATTTAAATCTTTCAATGACCACCCTTAAAAAAAAATTTCATGAAGCCGACAGTGCACATGTGGCCTATCATTTTGGTGATAACAGTCCTACAATAGATGGACTTGTTAGGACATATGTGAAACTTATTAGAACATATGTCATGTAATATTGGCTAATCTTTTAATAAAACGCACTTTACTTGTAATTTGGTAGATTTAGGATGTGTTTAATACTTCAAGCAACAAGAGTTCAAGTCTAGTAGTGAAGCCATGCAAATTTGTCCAAGAATCAAGTGAAGAAGTTCTGTTCATTAAAACTCTACAGATAGCTCAACAGATTAATCTATCGAGGTTTAATGACTAATTCTCGATAGCTCTCGACAAAAGCTGTATCTATCAAGAATTACAAAATTTAGATTTTCAGATCTGTTTTTCACGCATATCCAAGCTATTTGTGTAGGGTTTCTTTTCTCACAACCCTAGACATATATAAAGATTATTTTAAGGGCCGTGTAAGGTGATACAAAGTGATTATTAACTCAAATTGTGACCGGAGACAATTGCCCTAGTTCATCTTTCTATTGTAGAAGCCGTTGCATCTTTGCGCGAAGGGTTTTGTAACCAAGAAGCTTCTTGTTCTTCATTGTCTGCATGAACTGAAGAACTTTACAGCCAACATCTTTCTCAAATTGGTGTGTTAGTCACGTACTGGGATCTGTGCATCGATTGGTTAGTCTCGTACTTGGAGTTGTGCATTGGAAGGAGAGATTGTCACTACATTACAAGTCCAATTGTGTATTGGGGTAAGGGTTCAATTGTAGGTTGGTATTAGATAATGGGATTCCTTTTACTTGCAACCACTTATTTTGATAATAGTGGATTCTCAGGAGTGGTGACCTTAAATTCACCCGGTGGGGTTTTGCCTCGAAAGTTTTCCCCATTCATAAACAAATCACCTTGTCAAATTTATTTTTCGCTGCGTTTAACTTAGTTGGTGATTTGTTTGTGCTACCATGCTTATTGCATGTAATTGAAACTTGACTAATTAATTAGTTAATTTTACCAAAGAGGTTAATACATTCTTGGTCTATCAAGTGGTATCAGAGCGGGCATACTTTGATTAGGGTTAATTTTTGTTGTGTGATTCATTGACCCCTGTTTGTCATGGATAGAGGACAATCCTTAATATACCTCCTTTATTTGATGACACTAACTATAAATATTGGAAAGTACGCATGAGAGCTTTCTTGTAGTCTTTAGATGAAAAAGTGTGGCAAGATGTGGAGATTGGTTGGACAAAACGAAAGGAAGCACTGACTGATTGGGATGATGCTAAGATCAAAGCGGCAAACTTTAACAACAGAGCATTAAATGCTTTATTCAGTGCGGTCACCAATGAGGAATTCAAGAAGATATCCTCTACCGAAACTGCTAAGGAAGCATGGACTATTCTCCAAATAACCTATGAAGGAACTAAGGCTGTCAAGGATTCAAACCTTCAAAGGCTTACCAAAAGTAGTGATACTAATGATTCTTCTGATGATGAAGATTCCAAGATAAAATTCTATACCACGAGCCAGTTCAAAAAGTTCATAAAGAATTCCAATGCAAAAGGATTGGACAAAGACCGTAAGCAGTCCAATTCGTCTTAGTTCAAGAACCAAGACAAAAGAAAGAAGGATGCTAAGGAAGGCGGTCAGTACATTGTTCCCTCCGGACCAAAGTGCTTCAGATGTCAAGGTTTTGGACATATGAAACAAGAATGTCCAACTTATCTTAAGACTATTGGGAAAAGCAAGGCCCTTGCTGCTACCTTGAGTGACACTGAGCCTGATGATGAGTTAGAAGACAATGATGACGAGGGAATCTTGAATGCCTTCACTACCACAGTGAATCCTACTGAGGGGATTGTTGAAGAGGTAGAAGAAGAAGAGGACTTGGTGGAGTCTAAGTTTGAGAAAATGGATGAGCAGGATGACATCCATACAGCTTATGCAAAATTGTATAAGGTCTCCGAAAAGCATAAGAAATTGTATAGGTTGGCCACCAAGAAGCTGAGTGAAGTGGAACTTGACCGAGAAGAGCTCTCCACAAAGTTTGACGAAGCTAATCAGACCATTGGAGCTCTGTGGTTTGAGAACAATTTCTTGGCTAAAAGGACCAAAAAGCTTGAAGTAGAACTATCACAGGTTAGAGCTTAATTGGAGAGGACTTCTAGTGCAAAGCTTGATGAGATGCTTAGCTTTTTGAAATTTGCTTTTGATAGAATCGGTTTGGGGTATGATTTCTCTTCTCCTAATATTGCTTCTTTTAGTACTACTGTGTTTGTCTCACCTACTAATAATGTTAATTCTGAGAACAATGATGCCAAAACTGATTTAGCTAGTGAGAACATAGACAAGGGAAAATCGATCTTAGGAGCACCCCCTAAGCTTGATAAGAAAGAGACTAGAAACCCTAGGACTAAAAGGGTAATAACCAAAAGTCTAAATAGAAGAAACAGCATCCCTGTTATCATTATGGAGCTACTGGACGTACTCGATCTAATTGCTACAAGTGGTTAGCCACTCAACAAAGCAACAATATGATCGCGTCTGGAAACCAGAATCAGTTTCCATCCTCTCTTGCTGCTTTTGGAGATATTCTTAAGGCCCTCATGTTTCTTTCGAACTTGAACGGTTTTAATTCTTCCCCGTCACCACCGGATCAAGGGTTCGCCAAATGGAAAGGTTCTTCCAAGGTGTGGAAGGAAAAAGGCTCAAAGTGATTTAGTCACTTTTTCTCTATCTCCCTCTTCTTTTGTTTATGCATTACTTATGTGTTTTGCTTTGTTATTTTGAGTTAGTCTAGTTTTATGCTATACTTTGTTTAAAAATTTTTTGTTTGTTTGTTTTCAGTTTTGCTTTATTTAGTTTTTTCATAAAAATAAATTAAAAAATGAAAAATTAGAAAAATACAAAAACAGTGCATGTTTTGTGTACATTGGTACTTGTCCACCTTGGATGGCCATTGAAACAAAGTTTTCTAAAGTTTGTATTATTTGTAGCTTAGATGAGCATCTCAATATACAACTAAGCAAGTGAGCTTTGTGACTTGTGTTTGTGATGAGTATGATTAAGTAATCTCTTGTACTTAACACTTATATCACTTTTTTTGACGGGAATGACTAAAAAATCCAAAGAGAAATCCATAAATAACCATCTCACAACTAAAGCCCGCCAATCATGAATAACATCTGTATGCTTCGGCATAGTAAAATTATGATGTTTTTGGCTTAGCATAATTGTGTATTTCTTCTCTCTCTCATATGCCCATGCATGATATGATCAAAAGTAAAATATATATATATATATATATATATGCAAAGAAAATAAAAAGCAAAAAGAATCAAAATGCTTTTAAATATGGTTGCAAGCGTGTTTATAGGAGATATGGGAGTTATAGGATGTAACTCGAAGGTAATAGTCCCTATTAAGCAATTATGATTGTGTGTGAGTTAAATTGATTTTCTCATATCTCAAATCGCCATAACATGAGACACTTATGCACTCTTGCGATGTTTTTCACACACAACACGCAAATTCTTTACTACTTTTGATACATGTGTAGGTACAATGTGATTTGACTATCACAAGGAATACATGTGTTAATGTATGCTCACTAAACTGTCTTGACTTGTTTTTGAAATATAAAATTGGATAGACTTTTTGTGTGTGTGTGTGTGTGTGTGTGTGTGTGTGTTTTGGATCATGAATGCTTTGCATTTTTTTGTTGAGAGATGTTTCTGAAAGCTTAAAATGTTGTTTGGATCTTTGGTTTAGTAGCTTGCTTGATTACATTCATTTCTATGTGTTTTTCCTCTCTTTGAAAAACTGTTTTATTAAGCTCGACAGCTTCTTGACAGATCTCGATAGATGGCTATAAGACCCTTGGACTTCTCGACAGAGCACAGTGTCACTGATCTGCAAGGGAGGACGGAGAGAAAGTCCAATGGAGATCTATGTATTAAACTTGAAGAAGTGGATAATAGTAGCAAGTGTAAGGTGAAGAAGAAAGTAACAGAAAGAGATAAAGGCAATACACGTGTCAAGGAAAGAAGAAATAAGAAATCAGTAACAATTGTCAAGCACTGAAGAAAACAAGTGTCAATCACTGATTGATTGTATTGTTGAAAGTTTGTTAGCTAGTGTTCGGGGCCATTTTTCGGGTGCCTAGCCACGTGTGATTTGTTGGAGGGATGACCTTACTAGGCCCGGGTTCTTTTTTAGGGAGTTACGCCCGGAACTCAACATTAGGCCACGTGGTCCAACGGCTACCAATGTATTATTAAGCCTAACAATCATTAAGGCCAAAATCTAAGAATCACAATAATTGTTGCGTAAACATGTAATATGTGTTTGATATGATAGCTTTGATTAGTTGTAATAATAGCTGAAATAAAGTAGTATTTATTTAGAGGTAAAGTAATCATGTACTCAAGGATGTAAACTTAAAGATAATGAAATAAAGCCACTTATCTTTATATGGTTTGTAGCCCAGTTGCGTAGTATCAGTGAGCTGATAAGATTCCAGCAGAATGCCAGCAGTAGAGGCTAGTTAAGCTTGCCCTTCTTATCATGCATTTAAATGAGTTTAAGCTTTGGTTAATAGTTGGAATAAAGTAATATGTATTTAAATACAAAGTAATCACATATTCAATGATGTAAATTTAAAGATAAGGAAGCAAAGTCACTTATCTTTTTATGTTCTGTAACCCCAGCTGCATAGCGTCAGTGAGCTGATAATATCCTAGCAGAATGACTTCAGCGGTAGAGAGGCAGTTTGCCATAATAACTTCAAGATTGAAGGGGAAAAATGGGTGCAACTAGAGGGAGAGAGAATAAGCCCAGCTGTGTGTAGGGGCTGGTTAAGCTTGCCCCTCTTATCATGCACTTAAATGAGTTTTCCCCTTTGACAATGCTCTTTTAGTTGTTGTGGAGTTATGAATAGTGTTGCCTTCCATGAGAAGGGCTTTTGCATGAAATATTTGTGCCTTTTAAGGGAAGGGCTTTATGTAAGAAGTAGTTGTGCCTTCTAAGAGAAGGGCTTTTGATATGAGATCTTGGTGCCTTCTAGGAGAAGGGCTTTAGTAATAGAAGTAGTTGTGCCTTCTAAGAGAAGGGCTTTGATATGAGATCTTGGTGCCTTCTAGGAGAAGGGCTTTAGTAATAGAAGTTCATGCCTTCCATGAGAAGGGCTTTTAGTATGAGTGTTTGGCATCTCTTGAGAAGTATTGAGATGGTAAAATATATAGATCTGTTGTGAGATATGAGAGATATGGTGGTTAAAGATAGTAAAAATATGAGATCATAACTGCTGGAGAAGTTGTTGAGATGGCTTTCCAAGATGAAAGACTTTTGTAAAAGAAGAGCATGGAGATGTATTTAGGTATTTGGAGATAAGAGCAGTGAGATAGGTGTATTTTCTGAGTATCGAGAATGAGAGAATGAGTATATGAGGAGTAATAGTGTAGCAGTGTGTTTAGCAAAGCTGCTGGGATTTTCTGCTGAGATTGTATGAAGGCTTATGAAGGGCATTTATGAGCTAAGGGCTGAAGAGTTTAGTTCCTAATTTTGGAAACTAAAAACTCAGAAGTTCCCCCTTTCATTCAGAGCTTCCCCCGGTAATTTGAGGGAGAGAGAAGTTTATGAGTGAGTTTTCTTCCATTGGTGTCCCCCCTTGAGATGTTGATCAAAGGTCCCCTTTTCAGCTGAGTTTAAGGGGATCTTTTCGTAAATAATATCAGTCAAAATCTGTCCCAAACAGCCATGAATCTTCAGAGAATCCATTTTAAGATTTGGCCAAAAATGGTAGGTTTAGCTTTAAGGCATTCTTACTATTTCAAGTAAGAGTTGTTAGGGAAAAAGTACCAGAATAGGAAAACATTTTAGTAAGAGAAAGGCAGTTTCAATAGTTGGTTTTGGTTTTAGCCAAAAGTGGAAAAAACAGTAATGCTGAGGTTGCTGGTTCAGCTGTCACAGCTGCTCTAAAAAGGCTGTCCCAACTGTCAGGAAAAGCTGTGACAGCTATCATGAAAAAGCTGTTTGCTTTAGGCAGAACCAATGAGGTCAGATAGGTCATTTCAGACTACTGGAGAGGTCATTTCAAGGATTTGGCTGAAAAATGGTAAGATCTCTTTGGAGAGTATCTTGCTATTTTGGGTATAACAGCTGGCTGTTGGGATTTCAGCATTAAATGGCTGATGATGTCACTCCTAACCAGGTGTCAAGTTCTGAATACACTGCTGGGATTCAGCTGGAAATGCTTCCTTCTTTGGGTGTTTGTGTTTTTGGTGCAAGGTTCCATTACAACACATAATAGAAGGATTGGTTGAAAGGTAATGAAGCCTTAGAGATTTAGTCAAGATCTCATTGTGTTGTGACATAATCTTGGTGAGGAAGAAGAGTATTTAATGCTCTGCTCTAGTAGCTGGCAGAGATATATATGGTCAGATTGTGGCAGACAGCAGTTGGGTATTCAGAGATATTATGAATATTTTGTATAGAAAGAGATTAAAGATATCCAATCAAATTAGGCCACGTGTTTGAGCTAGATTTTAGCTGAAAGAAGTAATGAGATTTATGTAGAATAATACAATGAAGTTTCTGAATATGTATAGCAACAGCTGGGGATTGAATGAACAGTAATCTTCCCAGCAATTAGATGGCTGGGGATATTGAGCATTTGTCATATGATGAATATTAAGCATAGAAAAAGAGCAATGAGGAATTTTATCATTTTAAGTGCTACGTGATAAGAGATGCTTACCATACGTTACCTGCTACACATGGACTCGTCAGAGTTTAGGGAGTTGAAGAAGACACGCCATGCAACATGTTTCTTTTATCAACTTTAAACCGTTGGAGTTTTACTGAATATACCTTTTGGCCCTCCAAACCACGACTCCCAAAGTTTCCCTAAAGTGACTTATGAGCTTGGATCATAAGCCAAAGATGAGATGACGTACCTCGGTTTTTGTTGTCATTTTGTGTAAATATGGGCTCTTGTTGAAGAAGCCGCTTGGCATGAGTGTAAGAGATGTAATATGAGCCGTGAACTTTGATTCATTGCTTAAGCCCGATCCATATGTTGATGTTGATGATGTCGTGGGGTTATGATCCCAATTGATGAAGACAAAATGTGGACCATGAATCTGCCTCTTGAAGTAAGGATCTCGCGGGCCATGTGAGCCCAATCCATGTAGTTGAATGAGATATGAACTTATTTTGGGCTTTAAATAGATTTACCCAAAAAATCAATAATATGTTGATGTGGCATGGGTTGCCAAAGAAGTAATGCCACGTGGGCCGAAAAAATGGTCCTCAACAGCTAGTTACTTAAGCAGGAAACTAACTCCCTGTTTTAGTGTGTACATATAGAGTAGGTACTAATTATTTTGTAACCACTTTTACATACTAGAAGTTAGTGATAATCAATAAGAGTTTTCCTATTCTCTTCAATTTTTCTCTCTGTTTTACATGCTATCAGAGCGATTTTCTCTGTTTTGAGAATTTATTTTGTTTTCTTAGTTCCCAAATAGAGCTTGTTTTTCGTTTTCATTCTCACTCATGGCTTCCGATTCCATAAACAATACTCAATCTCAAACTGCACATTTGATGCCTTCTTTAAGTGCAGCAATGGCAGATGAATCTGCGAATAATCCTTTCTTTCTTCCAGCGAATGAGAATCCTAGTCTCATTCTCACTTCACAACCTCTAACTGATCCTGAGAATTATATGAGTTGGGCAAGATCTGTGTTCGTGGCTTTGAGTGCCAGAAAAAAGTTCGGATTTGTGAATGGATCAATTCCTGAGCCTGATCCATCTTCTCCATTGTTTAATTCTTGGAGTAGGTGCAATACTACGTGCTTTCATGGTTAACAAATTCACTTAGCATGGATTTGAAGGCAAGTGTTATGTACATCAACACTGTGAGAGATTTGTGGATTAATCTCAAGGACAGGCTATCTTAGGGTAACACTCCAAGGCTTTTTGAGCTTCAAAAGGAGATATCTCATCTTTCACATGGATCACTCTCGGTGAGTTCTTATTTCACAAAATTTAAGACCTAGTGGGATGAATTTTCCAATTACCAACCTTTCACAGTTTGTACTTGTGCCTGTACTTGTGGATCTAAGTCTTCTCAACTTGATGCTCAGCACAAGGAGCCTGTATTTCATTTTTTAATGGGATTGAATGATAGTTATGGGAATATCATTGGTTAGATTTTGTTACTTGAGCCTTTTCCTTTCTTAGCAAACTGTGTTCCTTGATTTTGCAAGAAGAGAAAAGAAGGAATATTGGTCATGGTTTCAACATGATTCAATCTAGAGATGCTATTGCTATGTATGTGAATAATAGCAAGGGTTTTCATGGCAATCAAGGTCATAATCATGGTGGAAAAGGGGGTAATCCTAAGAAAGATAGGCCTATTTGCACTTATTGTGGCCTTACTGGTCATATAGCAGATAAATACTATAAACTTCATGGTTATCCTCCAGGTTATAAACCAAAAAGAGGTAACAAGGCTATGGCAAATCAAGTTGCTTCAGTGTTGTATCTTTCCTTCAGCAGTGAATTCTAGCTTCATGACTGCTGGTACTTTGCCAAATGCTGGTGTTCAAACTGCTAGTACTTTGCCTACTAGTGTTTTGCCAAATGTTGGTGTTCAACCAGACATTGCTTCTGCTTCACAGAATCATGTTGGTCATCCTTTTGGGGGTTCTTATTTGCAAGCTAGACCACAGGTTCCATTGTCTCAGGCTCCATGTGAGCAATTTCTCAACTTTCTGAAGAACTATATGGCTTTTGGATCAGGTAATAATGCTTAGACTGCTCATCAAGCTACTTATGTCATGGCACCAAATCCTTTCATTCCACAACTCTCAACTTCTACCTCCACTTCCCCTTCTTGCTCATCCAACTTTTTAGGTAATCCATTTTGGATTCCACCCAATCTTTCTCATTCTATATTTGCTACTCAAGTTGTTGATAGGCATGCATATAAATCTAATACTTGGATCATTGATACTGGAGCAACAGATCATATGGTTCATTCCATTACTCAATTCTCTACAATTACTTCTATAGTCCATACTTGTGTCTATTTAGCAAATGGGGAACAAGCTTTAGTCACGCATGTAGGCACAGTGCAAGTTTCTTCCACACTTATTCTCACTAATGTTTTATGTGTACCTTCTTTTAGTTTCAATTTGATATTAGTTAGTAAACTCACCAAGAACCTTTCTTGTTGCCTCATTTTTCTTGGTGATTGTTGTTTCATTCAAGACCTTGCTCAATGGAGCACGATTGGTCTGGGTAAATAACAGAATGGTTTGTTTCTACTGCAAGATTCAGATTCTAGAACCAATGCATCTGCTCTTGCTGCTGCTGTTAGCCACATCTCTTCTTTAGACTTATGGCACAGTAGATTAGGACATCCCTCTCATTCAAAACTTCTATTGTTAAAGCAACTTGTACATTTTGATGTTGTTAATAAAATACCTTGTTGTGACATTTGTCATTTTTCAAAGCAAAAGAAACTTCCCTTTGCTTCTAGTACTCATGTATCAACTAAACCTTTTGATTTGATTCATTATGCCCTCTGGGTTCCTTTTGCTACTAGTACCATTAATGGTTTTAAGTTCTTTTTAACAATTGTGGATGATTTAACAATTGGGTTTATCTTCTTAAGCATAAATCTGATACTCAACATTTTCTTCCACAGTTTGCTTCTATGGTGAATACTCAATTTAATAGCAAAATTAAAACCATTAGAAGTGATAATGGCACTAAGTTTTATCTAAAAGATTTCTTTCATTCTCATGGCATCTTGCATAAGTTATCATGTGTTGATACCCCTCAACAAAATGTTGTTGTTGAGAGAAAGCATCAACACATTCTTAATGAAGCAAGAGCTTTAAGGTTTCAATCCAAGGTTCCTTTATGTTTTTGGGGTGATTGTATTTTAACTACAGTCCATTTAATCAACAAACTTCCTTCAAAATCATTGGGAAATAAAAGTCCTTATGAACTTCTTTTTCATTCTCCACCCTCTTATGCTCATCTTAAATGTTTTGGTTGCTTATGCTTCATTTCTACTTTACCTCATAATAGGGATAAATTTGCACCTAGGGCTAGAAAGTGTGTGTTCTTGGGCTATCCCCATGGCATAAAAGGTTATAAAGTTTTGGACCTTTCTTCCAATTCTATTCATATTTCTAGAAACATCATTTTCTATGAGCATATATTTCCATATGTTCTTTCATCTTAACCTTCAACTTCCTATCTAGATGATATGGTTTTTCCTCATTGTACATCAGACACTACTTCCTACTCCTCTTTGCCATCATATCCTTATGTGGTTGCTCCCTCCTCACCTTTTACTGCGCCTAGTCCTGATGTTTTAGATACCACTTCCTCACATTCTGCAGAACCTACTGCAAATTCAACTCCTTCCATTTCACATTCTGATCCTATTCCCTTTACTTCTTCCTTCCCTATTACACCTTTACCCATCTTAAGAAGGTCTACTAGACCCCATAATCCTCCACCTTATCTTTCTGAGTATTCTTACAAGTCTGTTAGCACCAAGCCCAATTCTGGTTTGCCATATGATATTTTAGATTGTTTGGATTACTCTCACCTTGGTCCTATCTTCCATTCTTTTGTCATGGCAGTCAATGCTACTCCATCAGAACCTGTCTCTTTTCATCAAGCAGTTCAATATCCTGAATGGAGGGCTACCATGGACAAGGAAATTGAGGCTTTGGAAGTTAATAACACTTGGACTTTGGTTCCATTACCCCCTGGTAAGTGCCCAATTGGTTATAAATGGATTTACAGGGTCAAATACCTTCCTGATGGCACCATTGAAAGGTATAAAGCTCATTTAGTTGCTAAGGGATTCACTCAAAAGCATGGTTTGGATTATTCTGAGACATTTTCTCCTGTAGCTAAATATGTGTCTGTCAGAATATTACTTTCTTTGGCTGCTGTGAAAGGGTGGTTTCTCCACCAAATGGATGTTAATAATGCATTCTTGCATGGTGATTTGGTTAAGGATGTCTACATGTGCTTACCACCTAGTTTTCACAACAAAGGGGGAACATGGTATGTAAATTGAACAAGAGTCTTTATGGTCTTAAGCAGGCATCAAGGCAATGGTTTGAGAAATTCTCAAACACTATTTTACAGATGGGATTTGTTCAATCTAAATCTGATTACTCTTTGTTGGGTCTTCTTTTACAGTGCTACTAGTGGATGTTGATGACAAACTGCTTACTGGAAATAACCCTGCATGTGTTGACAGTTTAAAGAAATTACTTGATGATAGGTTTGGGTTGAAAGATCTTGGTTCATTAAGGTATTTCTTAGGCCTTGAGGTAGCAAGAACTGAAGAGGGCATAAGCTTGAATCAGAGAAAGTATGCCCTTGAAATTTTGAAGGACACTGGTTTCATTGGTTCTAAACCAGTAAAATTCCCTATGGAGCAAAATTTAAGGCTTTCAAAGTATAAAGGGAAGCTACTTGCAGATCCTGGACAGTTCAGAAGGTTAATTGGAAGGCTATTGTACCTAACTTTGACAAGACCTGACATTACTTATTATGTGCATAGGTTAAGTCAGTTTGTTTCATAGCCAAGGGAACCCCATTTGCTTGCAGCTCACAGAGTTCTTCAGTACATTAAAGGGTCACCAAGAAAGGGAATTTTCTTCTCAAGTCACTCTGATTTGCACATCAAGTCATTTTGTGATGCAGACTGGGCTGGATGCCCTGACACAAGAAGATTATTGACAAGTTATGCAGTCTATTTGGGAGAATCTCTAATATCATGGAGATCAAAGAAACAAGGGGTGGTCTCAAGATCCTCAGCAGAAGCTAAGTATAAAGCAATGGCTAGTGTAGCATGTGAAATTACTTGGGTGCTTCAATTACTCAAGGACTTGAAGATTGAACATCCTAAACCAGCTATGTTATTTTGTGACAATCAAGCAGCATTGTATATAGCTGCTAATCCAGTCTTCCATGAAAGGACTAAACATATTGAAGTGGATTGCCATCTGGTTCGAGACAAGATTTTTGAAGGAATGATTAAGACTTTTCATGTGGCCAAGAATGCTCAAGTAGCTGATATTTTTACTAAAGCATTAGGTTTTAGTTCTTTCACAAGACTGTCAGGAAAGTTGGGACTAAAGGATAAATTTGTGCCAAGACAATTGAAGAGTAATGCTTTACTTCAAGTCATTGATCTTACAGCTCAGGACTTGAAGGGGAGTGTTAAACTTGAAGAAGTGGATAATAGTAGCAAGTGTAAGGTGAAGAAGAAAGTAATAGAAAGAGATAAAGGCAGTACACATGTCAAGGAAAGAAGAAAGAAGAAATCAGTGACAGCTGTCAAGCACTGAAGAAAACAAGTGTCAAACACTGATTGATTGTATTGTTGAAAGTTTGTTAGTTAGTTATTTAGGCAGGAAACTAACTCCCTGTTTTAGTGTGTATATATAGAGTAGGTACTAATTATTTTGTAACCACTTTTACATACCAGAAGTTAGTGATAATCAATAAGAGTTTTCCTATTCTCTTCAATTTTTCTCTCTGTTTTATACTATGCACTCTAATCTCTGGAACCATTTCTCATGGATTTCAACCACCAATCCTCCACTGTAGCTTTGTTTGATCAGATGTGGGTTTGTTGGATTTGATTCAATTTGGTTTTTAATGTGTGTTTGTTGATTTGAGTTTCTTGGTGTGCTTCGGAACCAGTGGTGGTCGATTTTTGGTGGGCTTCGGAACTAGTGGTGGTTGCATGAGAGAGATGAGAGAGCAAGCACAAAAGAGAGAGAAAGCTAGCAGACTAGAGAGGGAGAGAGTCATAGACAAAAGATTCAAAAAAAAAAAATTTAGCTTTGGCGAGGAGTAATGGCTCACTACTTGTGGCGTGTCACTGCACATTGTTAAATCTTTTAGGTTACTTTGGTGAGTTTGCTGTGTGAGTTTCTTTTTATTTTTTATTTTTTTTAGGGCATTTAAAAAAAAAATAACTATAAAAGGCGAACTATTTTGTTAGTTAGCAAACTTTTGAAACAATTTTACTATCTAACAATTCGAGCATGTTAGTGTCGATTTTGGGCTATAAATCGAGTATTATGTACTCGATTTCCCATTGCGCCAGCAGCTAAGGTGGACTGTCCACGTAGTTTCGGGGTATGGAAATCGAGTCTACTAGACTCGAGTTTCTGGTATGGAAATCGAGTCCACTGGACTCGAGTTCCTGGTCTGGTTCCACCACTACTTTTCACGCTCTTTTGGCCACGTGGATAAATAACTCGAGTAAATTAGACTCGATTTCTATTAATGGAAATTGACTCTACTGGACTCGATTTTCATGAATGGCACCACCCCTCCACGTGTTGCATGTGGGTCCCAGCTGGGACCTTTTTTCCCCCTTACCCATCTCACTCAGTCTCTTCAGCTCTCACACCCTCTCTTCACTCACTCACAACTTTCCTCAACTATCACACAATACTCATCTTTGTTGGGGTTTATGCCCTAAAATCCAATTTATTAGCATGTCATAAATAATTAAACTGTTTAGTTATATGAGACTATCTATAAATGAACTAATGAGACATTATCATAGTCCATGAGGTGCATTGTATTTGATTTATGTGATTTAGTTACAGAAAATATAAATCACAAGTTCCTTGTAAACTCAAAATGTAGTTCGTAGTCGGTGATGAAATTAGGCATTTCATCTGCGAAGACTATAACATATCAACTAAGATGATTTGTCTTGATCATGGAAGTTGAGACTTCTAGCAGATATGTTGATATGTTGATATGTTTTAAGAGTTAAGACATATTGAACTGAACTGCTGTGAGATTTATTATTCTCCTAACGACTGTCAAATGAATAATAAATCTCACGACTTCTATTTACATCAACTCTAAATCCTGAAAGAATAATGAACCTGATCATAAGATGTAGGTTGCTTTGATATATCAGGAGTGAAATCTATAAGTCACGATCAAAACCTCAGTATGTTGGATAGCCGCATTTAGTATTGATGAAACATATATTCTCAAGATGGAATTCATAATTTCTTAATGGAGATATAAAATATTCCATTGAGATAAGTTTAATGGGTTTGGTTATTCAGAATGTTGGACCTAACCACTTTAGTAACTCATTACTAAAGTATATATTTATGAAATTGGATTTCATAAATATATGATGAGTAACATAAAAGATTAAACCAGATACTTAAGGATTAAGATGTAGTAATCTTCAAAGTGACAGTCAACATTCATGACTTTGTATTACTACGAATATTTTAATGAAGGGGTTATATGTATAATAAAGTCTTGGGATATAATTTTTTAATAAGGCCTAGAGTGCAATTATATTCTTATAATGGTATTGAATATAATTAATGGTAATTTTGGACTTGTCAAGAATTGACAGAAAAGCCCAAGGTCCATTGGAGCTAGAGTCTTATTTGTTCCCTTTGGTCTCATCTCAAATCACAAACTAAAACCCAATTGGGTAGGCCCAAAAGGCTAACCTAATTAGATAATCAGTTTTTATTTAATAAGAGTTATGAAATAAAAGAACTACTAAGAATAGTTTTAACGTATGTATGATGAAAAGGAAAAAGAAATCAGTTTTTCTTCACAAGGAGAAGAAGAAGGATTTTTCTTTGAGTTTATGTACAAATGACTGATTGAAAGACCACACATCTTGGGCACCATGTGGAATTGGGATGAAGATTAAAGATATTCTCAAGTTTTTGTTTTGAAATTCACTACATCAAGGTACGCATCCTATTCTTTGTTCTAAAATTCAAAGTTACATGTTATCTTTCATGATTGAAGTAGATCTGTGTTTATTGCTTCCGTTGTGTGTTTTGTATGAGATACAAAACTAGATTTTCCAACAATCTTAACAGCACATCACAGGTAATGTTTTTACAATATTGGGAATACTTTTTGTTAGTTAATATTGTGGTTATTTGCTAGGTTTTTTTTAAAGAAAAAATTAGAACATATTAGGAATATATACATATTTTTTTGTTAGTACAAATATTGTGATTAATTTATTTGTTAGTATATTGTGATTAGTTTATTTGTTAGTATATTGTGATTATTCGCTAGATTTAAAAAAAAAAAATTGAATATTATGAGTAATTATTGGGAATATTTAGTACTAAATATTGTGATTAATATTATTACAACATATTGGGAGTTTTTTTTTTTGTTAGTGTATATTGTGATTAAATTATTTGCTAAGTTTTTTTTTTTTTTTTTTTTAAGTTAATATTGTGATTAACACTACAAAATTTCAAGCAAAAAAAAAAAAAAAAAAAAGGCCTGTAGTGTAACAAGAACACATATTTGATGTATCTAAATCAAACCCAGAAAAAAGAAATAAATCTGGAGCATTAATAAATAAATAAAATTATTTTGATCTAATCAAAGCAAGCAGATTGAGAAGGGGTACCTACCTTCAGATTGAGGTTGAGCAAAGGCGCGAGGTTTGAAGAGTAAGAGTGAGAGTTTGAAGAGTGATGAGGTTGAGCAGTGGCGCGGCGTGAGGTTTGAAGGAGAGTGAGAGTGAGAGTTTGAAGAGTGATGAGGTTGAGCAGTGGTGCGAGGTTTGAAGAGTGAGAGTGAAGGTTTGAAGAGTAAGAGTGAGAGACTGTCTTGGAGTGGCTTGAGGTTTGAAGAGTGAGAGTGAGTGTTCGAATAGTGAGACACTGTGAGGACTCGGTGTGTTTGGGTTTGAGTGCATTTGAGTGATCTGTTGAGTGTGTTTAGTTTGAGTGATGTTTTGAGTGGTCTGGGTTGAACTAAAATCGAGTTCAGAGGGCTCGATTTCCATTTAAACTAAACCGAGTCCTTTGGGCTCGATTTCCAAGCCTACGTGGACAGTTTGTCCAGCTTAGCTACTGGTGCAATGGGAAACTGAGTGCAATATACTCGATTTATAACACCAAAATCGAGTCATTTGGACTCAATTTGTTAGATATCAATATAGTTTCAAACCTTGGCTAACTAATAAAATAGTTTGGCTTTTGTAGTTATTTTCAAAAAAAATTCTTTTAAAATTGTTTATTCCTTTTTTTTAGAGGTCAGTATTGATTACCAGCTTGTCATCGGATAGATATGAACTTTTTTTTTTTTTTTTTTTTTTTGCACAATAAATATGAAGTATGAACTATTTGTTTGGCACAATTGTCCGGTTTGGTTTGAAGTTGTTTGACACAAACAACAGGTTACAGGTTGTAATTGAATGATTCCCAACTTATTTAATTCTTTCTAAAAAAAAAACTTATTTAATTAATAAATTTATTAATATTTAATTATTTATTTTAAAATTATTAGAGCGCTAATTAAAATAAAAATATAATAAAAAAAACCCCGAACAATGTCGTCTTTGTCTAACTCAAGAAAAGAGAGAAAGAAACTGAAACATACCCCAAATCCCTAGCCCGACGAGCTGACTAAGAGAGAGGGGACTTTGGACTGTTGGTCTCCGCCACAAACCTAACTGTATTTCTTCATTTCAAAGGCCAAAACTTCATACAATCTCTGTAAGTTAGTTTGCTGGGTTTTGGTTGCTGAGGAGTTGAAGGAAAGTGAGCGGAGAAGCTTTTGGAATTTTTTTGGCTATTGTTTGTGGGCCTCTATGTGTTTCTAGTTTCAATTGGTTTTCTACTTTCTTTCTCAGCAACCAAACAAGGCAACAATACAAACTGAAAACCCATTTCAAGTTTCTGTTTTGTACATTTGTTTTTGTTTCTTCTTTACCTAAGGTAGACGACGTTGTTACTTGATTTTTTTTTTTGGTTTTAAAAACGTTTTTATAATTTTATTAAAAATGACAATTAATTTTTTTGAGAAATATGATAAAATTTCATTTATTCTCAATTTTACTTTTACGTCTAGCGATGTCGTTTAAGTTTCAACATAAAATAAAAACACCCTGGTTTTAAAAATCGAACCAGATCGGTCGGTCTAACCAATTAAACTGAAAATGGGCCTTCAATCCGGTCCGATTATGGTTAAAAACCGAAAAAAACTTAAAAAACTGGCCAGTTCAACCAGAGAACCGGGAACCGGCATGGTCGAACCGGTTAATGACCGGTTGGGGTTTGTTGACTTTTCTGGGAAATAAAACTACGCCGTTTTGTTTCAGGAACCTAAAAAGTAACCCTGACTCCTAAACACTCTCGTCTGATCTCACGCCTCACGCCTCTCAAATTTTTTTTTTTTTTTTCCTTCTCGGTCTCGCCCTCTGAGCTCTGCTCTCTGCTTCTCGGCGTCTGAAGTTCTGGGTAATATTCTTTTCTTTTGATTATGATTACTTGATTTTCATTTTCTCGGTTCTTTTTTTTTTTTTTCATTTCTCTAGGTAATAATTAATATTCTTTTCTTTTGATTTTGATTACTTGATTTTGATTTTGATTTCAATTTTCTTCATGACAAATGAGGCTTGTGTTATCAAATGAACGTTAAAACTTAGTAGTTGTTTGTTTGAAACTTTTTTGTTATTTGAAAGTAATGAACTTATTTATCTAGTTTTCTATTTGAAACTTATTTGCTATTTAGATGTAATGAACTTATTTATTTAGTTCTCCACTATTTGGATGTAATGAACTTATTTGCTATTTGCCATTTGGATGTAAATGTAATGACTAATGAGTATGTTAAGGATGATTGTTTTATAATGTTATTATGTTAAATTCTATAAAAAGATGTTATATACTTGTATGTTTTTTAAGGAAACATATTTATTACCATTAGTTGGTTAGTTTTAATATTTTAAAAAATTATTAATTATTTATATAATTTAAATAAATAATAATTAAATTAAGTCCGACCAGAAAATCGGTAATTAGTTCCTTCACCGGTTCTTTCACCGTACCGGTTTTTAAAACCATGATAAAAACCCTATAAAGCTTTGCTCCCCAAAAAACCAAAACCAAAACCCACACACACTGTCACACTCACACACACACACACACAATCATTCTCTCTCTGTTCCCAATCAAAGGGAAAGTTCATTTTTCTTGTATTTGAAGTGAGAATTTGATTTAAAGCTTCGATTCTTTTTTTTTTTTTTTTTCTTTGGTGGAATACTTTGTAATTGTTCCATGTAAGACTTTCTTTTTTCACATTTTCAACTATACTTAAACTTTCCTTTTGACAGTAAAAGAAGCCTAGAATCTACGCAAAAAGAGTTGCTATATATGTTTCTAAATTTTTGTTTGTTTGTTTTCAAAGCAGAGGTTTCTGTCTCATTTGATTATTGCATTAAATTTGTTTGATATGGTAGAGCTGGAATAGGTTGGGAAATCGAGGGTTTTTGAAATGGAGATTGATTCTGATTCCAACAATTTGAATGTCAAGTCATCAGAGGAAGGTGCGGCAATGCAAATGGATTCTTCTGACTCGTCAGCTGCTCAAGTAATTGCTCTCACTCAGCCCCTCCTTTTTTTTTTTTTTTTTTACATATGTTATTCTGTTTGGTTGCTGAGAAAACGAAGGAAAAGTGTGGAATTTTACATTTTCAGTCAATTTTGTTTTTATAGTTTTTTTTTTTTAAATAGTTTATTTTCATGTGTTTAGTCTCTGTTTGGTTGTTGAGAAAACTTAGGAAAATATAGGAAATGAAGGAAAGTGTATGATTTTACATTTTGAGTTTGTTTATATATATAGAAGTTCATCTTTCATGTGTTTTATCTATGTTTGGTGGTTGAGAAAACAAAGGAAAGTAATAGGAACACACAGACAAAGAGAAGTGTAGAATTTTACAATTTGAAGTGTTTTATTTATTTACTCTAAATTAGTTCATTTTGTGTGTGTTTTATCTCTGTTAGTTGTTTAGAAAACAAAGGGAATTATGCTTTTTGAATGTTTTGCTGGCTCAGGTCCCAATTTTTATAAACATATATAAACCCATGATTCATAGATGCAGTATCTGATTTTTTTTTTTGGTTTTTTAGTTTTCTGTAACACTTGTAGTCGCTGACTAAAGTAAGATTTAGCTTAATTTTGTTAGCTGGATGATGCACAGTATTGATTTTCATTGATTGAATCTGTGTCAAAGGCCAAGGGTAAAGAAAAAGAGGAGCTTGCTGAGACAATGGATAAGCTAAATATTGAGGGATCATCATCTGGGCAGGCTGGGACTTCGTCAACCAACTTCAAGAGAAAACCAGTTATCATCATTGTTGTAGGGATGGCAGGTGATTAAATTAACCCTAATCGGTTTTGTTTAGAAGTAATATTGGTTGTCTTTTCGTTGATTTATATGGGTTTGGATTTTTGGGAACTTTTTGGTAATGTTTACTATTTGGAGATAAAGACTGAAAGATGTTATATGGATTTTCTTAGGGAGTGGAAAAACAACGTTTCTTCATCGGCTGGTTTGTCACACCCAGGCTTCGAATATTAGGGGTTATGTGATGAACCTTGACCCTGCAGTGATGACGCTTCCATTTGGCGCTAACATTGATATAAGAGACACTGTGAAGTATAAGGAAGTGATGAAGCAGTACAATCTAGGACCTAATGGTGGAATTTTGACATCGCTTAACTTGTTTGCTACGAAGTTTGATGAGGTAAAGCTTACATGTCAAATATCTGCTTTAGAGTAGATCTGTTATTCTAGCCTATGAGTTCTAGCTCAATTGACACTTCCTCCTCTCAGAATGATGGGGTGGAGGGTTTAGTCATGTTTTAAGACCCATTGTGTGCACGTAACTTACCAATACAAAAACGTATATTAAACTGTTAGAACAACTCAATTGCTTAGCACGTCCTGCTTCACCTTTGCCATTAATGAGGCCTTGTTGTGAGTCTTGTGACCTATAGAATGGGTGGTATTACAGCCATTTATAAGTGTCCTCTTTGGACTATCAAACTAATAAACATCCTGAAGAAATCTCTTGGAGAAAATTTAGATTGGAATTGGCTGGTTTAAGCATATAGATTGTACTTCTAGTTCAATATCTATTAATTTCCATGCATAAGCCAAGCACTTTTCAGCCATGGATACTCTATGGTGATTATATATCTCTGGATTGGTTTATGTTCTCATTTCAAAATCTTTTACTCTCATTTATTGTTTGTTCCATTTTTCACCAAGTATTTTTTTTATAATGATCTTTATGACGCCTTATGTCAGGTTGTTTCTGTTATCGAGAAGCGAGCAGATCAGCTTGATTATGTTCTTGTGGATACTCCTGGACAAATTGAAATATTTACTTGGTCTGCTTCTGGTGCTATTATTACAGAAGCTTTTGCTTCAACCTTCCCTACTGTTGTCACTTATGTAGTCGATACGCCTCGTTCCTCAAGTCCAGTTACTTTCATGAGCAATATGTTATATGCTTGTAGTATACTTTACAAGACAAGGTTGCCTCTTGTGCTGGCATTCAACAAGACTGATGTGGCTCAACATCAATTTGCCTTGGAGGTTTGTTTTTACTTGACCCTTCAAGTACATAATTTACGTTGAAGTTACATTATTTAAACCTTGTGCTTCTAGCTTTCTACTTACTAGAAAAAAAAAAAAAAAAAAAAAAAAAAAAAAAAAAAAAAAAAGAAAAAGAAGAAGAAGAAGAAGAAGAAGAAGAAGAAAAAAGAACTGATGCTTCTGTTTGCTGATAAATTTTGAACATGTCTTATGTTGGTGAACCTTTGGAACTAAACCCCAAAGTGCGAAGTAACAATTTCATTAGTCAAGCAAGTAATATTAATATCAATATGTTTAGATCTTTTGAAGTCTATATACTAGTAGGGACTTTGTTTCAGTGGTCTAGAATTTGGGGTTTCACATAACGTATTTCTATTTCTGACTTTCTACAATCTTTCAGTTTTTCTTCTTGAGTTACTTGTAATTGTTTTGAGTAGAGTGTTCATTGTATGTATTTTTTATTCAATAAAACTTTGATTACCTATATTAAAAAAAAAAGACTTATTCGGGTACCCAGTCTGTTTGGTGCATTGAGAAGCTAAATTAGGGTAAACTCATTAGTGTTAGTCTGGTTGAATTTGAATAATACAAAGCTGTGCATTTTCTATCGTGCCAAATTTTGTTAGTGGTTCTAACAGAAAAATATAGTGTTCATTTCTATCATGTTTGATTGCCAAGGTTATTTTGGAATTCTACCTCAGCTGGTTAGTCATTTTTATTTATTTTTTAAAATTATTCTAAATAGTTTTGCTCCTTTCTTTTCAAAGCCAAATGATGAAAGAGGAAAGAAAAAGTAAATAGCCTTTACTTTTTTCTTGGGACACTAATTTTTTCTCCATTCCCTTTGTCATCTG
The DNA here is from genome assembly GCA_019022515.1 of Quercus aquifolioides. Taxonomy (NCBI): domain Eukaryota; kingdom Viridiplantae; phylum Streptophyta; class Magnoliopsida; order Fagales; family Fagaceae; genus Quercus; species Quercus aquifolioides. Next base: position 51,410,325 of record CM032333.1, read on the forward strand.
GTTAACTTGCATATATATATATATATATATATACATATATATACAAGCAGATTTTGTTTTGTATTTATATCCTTGTCTTGAATGCTGATGTGCATCCAGTGGATGGATGACTTTGAGGCCTTTCACGCAGCAGTAAGTTCAGACAGCTCATACACATCAACTCTAACTCAGAGCCTTGCCCTTGTGCTGGATGAGTTCTACAAGAATTTACGGTCAGTTGGTGTGTCTGCTGTTTCTGGTGCTGGAATAGACGCCTTCTTCAAGGCCATTGAAGCAAGTGCTGAGGAGTACATGGAAACATATAAGTATTGCTTGAACTTGATAAATGTTCTCCTTGCTTTTTTGTTACAGTTCTATTGCTTGGCAATGCTATTGCTACCATAATGATCAGACTAAATAATCAAACTTTTATTACTTTTGCTGCTTGTTCTTGTTTGTGCAGGGCTGATCTTGACAAGAGATGGGCAGAGAAGCAACGTTTGGAGGAAGATCGCAGGAAGGATAACTTGGATAAATTGAGGAAGGATATGGAGAAATCTGGGGGAGAAACTGTTGTCTTGAGCACTGGTCTGAAGGACAAAAGAGATAGGAGTAAAACCATGATGGATGAGGAAGATGAAGAAATAGAAGATGAAGATGATGATGATAATGAGAGATTTACTGACGATGAAGATGCTATAGATGAGGATGAGGACGAAGATGAAGAAGTTTCCAGATTCTCCTTTTAGTATAGCTTCAATGTTGACAAAATTTTCTTGAACCAAAACTTTGTAAAGAATTTCATTAGTAACTAATGTACTAAAACACTGATTTAACGCCATATTAGTTTTGCATAACTTGTGATTCAACGTTTACAGCACTCATTTTTGCGTAGGTAAGTTATTAAAGGTTTTGTTGTTTGGTTTGATTTGGCATGCATAACTTTGTAGTTGTACTTCTGTTGCTGTTATTAAATGCCATATAGTTTTGATAACTTGTGATTCAACGTTTACAGCACTCATTTTTGCATAGGTAAGTTTTTAAAGGTTCTGCTATTTGGTTTGATATGGTATGCATAACTTTGTGATTGTACTTCTGCTGCTGTTCTTGATTATTTAACCTGTCATTTACAAGTGAAATGTTGGATTTTGAACATGGAGGGTTTGCCATTACATTTCAGTTGTGCATTTGTTATTGCATTATTGCGCATGGAAGGTCTGTTAAGAATGATGAATTCTAGATTTGATAGAGTTCCTATCAATTGTGGCACATTATGTTCATAGAAACTCTTGTTATCTTGTTAAAGCTTCTCTACATACTTTCTAGTGCTTGCTTTTCTTACTGACATGCATCTATGGCATGGCTGTGTGAGAATGTGTGCATTTGGATGAGCCTATTTTTATCGGTTATGGCATGGCTGTGTGCATTTGTATGCAACTCTGCCTTTGTCGTGACTTCTGGCCTTAATCCTTTTATGAGGCTGGTCCAAGCCCCAAAAAGGAGGGAGGTGGTAAGTTTGCGTCCAGAATAAAACTTAATCTCCATAGTTTATGCAGTATATGTTCGTGTAATTTCTGTAATTGGAATATTCTTACATGCATTTGGATCCCTTATGAACTAGGTTAGGACTGGGGAATTATAATTTAGTCATTGGTTGAAGGTCTGATGGTAATAGAACTCTGTGATGTGGATTATACCCAACTTAATTATGGCTGATTTTATTTTTCATTATTATTTTCTGTTGTGTCCTTTTAAATTTCAATGTTAAATAAATTACATGATGTAAAACCTGTTCATGCTATCATCCAAGTTCAACTTAAAAAAAAAAAAAAATTAAAAAAAATATGAAGTTCAAGTTTATTCGGTTCTAATTTTCTACTAATTCTTGCAGTGAGGAGGACAAGCTAAAGAAGCTTGGTGACCTTATGAATGAGAGCCATCGCAGCTGTAGTGTTTTATATGAGTGCAGGTATAAATGTTCAAGTCCAGCTTCTAGAATGTGAAAGCACACACTTCCAATTATTTCTCATCATTAGTGAAATAACCTCGTAAAAAAATTTGAATAATTTCTCATATAAATTTGCAGCTTATATGTACTCAATTTCATGTTTTTTGTGTTGACAATTTTTCCTTTTTTTTTGTTCTTTAAAAAATTTGAGCATTTCATGAAGGGCCTTCACAAACATCTTCTTGGCAGTTAGCATTCTCTACTTAGAGAGAGAGCGATGTGTCTTTGTTGCTTTTGCAGGACTTGATTGAAAGCATGCATCTTTATTACATTAAAAAATGTTGTATTTAATCTTCTACTATTATGATGATGATTTTTTCCCCTGTTGTGTACTCTGCAATCTGCATTAATCATTCCTTTTACGAAACATGCTCTCTTATTTCACAGCATCTTACTTTATTTACTTTCGATTTATTTTTGTTGTAACTAGCTGTCCGGAGTTGGAAGAACTTGTACTTACATGTCAGGAACATGGTGCACTTGGGGCAAGGCTTACAGGAGCTGGATGGGGTGGTTGTGCGGTCGCTTTGGTGAAAGAGAGCATTGTTCCACAGTTTATCCTCAATTTGAAGGTAAGTCTTCTATGTCCTAAATGGAAATTTCTCCCTATACAGTTGGACGAAACAATTGTTGACAATTTGATTTGTTACGTGTATCAGGAATGCTTCTATCAATCAAGGATTGACAAAGGGACTGTTAACAAGAATGATCTTGGCCTCTATGTTTTTGCTTCGAAGCCGTCAAGTGGTGGCTGGTATTATCAAGTTTTAGTATGAATCACATGGGGATTATAGGAACAGCCAGGTCTGCTATTTACTTAATTTATGTTGAGAAACCTCATGAAATTCTTGTCTAGTTGATTAAACTCTGATCTTATCATTTTTAAAATTGTTCTTGGAATGGAATTGTATGGACCTCCTTTGCAAAGAGACAGATTAATCTTTTCAGAAAATAATAACGATCTGGCCTACAAAGTTTGTTCACTAAAAGAAATATCTTTCATATAAACATGTATCCATTTAAGCAGCTAATCAATTTCAATACTCAGTGGTTTCTCCCCCAAAAAAAAAAAAAAAAAATCAATATTCAGTGGATACTGACTATTGTAGAGGATGTTGTAAAGCCCTGCGTGCTAATTAATGTGCTATTGGTTTAGCTTTTTCCTTTGAACTTATTTGTCAGTTTTATAAAGCTTCACTTTTCTGAGTACAATTATACTTAAGGAAATCAGCAAAACGCTAAACCCAAATGCATGGACTAAGCTTATTGTTGTTGAATTAATTTAGTGATTGTGACTGAACACTAGAAAACGATACATATCATGTTAGCCTTGCGGCAATGCATTAGTAGTGTAAAAGAACTGCTGGTGCGATCTCGCTAGAGACGAACCAAATGAAGATATTTCCTTTATCTTTGTTGGTGGTCCATTAACTGAATAACTGGTTTCGATCCAAAAAAGCTGTATGCATGTATTTATATTGATGGGGTGTAGGGCCGTTTGAGTTGTGGTGGTTGTCCCATCGCATATACTGTTCTTCATGGATTTTGTATATCGAACCCCACGAGGGTTTGCACTAAAATTCTAATGCTTGGCGGACCCAAGCTGACTGTGGTTCAACACAGGCTGGCCCTTTTATATCTGTCGGTTTATGACCATACAAAAGCCTATATTTAGGAAAAAAAAGAAAAAAAGAGAAAGAGCCTACAGAAGTTCCCATAACTTTTTGCCACAAGAAATAGTTTAGTCGCAATTGAAACTCATTATACTTGTTTATATAACTCGGTTCCATCTTGTAAATAATCGGTGTGGGACTCAACACATGTCCATAACACACATTTTACCACTATAATCCACATAATTTATGGCCACACGTTAAGCATAGTGCTTACCCCACACACACACACACACACAAACTGGGCCTGGGCCTTCCTTTATAGCAAAATTATTAAATAGTGTTGAGAGATTGAGGAGTTTCTACTGCTGGGCTTTTACGCGAACTGGGCCTTCCTTTATGGCAAAATTTGCCCATCTTTTTGCTTTTACTTTTTAGTCTTGATTATAATAATAAAAATATTAAATCGGTTTGAATTTTCCTTCTTCCTTTTTTTTGTTTTGTTTTGGCTGGGTCTGTCTAAAGATGTAGTTTGATGAAATTGAGCTTGGTAAATATATATATATATATATATATATATATAATGTTTCGTCCATAATAACTTCACAACAAATTATAGATAGGAAATTATTATTAATTTTAATATGAGTTTATCATTTAAATTACTTTTTGCCAATAAATACCCGGGGAAGTAGGGGGGAGTCCTCTTGATACTTGCTTGATTCTATAAGCATCTCCGGCGGTTCTGTTCTCTAAAATGATGTAAATCCTTGCGGAAAGATTATATTAGTGAATATTGAAAAGGGATCGTTAAATCTTGATATGACAACTCTTCTATTACTAATGCTTATTAATTGAATCTTGAATTTATTTGGATAGACGAACGGGGAATGGAATTATTCGTTGCGGAAAAGTCGAAAGATACTTTGTTTGTATGTTTGTATACAGACTCATGAAATTCTCTAAGTGCTCCGGCAATCAATTTAATATGATATAATTGAATAGATAATCGACTTTTACTTATATATTATTTTAGGCATAAAACTCATTTTCGTCCCTACATTTTCATGCGATTTTTAATTTGGTCCCTAACTTTTTTTTTCACCGCTTTTAGTCCCTATCCTGGAAAATGCGTCTCATTTTTGTCCCTATCATTACATTAGAGACAGAAATTGCACATGTGACAAATGGCATAAGTTAAAAATATTAAAATAATGTCCACATAAACCACGTGGCTTTCCACGTCAGCATTTAAATTAAAAAAAAAATTAAAAACAGAAATAAAAACCAAAAATTACATTAATTGAGATTTAAGTGTGTCTTGAACAAGGTCAACAAGAACACAAACCCAGATCTAAGAACACAAAATTATAATCCAAAAATCACAAACCCAAAAACACAAACACAAGCCCAACAACAGATCTTCCTTGTCAACCAAACACAAAAGCAACAAACACAAACCCAGCAACTGATTTTTTTTGTCAACCAAACACAAAAAGAACAAACACAAATCGGTCTTTTTTTCGTTAACTAAATCGGTCTCTACAAAATCATAGCACTGAAATGTGAACCAACAGATCACAAATCAAATTTATATAAAATAATAGAATAATTAAGCTAAACAAAATTACTTTACAGGGTAATCAAATTCAAAATCAAAATAAACCATAACAAAAGAACACACAAACACAAAGAAAAATGGCACTTGATTATTACCTTCAAGAAAATCGTCTTCTGAGGAGAAATTTTCAATGTCATCGTCAACGTCACGAGGCGACGGCGTTTTGGTGGTTGGAGTGGTGGTGGGACCTCGCCTGAGGTGCTTGAGGATCTAGGGCGGTTCAGGCTGAGATTCAGGATCCGAATCCATGACCTTAGTTTCGAAGTCTTCATCATGGGGAGTCGGTGTTTGGGTCGGGTGTTTGTCCGAAGCTATTTGGGGCTTCGAATTGAGACCTAGATCGAGTTCTAGGGAGAACAAGGGAGGTTCGTATCCTGCCATGAAAGAAACAGGAAGAAGAGCTCAGTTTTGAATTTAGGGGAAATTATTTTGGAAAGCTGAGAGGGAAAAATCTTGTTAAAAAAAAAAATCTTGTATGCCCAATCTTTCGTGAGATCCATTTCTCACCATACATTTAATAGGTTTGTGATTGTATTCTTACTAATGTTTGGGTTTGGGTTTGTGTTTGGTTGACAAGAAGAATCAGTTGCTGGGTTTGTTTTTGTTGCTTTTGTGTTTGGTTGACAAGGAAGATTTGTTGCTAGGTTTGTGTTTGTGTTTCTGGGTTTGTGATTTTTGGATTTTAATTTTGTGTTCTTAGATCTAGGTTTATGTTCTTGTTGTTCTTGTTCAAGACACACTTGGATCTCAATTAATGTAATTTTTTGTTTTTATTTCAGCTTTTAATTTTTTTTTTAATTTTAATGCTGACGTGGAAAGCCACGTGGTTTATGTGTAGGGGTGTCAATTCGGGTTAATGTGTTGGGTTTGTGTCATGTCGAGGTAGAGGTATTCGACTAAATGGTTTAATCCTAACCCGACCCATTTAATAATCGTGTTATGATCCTTCAACCCTAAACCGACCTGTTATTAAGGCGGGTTGACCTGACCCAATTCATTTGACGCGCTTAATAAATGAGTCGAATTGGGTTGATACGAATGTAACACAACCCATTTCAACTTGCATAATATTAAATATAACATCCATCTAGAAATATATATATATATATATATATATATATTTTTTTTTTTTTTTTTTACATCCCAAAAGCAATGCATACACTTCAAGTCTTCAACCCACATTCAAAATAATATAGTTAAACAAAAATATAACATTCATCTAGAAATAAGTTCTTTACAGTCCAAACGAAGTGCATACACTTTAACCCAAATTCAAAATAACATAGTTTAACAAAAATAAAATAACATAGTTTAACGAAAACATAATATCCTTGGAACTTGCCAAATGATAAGTATTAATATTGAAATAATTGGAGCAAACAGTAGACTAAAGTTTATAGAACAAAAACATTAAGTAGAAAAAATTACTGCAGAATTTTGAGACACCAAGAACATGGTTTTCTTTAATTTTGAAACTCACTAAACACATGAGAGAGAGACAGAGAGAGAGATAGAGAGAGAGAGAGCAATAACCGGTTTGAGATTTTGAGTTTAAGAATTGGGCGTGAGACTATAAGATAGTAGAGTGAGTAGTACGACTGAAATAAAAAATTAAAATTAGATATTTATAAGAAGGTTTAGAGATTTAGGGTTTGTAGTGCTCAGAGATCTAAGTTTTGTAAAGTTTCAATTTCCAATTATATCCTTTGTAATTTTTTGTAATTACTCACTTTTCTTTTTAAATTTAAAATACATGTTGGCTATAAAAGATATTTGACAGATTTAAAATAAAATGAATATTTATTTGTTATACGAGTTAAACAAGTTGTGTTAAGTGGGTCATTTTGAGTTGACACAAATAAATTGGCGTGTTAAACGTGTCTATTGCCAGTTACGCGGGTTGACCCACTTATGACACGTTTCTTATTGTGTCGCTTTTGGGTCGACCCGTTTATGACCCAAACCCATTAAAGCCCAACCCTAACCTGCAATAATCCGTGTCGGGTTCATGTCGTGTTTGCAAGTTGGGTCGAACATTGACACCCCTATTTATGTGGACATTATTTTAATATTTTTAACTTATGCCGTTTGCCATATGTGTAATTTTCGTCTCTGATGTAACGACAGGGACAAAAACGAGACGCGTTTTCTAGGATAGAGACTTAAAGCAGTAAAAAAAAAGTTAGGGACCAAAGTGGGAATCGCGTGAAAATGTAGGGACGAAAATGGGTTTTACGCCATTATTTTATGTCGTTATTCTTTATAAAGTTAAAAAGAAAGTACAAGAATAAATTCTTTCTTTTTTATATCCCTACCCCAAGTCAATAATATAACCGCTTAGAATTTGTTGTGAAAAATGTTGTAGACAACATTTTTTCACACAAAAAAATTGGAAAAAATCATCTAAATTTCTACAAGTCTCCATTAAGTGAATGTATTTATATGCATAAATAGTATTAAACCAAAGTCACAAATCAGTATCCTTAAATATATATATATATATATATATATTTAAGAAAGAAATCAGTATCCTTAATAGTGTAGCTATGGGCAACAAAATTGTTAACTATATTGATGATTACAAACTTTTTCTTTATAATTTGATAATTTAAACAAAATGGATGAGGATTTGAAACTTGAGCATCTATATTATAAATATTAAAAACTGTCGGTTAAACTACAAGACTTTTGACTAAATAATTACAAACTTAATAATAGAAATAATAAAAGTGTATGATAAAGTATGTCTTAAATAAGCCCACATGTTCATTTTCATCCTTCAGGTCTTCAAACACGGTAAGTCAAGAGTAGCAACCTCGATTCATGGTTGTTGTTTACATTCGCTACTATAAATCACAATCTATCGATGTACGCAGTTGCATTGCCTTAGTTTGTCTCAATGTTTATTGCAAGGACTGTTTTATAAGATAAACTAAGCAACATGTGGCATACAAGTGCTTTGTAGCGTGACAAGTCATTTGTAATAATTAACCAAATTATGTGTCGTATGGATTACAAGCTAATGGTCCTTCTCATTAGTATTCAATTTTTAGTAATTACCTATCTCAAAAAAAAAAAAAAAAAAAGGGTAATTACATGCTTATCACGTGTAACAGTATTTCCACGTGTTATAAAATTATTGGCTAGCATGATAAGTGAAAAGCAGCTAAAGTTGTTAATACCATGACAACAACTAATTAGTTGGGATTGGTTAGTGTAAGCTTATTAGTTAATCTATGTTGGAGCATTTTAATATTATTTAATTAAAATAAATAAATATAATAATATAAATATAAAGATAGGAGGGTTAATATAGAAGATAAATAGTTAGTTAAATATTTAATTCCATATTGAAAATGAGAAAGACTCTTTTATTCTTTCTAATTGTAGTGATTAATGGACTAATATGTATTGATTCAGATATTGGGCTAAATCTCTGCCTAACAGGGAGGTGAAGGGAGGAGGTGCATTATAAGGAATTCAACCAAAACTCCCAACCTGTGAGAAACAAAAAAATAGAGAAAACACAAGCCAAAGATAACAATCACACGCACAAGACAATATTTACATGGTTCGGCAATTTGCCTACATCCATGGAGTTGCAGGGATTTCACTATTATCAAGAAAAAATACAAAGTGCGGCTACAGTGTTTTCACTCTCTCAAAACAACAACAAGACCGAAACCCTAATCACCAAAAACGGTTTCTATATGTCGGCCCAAGCCTCCGCTCCATGGACTAAGCCTTAGAAAATCTCCCATTAAAAACCACGCAACATTATTTTAGGTCAGGTCGGGCTGTCAACCGGATCAAACACAACTAGACTCCACAAAGCCTAACAAATCTCCCACTTGGAGACTAGTTCAATCACCAACATCAGCCGCTATCCTCTAAAAGCAATCCCTCATCCCTGCAACTCATCCTCCTGTCCTCAAGCTAGAAGGCCAACTAAAGCTGCACATAACTTCAGCTTCTCAATAGTGACACCCTTAGTCAACATGTCTGCCGGGTTCTTAGATCCACAGTTCTTCTCAAGTATTACCAGCTTATCTTTAACAAGGTACCGGATAAAGTGGTATTTTGTCTGTATATATTTCGACTTTGAATGAAAAGCCGAATTTTTAGCAAGAAAAATTGCACTCTGACTGTCACTGTGTAAAATGCTCACTCCTGCTTCTTACCCAATTCATCTAAGAAACCATGTAGCCAAATCATCTCCTTTCCACCTTCAGTTGCTGCAACATACTCAGCTTCTGTAGTAGACAAAGTAACAATCTTTTGTAGAATAGAAGCCCATGATATAGCTATACCACCCAGAGTAAATACAAACCCAGTAGTACTCTTTCTACTATCAATATCACCAGCAAAATCAGCATCTACATAACCTTGCAGTTTCAAACTTGCACCTGTGAAGCAAAGACATGTATCTGATAAACCTTTCAGATATCTCAGAATCCACTTGACTGCCTCCTAATGCTGCTTTCCAGACCTACTCATAAATCTGCTCACAACTCCCACTGCATGTGCAATGTCTGGCCTTGTACACACCATAGCATACATCAAGCTACCAATAGCTGAGGCATAAGGCACCTTGCTCATATGGTCCCTTTCATCTTCCGTCTTTGGTGACTGTTCTTTGCTTAGTTTGAAATGACTACCCAAGGGTGTGCTCACTGGTTTAGCTTCATTCATGTTAAACCTGCTGAGAACTTTCTTCACATACTTTGACTGTGAAAGTTTCAATGTACCATCAGCCTTGTCTCTAATGATTCTCATACCAAGGATTTGCTTTGTAGCTCCAAAATCCTTCATTGCAAACTGTTTTGACAATTGCTTCTTCAAATTATTAATCTCCTCAATGCTAGACCCTGCAATGAGCATATCATCCACATACAACAGTAAAATGATATAAGAATTATCAAAAAATTTAACATAGCAACAATGATCAGCTTCACATCTCTTGAACCCAATTTTATGCATAAAACTGTCAAATTTCTTATACCACTGTCTTAGGGCTTGTTTTAGGCCATATATGCTCTTTCTCAGTTTGTAGACTAGATTCTCTTGTCCCTGAACAGTGAACCCTTTTGGCTGAATCATGTAAATGGCTTCCTCCAAGTCACCATAAAGGAATGCCGTCTTTACATCTAACTGCTCAAGATGTAAGTTTTCTGCAGCCACCATTCCCAGTACTAGTCTAATTGTTGACATCTTCACAGCTGGAGAAAATATCTCTGTGTAGTCAATGCCCTCCTTCTGTTGGAACCCTTTAACAACTAATCTGGCCTTGTAACGTTTGCTACCATCATGCTCATTCTTTATTCTGTATACCCACTTGTTGTGCAAAACCTTCTTTCCTACTAGCAATTCAGTCAGTTCCCATGTTTGATTCCCTAACAAGGAATCCATCTCATCCTTCATGGCTAACTCCCACTTGCTTGAATTCTCATCTTGCAAGGCTTCATCATAACACTCTAGCTCACCACCATCAGTCAACAGGAGATAATTTAGAATGGTGAATAACAATGTAGAGGTTTAATGGTCCTAGAAGATCTACAGACTTCAGTTACAGGTGTACTCTGATCTACCTGTGAATCTGCATTCTCCTTATTTTTTTCAGCCCTTTTTTGGACAGTACTTTCAGTTAGTTCATCTAAGTTGACAAACTCAGATTTCTTTTGATCTATCTCTATAACATCTGACACTACAGTTGACCTATCCTTGTACATAACCTATTCATTAAATATCACATTTCTACTTCTAATGATTTTCCTGTTTTGTTCATCCCAAAACCTATAGCCAAATTTCTCATCACCATAGCCAATGAAAAAACATATTTTAGACTTTGCATCAAGTTTACTACGAGCATCAGAATCAATATGAACATAAGAAACACAACAAAAAACTTTTAAATGTGAAAACTTTACCTCTTTACCGCTCCAAACCTCCTCAGGAAGTCTGAACTCCATGGGAACTGATGGTCCTCGGTTTATCAGGTAAGCTGCAGTGCTAACAGCATCAGCTCAGAAAGTTTTTAGTAGTCCAACATGCAACCTCATACTCCTAGCACGCTCATTGAGAGTTCTGTTCATGCGCTCAGTCACACCATTCTGCTGTGGTGTCTCAGGAATGGTCTTTTCCATCCTAATTCCCTGTGCAGCACAATATTTACTGAACCCTCCATCTATGTACTCTCCCCCATTATCTGATCTCAAACATTTTAGTTTCAAACCTGTTTTTGTCTCAACCATGGCCTTCCACTTCTTAAAAGTTTTAAATACATCATATTTATTTTTCAGAAAATAAACCCATACCTTTCTTCTTGAGTTATCAATGAAAGTAATGTAGTACCTTGAACCTCCAAGAGATGCAACCAGAGAAGGGCCCCATAAATCAGTGTGTACTAACTCCAATTTTTCAGCCTTCGGTGTTCTGCCAGTTTTCAAGAAACTCACATTTTTCTGCTTTCCTAAAATGCATCTTTCACACATGTCAAAATCAATGGACTTCAATTCTGGTAGCTTTCCTCTTGGTAGCAGCATCTTCATCCCTTTCTCACTCATGTGACCAAGCCTGTGATGCCATAGGCTTGTATCAGTACTTGCTTCAATAGCTGCAACTGTATCTCTTGGACTTGAGGTCATATATAGAGTGCCAGTTTTCTTTCCACAAGCCAATACTCTAGCTCCCTTTGTAACCTTCCAAGTACCACCAACAAATAGTATTGCATACCCTTCATCATCAAGTTGTCTAACAGAAATCAGATTCCTCCTCAGGTCAGGAATATGTCGAACCTTCTCCAGTAACCAAATAGACCCATTGGGCAACAATATCCGAACGTCTCCCATACCCACAACATCCAAGGCTGAACCATCAGCCAAATACACTTTACCAAAATCACCTGCAGCATAGTTCTGTATGATTTCTCGATGTGGAGTGGTATGAAACGAAGCTCCTAAGTCCATAACCCAATCATCAAGTGAACTGTCTACTACAAGAAGTAATGCATCCTGTACAGCATTAGCAGAATCATCTTCATTCTTCTTTTTAGGACTTTTGCATTGCCTCCTAAAGTGACTTGTTTTCCCACAGTTCCAGCATTGTACTTGTTGGCTTGATCTAGATTTACTTCTATTCCGATTAGAATTTCTGGATTTTGATTTGCCTCGATTTGAATTTCTGTCATTACCTCTGCCTCTTGTCTCAAGGTTTAGGGCAGAACCAGATCCTAAGGTTTCGCCTGCATCTATTCTGCGAATCTCCTCAGCTAGAATTAAATCTCGTATGTCATTGTACTTTAGCTTTTCTTTTCTTGTAGAATTGCTCACTGCCATCCTCATTGCCTCCCAACTGTTTGGCAAAGAAGTCAAAACAATCAGTGCACAGATCTCATCATCAAAATCAATTTCTACAGATGACAATTGATTTGTGATAGTGTTAAATTCATTCAGATGTTGTGCTACTGATGCATTCTCTGCCATCTTCAAATTGAACAGTTTCTTCATCAAATGCACCTTGTTATTTGCTGACAGCTTTTCATACATACTAGACAAAGCCTTCATCAGATCTGCTGTGGTCTTCTCCTTTACAACGTTGTGTGCAACAGACCTAGACAGAGTTAACCTGATGACTCCCAGTACCTGTCTGTCAAGAAGAGCCCATTCCTTGGCTTTCATAGTCTTAGGATTTGTCCCCAAAAGAGGTAGATGCAATTTCCTCCCATAGAGATAATCTTCAATCTGCATCCTTCAATACGTGAAGTTTGTGCCACCAAAATTTTCTATTCCAGATGCCCTTCCTGCTTCCTCTGCCATTGCTCCCACTCAAACCTAACCCTAGGCTCTGATACCAATTGTAGGAAATTCAATCGAAATTCCCAACTTGTGAGAAACAAAAAATAGAAAAAACACACGCCAAAGAAAACAATCACACACACAAGACAATATTTACATAGTTCGGTAATTTGCCTACGTCCATGGAGTTGCAGGGATTTCACTATTATCAGGGAAAAATACAAAGTGCGGTTACAGTGTTTTCACTCTCTCAAAACAACAACAAGACCGAAACCCTAATCACCAAAAAAGGTTTCTATATGTCAGCCTAAGCCTCTACTCCATGGACTAAGCCTCAGAAAATCTAACATTAAAAACCACGCAACATTATTTCGGGTCGGGTCGTGTCGTCAACCAGATCAAACACAACTAGACTCCACAAAGCCCAACAGTGCATAATTATGGATCTAATTAATCAGATTAATTTGGGTAATAATTTCATGAGGCCCAATGAGCCCTCATTCATACCCAAGGGCATGTTTTATATCCAAAACAATTTAAGATATAAAGCACTAGGACGAATTCATTAACTAAGAATCAGAAAAAAAAGAGCGCTCAGACAAGGTTCCCACAACATCAAGGCTAGCCAATCATACAAGGTTCCCACAGTCCCTCTTTGCAATCAGCAATAATTACATCATTACCATTTTACTTCCCCTCATATTTCATTAGCATATCAACCATGAGTTTCACATCTAGTTCAATCAAAACATTAGCCAAATTTAACTCAATGTACAGATTGATCCCATCCAGCAGTGCCCACAGTTTTGTAGCCACACTGGTGGTGTGCCCAATTACTCTAGCATAGCCGCTTGCCCAATCTCCACAGGAGTTATAGATAATTCCACCTCCACCAGCTCTACCAAGGTTACCCAAGGAGGAGTCGTTAGAATTCAACATAAATTATGTACTTGAAGGGTTAAGTAAAAACAAACCTCCAAGGCAAATTGATGTTGAGCCACATCAGTCTTGTTGAATGCAAGCACAAGAGGCAACCTTGTCTTGTAAAGTATACTACAATCATATAACATATTGCTCATGAAAGTAACTAGACTTGAGGACGAGGCGTATCAACTACATAAGTGACAACAGTAGGGAAGGTTGAAGCAAAAGCTTCTGTAATAATAGCACCAAAAGTAGACCAGGTAAATATTTCAATTTGTTCAGGAGTATTCACAAGAATATAATCAAGCTGATCTGCTCGCTTCTCGATAACAGAAACAACTTGATATAAGGCATCATAAAGATCATTATACAAACAAATACTTGGTGAAAAATGGAACAAACAATAAATGAGAGTAAAAGATTTTGAAATGTGAACATAAACCAATCTAGAGATATATAATCACCATAGAGTACCATGGTTGAGAAGTGCTTGGCTTATGCATGCAAATTAATAAATATTGAACCAGAAGTACATTCTATATGCTTAAACTAGCCAATTCCAATCTAAATTTTCTCCAAGAGATTTCTTCAGGATGTTTATTAGTTTGATAGTCCAAAGAGGACACTTATAAATGGATTTAATACCACCCATTCTATAGGTCACAAGACTCACAACAAGGCCTCATTAATGGCAAAGGTGAAGCTGGACGTGCTAAACAATTGAGTTGTTCTAACAGTTTAATATACGTTTTTGTATTGGTAAGTTACTTGCACACAATGGGTCTTAAAACATGACTAAATCCTCCACCCCATCATTGTGAGAGGAGAGCGTCAATTGAGCTAGAACTCATAGGCTAGAATAACAGATCTACTCTAAAAGCAGATATTTGACATGTAAGCTTTACCTCATCAAACTTCACGGCAAGCAAGTTAAGCGATTTCAAAATTCCACCATTAGGTCCTAGATTGTACTGCTTCATCACTTCCTTATACTTCACAGTGTCTCTAATATCATTGTTAGCGCCAAATGGAAGCGTCATCACTGCAGGGTTAAGGTTCATCACATAACCCCTAATATTCGAAGCCTGGGTGTGGCAAACCAACCGATGAAGAAACGTTGTTTTTCCACTCCCTAAGAAAATCCATATAACATCTTTCAGTCTTTATCTACAAACAATAAACATAACAAAAAGTTCCAAAAAATCCAAACCCATATAAATCAATGAAAAGACAACGAAGATTACTTTTAAACAAAACCGATTAGGGTTAATTTAATCACCTGCCATCCCTACAACAATGATGATAACTGGTTTTCTCTTGAAGTTGGTTGACGAAGTCCCAGCCTGCCCAGATGACGATCCCTCAATATTTAGCTTATCCATTGTTTTAGCAAGCTCCTCTATTTCTTTACCCTTTGCCTTTGACACAGATTCAATCAATGAAAAATCAATACTGTGCATCATCCAACTAACAAAATTAAGCAAAATCTATTCATCAAAAAATAAATAAATAAGCTAAATCTTACTTTAGTCAGCGACTACAAGTGTTACAGAAAACTAAAAATCAAAAACAAAACCAAAAAATCAGATATTGAATATATGAATCATAGGTTTATATATATTTATAAAAATTGGGACCTAAGCCAGCAAAGCACTCAAAAAGCATTCTTCCCTTTGTTTTCTAAACAACCAACAGATATAAAACACACAAAATGAACTAATTTAAAGCAAATAAATAAAGCACTCAAAATGTAAAATTCTACACTTTTCTTTGTCTTTGTGTTCCTATTACTTTTCTTTGTTTTCTCAACCACTAAACATAGATAAAACACATGAAAGATGAATTAATATATATATATATATATATATAAACGCGCTCAAAATGTAAAATCATACACTTTCCTTCATTTCCTAAGTTTTCTTAATAACCAAACAGAGATTACACACATGAAAAATGAACTATTTAAAAAAAAAAAAAAATTATAAAAAAAAAATTGACTGAAAATGTAAAATTCCACACTTTTCCTTCGCTTTCTCAGCAACCAAATAGATTAACATATGTAAAAACTAACCAAAAAAAAAAAAATGAAACAAACAAAGGGGGGTTGAGTGAGAGCAATTACTTGAGCGGCTGACGAGTTAGAAGAATCCATTTGCATTGCCGCACCTTCCTCCGATGACTTGACATTCAAATTGTTGGAATCAAAATCAATATCCATTTCCAAAAACCCTCAATTTTCAACCTATTCTAACTCTACCATATCAAACAAATTTAATGCAATAATCAAATAAGACGGAAACCGCCATTTTGAAAAAAAAAAAAACAAACAAAAATATTTAGAAACATATATAGCAACTCTTTTTGCGTAGATTCTAGGCTTCTTTTACTATCAAAAGGAAAGTTTTAGTGTAATTGAAAATGTGAAAAAAGAAAGTCTTATACATGAAACAATTGCAAAGTATTCCACCAAAGAAAAAAAAAATGAATCGAAGCTTTAAATCAAATTCTCACTTCACATGCAAGAAAAACGAACTTTCCCTTTGATTGGGAACAGAGAGAGAAAGATTGTGTCTGTGAGTGTGACAGTGTGTGTGGGTTTTGGTTTTGGTATTGGTTTTTGGGGAGCAAAGCTTTATAGGGTTTTTATTTTATGTTGAAACTTAAACGACATCGCTGGACATAAAAGAAAAATTGAGAATTAATGAAATCCTATCATATTTCTCCAAAAAAAAAAAAATGAGGAATTGTTGAATGAAAGTATTGTCATTTGAAAATATGTGTTGTGTTGTTTAAACAGTGAAAATTGTTGTTTAAACAACACAACCAATTAGATCGTTTGGTAATATTGTTCTAGTAACGTTGTTTGTATTTTTTGGAAATACATGTAGGTTGGGCCTGTTTGGTAATGTTGTTCTAGTAACCTTTGATGTATTTTTTGGAAATACCTGTGGGTTCCGTTTGGTAATGTTATTCTAGTAATGTTGTTTATATTTTTTGAAAATATGTGTGGGTAAAAAAGTATGTGGAAATACATGAAATGTTGTTTAAAAACTGAAAACATGTGTTTAAACACATGTACCAAACATGCCAGTGTGTAGAAATACATGTAATGTTGTTTAAATACTGAAAACTAATGTTTAAAACAACAAGAAACAACGTCGTTTGCCTTAGCTAAGAAGAAACAAAAACAAAAGTACAAAATAGAAACTTGAAATGGGTTTTCAATTTTCACTGTTGCCCAGTTTGGTTGTTGAGAAAGAAAGTAGAAAACCAATTGAAAGTGGAAACACATAGAGGCCCACAAACAACAGCCAAAAAAATCCAAAAGTTTCTCCACTTTTTGTTTTTGTTTTTGTTTTTTAGTTTTCTGTAACACTTGTAGTCGCTGACTAAAGTAAGATTTAGCTTATTTAATCAACCATCTTGTTGATTTTGGTTTTGAGATATATGTGGTTGAATTTAATCAACCATCTTGTTGGTTTTATTTCGTGCCAAATTTGCTTATAATTTAGCAATTAGTAACCCTGTATAGGATTAGAGCCGCGTTTTTGAAAAATGCGGCTATAGGTCAGACCTATAGCTGCGTTTTTAAAACGCGGCTATATCCCAGCTTGTAGCTGCGTTTATAACCGTGGCAAAGGGTTCGGACCTATAGCCGCGTTTTTAAAAACGCGGCTATAGGTTTTTTAATAACAAAAAAAAAATATTTTTGGGTTTTTTTTTTTCCAGAAAACAAAAAAAAATATTTTTGGGTTTTTTTTTTTTTTCCAGAAAATTCAAAATTCGAAATTCAAATAAAAAAAATTCAAAATTAAACGCAAATCCAAAAAATTCAAAATCAAACACAAACTGAAAAAATTCAAAATCAAATACAACATACTCAAAATCAAAAACACCCAAAAAATTCAAAATCAAACACAACATACTCACAATACAAACATGTACACCCAGACAATTCAAAATCATACACAACGTGCCCCAAAATATAAGAACACATGCCCATTTAAACATAATCACAATATTAGCAACACAGTAACACAAATTCAAGCATAGATCCAAAAAATTCAAAATCAAATATTGCTAGAATATCCACTTCATTCAAAATTTTCAGCATCTCCTCCGTTTTCTTACTAACTAAACATAAACTAACAAAAAAAAAACTAGATCTATTGACAAATTAGTGTGCTTGAGATGAAGAAAAAAAGAAAGAAAAAAAAAAGTAGTAGTAGTAGCTCCAAAGAAACAAAGAAAAAAAAAAGAGTTACCCAGATAAGAAGAAGGCAGAAAAAGGGGAAAAAAAATAGAGTTAGCTATAGCCGCGTTTTTTAAAGACGCAGCTATAGGTCGCCCTAAAAAAATTTTATTCTACTGGGCTTATAGCCACGTTAAAAAACGCAGCTATAGCTGGAGGCTTTAGCCGCGTTTTTAATAAACGCAACTATAGCTACAGGCTTTAGCCGCGACTATAGGTTAGCTATAGCCGCATTTTTTGTAGTGAAGGGTAGTGAGTGAGAGAGTGTGAAGAAATGCTTAAGATTGTTTTTAGTTTTTTGTGAAGTATAAGGGAGTAATGAAGCAGTACAATCTAGGACCTAATGGTGGAATTTCGACATCGCTTAACTTGTTTGCTACGAAGTTTGATGAGGTAAAGCTTACATGTCAAATATCTGCTTTAGATTAGATCTGTTATTCTAGCCTATGAGTTCTAGCTCAATTGACACTTCCTCCTCTCACAATGATGGGGTGGAGGGTTTAGTCATGTTTTAAGACCCACTGTGTGCACGTAACTTACCAATACAAAAACGTATATCAAACTATTAGAACAACTCAATTGCTTAGCACGTCCAGCTTCACCTTCGCCATTAATGAGACCTTGTTGTGAGTCTTGTGACCTATAGAATGGGTAGTATTACAGCCATTTATAAGCGTCCTCTTTGGACTATCAAACTAATAAACATCCTGCGGAAATCTCTTGGGGAAAATTTAAATTGGAATTGGCAGGTTTAAGCATATAGATTGTACTTTTGGTTCAATATCTATTAATTTGCATGTATAAGCCAAGCACTTTTCAGCCATAGATACTCTATGGTGATTATATATCTCTGGATTGGTTTATGTTCTCATTTCAAAATCTTATACTCTCATTTATTGTTTGTTCCATTTTTCACCAAGTATTTGTTTGTATAATGATCTTTATGATGACTTATATCAGGTTGTTTCTATTATCAAGAAGCGAGCAGATCAGCTTGATTATGTTCTTGTGGATACTCCTGAACAAATTGAAATATTTACTTGGTCTGCTTCTGGTGCTATTATTACAGAAGCTTTTGCTTCAGCCTTCCCTACTATTGTCACTTATGCAGTTGATACGCCTCATTGCTTAAGTCCAGTTACTTTCATGAGCAATATGTTATATGCTTCTAGTATACTTTACAAGACAAGGTTGCCTCTTGTGCTGGCATTCAACAAGACTGATGTGGCTCAACATCAATTTGCCTTGGAGGTTTGTTTTACTTGACCCTTCAAGTACATAATTTACGTTGAAGTTACATTATTTAAACCCTTGTGCTTCTAGCTTTCTACTTACCAGAAAAAATGGAAAAGAAAAAAGAAGAAGAAGAAGAAGAAGAAGAAGAAGAAAGTACTGATGCTTCTGTTTACTGATAAATTTTGAACATATCTTATGTTGGTGAACCTTTGGAAATAAACCCCAAAGTGCGAACTTACAATTTCATTAGTCAAGCAAGTAATATTAATATCAATATGTTTAGATCTTTTGAAGTCTATATTCTAGTTCGGACTTTGTTTTAGTGGTCTAGAATTTGGGGTTTCACACAACATATTTCCATTTCTGATTTTCTACAACCTGTCAGTTTTTCTTCTTGAGTTACTTGTAATCGTTTTAAGTAGAGTGTTCATTGTATGTATTTTTTATTCAATAAAAATTTGATTACCTATATTAAAAAAAAAAAAAAAAAAAGACTTATTCTAGTACCCAGTCTGTTTGGTGCATTGAGAAGCTAAATTAGGGTAAACTCATTAGTGTTTGGGATCTTTGTGGTCGGGTTGAATTTGTATTACACAAAGCTGTGCATTTTCTATCATGCCAAATTTTGTTAGTTGTTTTAATAGAAAAATATAATGTTCATTTCTATCAGGTTTGATTGCCAAGGTTACTTTGGAATTCTACCTTAGCTGGTTAGTCTTTTTTATTTATTCTTTAAAATTATTCTAAATAGTTTTGCTCCTTTCTTTTCTAAATGTTCAAATAGCGTTGAAAACTATGAACATTTAGAACCCCAAAAACAAATTACCAATTCAAGCTTATTATCAAACACTAAATGTGCGGAACATGAACATAAGCTGAACACAAAATTGATAAACAATCTAAACCAAATAAAATCACATCCACAACAGAAATTAAATGGCAAAGATTAAGGGAAGAGAGATGCAAACACAAGGACAACACAACGATGTGTTATCAAAGAGGAAACCGAAGCCCTCAGCGTAAAACCTCTCCGCCGCCCACTAAGCGGTAAATAATCCACTAAAGAATGTAGTTGGGATACATGAACATCAGAAGACCCTCCAAGCCTAATCTACCCAGTGTACCTAAGCTCTCCAAGTTTCTTGCTCCAACGAGGTTACGTTGAATCTATTTCTTCTTTAGCTTACCGGATTCCGCTATAGTCTATAGCATCAACCAATAGTCATTGGTCCCTTCCTAACTGCTTCCCAAAGCACCAAAAAGCCTTCTCACAGATATGGGTTTGGTAAGAAAAAGATTTGGGTAAGAACCTCTCAAGGATGTAACAATGGAGAGGGTGAGAGTAGAGGAATTTGAAGAGTCTCTATATGAAGATTGTGGGTGAATCAATCTTGTTTTTCTCTAGGGTTTCTCTCTTAAAATTCTCTCTAGAAGCTCTTTTCATTTCGTGGGTATAAGGGGTATTTATACTTGGGTGAGAAAGGAATGCGAAGAGTCAGATTTTCCCAAACAGGGTGGTTTGGTGGCTTGGCCTCACGACTTGACTGAGTCGCGAGTTCAAGCCGCGAGATAACAAAACAACCAGGCTGGAATTTTTGTCCTGTAGTGCTCCAGCTGCCGTGACTGTTCATCTTCTCGCACGCTTCACTTGTGTGCTGCATTTGGCGGCTTGCTAGTCGCGAGTCACCCGTGAGTCCTAGCCGCGAATCTCTGCAACCTTGCACAATCTTGAGCATTTCTTCACACTCTCTCACTCACTACCCTTACATGATTCCCACCTAAATACAGGGTTACTAATTGCTAAATTACAAGCAAATTTGGCACGGAATAAAACCAACAATATGGTTGATTAAATTCAACCACATATATCTCAAAACCAAAATCACAATATAGAGATCCAAGAAAATAAGGTTATAAACATGAAGAATATAAAGAAAATGAGAAAACCCATACCTTTTTCTTGAAGATTGGTGGTTGAAATGATGCAAAGATGGAGGTTTATGAGAGTGACACGGTGAGTTTGAGAGAGGTTTGAAATGGGGAAGACAATGAATAGTCACAAAAATTTGAGGGAAAAACTGAAAAATTTTAAAACTTGCCTTTAAAACGCAAAACACGCGTTTTTCACGATTGAGTCAAGTCGCCAGGGTAAGCCGCGAAACACTTTGAAACCAAGATTCGTGAAAAATTTTCTAAGTGTTTTTCGCGACTGGAAGGTCTACTCGCGATAGAGTCGCGAGGTGAGCTGCGAAAATCTTTGTGTACCTCCTACGACTGGACCTTCTACCCGCGAACAAGTCGCCACACTGAGCCGCGAGAACCATAAAAACTCACATTTTGAAAAATATTCTAAGTATTTTTCGCGACTAGGGCATTTACCCGCCAGTGAGTTGCTAATGAGTTGCGAAAACCTTTTGAGTAAAGTTCACGACTAGGGCATGCGGCTGGACCAACCCGCGACTGAGTTGCCAGAACAGGGCAACACTGTTTTTGAAATTTTGACAACTTTTGTAAAAACAAAATACTTTCCAAAAACAAGCTAAAACACTCAAAAATCTTTTTTTATTTGATCAACAAAGATTGAGCATGTGAAAACACATTTAATCAAGTACAATCACACAAACGAATATGACATTCATTGAACATAGACTTGTGTGTTGTGTGTGAATATAAAAAATGAGATAGTCCTTAGTCTAATGTGAAGCTTCAATGTTCAATTCAATCAAGGCATACACAACTAGCACTAGATAATGTGACCCATCTCAATTATAGAAATATGCATATATGACTTCCCACATAAACTTGAGTACAAAAATTTTGAAACTTTTCATTTGGCTCCATGTTCAACATATCATTTGATCTTTATGAATCAACACATCTCATTGTGAGATCGATGCCTAAAATTTTTGATATTTCACTTTGATGAGTTAGCCTTTGGCTTTTTGGGCATCATACATTATATTTTTGGTCACTTTCCCTTTTTTCTAGTCAAATACTAATATGTGCGAAAAGCTTTTGCAGCTCAATATCTCTTTTCATTTGGAGATTTACATTTAGTAAGCTCTTTGAGTAAAGCAATAAAATAAAAGTGGGAAGATATTTAGACACAAGTCTATACATGTCTCAAGATCAACAAAACCATTCACTAATCATTCATGAGAATGTTGAAGATCTATTTACAACAATCACATAGATTTCAAGATTTCTTCCACAATGATATGAGTGCATGGGGAACAAACTAAGCTTGTAGATGCACAAAGCCATTAGTACAAAGATACAAGGCAAAACATGTTTTGAGACAAAACTCAACAAAATCGATCAAACTTTTTGGATTTTCTACTTTTTATGTGTTTTTGGATTTTTGACATAAAAACAAGAAAAGATTGATAAAAAAACAATGTAAAAACATTTAAAAAGAAACAAATAAACAACCAAACAATTTTCAACTCAAACAAGCAAAAGGCATACAACCAGGCATATTCACAAAGCATAGGAAGTATTAATACATGGACATGTTGTAATGCTTATGCATGAGTACCCCTCTTCACCCACACGTCATGTGCATTTGGGGTGATATCCCTATAGGATTGGGTACGAGAGTTAGGACTTTCAAACATTCTAGTGAAGCTCTCCAAGAAAGTGGTGAATGCACCAATCATCTTCATCATGTCCATCACACCGGGATCACCATTTCGACCTCTTGATGGCTCAACAGCCCAAGTCCTCTTGTCATTTCTTGGTCCTCTTGACCTTTGATTAGAAGCATTCTTCAATGCTCTAAGCTTATGGCAATTCGGTTTGGTATGTCCTTGCAATCCGCAATGGTGACAGAAATGATTTGTTCTAGGACGCCATTGTGATCTTGGAAGTGATCTTCCTCTAGCTTCACGTCTGGCTTCTGATTGACTACGGAATGTATTTAACACCCGTTGGTCAGCCACATTCTTCTTATTTTCAACCTTAACTTTATCAGGAATAGACTCTTCTACAACCGGCTCTTTGGCCTTCACAAACTTCACTTCTTTGGTGACATTGGCCAATGAGCTACTCCCTCCAATATATCCCACCCCGAACTTGTCTGAGGCATGTTTTTGAGATGAAATAACATCATCTAGCTTTTTAGTGGAGACCTTCTCTATCTTGGCATTTGCTTGCACTACTTCTTGCTCAAGAAATCTCACTTTTGTGTAAGCTTCTAACAACTTTCCCTTCAGCCTTTCTATCTCACATTTGGCCTCCTTGTGTCGCACTAGGAGACTTCGATAGTTCTCCTCTGCTTTCTTCATTTTCTTCACAGCCGCCTTGGCCATCCTTGTGTATTCTCCCGACTTCTCAAGGAGTGAATTGTAGTTCTCTTGAAGACAAGCTGTGCTTTCATCTTCTTCAGCTTCTGATTCTTCAACAACTCCCATTGATTCTTCATCACTATGCTTCCCAAGCTCTTGTACAAGCAAATTCAAGTCCTCCGAAGACTCAACATGAGCAATAGTCATAAAGGCGGAGTAATTCCCTTCTCCGTCATAGCTTTCCTCAGAATCTGACGTGGATGAATCCGAGTCACTAAGAGTTGTGGCATACACCTTGCCCTTCGATTTCAAATAATTGGGAAATTCCTTTTTGAAGTGTCCATGCCCGTTGCACTTGAAGCAAGTGATTCCTTGTGAAGATTGGTATTCCTTTCCATCTTTCTTCTTGAATTCCTTTCTCTCCCTTCCAGAGCTTTGAAATTTCCCTTTATCACCAGATTTTCCATTGTTCTTGAATTTCAAGAATTTTCGGAAATTCTTCGCCAAA
The DNA here is from genome assembly GCA_019022515.1 of Quercus aquifolioides. NCBI lineage: Eukaryota > Viridiplantae > Streptophyta > Magnoliopsida > Fagales > Fagaceae > Quercus > Quercus aquifolioides. Next base: position 51,434,545 of record CM032333.1, read on the forward strand.
TATGCCACATCTTTATCAACAATATCCTCATCCGAAGAATCGTGAGTTTCGACCCTTTCATTAATTGTCTTAAGAGCAAGAGATTTGCTCTTTCTTTGTGTGGGCAATGAAAATTCATAGGTCTGAAGTGAACCTATCAGTTCTTGGACTTTGATATCATCAAGGTCCTTGCTCTCTTCAATAGCTGTCACCTTGGCACGGAAGCTCTCCGGCAATGAACGAAGGATTTTCCTCACAACTTTAGAGTCCTTCGTTTTCTCCCCCAAATTAAACTTGCCGACGACCACTTCGTTCAACTTGCTATAGAAAGAGTCAAAAGACTCATCCTCAATCATTTTAAGCTCCTTAAACCGAGTAGTCAGCATTTGCAACTTGGTGTCCTTTACTTTCTTTGTTCCTTCATAAGTTGTCTCCAGTATTTCCCATGCCTCCTTGGCAACAGTGATGTGCGAAATCTTGTGAAATTCTTTTGGAGAAACACCACAGAAAATGGCATTCAAGGCTTTACTGTTAGCGTTAGCTGCCACAAGAGCTGCCTTATCCCAAGTGGATTTAGCAGCCTTTGGCCTAGTCCATCCTACTTCTACAGCATCCCAAACATTATCATCAATAGAAAATAAGAATGCCCTCATTCAGACTTTCCAAAAAGCATAGTTGTACCATCAAAAAATGGTGGAACATTTAGAGATTGAGACCGGTCCATCTCAATAAGGGGTCAAGGATCGCACTAAGGTGTTTAAAACCACAAAGAGTGCAACTGCTCTGATACCAATTGAATGTTCAAATAGTGTTGAAAACACTATGAACGTTTACACCCCCAAAAACAAATTATCAATTCAAGCTTATTATCAAACACTAAATGTGCGGAACATGAACATAAGCTAAACACAAAATTGATAAACAATCTAAACCAAATAAAATTACATCCACAACAGAAATTAAATGACAAAGATTAAGGGAAGAGAGATGCAAACACAAGGACAACACAACGATGTGTTATCGAAGAGGAAACCGAAGCCCTCGGCGTAAAACCTCTTCACCGCCCTCTAAGCGGTAAATAATCCACTAAAGAATGTAGTTGGGATACATGAACAGCAGAAGACCCTCCAAGCCTAATCTATCCAGTGTACCTAAGCCCTCCAAGCTTCTTGCTCCAACAAGGTTACGCCGAACTTATTTCTTCTTTAGCTTACCGGATTCCGCTATAGCCTATAGCATCAACCAATAGTCATTAGTCCATTCCTAACTGCTTCCCAAAGCACCAAAAAGCCTTCTCACAGATATGGGTATGGTGAGAAAAGGATTTGGGTAAGAACCTCTTAAGGATGTAACAATGGAGAGAGTGAAAGTAGAGGAATTTGAAGAGTCTCTATATGAAGATTGTGGATGAATCAATCTTGTTTTTCTCTAGGTTTTCTCTCTCAAAATTCTCCCTGAAAGCTCTCTACATTTCTTAGGTATAAGGGGTATTTATACTTAGGTGAGAAAGGAATGCGAAGAGTCAGATTTTTCCAAACAGGGTGGTTTGGTGGCTTAGCCTCGCGACTTAACTGAGTCGCGAGTTCAAGCCGCGAAATAACAGAATGGCCAGGCTAGACTTTTTGTCCTGTAGTGCTCCAGCTGGCGTGACTATTCATCTTCTTGCATGCTTCACTCGTGTACTGCATTTGGCGGCTTGCTAGTCGCAAGTCGCCCCCGTGTCCCAGCCGCGAATCTCTGCAACCTTGCACAATCTTGAGTATTTCTTCACACTCTCTCACTCACTACCCTTACATGATTCCCACCTAAATACAGGGTTACTAATTGCTAAATTACAAGTAAATTTGGCACAGAATAAAGCCAACAAGATGGTTGATTAAATTCAACCTTACATTTTCAAAGACAAATGATCAAATAAGCATGAAAAAGTAAATATCCTTAATTCTCTCCACTTCTCATATTTTCTGAAAATTTAAATTTGACTCTTCCTTTTGCCTCTTTTATACCAAGTATTTGATATGATGGTCTAAATCTGATTCTCTGGATGCACCTATTTTCTCACCCTTTGCTTGGGATACTCATTTTTTCTCCATTCCCTTTGTCGTTTGGTTAACTAGCATATATATATACGAGTAGATTTTGTTTTGTATTTATATCCTTGTCTTGAATGCTGATGTGCATGCAGTGGATGGATAACTTTGAGGCCTTTCAAGCAGTAGTAAGTTCAGACAGCTCATGCACATCAACTCTAACTCAGAGCCTTGCCCTTGTGCTGGATGAGTTCTACAAGAATTTACGGTCAGTTGGTGTGTCTGCTATTTCTGGTGCTGGAATAGACGCCTTCTTCAGGGCCATTGAAGCAAGTGCCGAGGAGTACATGGAAACTTACAAGTATTGCTTGAGTTTGATAAATTTACTCCTTACTTTTTTGTTACAATTCTATTGCTTGGCAATGCTATTGCTACCATAATGATCAAAGTAAATAATCAAACTTTTATTACTTTTGCTGCTTATTCTTGTTTGTGCAGGGCTGATCTTGACAAGAGATGGGCAGAGAAGCAACGCTTGTAGGAAGATTGCAGGAAGGAGAACTTGGATAAATTGAGGAAGGATATGGAGAAATCTGAGGGAGAAACTGTTGTCTTGAGCACTGGTCTGAAGGACAAATGAGATAGGAGTAAAACCATGATGGATGAGGAAGATGAAGAAATAGAAGATGAAGATGATGATGATGATTATGAGAGATTTACTGACAATGAAGATGCTACAGATGAGGACGAGGACGAAGATGAAGAAGTTTCCAGATTCTCCTTTTAGTACAGCTTCAGTGCTGACAAAATTTTCTTAAACCAAAACTTTGTATAGAATTTTCACTAGTAACTAAATGACTAAACCACTGATTTAAAGGCATATAGTTTTGCATAACTTGTGATTCAACGTTTACAGCACTCATTTTTGCGTAGGTAAGTTATTAAAGGTTCTGCTGTTTGGTTTGATATGGTATGCATAACTTTGTAATTGTACTTCTGCTGTTGTTCTTGATTATTTAACCTGCCATTTACAAGTGAAATGTTGGATTTTGAACATGGAGGGTCTGTTATTGCATTTCAGTTGTGTATTTGCTATTTCATTATTGCACATGGAAGGTCTGTTAAGAATGATGAATTCCTTATTTGACAGAGTTCCTATCAATTGTGGCACATTATGTTCATAGAAACTCTTGTTAGCTTGTTAAAGCTTCTCTACATACTTTCTAGTGCTTTCTTTTGTTACTGACATGCATCTATGGCATGGCTGTGTGAGAATGTGTGCATTTGTATGAGCTTATGATTATGGCATATCTGTGTGAGAATGTGTGCATTTGGAAGAGCTTATTTTTATCGGTTTATCTTGTTTATGGTATAAAAGAACATTTGTCGCCTGAAAAAAAGTAGTGTTTTAGAAAGTTTTATGTTCTCTTTTTATTAAGGATGAAAATAAGTTGAACCAAATGAGTAATATGATGTCATGTCATCTATTCATTTGTTACCTTTTTTTTTTTTTGATGCACTATTCATTTGTTATTCAGAAAAAAAAAAACACTATTCATTTGTTACCTTGTAAATTGAATTGATCATTAGGGTTGTCCACGGGTCGGTCCGGGCCGGGTTTGTGCCCAACCCGGAATTGACCCGACAGAATCGGGTTTTGGACAATCTCACCCGCTGCCAATTGCCGAAGTAAACGGGTCGGACGGATCAGACTTTTTTCGGGTGGCGGGCGGGTTGGTCGGCGTCTGGGTTCTGAGAAAACAGCGAGAAAACTCGAGAAATCGGTGAGAAAACTCAAGATCCGGCGAAAATTTCATCGGAATCTATGAGATTTCGCCAGATCGGCTGTAATCTCATCGGATTTGATGAGATTTCGCCAGATTCGGTCAAAATCTCACCAAATCTACGTGAAATATTGCCTGAATCTGGGTTTTTTGGCCGAGATTTGGGTTTTTTTCGCCGGATTCTGGAATTTTTCTCGTCGGGATCTGGGTTTTTTGCCGGAATCTAGGTTTTTCTCCGGTCGGTTCGGGTTTTTCGGGTTTTGGGGGATAGAAACTGAAACCGACCCGCCGGAGTCGGTTTCTGGGGGGAGAAGACCTGCCGCCGACCGCCGGAATAGTCGGGTCGGCCGGTTTCGGATCGGTTCGGTCGGATTGTCCGGGTGGGTCAGGTCTTGGATGGGTTTGGACAGGCCTATTGATCATTGTTTTCATAAGCTTGAGATATGATTGAGTGTTTATAAGAAAAAAAATTAAAATTAAACACACACTGAGCAAACTAACTAAACAAATAGTAATGATAACTTACAGAAATTGTATGAAGTTTTGGCCTTTGAAATGAAGAAATACAGTCAAGTTTGTGGTGGAAACCAACGGTCCAAAGTCCCCTCTCACTTAGTCGGCTCGTTGGGTTAGGGATTTGGGGTATGTTTTAGTTTTTTTCTCTCTTTTCTTGAGTTGGACAGAGACAATGTCGTTCGGTTTTTTTGTTTGTTTTTAAATTAGCGCTTTAATAATTTTAAAATAAATAATTAAATATTAATAAACAATATTAATAAGTTGGGAATCATTCAATTACAACCTGTAACCACTGGAGCATTTAATTACAACCTGTAACCTGTTGTTTGTGTCAAACAAATTCAAACCAAACCGGACGATTGTGCCAAACAAACAGTTCATACTCCATATTTATTGTACAAAAAAAAAAAAAAAAAAAGGATTACGAGTTGCTGAGAAAATTGAATTCCAAGAAAATCAAATCAAGTAAGAAAAAAATGGGGAAACACGAAGAGCTACCAATCCCAGTGTTCTCGTCGCACGAGCCAGTGTACGGCGACGGTTCTCAAGTCAAAGAAGCTCATCTTCATTTTGACAATTTCAAGTCCAAGTTTTCGGTCACGCTCCTCACGTTTTCGCTCGCTCTCCAGGTGTGTGCGTTTATCGGTGTTTGGTTGCTGAGAAAGTGTTTATAAAATACCAAAATCAGAATCTAGAGAGAGAGAAAAGCTCTGTTTGGTTGCTCCGAAACTTTGTGATAATAAAAAATCAAATTTGTTTTTAAATCTCATTATAATACTGTTGAAAACGACTCTAATCTCTCTCTCTCTCTCTCTCTCTCCGTATACGTGCCTGTATGTATTTATATATGTGTATGTGTATCGCAGTAATTTCAATTCTTTAAGACTGTTGTACGTATATTTATGTATGAATGTATCTATATTTGTGTATGTATGTATGTGTACGTATGTGTAATGTATGTCTGTATCATATATACATACGAGACGTATTGATAGGAAGGAGAACTGTGATGATAAAAGTTGTGATTGGTGTTGCTTTTGATTGAATTTGAGAGATTATTGATGATAGATTTGGGAATTGTATGGTGGATGTATTGATTTTGTGGCGGTGCAGGGAGAGTGAACTTGATTGGAGAGCACATCGACTATGAAGGTTACTCGGTGCTGCTAATGGCGATACGGCAAGGCACGATTGTGGCTATTAGGAAGCACATTGAGGGAGAAGGCGAAAGGGTTCTTAGAATCACAAATGTTAGTGACAAGTACCCTACGTGTAGTATCCCGCTGATTTTGATCAGGTATAATATTGTTGATCATTATTTTTTTTTAGCTATGATTTGTGTTTGTAGCTAGAATTGCCTTATTTGGCAACTATTTAACTTCCTTATAAGGCGAATACAGCCATTATCTCATTTCAAATACACTCATATTATGAATTTGTTGCTCCTTATAAGGTGGAAAGGTTCTTAGAATTGCAAATGTTAATGATAAGATGTTAGCAACTATTTAATTTCCTACCTAGCAGAAAGTGATGGTCTGTATTCTTCAGGTACAAAGGTTATTATGAATATGCTAAATCAAAAGGAGTGAATGTTGGTGAACCAGTTGGACTTGATATTCTTGTTGATGGAACAGTTCCCACAGGTGTATTTCTCATTATTCATATGGAATGGCATTAGCTATGGTGTTCAATTGAAGTTGAACAGTTCACTATCATTCATACCATGACAATGATGTAATTCTTTACTTTCATGCTAGAGTCAAATCTGGCTCACTTTTTTTTCTTCTTTCTTTTTTTTTTTTGAATTTTAGGATCTGGACTATCAAGCTCCGCAGCATTTGTTTGCTCTTCCACAGTTGCAATAATGGCTGCTTTTGACGTAAACTTTCCTAAGGTACATATTAACCATTACAGATTGTCTGGAAAGCACGGGTGCGGCGCCAGAGGCACCGCACCCGCGTCGGACGCGGCCCGACGCGGCGACGCGCGTCGGACGCCGCTGACCGCGCGTCCGACACGCGTCGGGCCACGTGGCAAAGCCGACGCGGCGCGACGCAGCGCGATTCAGCCGAAACGGCCGGTTCAGGTCGAAATTAAAAAAAAAAAAAAAAAAAAAAAAAAAAAAAAACGGTGCAGAACGCACCGTTTTACTTACCCTAATGACTCAATATCCATCACTCCTTCACACTTCGTCCAGAGACCTCCAAACAGCCTCCTCACTCCCAAGTCCCAACTCCATCGCCTCTTTCTCTCTTATCTGTGCTGTGACTGCTGTCTGGGCTGCCTTCTTCACTGAACCAGCCACTCTAACTCTTCACACAGCCACTCAGCCACACATCCATTCAAACTTCAGCTCTCTCTCACACATTCTCAACTCAGGTACCGTATTTAATCTTAGACTTTAGTTTGATTTTTGATTTGTTAGTTAATACTTAATAGTTATTATTTGTAGTTTAAATTTTTTTTGTTATTATTTGTTAGTTAAATGTTTGATTTGTGATTTGTTAGTTAGTTTGATTTGTGAGTTGTGATTTGTGATTTGTGTTATGTGAACTTGGTTTGATTTATTATTAATTTATTTAGTTAATAGTTATTATTTGTAGGTTAAATTTGTTAGTTATTATATGTTAGTTAATAGTTTGATTTGTGATTTGTTAGTTAGTTTGATTTGTGATTTGTGTTCTGTGAAGTGTGAACTTGGGTTTGATTTATTATTAATTATTTAGTTAATAGTTATTATTTGTAGGTTAAATTGAATTTATTGAATTTGCAATGGATGAAGTTGCTAGCACAGAAACTTCACCTTCATTTAATCAAGAAGTGCCAAATGATGAAGCTCCTCTTTGGAAGTATGTGACTAAAATAGAAAAACCACATGGTGCTTCTGTTAAATCAGGTGAAAACACACAGTTTAAGTGTAACTATTGTGGTTTAGTTTTTATAGGATCCTATTCTAGGGTTAAGGCTCATTTATTAAAAATTTCTGGCAAAGGAATTAGAGCATGCCCTAAGGTGACACCGAGCCATAGGCTGGAAATGCAGCGAATGCATGACGAAGTTGAGAATGATAAGTTAGAGAGGGAACGGAGAAGTCAAATTCCCTTACCCCCACCTCTCCCAGGCCATGGGCCTGCACCTATTTCCCCATTTCGGAGACATGAAGGGAGTTATAGTACAAATTCGAGTGATAGTAAGAGGAGAAAGGTGATGAATTCTACTTTGGAGAAAGCATTTCAAAATAATGCTAGACATGATTTGGATAGCAGAATTGCTAGGATGTTTTACACCGGTGGGCTTTCTTTTCACTTTGCAAGAAACCCATATTATCGTAGTTCCTATGCATATGCTGCTACCCATAACATTCCGGGTTATCTTCCTCCTGGATACAATGCCTTGAGAACAACACTTTTGCAAAAAGAAAGAGCTCATGTTGAAAGACTTTTGAAACCAATTAAGGACTCTTGGCTTGAAAATGGTGTAAGTATAGTTTCTGATGGATGGTCAGATCCACAAAGGAGGCCTCTTATTAATATTATGGCTGTATCAGATGGGGGTCCAGTGTTTATAAAGGCAATTGATGGGTCAGGTGAGTTCAAAGATAAACATTATATTGCTGGGGTGTTGAAGGATGCTATAAAAGAGATTGGACATGAAAAAGTTGTCCAAGTCATCACTGATAATGCTAATGTGATGAAGTCTGCTGGAGCTCTTATTGAAGGTGAGTATTCTAAAATATTTTGGACACCCTGTGTTGTCCACACTCTCAATCTAGCTTTGAAGAATATTTGTGCAGCAAAAAATACTGAAAAGAATGAAGTTACATATGAGGAATGTAGTTGGATTACACGTATTGTTGATGATGCATCCTTCATACGTGTTTTTATCATGAACCATTCAATGAGATTGGCAATGTTTAATGAATTTTGTCCATTAAAATTGCTCCAAGTTGCTGATACTAGATTTGCTTCAGTCGTTGTAATGCTGAAAAAGGTTGAAGTTGATAAAAAGATGCCTTCAAGCCATGGCTATTAGTGACCAATGGGCTTCTTATAGGGAGGATGATGTTGGAAAAGCTCATAAGGTGAAAGATATGATTCTAAGTGATCTTTGGTGGGATAAGATTGATTATATCCTTGACTTCACAGCAACTATTTATGATATGCTACGAATGGCCGACACAGATAAGCCTTGTCTTCATCTTGTGTATGAGATGTGGGATTCAATGATAGAGAAGGTGAAGGTAGTAATATGTCGGCATGAAGGCTTGGAAGATGATCAGTATAGCTCATTTTGGAGTGTGGTGTATGATATACTCATTGATCGATGGACTAAAAATTGTACGCCACTACATTGCTTGGCTCATTCCTTAAATCCTAAGTAAGTACATTTATTTTCTATTTTCCTTAGTTCACCCTTCTAGTAAAACCCACATTTCATCTATATTTGTTTTTTAATCTTTAACTAGGTATTACTCCATTGAATGGCTTTCGGAGAATCCAAAACGCTTCCCTCCACATCGGGATCATGAAATTTCTATGGAAAGGAGCAAGTGTTTGGATCGATACTTTCAAGATGAGAGTGAATTTAAGCCGGTGGTGAAGTCTGAGTTTGCTACATTTTCAGGAGGGAGGTTTCCTTCACCAGAAGCCTTGACAGATAGGTGGACCTTACAACCTTTGATTTGGTGGCAATACCATGGCTCCGCATTTCCAACTCTTCAACGCCTTGCCTTTAAACTTCTTGGACAACCTTGTTCATCCTCATGCGCTGAGAGGAATTGGAGCACATACAAATTTATTCATTCCTTAAAAAGAAACAAAATGACTCCTGCACACGCTGAAGATTTGGTATATGTGCATTCTAATCTTCGACTCTTGTCAAGGCGCAATGAGGAGTACGTACATATAGCAACAAAGACGTGGGATATTGCTGGAGACTCTTGGAATGAGAGTGACATACATGGAGGAGCAGGAATTCTTGAGAATGCAGCCCTTACACTCGATGAGCCAGAGTTGGAGGCCGTGGTTATTGGGAATGCTAGCACTAGTGCTACTACTAGTGAAAGTGAAGTTCGAAGTGAAGCAATTGATATTGAGGATGATGATGTTGGCATTTGATTGTTTTGTTGATTATCTTTTATTTTGTTTTAGTTTCAAACTTGTGAGTTGTATTCTAATTTCCGAACATCATGGAATGTTTTAGACTTTTAGTTTCAATCTTGTGGGTTGTATTTAATTTATGAACATCATGTTTTAGTTATTAAATTTGGTATATGTTTATATAATGTGAAAAAGTATGCTTAGCAATATATTAAAAATATAAATAAAAATATTTTTAATAATTTTTTAATCGCCGAGTCTCGCCGCATCCGCACCCACCTTTTTCAAAAATTGCCGAGTCCCACACCCGCACCCGCACCCGCACCCGAATCCCGAAACGCACCCGTGCTTCCTAGCAGATTGTACAGTGTTGGATTTCTTTGTTGTATATAAGGGAGCATTTAAGGTTAAAGAAATCACTTTTTAAACAGACCCAACCAGAACTTGTGTGCATCTGTTTGCTTGATAAAGTGCTTGTTCTACATAAAGTAATCTATTTTGGGGTAAAACTATAATTATGGTTAGAGGTTCCTCTCAAAAAATTCATCATTACTGAATTTGGCATGCAACATTGTCAATTCATTTTCCCAAGCACATGAAACTATGAATGTTTGTCTTTTATTAATTTCTTGTTCTCTTCTGGGGCAGCCCATTAAAAAGTGTTGAACAATTCTAACCTTGATATGCTTACATATTGTCAAACTTTTTACATTAAGTAAAGCATATTAAGTAAATTTCAATCCTATATTACTCATGCTTGCAAATCCTATGATTTATACTTGATAAATATGGCAAGCCTGCCATCTGGTACCGTTGGCAATTATTTAAGTCCTATATATCCCTTTATTTAACTGTTTCAAATGCTAACAAATGTGTCTTGTTGAACAGAAAGAAATTGCCCAACTTACATGCGAATGTGAACGACACATTGGAACACAATCCGGTGGAATGGATCAGGTCATACATTTTTTCTTTTTAATGATTAATTCCATTCTACTTTTTCTGAATTCCTGTAACATATACATAATTATTACTTAATTATGTTCCTTTGAAAGTGTGACTTATTCTTGTTGTATTTGGTTTAATTTCCCTAATGTACTAGTCTTTTTTCACATGACAGGCAATTTCTGTTATGAACAAATCTGGGTTCGCAGAGCTAATTGATTTCAACCCTATTCGTGCTACTGATGTTCAACTTCCTGCTGGTGGGACGTTTATAATAGCCCATTCCCTGGCAGAATCTCAGAAAGCAGTCACTGCTGCTACAAATTACAATAACAGGGTTGTTGAATGCCGGCTGGCTGCTGTAAGTTTCAGCATTTCTTAAAGATTTGAATACTTTTTAACCAAAAAAAAATCTTGAAGATTTGATCATAAAATGTTCCTATAAATCTGCCAGGCAGTCTTTTATATTTGACTTGAGTTATGCCTTCTTTAGGTTTCATATCACAATTTTCAAGACACTTGCCAATTACTTTCACCATGTTAGAAAAGGATGGGTAGCTAGAGGAAGCTTTTGAGGGTTGTGGTTCAAATATTTTTTCTTAGAGACAGCTAAATTTTGAGTTGGATTATAATAAAAAAGCCCATGCTATTAGTTGAGAAACTGAACTCTCTCTCTCTCTCTCTCTGAAGAGATTCATGTTTTTCATTTCTTGCTTGAACATTGTGAGGGATCACTACTTTCTTTACTTTCATAAATATCTTTATATTCCTGATGTGATTATATTAAAAATAAATAAATAAATATTTACAATGTGTCATTGTGAAATATCTTCAGATTGTGCTTGGTATAAAGCTGGGAATGAAACCACAAGAGGCAATATCAAATGTAAAAACTCTTTTTGATGTTGAAGGGTTATGATTCTGTACTTGCTGTCAAGGTATTTCTTTTTCTTATCTTCTGCCGACATTGAAAATATTTTATAACAAACATATTATAGCATAATACATCCATGTTGGATCTTCTAGTCACGTGTGTGTGCATGTGATGAATGCATATTAACTCATCTGTCTTTCTTAAGGAATTTCTGAAAGAGGAACCTTATACCCCTAAGGAGATTGAGATAATCACAGAGGAAAAGCTAACATCGATTTTTGGAGATTCTCCAACTTCTTTGGATGTGTTGAGAGTTGCCAAGCTCTTTAAGTTACATCAGGTACTTTCTAATTTGTGGTCTATAGATGGCAAAGATTAGTTTTAACCATTTCATAGTGAATTATGATTTGAAAGTTATGAATCTTGCCTGTTCATATTTTCCATGTTTTAGTATTTTTTTTTTAATAAGTACTATAGAATTGTAATAAACAAAGGAATGCTTTAAATGAAGAGCTTCCTAAAGAGTTCAACTGAATTCTTAAATGATCCATAAAATCAACTAAAGAAATACATGCAACCCCCCAAATGATTGTACAACTATAGATCTCTCCATGCCTGCAAAAGTGCAACTATTCCATTTCCTCCAAATGAGGAGTCATGCACCATATATAACTAAGAGCATGCCTCCCTCTTGGCTCTTTACATCAAGATAATACGTCAATTTTCTTAGGTGGCATCACTACAGCTGGTTTAAAATGATGGTTATTGAACCTGCTTAAATTTAATGAAGTGTTGTAGGTATTCACTTGCTGCTCGCTTTACAAATTCATTCAGTCCTAAGCTTGCTAATCTACATCACAAGTTCATGATTTCTATTGTTAAGGATATGCAAATAATCATGACCTTGAATCTTGTAGTTTCCTTAAAAGCAAAAAGGGGGGAGGGCTGTGAAGGGCCTGTTCAGGGGAAGACCCAAAAAAAAAAAAAATTATAAGTACCCAAGGTCCTGTACCAGCAGCTAAGTATTAACCTGTGTTTCTGAATAGTTTTTCAAAATAGTAGTTGTATCATAAATATTATCTTAGTAATTTAAAACCCAAATTTAAAAATGTCAGTGCATTTTCATTTCGAGATTTGGCTCACTTTGCAATTTTTCTGAAATATAATAGCAAGCCGCTCATGTTTATTCTGAGGCCAAGCGGGTACATGCCTTTAAGGACACTGTAGCATCAGATTTAAGGTGAGTCACATGAATTGATTGATTGTAGTTTTATTAGCATGCTTATACATGTGCATGCATTTATTGTGATTTTAAACCTTTCATGCTTCTGGATCATAAAACTTGTAGCAAGCTCGGACATGTCCTATTGAAATTTTTTTGTTTTATTAATTAGAAATTAGAAGTTGGAAATGTGGGGCATTCTGTTGCTAATCTATGATTTCATGCATGTGCATGCTGCTACTTGTTTGGCCTTTGTATGCAACTCTACCTTTGTCATCACTTATGGCCTTAAACCTTTTATGAGGCTAGTCCAAGCCCCAAAAAGGAGGGAGGTGGTAAGTTGGCGTCCAGAATAAAACTTAATCACCATAGTTTATGCATCATATGTGAAAGTTCAAATAGTGTGTAAAACACCTATGAACCTTTAGACCTCTAAATACAAAATTACCAACACAAGATTATACACAAACAATATATGTGTGGAAAGATGAATATAAGCTAAAACAGAATTGGTAACACACTTTAAACCATAATTAATCACAATCACAACAGTAATTAAAAGGTAAAGAGGAAGGGAAGAAAGATGCAAATACAAAGATAACACAGCGATATGTTATCGAAGAGGAAACTGAAGTACTCGGCGAAAAACTTCTTCGCCGCCCTTCAAGCGGTTAGTAATCCATTAGAGATACATGAATAGCAGAAGACCCTCTAAGCCTGATCTACCTAGTGCACTTAAGCCCTCCAAGCTTCTTACTCTAACAGGGTTACGCCGAACCTTGTCTTCTCTAGCTTACCGGATCCCACAATAGCCCATTGTATCAACCAAAATGAATTGGTCCCTTCTAAATTGCTTCCCAAGCACCAAAAACCCTTCTCATTGATATGAGTATGGTGAGATAAGAATTTGGCTAAATGTACCTCTCAAGGATATATCAATAGAGAGGGTGAGAGTAGAGGAATTTGGAGAATCAAAGGATGAAGATTGTGGATGAGTCAATCTTGTTTTTCCCTAGGGTTTCTCTCTCAAAATTCTCTCTAGAACCTCTTTACATTTCGTGGATATAAGGGTATTTATAGTAGGGTGTATGAGGAATGCGAAAAGTCAGGTTTCAAATAAATAGGGCATTCTGGCGACTCGACCTCGTGACTGGAATGAGTCACGAGTTTGAGTCGTGAGCTAACTACCTGGCCAGACTGGAAGTTTTGTCCTGTAGTGCTACAGTTAGCGTGACCCTTTAGCTCCTCCTGCATGCTTCACATGTGTGCCTTTCTGGCAACTTGCCAGTCACGAGTCAGTTGCGAGATCCAGTCGCGAGGCCTTTCTTGAGTGCACACATTTGAGTATTCTTCATACTCTTTCACACGCTACCCTTACATAATTCCCACCTAAATACAGGGTATCTAATTGCTAAATTATAAGCAAATTTGGCACGGAATAAAGCCAACACATGATTGAATAAATTCATCCTTACAATATGTTCGTGTAATTTCTGTAATTGGGATATTCTTATATGCATTTGGATCCCTTATGAACTAGGTTAGGACTTGGGAATTATAATTTAGTCGTTGGTTGAAGGTCTGATGGTAATAGAATTCTGTGATGTGGATTATACCCAACATAATTATGGCTGATTTTATTTTTCATTTTTATTTTCTTTTGTGTCCTTTTAAATTTCAATGTTAAATAAATTACATGATGTAAAACCTATTCATGCTATCATCCAAGTTCAAATTAAAAAAAAAAATTAAAAAAATACGAAGTTCAAGTTTATTCAATTCTTATTTTCTACTAATTCTTGCAGTGAGGAGGACAAGCTAAAGAAGTTTGGTGACCTTATGAATGAGAGCCATCACAGCTGTAGTGTTTTATATGAGTGCAGGTATAAATGTTCAAGTCCAGCTTCTAGAATGTGAAAGCACACACTTCAATTATTTCTCATCATTAGTGAAAAAACCTCGTAAAAAAATTTGAATCATTTCTCATATAAATTTGCAGCTTATATGTACTCAATTACATGTTTTTTGTGTTGAGCATTTCACGAAGGCCCTTCACAAACATCTTCTTGGCAGTTGGCATTCTCTACTTAGAAAGAGAGAGCGATGTGTCTTTGTTGCTTTTGCAGGACTTGATTTAAACCATGCATCTTTATTACATTAAAAAATGTTGTATTTAATCTACTACTATTATGATGATGATTTTTTCCCCTGCTGTGTACTCTGCAATCTGCATTAATCATTCATTTTACGAAATATGCTCTCTTATTTCACAGCATCTTACTGTATTTACTTTCGTTTTATTTTTGTTGTAACTAGCTGTCCGGAGTTGGAAGAACTTGTACATACATGTCGGGAACATGGTGCACTTGGGGCAAGGCTTACATGAGCTGGATGGAGTGGTTGTGAGGTCACTTTGGTGAAAGAGAGCATTGTTCCGCAGTTTATCCTCAATTTGAAGGTAAGTCTTCTATGTCCTAAATGGAATTTTCTGATGATTAGATTGACATGGATATGTTAGAAATGCTTGCTGAGTGTTTTGTGATTGGTGATTATTAGGGCTTAAGGACCATCCCACTCTATACTTTGGTAAGAGAAGGAAAATTGTAAAAATACAAAGGACAAAGACAATGGTTGAAAAAGATGTAGGGAAAGGAGTGAAGCCATCAAGCTAATGAGGAAGGAACCTGCCAGTGCCTATGTTACAAGAGAGAATGTAGGCCTAGACAGTAAATGATAAAATTGGATTTGCATATCTGGCTCGGGTTGTAGTATATAAGGAATTTTTGAGTTGGTCTTAGGAAAGAAAGAAGCTTATGTGTATTGTTTTGTGAAAAACTTTTGTATTGCAAATAGGAATTAGAAGTGCTTCCATTCAGTGGATAATTGTTTAACTAGTTGACAAGAGATTTTCAAATTTTGGGGTGTTATAGAATCTTTTCTTATTGTAATAAATCTTTATATTTGGTATTCAAATTTTGATAGCGTATTGCACACAACAAAGTTTAGTGTATTTATCCTAATAATAATAAAAATTTTTCCAAATATGAAGATTAGTTACAAAGTCAGTGATCTATAACATCTCTCACTCCAATATTTTTACTGGCTCTAACCGTCATGAGGTCTAATGGTCTATAGATTTCCACTATTTGTCTTTTGCCATATAATTTTTTTTTTCCTTATAGCAAAGTATTCAAATGGGTTGGTTGTCAAAGTCTGACTTTGGGTTTCTTTTCCAATTGTGTTGCATTTTTTTTTTTGGGACAATCGAGGGTATCTAGATGTCTTTGAGTATCTAACTATTCTTTTGGGCATGTGCTATCTTCCTGTTCCACACACACTCGATTATTACAGGGAAGAATCCCTTGGGGTGCCCCTAATTATGATGCATTTAATTACATATTCAAATACTCATTTATTTAGGAGTATCTAAGGATCCTCATTATTCTGTAGTTAAATGAATATCAAGCATTTCTAACATTGCTTGGGTCATTTTTGATGCTTTGGGGGGCATTTTAGTCATTTACTAGGTTTCGGGGGTATATCGGTCTCTTTTTAGGTATTGGGGGTGTTTTGGACATTTTTTGTGTTTACGGGGGCATTTTGGTCACTTTTTCAATTTATGGGGTATTTTGTCTTATTCAAATAATCAATGGTATTTTGCTCTTTTTCTATGTTTTGGGGGGGGGGGGGGGGGGGTGGGGTTTATTTTGGTCTTTTTCTAGGTTTAGGGGAGTATTGGTCATTTGTTAATAAATCCCTATAGGTGACCTATTCCAGTGCTTTTCAAAAGCGCTGAAATAGGTCTCCATCATAAGGGAATGGGGTAATCCTATTCCAGCACTTTTCAAAAACACCAAGATAGGTTAATCATCTGCCAGCGCTTTCAAAAGCGCTGGGATATGTCTCTCCCATAAGGAAATGGAGTAATCCTATTCCAGTGCTTTTGGAGCGCTAATATAGGTGCACCCTATTCCAGCGCTTCCAGAAGTGTCAAGATAGGTCTCCATCATAAAGGAATAGGGTATCCTATTCCAACGCTTTTCTAAAACGTCGAGATAGGTTAACCCTCTACTAGCGTTTTCAAAAGCGCCAAGATAGGTCTCTCCCATAAGGGAAATGAGAAACCCTATTCCAGTGCTTTTGAAGCGTTGGGATAGGATACTTTCAAAAATTAAAGTAATTAAAAAAAAAAAAAGAAGATAAACCTAACCTATAGTGGTGGTTATAAAACGCTGCAATAGGGCTCCTTATACCAACGTTTTTGGAAAACTGCTGCTATAGGCCTCCTATTGCAGCGATTAATAAAGCACCGGTTTTGAGCTGCCGTAATAGGATTTCCTATACCAGCGGTTTCAAAAAGCGTTGCTACAGACTCCTCTATTACGGCGGTTTTCAAAGGTGCCTCGAAAAAAATGCTGCAATTGGATGAATTTTTTGTAGTGTTAGCTAAGGCAGATGACGTTGTTTATTGTTGTTTTAAACAACAGTTTTTACTATTTAAACAACATTACATGTATTTCCACATACTTTTTCATCCACACGTATTTTCAAAAAATACAAACAATGTTACTAGAACAACATTACCAAACGGTCTGTTTGGTTATATTGTTTAAACAACAGTTTTCGCTGTTTAAGCAACACAACACGTATTTTGACAATACTTTCATTCTACAATTCCTCAAATTTTTTTTTTTTTTTTTTGGAGAAATATGATAGGGTTTCATTCATTCTCAATTTTACTTTTATGTCTAGCGACGTCGTTTAAGTTTCAACATAAAATAAAAACCCTATAAAGCTTTGCTCCCCAAAAAACCAAACCCACACCCACTGTCACACTCACACACACAATCTTTCTCTCTCTATTCCCAATCAAAGGGAAAGTTCGTTTTTCTTGTATGTGAAGTGAGAATTTGATTTAAAGCTTTGATTTTTGATTTTTGATTTTTGATTTTTTTTTTTTCCTTTGGTGGAATACTTTGTAATTGTTCCATGTAAGATTTTCTTTTTCCACATTTTCAATTATACTAAAACTTTCCTTTTGACAGTAAAAGAAGCCTAGAATCTTCGCAAAAATAGTCGCTATATATGTTTCTTTTTGTTAGTTTGTTTTGTTCAAAGTGGCGGTTTTTGTCTTATTTGATTATTGCATTAAATTTGTTTGATATGGCAGAGCTGGAATAGGTTGAAAATCGAGGGTTTTCGAAATGGATATTGATTCTGATTCCGACAATTTGAATGTCAAGTCATCGGAGGAAGGTGCGGCAATGCAAAATGGATACTTCTAGTGCTTGCTTTTCTTACCGACATGCATCTATGGCATGGTTGTGTGAGAATGTGTGCATTTGGATGAGCTTATTTTTATCGAATTATGGCACGGCCGTGTGAGAATGTGTGCATTTGGATGAGCTTATTTTTATTTGTTTATCTTGTTTACGGTATAAAAGGTATAAAAGAACATTTGTCGCCTGAAAAAAAGTAGTGTTTTAGAAAGTTTGACGTTCTCTTTTTATTAAGGATGAAAATAAGTTGAACCAAATGAGTAATATGATGTCATGTCATCTATTCATTGTTACCTTATTATTATTTTTTTTTTTTTTGATGAACTATTCATTTGTTATTCAGGCAAAAAAAAAAAAAAAAAAAAAAATCATTTGTTACCTTGTAAATTGTATTGATCATTGTTTTCATAAGCTTGAGATATGATTGAAGTGTTTATATGGAAAAAAAAATTTTAAATTAAACACACACCGACCAAACTGCACTTGTAGGGATATATTTAACTGCATATATTTTTTAATTATTTTTTCATATTAGTTTATTATATTTAAAGAACCAAAACCCACACACACAATCTTTCTCTCTCTGTTCCCAATCAAAGGGAAAGTTCCTTTTTCTTGTATGTGAAGTGAGAATTTGATTTAAAGCTTTGATTCTTTTTTTCTTTTTTTTCTTTGGTGGAATACTTTGTAATTGTTCCATGTAAGACTTTCTTTTTTCACATTTTCAATTATACTAAAACTTTCCTTCTGACAGTAAAAGAAGCCTAGAATCTACGCAAAAAGAGTTGCTATATATGTTTCTAAATATTTTTGTTTGTTTGGTTTTTTCAAAGTGGCGGTTATCTCATTTGACTATTGCATTAAATTTGTTTGATATGGCAGAGCTAGAATAGGTTGAAAATTGAGGGTTTTGGAAATGGATATTGATTTTGATTCCGACAATTTGAATGTCAAGTCATCGGAGGATGGTGCGGCAATGCAAATGGATTCTTCTTACTCGTCAGCCGCTCAAGTAATTGCTCTCACTCAACCCCTCTTTTTTTGTTTCGTTTTTTTTTCCCCGTTTGTTTTTACATATGTTAATTTGTTTGGTTGCTGAGAAAGCGAAGGAAAAGTGTGGAATTTTACATTTTCAGTCAGTTTTGTTTTTATAGTTTTTTTTTTTTTTTTTTAAATAGTTCATTTTTCATGTGTTTAGTCTTTGTTTGGTTGTTGAGAAAACTTAGGAAATGAAGGAAAGTGTATGATTTTACATTTTGAGCGCGTTTATATATATATATATATATATATATATATATATTAGTTCATGTGTTTTATCTATGTTTGGTGGCTGAGAAAACAAAGGAAAGTAATAGGAACACAAAGACAAAGAAAAGTGTAGAATTTTACATTTTGAGTGTTTTATTTATTTACTTTAAATTAGTTTATTTTGTATGTGTTTTATCTCTGTTAGTTGTTTAGAAAACAAAGGGAAGCTTGTTTTTTGAGTGCCTTGTTGGCTCAGGTCCCAATTTTTATAAATATATATAAACCCATGATTCATAGATTCAGTATCTGATTTTTTGTTTTTGTTTTTGTTTTGTTTTTTGTTTTTTGTTTTTGTTTTTTTGTTTTTGTTTTTGTTTTGTTTTTGTTTTGTTTTTGTTTTTGTTTTGTTTTTTTGTTTTTTTAGTTTTCTGTCACACTTGTAGTCGTTGACTAAAGTAAGATTTAGCTTATTATTATTATTATTATTATTTGATGAATAGATTTAGCCTAATTTTGTTAGTTGGATGATGCACAGTATTGATTTTTCATTCATTGAATCTGTGTCAAAGACAAAGGGTAAAGAAAAAGAGGAGCTAGCTGAGACAATGGATAAGCTAAATATTGAGGGATCACCATCTGGGCAGGCTAGGACTTCGTCAACCAACTTCAAGAGAAAACTAGTTATCATCATTGTTGTAGGGATGGCAGGTGATTAAATTAACACTAACCAGTTTTGTTTAAAAGTAATATTGGTTGTCTTTTCGTTGATTTATATGGGTTTGGATTTTTGGAAACTTTTTGGTATGTTTACTGTTTGGAGATAAAGACTGAAAGATGTTATATGGATTTTCTTAGGGAGTGGAAAAACAACATTTCTTCATCGGCTGGTTTGCCACACCCAGGCTTTGAATATTAGGGGTTATGTGATGAACCTTGACCCTACAGTGATGACACTTCCATTTGGCATTAACATTGATATAAGAGACACTGTGAAGTATAAGGAAGTGATGAAGCAGTACAATCTAGGACCTAATGGTGGAATTTTGACATCGCTTAACTTGTTTGCTACGAAGTTTGATGAGGTAAAGCTTACATGTCAAATATCTGCTTTAGAGTAGATTTGTTATTCTAGCCTATGAGTTCTAGCTCAATTGATACTTTCTCCTCTCACAATGATGAGGTGGAGGGTGTAGTCATGTTTTAAGACCCATTGATTGTGCACATATCTTACCAATAAAAAAAACGTATATTAAACTGTTAGAACAACTCAATTGCTTAGCATGTCCAGCTTCACCTTTGCCATTAACGAGGCCTTGTTATGAGTCTTGTGACCTATAGAATGGGTGGTATTATAGCCATTTATAAGTGTCCTCTTTGGACTATCAAACTAATAAACATCCTGAAGAAATCTCTTGGAGAAAGGGTTAGATTGGAATTGGCTGGTCTAAGCATATAGATTGTACTTCTGGTTCAATATCTCTTAATTTGCATGCATAAGCCAAGCACTTTTCAGCCATGGATACTCTATGGTGATTATATATCTCTGGATTGGTTTATGTTCTCATTTCAAAATATTTTACTCTCATTTATTGTCTGTTACATTTTAGTATTTGTTGTATAATGATCTTTATGATGCCTTATATCAGTTTGTTTCTGTCATCAAGAAGCGAACAGATCAGCTTGATTATGTTCTTGTGGATACTCCTAGACAAATTGAAATATTTACTTGGTTTGCTTCTGGTGCTATTATTACAGAAGCTTTTGCTTCAACCTTCCCTACTGTTGTCACTTATGTAGTTGATACGCCTCGTTCCTCAAGTCCAGTTACTTTCATGAGCAATATGTTATATGCTTGTAGTATACTTTACAAGACAAGGTTGCTGGCATTCAACAAGACTGATGTTGCTCAACATCAATTTGCCTTGGTGGTTTGTTTTTATTTGACCCTTGAAGTACATAATTTACTTTGAAGTTACATTGTTTAAACCCTTGTGCTTCTAGCTTTCTACTTACCAGAAATATGGAAAAGAAAAAGAAGAAGAAGAGGAAGAAGAAGAAGAAGAAAGTACTAATGTTTCTGATTGCTGATAAATTTTGAACATGTCTTATGTTGGTGAACCTTTGGAACTAAACCCCAAAGTGCGAGCTAACAATTTCATTAGTCAAGCATGTAATATTAATATCAATATGTTTAGATCTTTTGAAGTCTATATACTAGTTGGGACTTTGTTTCAATGGTCAGAATTTGGGGTTTCACATAACGTATTTCCATTTATGATTTTCTACAATCTGTCAGTTTTTCTTCTCGAGTTACTTGTAATTGTTTTAAGTAGAGTGTTCATTGTATGTATTTTTTATTCAATAAAATTTTGATTACCTATATTAAAAAAAAAATGACTTATTCAGGTACCCAGTATGTTTGGTGCATTGAGAAGCTAAATTAGGGTAAACTCATTAGTGTTTGGGATCTCTGTAGTCTGGTTGAATTTGTATTACACAAAGTTGTGCATTTTCTATCATGCCAAATTTTGTTAGTGGTTCTAACAGAAAAATATAATGTTCATTTCTATCATGTTTGATTGCCAAGGTTATTTTGGAATTCTACCTTAGCTGGTTAGTCTTTTTTATTTATTTTTTAAAATTATTCTAAATAGTTTTGCTCCTTTCTTTTCAAAGCCAAATAATGAAATAAGAAAGAAAAAGTAAATATTATTTTCTAAAAATTTAAATTTGACTCTTCCTTTTGCCTCTTTTAAACCAAGTATTTGATATGATGGTCTAAATCTGATTCTCTGGATGCAGCTATTTTCTCACCCTTTGCTTGGGACACTGAGTTTTTCTCCATTCCCTTTGTCGTCTGGTTAACTTGTATATATATATATATGAGCAGATTTTGTTTTGTATTTATATCCTTGTCTTGAATGCTGATGTGCATGCAGTGGATGGATGACTTTGAGGCCTTTCACGTAGCAGTAAGTTCAGATAGCTCATACACATCAACTCTAACTCAGAGCCTTGCCCTTGTGCTAGATGAGTTCTACAAGAATTTATGGTTAGTTGGTGTGTTCGTTGTTTTTGGTGCTGGAATAGATGCCTTCTTCAAGGCCATTGAAGCAAGTGTCGAGGAGTACATGGAAACTTATAAGTAATGCTTGAATTTGATAAATGTTCTCCTTGCTTTTTTTGTTATAGTTCTATTGCTTGGGAATGCTATTGCTACCATAATGATCAGACTAAATAATCAAACTTTTATTACTTTGTTGCTTATTCTTGTTTGTGCAGGGCTGATCTTGACAAGAGATGGGCAGAGAAGCAACCTTTGGAGGAAGATCGTAGGAAGGAGAACTTGGATAAATTGAGGAAGGATATGGAGAAATCTAGGGGAGAAATTGTTGTCTTGAGCACTGGTCTGAAGGACAAAGGAGATAGGAGTAAAACCATGATGGATGAGGAAGATGAAGATGATGATGATAATGATTATGAGAGATTTACTGATGATGAAGCTGCTATAGATGAGGATGAGGACGAAGATGAAGAAGTTTCCAGATTCTCCTTTTAGTACAGCTTCAATGCTGACAAAATTTTCTCTAGCCAAAACTTTGTATAGAATTTTCATTAGTAACTAAAGTACTAAACCACTGATTTAATGGCATATAGTTTTGCATAACTTGTGATTCAACGTTTACAACACTCATTTTTGCGTAGGTAAGTTATTAAAGGTTCTGCTGTTTGGTTTGATATGGTATGCATAACTTTGTAATTGTATTCTGCTGCTGTTCTTGATTATTTAACCTGCCATTTACAAGTGAAATGTTGGATTTTGAACATGAAGGGTCTGTCATTGCATTTCAGTTGTGTATTTGTTATTGCATTATTGCACATGGAACGTCTGTTAAGAATGATGAATTCCAGATTTGACAGAGTTCCTATCAATTGTGGCACATTATGTTCATAGAAACTCTTGTTAGTTTGTTAAAGCTTCTCTACATACTTTCTAGTGCTTGCTTTTCTTACCGACATGCATATATGGCATGGCTATGTGAGAATGTGTGCATTTGGATGAGCTTATGGTTATGGCATGGCTTTGTGAGAATGCGTGCATTTGGATGAGCTTATTTTTATCGAATTATGGTATGGCCGTGTGAGAATGTGTGCATTTGGATGAGCTTATTTTTATCAGTTTATCTTGTTTACGGTATAAAAGGTATAAAAGATCATTTACTCTTTACTTGTATCATAAAACAAGTTTGTAATAAAACAAGTTTGCCAAATTGGGCAAGTTTGGTATTGTAATAGCACACAATTTGAATTTATTCTCAGTCATTGGTCATGAATTTTTCTTCTCTTTTGTTTTTTATAGGTTATTTTGAAATTTAAAATTATTTGAATTGAAAATATGAGTGCGAGCAATGAAGAACCTGAAACAATCTCACTTTATGATATGGTGGAAGATTTAGTACATGATGAGTTAGAAATAAATAAAGATCAAAATGATGTAGACTTGTCATTGAATGATTCAAATCAACCTTTTGCATGCAATAGGCATTTGGAACCATGTCTTAATATGGTATTTGATAAATTAGAG
This sequence comes from Quercus aquifolioides, assembly GCA_019022515.1. Classification (NCBI taxonomy): domain Eukaryota; kingdom Viridiplantae; phylum Streptophyta; class Magnoliopsida; order Fagales; family Fagaceae; genus Quercus; species Quercus aquifolioides. Next base: position 51,458,106 of record CM032333.1, read on the forward strand.
GTTGTTCATGCATGTTATAATGCATATGCAAGGTGAAAGGGCTTTGGCATACGAGTAAATCATACTCGAAAGACTAAAAAAGATAGAATATTGGTTGGTATTGAATATGTTTGTTCAAAGGAAGGGTTTCGTCGTAAACGTGATGAAGACACAAAAAGAATAGGTTCAGAGCATGCAGAAACAAGAGTGGGATGCAAAGAAATAATAGGTTTAAAGAAAATTGAAGATACATAGGTTGTGTGTAAGTTTATGGAGGATCATAATCATGAGCTTCTTACTCCTAAGAGTACAATCATGCTTCATGGGCATAGAGTGATAACAAATGTCCAAAGGAATCTTATAGATACACTTTATGAGTCAGGTATACCTCCAAGCAAGATAATGTCTGTGTTAAGTAAAAAATCCAGTGCTAATTATAATGTTGGATGTATTCCGGTCGATATTCAAAATTATTTGGGTAATAAAAGAAGAAAGTTGCTTCAAGATGGAGATGCCTAGGGAATGTACAAATAATTTATTGAGCATCAATGTAAAAATCGAAGTTTTGTTTATGCAGTTGAAGTTGATGAAAATGGGTACATGGGTATTTGCTTTTGGGCAAATGCTAGGTTAAGAATTGCATACCAATATTTTAGAGATGTCGTTACTTTTGATACTACATACCAAAAAAATACTTCTAAGATGCATTTTGTTCCTTTCACAGGGCTTAATCACCATCATCAATCTATGTTTGGATGTGCTTTGCTTGTGAATGAAACAACTGAATCTTATACATGGTTGTTGAAGACTTGGCTTAATGCAAAGCTTGGAAATCCTCCTTCTACAATTATCACAGATGGTGACAAGGCTATGGCTAAGCTAATTGCAAATGTATTGCCTAATGCAACTCATAGATTGTGTACGTGGCATATTTTACATAAAATTCTAGACCAGTTGTCCCATATATATAATAGATATCCACATTTTCAGGGAGAATTTCACCATTGCATCCATGATACACTCACCATTGAAGAGTTTGACTTAGAATGGAGTGAGATTATGGAGAAATATGGATTGGGGATAACGATTGGTTGGGAAGTCTTTATATGCGACGTGAAAAATGGGTTCCCTCTTACTTACGAAGGAAATTTTGTGCTGGGATGTCTACAACTCAAAGGAGTGAAAGCATGAATAAGTTTTTTAAAGATTATGTTTGTTCAAGTTCAACGATAAGTGACTTTGTGTATTAATATGACCAAGCTTTGAATGTACGTTATCTTAAAGAGAAAGAACATCATGTAAAGACAAAAAAATCAATGCCAATTTTGAAAACATGTTACAATATGGAAGCAGAGGCAGCAAAAGTTTATACAAGAAAGATGTTTATGAAAATTCAAGAAGAGTTATTTTGTAGTAAAAAATACAAGGCATCCAACTATTGTGAAGAAGGAGTGAAGAAGATATATAAGGTGGTAGCTCATGGGAAAGAAAGTCCATTTTATGAAGTGTCACTGGATATTGTTGAGATTAAAACTATTTGTACATGCCATATGTTTGAGTTTGTTGGAATTATTTGTAGGCATATTTTTGTTGTTTTTGTGAAGAAATTTCTTGTGCACTTTCTTCCATCACATTATATTTTAGAAAGATGGACAATTAATGCCAAGAAGCGCATTGTACATGACATATCTAGTGATGTGGTATAGGTTGAGCCACAAATTTCTTCTACCTTGATGAGAAATAGTTTGATGCTTCAATTTTTGGAAGTTATAGAGGCAAGGTCACAGTCAGAGAAGAAATACAAGTATCTTGGACAAACTTTACAAAAGGTTCATGAGGAGCTTCTAGCCATGCAAGATGTATGTGATGTTGATGATTTAGGAAGTCCTAATAATACTACATTCCCTTTGTCTCAAAGCTTTTGTCTCCAAATGCTACACTTTCTCTTCCCTTTGTCTCAAAGCTTTTGTCTCCACATGTTCCTTCAAAGGGAAGGCCTAAAGCTTTGAGACAAAAGCATCTAAGAGAAAAATAATTAACGAAGAAGAGAAAGTGTAGCATTTGCAAAGAAACGGGCCATGTAACAATTCCTCACAATTATTTAAAATATCCAAGCTAATGTATTACTTTGATCTAAGTTGCTATTTCTATCAAAAGAAAAAAGTAGCCAGGAATTTTATATGGCTGAGAATTTCTTATAGATAAACATTATATTTGATAATCAACCATAGGAAAGATAGAAAAGAGTTTAGGAAAATTTTTATACTACTTATTATTCCTCCAGTGTTTAAATTCAAATATTCTAATCATCAACAATTCATTACCAAATATTTGATAATCAAATACAGCTATATCTAATTATCAACAATTCAAATATGGATATACATGCAACAACAATCCTTATATGCAAAGCATCTCATGCAATCTCCTTGGCTAATCCACTCCACCCTTCACACAAGTCATTCCCACCTTCAAACATAGCAATACATAACAGTTTTATCACTCGCATATTTCAATTTGATCACTCAAGTGCTTTGTAGTACTAAAGTTTCATTTCTTGGCCAATAGTAGCATTCAACAAAAGATATAGGCCAAAATCTGAGACATGATGACACATTTGTGATATTCATTGCTTCCATCTACCAATTTTAGACACAAATCTACTTTCATTAAAAAAATAATAATAACAACAAAATAAATAAATAAATAAAAACATCTTTTATTTGGCTGCATAGAAATGCAGCAATTTTTAGCAATAAGTGCCTTAACCTGAGACTACAGTATCTATGTTTAAGTCATGCAATGGAAACTTTTGCCTACAAGAATCCTATTTATAGGACTATAATAAGCGTAAACTTATATCAATTTAGGTAGGAAACCAAAACTAATTCTCTAACAGAACTCTAATAGATTCACGTTCTCTTTCATACATGTTGTACTGTTTTCTCAATAAAGTTACTATTACCTATTTAAAAAAAAAAAAAAAAATTGACAGCCTGTAATCAGTAATTGAACACCTGAATCCCAAATCTAACATACCTAAAACAATTCTATACACAAAAAAACAGATTGACCCAAAAAAATTCAACAAATTTTGAAGCCCATAGAGACTAAAAATATACTTCATTTTGCTGTTGTACTAGTATTGTTGTTGGTGGCGGCAGAGGCAGAGCTGTTATTGTTGCAGTTGCTTCTTTTTCTATAGTCCTATTGCTAGGCCTAACCATAAACTATGTGCGTCCAATGACTATTTTCCAAGATTTATCACCATTATACCTAGGCAAAAGTGCCTCAAGGGGAAGAAATCTAGAAATGAGGGGGGTTGCTCTGATGCCTTTAGGTTTTAAGGCCAACCTACAAATAGTTAGTTGCATCCAATGACAGTATGATCACACAAAAACAATACTCAAACAACAAGATCTATTAAAAAATGCAACCTACAAATGGTACATCTCATGAATCTAAGGTTCAACATTCATCAATTCATTAGACAACATTCACCATAAAAATAATTGTGGAGAGGCATTTAGCACAACAATAGTTCAGATCTAGATGACATTAAAAGAAAAAAGAAAAAGATGAAGCAAGCGATAAAAAAAAAAATATTAACAAGTGAGGGAAAATTACTCATTACAGGAAGGGAAGAGTTCTTGGCACTGTGAGTGGTATAGACTGATAATAGCTTAATTTTGCATATTTATATCATTATTAGAAAGCATTATCATACTTATTTTGAGTTAATTCATGCATTTTATATTTGGTTTTCGAATAATACTGAATAATCAATTTTGTGCTTAATTAAATTTTAATGCGTGAATTTGTCTTTGTAGGAGAATGGAATTAAATAAGTGAATTTGTGCAAAGAAGAAGGCTAATGGACTTTACTTTTAAAAAGGCCATAATGAATTTAATAAGGACAACCCAATTAAATTTAAGTCCAATTGGAGTAAGGAATCAAAGGAAATTTGCTCCAAATCCAAGTCCAATTCGGATTAGGATTCCAGCCTGCGTACCAGTTAGTATTTTGGGCATAAATTTCAGCTTAGATCTCAAATTGATATGATTCAAGTTGGGCTGGAAATTTAACTTAAAGGGCTACAACTTTGTAGTTTACCAAAAATCCGAATTCTAATGATAAATGGGCCGAAAATGTCGGTTAAATGAAGCCTGAAAACTTGAGATTTTCTCCAAATGGGAATTCAATTTGTAATAGGATTCCTTGACCTATTTAAAAGCGCTTTAGGGAAAAATTCAAAAGAGAGCTGCTGTAGAACATAATTTAGGTTTTTTATTATTTTTTTTTAGAGTTTTATTTGTGTTATGACTTGCTAGAAGCTTTGCTAAGGCAAGAGGTGAAACTCAACCGTTTATTGGTATGTTCTTAACAATTATTTTATGGTCTTAATGCTTACATTCTTATGTTTTTGATTGATTTACTCATCTAGAAAAGTGTTTAGTTCTATATAATTCTTTGATTTATCATAGACTCTAGGCATATTAATTGCTTAATATTCCTTGTGAACTAATTCACTAGTTTTGTTTTACCTAAAATCAATCAATTTCATAAAATTACATGAGACAATTAATTCTTGAGTTCTTATTGTTAAATCATCAGACTAAGATCATCCTTCATATGAATTTTAGTTGAGTTATAAAATAAATATTATTAAGACTACCAATAGATGTGTTGGGTGTGGATCCCTAAACCTTAGCACCCTAATATATTGTTATTTTCTTTCAATTTAAATTACCTTTACTAAACCATCAAAATCTCTTCAATTAAACTTTATTATTTTAGTTTTATTCTCTTGTGGTTTGCTAATCAATTCTCTTTTCCTTGTGGGTTTGATCTTGGACTTATTGAATTATTATTTCGCGACAATCCTACACTTGGGAGCATTATTTAAGTCACAGCATAGACTATACCATATAATTTCCAAGCATGAAAGTGCATACTAGAGCATCTTTAGTTTGTACACTATATGAGTATATCCCTCGGGATAACATTTCACATGACATTTAAGCATTTTCACACGAAAACATTACAAAAGAAACTATATTCAATTAAAAAAAACTTTAATTACCCTAAAGGAAAAATTCTCATATACACAAATGGCAAAGCACCAGGTTACCCAAATAAATTCAACAAATTTAACATACTCAAAACACCACCAAAAATTTCTATAGTTTTTTGACATGCCCAGGATCCCAAATCTCAATAAAAAATTCATCACATATTGTCTAATACCATTAGTTACAAAAGAATCTAGATGCTAAAAACTCAATTTTATGTATTTACTCCAAAACAACAGGCAAAGCAATACAGGAGATCCAATTATATAGAAAACCTCAAAAAAATAAAATAAAATCATAACCTAAAAGGGAAGTACACAATAATCATGATTTGGAGTTGAAATAAAAACCATAAGAACCCAAGCTAGCTGAAAAAAAAAAAAAAAAAAAAAAAAAAAAAAAAAAAAAAAAAAAAAACTTTTTTATTTTAGGTTTGAACCTAATCCAATCAAAATCCTTGAAAATACCAAAAAAAAAAAAAAAAAAACAGAAAAATTCATACCAAAACAACAAAATACATACCAATATGAACATATTGATATCCAAAAAATAACCCAAACCCATCAAAATTTCGAAACCTAAAGTTTGGGGAAATAACTAATCAAACAATAAAAACAAATCATAAAAGAACAAACCTTGAGGTGGTGCAGCAGCGCTTGCTCTTGACGACGTGTGTAACGGTGCCAGCAATGGGGTGGAGCTTCGGTGCTCAAAGGAGAGGATGAGATGGAATGGGTTTAGGCGTTGGAGTTGTTCTTCAGGTCTGAATCGTCTGATACGTGTTTGAGGATTTTGAGTTTAATTGAGATATAATTGTGTGTGCTAGAGTGTATTAATTTTTCAATATAAATATGGCATGACATTCATTTATTGGTGGCATAAATTAGCCCCTTTACGCTAGCTTCTGACTGAAGGTTTACTATATTTCAAAAGGTGCTCTTTGGGATGGCAAAAAAAACTCAACCCGCGAGTACCCGACTCGACCCGACCTGCGAAATAGTAGGGTTGGGCTTGGGTTTTTAAAATAAAACCCGAAGCGTGTTTGGGTCATGCGCGGGTTTTAGTGATACCTGCCTCGAACCCAAACCCGAACTTGACCCGTGGAGACAAAATTACAAAAAACCCCACCTATATATATACAACCTATACCAACCCTAACCCTAAATCCCTAATCTTATAAACTCTTCTCTAGTTAGCCTCCCCTCACCTTACTCTCCCTCTCATTCCCTCATGCCTCATCGACCGACTTCACTCTTTGCGTCTCTAGTCTCCACCTCGACGTCAAGGCCAGCTCTCCTTCACAGGCCAACTCGACAAGCTCTCACCAACCCACCCTTGACTTTCTCAGTCCCTTACGCCTCAAGTCACCTCTCTCACTTTCACTCTCATTTTCTCTAAGCCACCCCTCACCCAATAACCCTCACCCTCACTCTCATTCACTCACTAACCCACCCTCGCCCTCACTTTCATAACGTGGTGGTTGCTGTTTGTCACGGAGGAGCACAAATCTCGTGGTAGTTGTTGTTTGTCACGGAGGAGCATGGAGGTTAGATCGGAGAGAGATGTAACCTTTGGTGATGATTGGAGGAGCCCTTGGTGGTCTGAGTTCTCCATTTTTTTTGGTTCATTTTTTTTTTTTTTTTGGGTTCATTTCCTCTCTCAAAGTTGTGAATGTCAAGGTTTTACATTTAAAAAAAAAAAATTCATTAATGAATGTTTATTATTTACAATCTATTTTGTTGTTAAATGTGAGTTTGTGTTTATGTTTGTGTTTGTGATAGGATTTGTGTTTATGTTTGTGATTTTGAAAGAGAAAAACATAAATCATCAGGAAAATGTAAAATTGAGTTTTTTTATTTTATTTTATTTTATTTTTTTATTTTAAAGATTGGGTTGGATTAGGGGCTTTAGATTAGGCCCAGAAGTGGCTGGATGGGGCTTGTGAGGGCCCAATGAGGCGAGTTTGGGGTTTTAAAAAAAACCTGTTTATTAAATGGGCCGAGTTCAGGTAGCGGGGGTGGGCCCACGGGTTGGGTTCGGGTATCAAAAAATCTGCCACAAACTCGACCCGTTGCCATTCCTAGATGCTCTTCTATGTGTACGGTAGCACAAGTAGTTCTCTCTCTCTCTCTCTCATATTTGTATTGTGATCATAGTTTATTATCGTTGTAAGAATTTGTAGGGTTAATATTGTGTTGAAAATTTGGATTTTTTTAAAAACTTGGTAGTACATGATATTAGGCCAAATCTAAAGAGTGATTTTTGTATTTCACCCTTGAAATAAGCAATATATAACTTCATACTCTGCTAATTGTCAACCAAAGGTGTGTCACCAACTATTTGGTTGCAAACACACGAGGATTTTTGTTTGTTGGAGGGTGGAGGTTGTTGATAGGTTTGCTGTTTGGTTAAAAAAAAAAAAAGAATATTTTAATATAATGGAGAAAAAATGGAGTTTGTTGGAGGACGTATTCAAAATCGTAGGTATGTACAATAGAAAAATGGATTTTCAAAAAAAAGTTTTAATTAGAACTTTGTTAAGTTCGTTGTCAATGCTCTTACATAATCAAAATTCAAAGACGATAATAAGAGCTCGTGCTTGAGTTGAATATTATCTCGTACTTGAGTTGAATTCTCTTATTGGTTTTGGGTGTTTTGGGTAAATTTTACAACTCTAAGTTTAATTAGCACATTCTATATAACATTTAAAAATGAAAAGACAGCCTTACTGTTGAAAGAAGCATTCATTCACATCATCAATTCATCACCCTCAGAATCGTCATCTATTAATAAGTATTTTAACTATCTTTGAGTGTACTTTAGCTGCCTCTTCAACGTGCCAGATGAGATTTTGGTTATCACATAAATAAGCAGTGTCAATGGCGCCATAATGACCATCGACTCCACACTACGTGGATGATTGGATGAATATATTAGTGATTTCTAATTTTTCATCTCACTCAAAACTTTAGTTATATCCCCTTTCAACCTTCCCAACTGTTTTGACGAATAACTTCCTTACATAAGTCTTGGAAGAATAATTTTCCATGTGTGGATATTAAGTAGGTGTATATATATCCGTCTCAAATAGTTGATAACTTATTTACAAAATGTCTTGGAGGACTTAATTTTCTATGTTGGATATTTAATAAAAATTGCAAAAGTTCGATGCTTTTTTAATTAATTTGTTCACCCCAGGAAATTTTGTTGACTATAAAGGCTTGTTTGGATTGAGAGAAGAGGAAGGAAGAATGGAGGAAAGTATAATAGAGTTGGCCAAAAATAGACTAATTTTACTTTACTCCACTCTACTCCCTTCAATCCAAACAGACCATAAGTTTAGCTCCAAAAGTTGAGAAATTTTGTCATCAAACTATAGTACCAGATAATATCATATCTTCTAGAAGATATACTCTTGGATTTATATGAAACTTTTGTTTTTTTAAGTATGATTGGCACAAATATTTTTCACCACACTAATGTACTTTGTTGTTTACCGTTAATGCACGTACTATATGGCCTTAAAAGTTAAAACACTTTGCCAAGATTATAATCACTAACTTTTAACCGTAGCCATTTGAATGTATTAAACTTGCCCAAGTCAACTGATCTATCACTAAGTTTTACACTTTTATGTAGTGGAAAAGAAATGTGCTAGCAATTATTGCAGGTGAGAAATTATTCACTTTATCGCAACCATCACACTATATTTTGAACCCTAAAATGAAAGCATAATAAATTATAAATTATTAATTCATTGAATATTAACAATAAAATGTTTAATTATCAATAATGATCATTATCACTTGGTGGCCACAGCGTGTGCCAATATTGGTGCCACACCATAGTGACACTCCCATTGCACCCTTGCTTTTTTAGTGCTCAGTTGCATTCTATACCACGCAACTACACCTTATAAATAGCACCTCAGCTACACATTCCTTCATTGGTCCATGAACGTTCTCTAACAGAATATATAGGCTGGTATATTATTCTATATCATATATATCTTTCATATATATATATATAACCCTAGTTTAATTTCAGTGCTAAGTTTTATCATTTAGTTTTGTTAAACAATAATCTTTATTAACATGCATCTGGGTCTTTTTAATTTCAGGGTTTGCTAGACAGATTGATCATTATAAAGACCGTGCTTGCACTCTTTGTTTCATTCCTCTTGATCATTGCTTCTCTGCAAGCCAATGCAGAGACTCTCAAAGTGGGTGAGCGTAGGCTTAAGGCCAAGCGTCAGCTCCTAAACGAAGCCACAAACGTTAATCGAAAGCTTAGCGTTGGTGCTACAAGCACTGAATCAAAGGACCAAATGGCCCAAGCCGCCAACCAGGGCACAGCTACAAGCACTGAAACTGAGATAGACAGCAACACTAACAACGATCCTGATGATGTGAACCGAACCTATGGGAACTATGGACATGCTACTAGAAGTGGCAGTGAATCTCACCATTATTTTTGTTAACGTGTATTATAGTGTTGTGGGCTTTAGGCCCAACTAGATTACTTGTATAGTACACTCTTACTTGTACTGCACTCATATGCCTCATATATAAAGACACTTATGTACATTTTTTCATATGAAATACAATACATTTATTCAGTATTTCTAATATGGTATGAGAGCCATTACTCTAGTTTTCTTGTGTTTTGCAGTCTTGTCTTTATTGGTATTTTCCGCTGCCTTAACTTCTCTGGTCAGTAAACCTTTCTTTTTGGTGCCCTCTCTTGACTGCTTCGTCGTCGACAGAGGTCCTCAAGGTTGAATCTTTGCCGCCAGAAGCTCGCTCTTCGCCACAAAGATCACTGCCCTCATCGGATCTTCACTTCAAACCTCCGATCAGAACACAAGATATATCACCGTGTAGATCGTCGCCCGATCTACTCATCCCCGCCAGAATCGTCGTCATAGGAAACTCCACGCGTAGGTTGAAAATCAGCGAGATCCATTCACGTGCTACATGCGCCCTTACGCGCCAGAAGAAGCTCGGCACGTCCATATCACGCGCTACACACGCCACACGTGCCACTGGGAGTCTCGCTAACATCAACCATGACATCATCAACTGACACGTTAGCCTTAGCTAACTCATCTGCTGACGTCAGCACTAGCTGATTGCTGACATCATTCTACCTACGTCATCATTGACTTATGTCACAGTTGACCGTTGACTATTTGACAGTTGACCATGACTTTTGGGGTTGACCGTTGACTTTTTGGTCAAGTTTGACTTTTTGCAGCTCAGGTGCTCCTTACCCAGTTTTTCGCGTAGATTTCATTTTTGTAGTCAACTTTTGCATATTTTGCTTCTAAATGAAGAATAAGGACATGTCTTCTTCTTGTTACAATAATCGTCATCGACAATCCAGCAAACGTTTTTGCAATTTTTGCAAACGTTTTGGCCACAATATTGAGACTTGCTATCATTGCAACAAATTAGCTGTGTCAGTTTCTGCTGCTACTATTGCTAACACTGAGAGTGTCCAACCAATGGCTCCCGTCTCTGCACAGTCTAAGTCTTCTAGATCCACTTTCACCATTTCCAGAGATGACCTTATAAACATCATCGCTAATGTCATTCGTATGGTTGGTAATGCATCTTATTCCTCTTCTCTCTCAGCTTTATCTAGTATGTCTCCTACCTCTTGGCTTATGGATTCTGCTTGTTGCAATCACATGACACCTCACTCATCCTTATTTTCTGACCTTAAACCTGCACCACACCCTTTTAATATTCGCACAGCAAATGGTTCCATAATGTCTGGTCATAATATAGGTTCTGTTTCGACCTCCAACCTCTCAGTTCCTGGAGTCTTTAATGTTCCTAACCTTTCTTACAATTTATTTTCTGTGGGACAATTAGCTGAGTTGGGTTATCGCATTACATTTGATTATTCTGGGTGTATTGCGCAGGATCTGAGGATGGGACAGGAGCTTGGGACTGGTCCCAAAGTTGGGCGTATGTTTCTTGTGGATAACCTTCGTCTTCCACTTGTTGCTCCTGTTTCTGCTCTGCAGTTTCTTCTACTCCTTCCCTTGCACTTTGGCATGCTCGACTTGGTCACGCATCTTCCTCTCGGGTACAACAATTGGTTTCTAGAGGTTTGTTAGGTTCAGTGTCTACAGAAAATTTTGATTGTGTTTCATGTCAGTTAGGAAAACAACCAGCTTTGCCTTTCAATACTAGTGAATCAATATCCACTGATATCTTTGACCTTATTCATTCTGATGTTTGGGGGCCTTCCTTTGTCTCTAGTATTGGTGGGTCTTGATATTTTATTGTCTTTGTTGATGATTACTCTCGCTATAGCTAGATTTTTAATATGAAACATCGCTCTGAATTATTGCAAGTATATTCCAATTTTGCAAAATTAGTTGAAACTCAATTTTCCAAACGTATCAAAATTTTTCGATCTGATAATGCTCTTGAGTACACTTAATATACTTTTCAAGCTATTTTGCATTCTTGTGGCACTGTTCATCAACTAACTTGTCCAGGTACCTCTCAGCAAAATGGTAGAGCCGAATGAAAACTTCGTCATATTTTTGACACTGTTCGTGCTCTCCTTCTCTCTGCCAAAGTTCCTGCCCCTTTTTGGGGCGAAGCTGCTCTTTATGCTATTCATGCTATTAATCGCATTCCAGCCCTGTTATCCAAAATCAAACTCTATATGAGTGCCTTTTTGGGTCACCTCCAGACTATCACCACCTTCACTCCTTCGGTTTTGCTTGTTTTGTTCTTCTTCAGCCATATGAGTATAACAAACTTGAGCCTCGGTCAAGACTTTGTGGTTTTCTTGGCTATGGCGAAACTTAAAAGGGGTATCAGTGTTATGATCCTATCTCTCATCGTCTTCGTATCTCCTGCAATGTTGTCTTTTGGGAACATCACTCCTTTGTCGAGCTCTCTCACTTCCATGCCTCCCTATCTTCCTCCTCTATTTTAGATCTTTTTCCAGATGAGGCACATATTCCTTCTGTAGCTGCTCCTGATCCTTCTATAGTTGCTTTTGATTCTCCTATAGACTTCTCTGTCCAACCACCAGATACCTTTGATCCCTTTCCTAGTTCATCCTTTAATGAACAGGTGGAAGACGCACAGGTTGAAGACAAGCTACCCAACCCTGAGCTTGGGTCCCATGCTCCTGCTCCGCCTGAAGATCTTGCACAAGACATTCCACCTCATCACTCAATTCGGGTAAGATCCATTCCTACACATTTACTTAATTATCATTGCTATATTGCCCTTGCTACACTACACGAGCCTCAAACCTATCGTGAGGCTTCCACTGACTCTTTATGGTAGATTGCAATGAAAGAGGAACTTGATGCATTATCTAAAAACCATACTTGGGATTTGGTGACTCTCCCCTTTGGGAAATCTGTGGTTGGTTGTAAATGGATCTACAAGACTAAGACTTGCTCTGATAGATCCATTGAACGCTACAAAGCTCGTCTTTTTGCAAAAGGTTTTACACAGGAATATGAAATTGATTATGAAAAGACCTTTGCTCTGGTTGCTTATCTCATCTGTTCATGCCCTCTTAGTTGTTGCTACTGCCAGTAAATGAGACATTTTTCAGATGGATGTCAAAAATGCATTCCTTAATGGGGATTTAAGTGAAGAAGTTTATATGCAACCTCCTCCTAGTCTCTCTGTTGAATCAAATGAGGTTTGTCACCTTCGACGTGCACTTTATGGCCTTAAACAAGCTCCACGAGCTTGGTTTGCCAAATTCAAATCTACCATCTCTTGCTTGGGTTACATGGCTAGTCATTATGATTCTGCCTTATTTCTTCGTCACACTGACAAAGGCACTATTTTACTTCTTCTATATATGGATGATATGATTATAACTGGTGATGACCTCAGTGGCATTTAAGAACTCAAGGATTTTCTCAGTTAGTAGTTTGAGATGAAAGATCTTAGACATCTCAGCTACTTCTTGGGTCTTGAAATCACTCATTCTACATATGGACTTTATATTACTCAAGCCAAGTATGCCTTTGAACTCTTATCTCGAGCTGGACTTACTGATAGCAAGACTGTTGACACTCCAGTTGAGCTTAATGCGCATCTGACTCCGTCAAGGGGGAAACCATTGTCTAATCCCTCTCTTTATAGACGCTTGGTTGGCAGACTAGTTTATCTCATTGTCACTCACCTAGACATTTCCTATGCTGTTCACCAGGTGAGCCAGTATCTGTCTACTCCACGATCGACCCACTATGCTACTATTCTGCGCATTCCTTGATACCTAAAGGACACTCTCTTCCATGGTCTTTTCTACTTTGCTCAGTCTCCTCTTGTTCTCCGTGCATTTTCTGATGCTGATTGGGCAGGAAATCCTACCGATCATAGGTCCACCACTAGTTATTGCTTTCTTCTTGGTTCTTCTCTGATTTCTTGGCGAAGCAAGAAACAAACTCATGTGGCCCGCTCCAGTACTGAAGCAGAATATCGTGCCCTTTCTGATACTACATCTGAGCTCCTTTGGCTACGATGGCTTCTCAAAGACTTAGGTGTGTCCAAATCCTCTGCTACTCCTCTTTATTGTGACAAATAGAGTGCCATTCATATTGCTCACAATGATGTCTTCCATGAACAGACTAAACACATCGAGATCGATTGTCATTTTATCTGTTATCATCTTGTCCATGGTGCCCTCAAACTGATCTCCGTCTCTTCTAAAGATCAACTTGTAGATATCTTCACCAAGTTACATCCTAAGGCATGTCTTCGTCTCTTAATTTTTATTGGATCAACTCACATGTATCTTCTAATAAATAAATTCAAAGGAAATAATAGACTGAATCAAACAATATATATCAAACCCCTGGCCTCATTGTTCCGAAGATATTGGTACCAGCCAATTAATTTTTGTTACTTATTAAATGATCCTTTTGAGTTGTACATATAATATTCGAAGGTCCTAGATCATCCAAAGTGGTAATTAGAATGATGAGAAGCAATTAACGATCGAACTGATAGTGCAAGGCTGAGAGCTTTTTATTAAGATGATCATGAAACAAAAAAGATCAAAGATTTTGATGTATAATAATGGTTGTGTGTATATATATATATATATATATATTTTAGAATCAAAACTGTGAAACTTCATTAAGGTAGGCTCTCAAGATTAGCCAAAAATACAGATTCAAGGTTTGGTGGTACTTCTTCCATCCAAATGGACATACTAGGAGGTATAATTGCTCTCCTTGCTAATGAATGTGCTAACTGGTTACAATGTCTCCTGACAAAAGATATATTTGCTTTTGAGAAGTGGGACAACAAAAAAAGAATATCAGCTGCAATGTTTCCGTAGTGGGTTAGCCTGTTGCCTCCATTCATCAGGTTCTTTATAAGGAGCTCAGAGTCACCTTCAAGAACTATATCATCAAAGCCAAGTTCCAAAGCAAATTCTAAAGCTCTTCTAGCCGCCAGCGCTTCCACCTCGATGACTGATGTTGGTAGAGGTATTTTTTGAGTTAAAGACGCCATAATCAGCCCAGCATCATTTCGGATTACCACACCAATCCCAGCACTATCTTTGTCTACAAATATTGCGCCGTCAAAGTTTATCTTAAACCCATTAGCATCAGGTGCTGTCCAATGTGATGTTGCTCATCCATGGGGGTGTGAAGATTGCTCGTTGGTAGTTTCAGACCCCGTCAACTGTTCCTGGGCAAACTCCAAAACTTTGTCAAGTGGTAAGGTAGATTTGCCGAGGTGTAGATTGTTGCGCCTATTCCAAAGTGTCCACAGTACAGCTGCAAACAGCTCCGGCTCTTTGTTTCCTGCAAAAATGAAATCAAACACGTCAATAAAAGAGGAGCACGTATGGAGCGTGCCATGGTTCCACTCTGGCCGTGTGCACCATAAAGGTTTCAGGTTGGACAGTGCAACAAGGCATGCACAACATCTTCTTGGTGCATTTTACACCTATCACAGGTGGCTGTGGTGATGATTTTACAGCGGACCAGGTTTATTTTAGTGGGTAGAGAGTCTTTGCAAGCTCTCCAGGCCAGATGCTTCACTTTGTTTGGAACATTGAGACCCCAAATCTTCTTCCACAGTGGCTTCAAGGCTTCATTCTTAGATGGACCAGGTTGCTTACCGAGATACTCTTCATACAAAAATTTGTACCCGAATTTAACAGTGTAGATACCATCGGGGTTGGAAGGCCAAATCAAAACATCCTCTTGAATCGTCCTATAGAGGGGGATATTTTTTATGATACTCACTTCAAAAGGATAGAAGATTTTTTCTAAAACATCTTCCCTCCATACTTTCTACTCTTGGTCTATTAGATCACTGACAAAGGTAATGGTGTTGTCCTCAATCTGTGGTGACAGTAGCTTTGGGTTAGCTTTGATTGGCAGCCAGTTATCTCCCCAGATGTGAACTGAGTTCCCCGAACCAATTCTCCACCTACTCCCCCGTTTAATTACATCTCTTCCCTGCATAATACTCCGCCATGCGTAAGAAGCATTTGTAGGTATTTTGGCCTCCATCACTGATGTATTGGGAAAGAATTTGGCTTTAAAAACACGGTAGAATAAGGAGTTTGTGTCATGAAGCAACCTCCATGTGTGTTTTGCCAAAAGTGCATCATTAAAAAGGGAGAGATTTTTAAAACCCATACCACCTTGAGATTTAGGCTTACACAAATCTTGCCACTTAACCCAATGAACCTTCCTATTATCACCCCTTTGACCCCAAAAAAATCTGCATATCATCATTTCAATGTCATGGCAAAGTGTTGAAGGGAGCTTAAAGCAAGCCATGGTATAGGTAGGGAGGGATTGTGCAATGGCCTTAATGAGGATCTCCCTTCTTGCTTAGCTGAGGAGTTTTGCTTCCCAACCTTGAATCTTTTTCCACACCCTTTGTTTGATGTATGTGAAGCTTTCCTTTTTATTACGTCCAACAAGAGAAGGGAGACCTAGGTATTTCTCATATTGTTGGACCACTGGAACCCCAAGCATCTCGTTAATAGCCAATTGGGTTTCTTCGGAAGTTGATTTACTAAAGAAAAGGGTGGTCTTTGCTCTATTAATTTGCTGCCCTGTTGCCCTCTCATATTTAGCCAAAACATTGCGCAAACTTTGGCATTCCTCTATCTTGGCCCTGCAAAAGACGAGGCTATCATCTGCTAAAAGGAGGTGCATTAGTTTAGGCCCATTACGACAAAGTGAGACCCCTCAAATATCTCCATTATTGGCTGTACTTCTAATCAACCCATGTAAACCCTCAATACACATGAAGAAAAGGTAAGGAGACAGTGGGTCGCCTTGCCTTAATCCTCTAGATGGAGTGATGTGACCATGGGGCTCCCTATTAATCAAGACCAAATATGAGGTTGTGGTGATGCATGCCATCATGAGTTTCACCCACCTATCATGGAAACCCAACTGCACCAAAACTTTCTCCATATATGCCCACTCCACCCTATCGTAAGCCTTGCTCATGTCGAGCTTCAAAGCCATAAAGCCCGACTTACCCTTAGTATGGTTCCTCATGTAGTGCAAAGTTTCAAAGGCCACCAGAATATTATTTGATATCAGCCATTCAGACATAAAAGCACTTTGGTGCTCTGAGATAAGCTGAGGCAAAACATCTTGCAAACGGTTGGTTAGAACTTTAGCAAAAATTCTATATAACACGTTACTCAAACTTATGGGTCTAAATTCTGACACATATTTCGGGTCCTTCACTTTTGGGATCAAAGTAATAAAAGAATGGCAGAGTGCAGGAGGTAAAACACCTGAATTTAAATAATGTAGGATAGAATGTGACACATCAGAACCAAGCAAAGACCAATAACTTTGATAAAATAAAGGGGGCATACCATTCGGGCCGAGTGCTTTCAAAAGGACCATTTGTTTCAAGGCAACTTCCACTTCTTCAATTGTGAAGTCAACCATAAGCTTTTCATTCATTTCATTTGTCACCACTTGAGGAATTAAGTCTACCACCTCCTCAAAATTGCTAGGATTAGCCAAAGTGAAAAGGTTTTGGTAGAAGTCCACAATAGTGTCATTTACTTGAGCTTGCCGAGTGCACCATCTGCCTGAAGCATCATATAATTGTGTAATATAATTTCTTCCTCTTCTTTGAGATGATTCGCTATGGAAAAATTTAGTATTACGGTCTCCATCCTTGAGCCACATAACCTTAGATCTTTGTCTCCACATTTTGGCTTCTTTATCGAGTAGTACATTCACCTCACCTTCCAACCATTTCATGCATCTAGGGTCTCCAGTCCGAACAGGCCTCTGTTTTGCCTCCTTCAATTGCTTTTTTTTTTTTGCTCTAATTATTTTCGGACACTGCCAAAACTTTTCCTATTCCAACGGGTCAGCTCTTGTCCACATCTATCAATCTTTTTTAACACCCTTGTATCCCATGGTTCAAAAGAATTCTCACTCCAAATAGCCTCAATTGTCTCACTACAACCTTTATCGCTCATCCACATGTGTTCGAAACGAAAAGGTTTTTTGAAGCTACAATCCATACCTTCAGGTGAGATACACAGAGCCTTATGATCAGAAGCGATTACGTCTAAGTGCAACACTTTCGTACCTGGGAACATTGAGAACCATTCATTGGTGGCCATGGCACAGTCAAGCCTCTTCCAAACTGTGAACTCAGCAAAGTGTTTGTGCCATGTAAAGGGAAAGCCCACGAATCCTAAGTCCATGAAACTACATTCATCAAGAGCATCTCGAAACAATTGCATTTGATGGTGAGGTCTTGGCCGGCCTCCCTTTTTTTCAGACTGTCTCGTAATCTCATTAAAGTCTCCGGCGCATAACCATGGGGCTGACCCCCTAGTTTTTAGATTTCTCAATTTTGTCCAAGCCTCATGTCTCTTAGAAGTATCAGGTTCCTTGTAGAATCTGGTAAACCGCCACTCCTTCTCAGTGTTTTTATTGATTGTGGTGTCAATGTGGTTCTTGGAGTAAGTTTCAATCTCCAAGGGAAAACCTTCTTTCCAAAAAATTGCCAAACCGCCCCCTTTATTAATCCAGGGAATTTCAAATAAATTTTTGAATTGAATCCTTCGTTGAACTTGTTCTAGCCTAGCTTTATCTGTCCATGTTTCAGCTAAAAACACGATAGAGGGATCTTTTGCCCACGTCCAATCTGCAAGCTGGTCTTCTGTACGTAGGTTCCCAAGCCCACGACAGTCCCAAACTAAGAGACTCATTACTTCTGGCAGGGCTAGACCCCAACCTCTGCAAATATCCGTATTTGTTCTTCATCAACCTGTGAAACCACGGATCTCCTTTTTGGTAACTTAGATTGGTGTATGTCATTAGGTAAAGCCCTTTTTGTGCCACATGTAGTAACTTGGCACTTTTTCTGTTCCACCTCAACCCTGAGAATACGTTTCCAAGTTGGTCTACTTATAGCATTTGATGAGGGTGGGGTCAGGTTGGGAATAGCTAATGAGGGTGGGGTCGAGTTGGAAACAACTAGTGTGGTTAGAGTGTTTGGGGTGGAAGGGTTAGAGGTATGATGTGAAATATGAGGTTTGGGAATATTTGGTGATGGTGGGGTCGGGTTTGGAACATTTGTTGTGGTTAAAGTGTTTGGTTTGGTCTGTTTAGAGGTATGAAGTGGGTTATGAGGTGTGGACATATTTGTGGTACGTGTAGTAGTTAATGGGGTCTTGGGATTATTTGTATCAGTTTTGGTGTCAGTGTTTGATGAGGGTGAATCAAATTTCCTGAGTTCACGGTCTATTTCCTCAATGTTTTTTTCAAATGAATCTTCAGGTATTAATGAGGGCACTAAACACGGGTTTAAATGCGGATGGTCAATGTTGAGTTTATTTGGAAGGAAAGTATCATCAATGTTTGTAACGGGTGGAGGGTTACCGTGATTGTCGCTGACCATATTGGGCTTGACCGTGTTTGGAGGTTCTCTGGCCACCGCCGTCGATGTCTCATCGGTCTTCCTCTGTTCCGGTATAGTGGCTTTCTTCTTAGCATAGAACCCCGGGACAGACACCACCATTTTGCGATTCCCAATCATTGGCGCAACCCTTATCCATGGTCCAAACTCCCTGTCTGATTCTTCCAATGTGCCTTCACTGTCAATCCATCGCTCACAATCTCTATCGCTATGTGTGAGGCAACCACACCAATAACAAATATTAGGGAGTCGTTCGTACCTAAAAGAGACCCACAACTCTTTATCGTCATCCAGAGCAGAGTAATGACCCTTCCCCGGCACAAAGATTGTGATATATCTACCAAAACTTTGACCCGCATAAAACCACCACACTCCTCTATCTTCGAGTTTGGTTGATTCTGCACTACTCCCACTGTCTCGCATAAACCTTCGGCCACTGTTGGATTCATGAACTTCATTGGTATTCCATGCACTTGAACCCAAAACAGGGTGAGATTGAAGTCCATTTGTTGCACGTCGCTTACTCCATCGTATCTGCGTAGCACCATAAGGTGCTTGTCAAAACTCCATGGTTCGTTTGCAAGTATATTGTCCACTTCAATTTTACTGTCAAAAGTAAATAGAACCACATGATTCCCAAGGTGCTTAATTTTAAAACCATTTTTGGATCGCCACAGGGGAGTAAAGGTGGCTGCAATGGCGTCAATGTTCAAAGCTCGCTTTGTGAGGAACTTTGCAGCGATGATGAAAACAGAGGTGGCCATGTCATTGAGTAATCTGAACTTGGGGCCCTCCCTGTGTGAGATGGTCAAGCCATTCCATTGTTTTGTGAGATCTTCCATCAGAGGCAAATTGAGTGTTTCCCAAAGCCCCAGAGAAAAAAACCTACTAGCCTTAGAGTAACCCTGTTACGCTAAGGAAACCCAAAAACTCCTCGTGAAAGGGACTGCTATTCTACTGTCTAGAGAGAGATGGAGAACCCAACCTTCCTACGGCAGAGAAACACTTGAGCAATTTGACAAAATCTTACAATGATCTAGTCATTTTGGATTTTTTTATTACCAGAAATCATAGATCTTAATTTTTTTAGAGAGTTATTATAGCTCTTAATTAAGTGAATTAGCGAAAGAACATACATCTTCGTGAAAACCTGACCTATACATTATCTAATTACGTACGTACTAAGAGATACGACTTAGAGAAAGAAAATCAAACAAGTGCCCAGTGTCTAATCCACGATAATTAATTCAACACCCACTGCCAGTGTTAGCACGATGCACAATGGAAGCCGTCTCCTTTCGAAGAAAAAAAAATAGTAAATACGGAGTGGAGAGTGACAATTAATGTTAATTATTAAATGTTCTTAAACGTCCTTTTCTCTACGTGTGAATCATGACTCATGAAATGACTTGAAAAACTTGGAGAAAAGTATTAATATGCAGTATTGAAATTTTTTTTTTTTTTTGGGGGGGGGGAGAATGATGCCGTCTTGAAACTGAAAATGCAATACCATTCAATAATAGTGTTGAAAAATTGGGCAAAACAGGCATTACACATTGCTATTTAATGAGTTGGAATTGCTATTTTTTTAATAAACAGTTAAATACCATATATATATAATCTGAAGTTGTTAGGTTTTTAGACCCCTTAAAACACAACAATTGGATTAACCTAGTTTATTAGTCAAGTGATTAACTTAGTCAAATTATGCAAATCTAGGTTAACACAATCAAATAATCATATCAAGATATAAAGCAGCGGAAATATAAAGAACACAAAGATATGATCACCCAGGAAAACCAAACCGGTAAAAAACCTGGGGAGGATTTAACCTAGCTATCCTCAAGGTAAACTTAAATCCACTATATGAAAGAATCGAAGTTCATACAAAAGGACTTACAAGCACCCACGCTCGACTTCCTAATGTTACCCACTAGTAGAACTTACTGACACGACCACGTGCAAGCTCCGAATTCACAGACTCCTTCTTTCTTGGATTCTCCAACAACACAAGCTCACCTGCTTGTGACTTTGAGACTCCACTCAAAGGTTTTGGATCTCCTTAAATGTTGATCTTGTGTGTAGCAACTTCACAATACCAGATCTTGAGATTCTTCAAGGAATAACACCGGTAGAAGACATGAGAGAGCTTTTGGGTACAAAACCCTAGATCTACAAAAGAGGCACAAGATGCACTCTAATATCTCTAAAAATCTTTGAAAACCCCATCTAGGGTTAGCTTATAATGTCCTTTAAATACTGAAAAAAACGGCTTGCGATTTGGGCTTTAAACGGATAAGTTATGGCCTTTTTACGTTTTGCTGATTTTGCTGATATGCGATTTTAGATCAATCGAAAATCCCTAGCATCAATCGAGTATCAATTGAACCAACCAGCTTGTAACTCATTTGTTTTTATCCCGAACTTGAGTTTTTTGTCTTGGGCTTCAATGTAGACCATTCTAAACTAATGAGACTTGCTTTTTGTCATGTTTTGTCATGGTTTGCCAACATTACAAACTCAAAACCTAACAGAAGTTCTGAACTTAAAGTGTTAACTTTGGTTTTTATTGAAGTAAAGTGTAAGAAAATTATAATATATACAAAAATTCTAGGATCATAACCTTTTTGATAGGATCATAATCTATTCCACACACTTTACCACAACTCTTATTATAGCTAATTATGAGTGGTGGCACTGGTGGGTTTATATGAAAATGACAAACATCTATTTACAGTTTACTACATAGAATAGTTGTAAAAAAAAAGTGGTAAAAAAAAATTGTTATAGTCCTAAAATATATACTTTCCAATACAATGTCAACGCTATTTTTCTTAGTGTGTCAAATATAGTCATGGTAAACTCAATACTATAAACATATAGAAATTATTAAACAAGGTTAAATTAATTTTTAAACCTTAGTGTTTCATTTAAATCTTAGAGTTTTGGGTAAGTTTCCTTTTAATCTGAAATTTGAAATAAATTTCATTTAAATCAGCTTATCACATGATGTTCAACAGGTAAAGTCTCTAATATCTGAATAAGAGATCTGGGGTTCAATTCTCACTTACACAAAAAACTGATTAGTGTCTTGGTTTGATGATAAAGAGCTATTATCAAGAGTGGACGCTATAGGTTGAAACTCTCTCTCAAATTAAAAAAAAAAAAAAAAAAAAAATTAAGATTAAAAAAATGTGAAAGAAGGACTAAATGAAATGTTTTTAGAAACTTTAAGGTTTAAATAAAACATTTTAAAACTTTAAGGTTTAAATGAAACACATCCAAACTTTAAGGTTTAAAAAGAAATTTAGCCTACCAACAAACAAACGAAACCTCTATGGGTGATTTTTGTCTTGCCCTATATTTATGGAGTCCTTCCAAGTACACAACAAAAATTCACAATAAGTACTTTACAACATTCCCAAATTAGCCTACCACCTCACATATGAGTCTTATAAAAATTAAATTGTAGATTATGATAGACCCATGTGTGAGGTGGTAGGCTAATTTATGAATTTTGTGACATTGATGTATCCCTAACCTTATTGAACCATCTCTCCCCACGAAAAATGGTGTACTTCAAAAACTATATAAACTGTATGACATACTCTTTAAAGTTAGATAAATATCTGACTTTAAGTAAATACATTTGAAAGTTATATCCGTTAGAAATACTGAATACGATAGTATTGTATTTCTTGATCAAAGAATATACATGGATGCCTTTATATAGGAGGCATATGTGTGCAGTACAAGTAAATATGTGTGCTATACAAGTAATCTAATTGGGTCTAAAGCCCACAATATTATACACGTTAACAGCCCCCCTCAAACTCAAGGTGGATGTGAGACCAACTTGAGGTTGTCAACCAAATCACGAAGGCATCCTTTAGGATGTGACTTGGTGAGGATATCAGCAAGTTGATCTTTGGAGGAGACTGAGAAGAGCTTGAGAGCACCATGGACAAGATGATAACGGATAAAATGACAATCAATCTTGATGTATTTAGTTCGTTCATGGAAGACATCATTGTGAGCAATATGAATGGCACTCTAGTTGTCACAATAAAGAGGAATAGTAGAGGATGTGGACACCCTAAATCCTTAAGAAGTCATCATAGCCAAAGGAGCTCAGATGTGGTATCAGCAAGGGCACAATATTCTGCTTCAGTATTGGAGCGGGCCACAAAAGTTTGTTTCTTACTTCACTAAGAAATTAAAGAAGAACTAAGAAGAAAGCAATAACCCATAGTGGACCTGCAATTAGTGGATCTCCTGCCCAATCAGCATAAGAGAATGCACGGAGTATAAGAGGAGATTGAGCTGAGTAGAAAAGGCCATGGAAGAGAGTGCCCTTCAAGTATCGTAGAATGCGCAGAATAGCAGCATAGTGAGTCGATCGTGGAGCAGACAGATACTGGCTCACCTGATGAACATCATAGGAAATGTCTGGATGAGTAACTGTTAGATAAACTAGGCCGCCAACCAATTGTCTGTAAAGAGAGGGATTAGACAATGGTTTCCCCCCCTGAGGGTTTCAGATGCACGTTAAGTTTAATTGGAGTGTCAACAGTCTTGCTGTCAGTGAGTCCAGCTCAAGACAAAAGGTCAGATGCATACTTGGCTTAAGTAATATAAAGACCATCTGTGGAACGAGTGATTTCAAAACCCAAGAAATAGCTGAGATGTCTAAGATCTTTCATCTCAAATTGCTGACTAAGAAAATGCTTGAGTTCTTGAATGCCAGTGAGGTCATCACCAATTATGATCATATCATCCACATATAAGAGAAGCAAAATGGTGCATTTATCATTGCGACGAAGAAATAAGGTAGAATCATAAGGACTGGCAGTGTAACCCAAGTGAAAGATGGTGGAGCTGAACTTGGCAAACCAAGCGCGTGGAGCTTGTTTAAGGCCATAAAGTGCACGTCGAAGATGACAAACCTTGTTTGTTTCAACAAAAAGACCAGGAGGAGGTTACATACAGACTTCTTCATTCAGATCTCTATTAAGGAAGGCATTTTTAACATTCATTTGAAAAAGGACCCATTTACTAGCAGCGGTAATAGCTAAGAGGGCATGAACAGATGAGATACGAGCAGCTGGAGCAAAAGTGTCTTCATAATCAATCTCATACTCCTATGTAAAACTTTTTACAACAAGAGCCTTGTAGCGCTCAATGGAACTATCAGAGCGAGTCTTGATCTTATAAATCCACTTACAACCAACCACAGACTGTCTAGGAGGGAGAGTAACCAGATCCCAAGTATGGTTTTTGGTTAATGCATCAATTTCCTCTTTCATTGCAATCTACCATAAAGGGTCAGTGGAGGCCTCACGATAGGTTTGAGGCTCATGGAGTGTAGCAAGGGTAGTGTAACAATTATAGTCAAGTAAATGTGCAGGAATGGATCTTACCCGGGTTGAGTGGCGAGGAGGAATGTCTTGTGGAGGATCTTTAGGAGGAGTAGGAGCAGGGGACCAAGGCTCAAGGTGGGGTAGCTCGTCATCAACCTGTTCATCTTCAACATATCTAGGAGAAACATCAAAAATATTTGGAGATTGGATAGAGAAGTCCAAAGGAGGATCAAGAGTATCTGTAGAAGGAACACGAGACTCATCTAGAAAGATTTCTAAAACAAAGGAGTTAGTCAGGGGAGAACGAAAGTGAGAGAGTTCAACAAACAAGCGGTGTTCCCAAAAGACAGCATAACGAGAAACACAAAGACGATGAGAGACAAGATCATAGCATCGACACCCTTTTTGAGTTTTACCATAAACAAGGAAACAACAAAGTCTAGATCGAGGCTCAAGTTTGTTGTGCTCATAAGGCTAAAGAAGAACGAAACATGCAAACCCGAAGGAGCGAAGGTAATGATAGTCAGGGGGTGACCCAAAAAGGCGCTCATACGGAGTCTGATTATGGATGATAGCGCTTGGAATGCGATTAATAGCATAAACAACATGAAGAGTGGCTTCACCCCAAAATGGGGCAGGAACTTTAGCAGAAAGAAGAAGAGCACGAACAATGTCAAGAATATGACAAAGTTTTCTTTAGCTCGACCATTTTGTTGAGAGATACCTGGACAGGTTAGATGATGTACAGTGCCATAGGAATGTAACAGAGCTTGAAAAGCATATTGAGTATATTCAAAAGCATTATCAGATTGAAAAGTTTTGATACGTTTGGCGAATTGTGTTTTAACCATTTTTGCAAAGTTACTGTATATTGGTAAGATTTCAGAATGAGATTTCATAGGAACGATCCAACTATAATGAGAATAATCATCAATAAAAATAGCAAAATATCGAGATCCACCAATACTAGTAACAGGAGAAGGTCCCCAAACATCAGAATGAATTAACTTAAAAATACTATTAGAGATAGATTCACTGTTATAGAAAGGTAAAGCTGGCTGTTTTCTTAACTGGCATGAAGTACAATCAAAATTGTCTTTGGATATAGAACCCAACATACCCTTAGAAGCTAACTGTTGTACCTGAGAAGATGGTGCACGACTAAGACGAGAATTCCAAAGTACGAGAAAAGGTAAGGAAGAAACTGCAGCAGCTGCAGCACCAACAGAAACAGGAGCAACAGGTGGAAGATGAAGATTGTCCACGGGAAACATACGCCCAACTCTAGGACCGGTCCCAAGCTCTTGCCCCATCCTTGGATCCTACACAATACACCCAGAATAGTAAAAAATAAGGCGATATCCTAGTTCAGCTAATTGTCCCACAGAGCACAAATTATAGGATAGGTCAGGTACATGGAAGACCCTAGGAACAAAGAGGTTGGAGGTCAAAACAAAACCTAGATTATTCCCATGCATGGTGGAACCATCAACTATATGAATATTAAGAGGATGTGGTGCATGTGATTGCAACAGTCAAAGTCAATGGCCCAGTTAAAGTCAACGGTCAAAGGCAACGCGATCAACGGTTAGCAGAGATGACGTCAACAGATGACTGGATGCTAACATGGCACTAATGATGTCACAGGTGACGTCAGCCTGGAGCTTAAGATGGTGCGTGTGGTGAGTGGGTGCTGAAGTAGAACCTTTGGGCGGCGCGTGGGGCGCGTGCGGTATCCGATGGCTGCGAGGCTTTCACCAAAGTGTAGATCGGAGTAAGACGATCTTAGTGATACCTGCAAAAATGTGACCAGAGCAATATTCATGTTGGTGATGACACGTGCAGGGGTCTGTACGGTGTGGGACTCCTTAACGGCAGCGACTAGAGGTCCGGAAGCCAAAGACAACGACTGGAAGACGTCAGAGGTTCAACGGCAAAAGGCTGCGGCGACTATTGTGATGGCAGAAGCGATGTTGAGAATGGAGTAACACTAATAAAGACAAGACAGCTAAGAAAATGTTAGAGCAGTGGCTTTGATACCATGTTAGAAATACTGAATGCGATAGTATTGTATTTCTTAATTATATAGGAGGTGTAAAGTTGAATTTAATCAACCATTCTGTTGGCTTTATTCTGTGCCAAATTTTCTTGTAATTCAGCATTTAGAAACCCTGTATTTAGGTGGGAATCATGTAAGGGTAGTGTGTGAGAGAGAGTGTGAAGAATTGCTTAAGACTGTGTAGTGAAGCAGGGACTCGCGACTGGATCTCGCGGGTGGCTCGCGGCTTGCAAGCCGCCAGAAGATGATCACATGTCAAGCATGTGGAGAAGCTGAAGTGTCATGCTAGCTGGAGCACTACAGGACAAAAAGTCCAGACTGGCCGTTCAGTTACCTCGCGGCTTGAACTCGCAGCTTAGTCAAGTCGCGAGGCCAAGCCGCCAGCTAGCTCTGTTTTGGAAAAATGACTCTTTGCATTGCAAACACCCGCCACTATATATAGACCCTTATACCCACGAAATGTAGAGAGCTTCCATAGAGAATTTTGAGAGAGAAACTCTAGAGAAAAAAAAGATTGATTCATCCACAATCTTTACATAAAGACTCTTCAAATTCCTCTACTATCACCCTCTTCATTGTTACATCCTTGAGAGGTTCTTACCCAAATCCTTTTTTCACTATACCCACATCTGTGAGAAGGCTATTTGGTGCTTTGGGAAGCAGTTTGGAAGGGACCAATAGTTATTGGTTAATGCTATGGGTTATAGCGGAATTCGGTAAGCTAAAGAAGACAAATGTTCGGCGTAACCTCGTTGGAGCAAGAAGCTTAGAGGGCTTAGGTACACTGGGTAGATTAGGCTTGGAGGGTCTTCTGCTATTAATGTATCCTAACTTCATTCTTTAGTGGATTATTGACCGCTTCGAGGGTGGCTGAGAGGTTTTACGCCGAGGGCTTCGGTTTCCTCTTCGATAACACATCGTTGTGTTGTCCTTGTGTTTGCATCCATCTTCCCTTAATCTTTGCTATTTAATTTCTGTTGTGGATGTGATTTTATTTGGTTTAGATTGTTTATCAATTCTAGTATATGCTTATGTTCATTTTCCGCATGTACATTGTTTGATATTAAGCTTGAATTGGTAATTTGTAAATTGGGGGTCTAAACATTCATAGTGTTTTACACGCTATTTGAACATTCAATTGGTATCAGAGCGGGTGCACTCTTTATGGTTTAAACACCTTAGTGCGATCCTTGACCCCTTTTTGAGATGGACCGGTCTCAATCTTTAAATGCGCCATCGTATTTTGATGGTAGCAACTATACCTTTTGGAAAGTCAGGATGAGCGCATTTTTGTGTTCAATGGATGAAATCATTTGGGATGTGGTGAATATTGGATGGACTAGGCCAGAGGCTGCTAAATCCATGTGGGATAAGGCAACTCTCGCGGCGTCTAATGCAAATAGCAAAGCACTTAACACTATTTTTTGTGGTGTGTCTCCAAAAGAATTCCACAGGATATCTCACATTTCTATTGCCAAGGAGGCATGGCAAATATTGGAGACCACATATGAAGGAACGAGAAAGTGAAGGATACCAAGCTACAGATGCTGACGACTTGTTTTGAGGAGCTGAAAATGAGAGAGGACGAGTCTTTCGACTCTTTCTATAGCAAGCCGAATGAAGTAGTCATCGACAAGTTCAACTTGGGGGAGAAAATAGAGGACTCTAAAGTTGTGAGGAAAATCCTTCGTTCGTTGCCGGAGAGCTTCCATGTCAATGTGACAGCGATTGAAGAGAGTAAGGACCTTGATGATATCAAAGTCCAAGAACTGATTGGCTCACTTCAGACTTATGAATCGTCATTGCCCACACAAAGGAAGAGCAAATCTCTTGCTCTCAAGACGGTTGATGAAAGGGTCAAAGCTCACGATTCATTGGATGAGGATGTTGTCGATAAAGATGTGGTATATTTGGTGAAAAATTTCTGAAAGTTCTTGAAATTCAAGAACAATGGAAAATTTGGTGGTAAAGGGAAATTCCAAAGTTCCGGGAAGGAGAAAAAGGAATTCAAAAGGAAAGATGGAAAGGAATCCTAATCTACACAAGGAATCACTTGCTTCGAGTGCAATGGACACAGACATTTCAAGAAAGAGTGTCCCAATTATTTGAAATCGAAGGGTAAGGCGTATGCCACAACTCTTAGTGACTCAGATTCATCCAATTCTGATTCTGAGGAAAGCTGTGACGGAGAAGGGAATTACTCCACTTTTATGACTATTGCTCATGTTGAGTCTTCGGAGGACTTGAATTTGCTTGTACAAGAGCTTGAGGAGCATAGTGATGAGGAATCAATGGGAATTGTAGAAGAATTAGATGTTGAAGAAGATGAGAGTACATGGGGCCTTCAAGAAAACTTCAATTCACTCCTTGAGAAATCAGGAGAACATGCACGTGTGGCCAAGGCAGCCGTGAAAAAGATGAAGAAGGTAGATGAGGACTATAGAAGTCTCTTAGTGCGACATAAGGAGGCCAAGTGTGAGATAGAGATGCTGAATGGAGAGCTGACCGAAGCCTACTCAAAGATAAAATTTCTTGAGCTTGAGGTAGTTCAAGCAAATGCCAAGGTAGAGAGGGTCTCCATCAAGAAACTAGATGATGTCATTTCCTCTAAAAAACAATTCTCAGACAAGTCCGGGTTGGGATATACTAGAGAAAGTAGTTCAGCTATCAAAATCACTAAAGAAGTGAAGTTTGTGCAAGCCAAAGAACCTGTAGTGGTTGCCTTTACACCTAAGAAAGTAGGGGATGAAAAGAGGAAGAACATGGCTGACCAAAGGGTGTTGAACAAGCCCCGTAACCAATCAGTGATCAAACCTGAAGCTAGAGGGAAATCTCTTCCAAGATCACAAAGAGGTCCGTGAACGAACCATTTTTGTCATCATTATGGACTTCAAGGACACACCAAACCAAATTGTCATAAGTTTAGAGCATTGAAGAATGCAACTGATCAAAGGTCAAGAGGACCAAGAAATGACAAGAGGACTTGGGCTGTTGAGTCATCAAGAGGTCGAAATGGTGATCCTGGTGTGATGGACGTGATAAAGATGATTGGTGCATTCACCGCCTGCTTGGAAAGCTTCACTAGAAGGTTTGAAAGTCCTCACTCTCATACCCAATCCTATAGGGATATCACCCCAAACGCACGTGACGTGTGGGTGAAGAGGGGTACTCATGCATAAGCATTACAACATGTCCATGCATTAAAACTTCCTACGCTTTGTGACTATGCTTGGTCGTGTGCTTTTTGTTTTTTGTTTTGTTTTGTTTTTTTTGAGTTGAAAATTGTTTGGTTGTTTATTTTTTTCTTTTTAAATGTGTTTACATTGTTGTTTTTGATCAATCTTCTCTTGTTTTTGTGTCAAAAATCCAAAAACATAATAAAAGTAGAAAATCCAAAAAGTTTGGTTGACATTGTTGTGTTTTGTCTCAAAACATGTTTTGCCTTGTACCTTTGTACTAATGGTTTTGTGTATCTACGAGCTTAGCTTGTTCTCTATGCACTCATATCATTGTGGAAGAAAGCTTGAAATCTATGTGGCTATTGTAAATAGATCTTCAACCTTGTCATGAATGATTAGTGAATGGTTTTGTTGATCTTGAGACATGCATAGACTTGTGCCTATATATCTTCCCACTATTTTATTTTATTGCTTTTACTTAAAGAGCTCACCAAATGTAAATCTCCAAAGGAAAAGAGATATTGAGCTACAAAAGCCTGTCGTACATACTAGTATTTGACTAGCAAAAAGGGAAAGCGACCAAAAATAAAATGTATGATGCCCAAAAAGCCAAAGGCTAACTCATCAAATTGAAATATCAAAAATTTCAGGCATCGATCTCTCAATGAGATGTATTGTTACAAAAAGATCAAATGATGTGATGTATATTAAGCCAAATTCAAGCTTCAAAATTATGATTATCAAGTTGTATGTGGGAGGTCATATATGCATATTTCTATAATTGAGATGGGTCACATTATCTAGTGCTAATTGTGTATGTCTTGGTTGAATTGATCATTGAAGCTTCACATTAGACTAACGACTATCTCATTTCTGATATCCACATACATCACACATGTCTATGTTCAATGAATGCCATATTCATTTGTGTGATTGTACTTGATTAAATGTGTTTTCGCATGCTTAATCTTTGTTGATCAAACACAAAAATATTTTTGAGTGTTTTATTTTGTTTTTGGAAAGTTCTTTGTTTTTACAAAAATCGTCAAAATTTCAAAAACAGTGTTGCCCTGTTCTGGCGACTCACTCACAGGTTGGTCCAGTCGCATGCCCCAGTCGCGAACATTACTCAGAAGGTATTCGCGACTCACTATTCCAGCCGCGAAAAATACTTAGAATATTTTTCAAAATTTTGGTTTTTATGTTTCTCGCGGCTCACTGTGGTGACTTGTTTCCGGGTGGAAGGTCTAGTCGCGAGAGGTACACAGAGATTTTCGCGGCTTACCTCGCGACTCTCTCGCAGGTAGACCTTCCAGTCGTGAAAAGCACTTAGAAAATTTTTCGAATTTTTGTTCTTAAGTGTTCTGGTGGCTGGTCCTGGCGACTTACACGCAACTTGACTCAGTCACGAAAATCCCGTGTTTTGCGCAAATTGGGCAGTTTTTAAAACTTTTCAGTTTTCCCTTAATCTTTTGTGACTATTCATTGTCTTCCCTGTTTGAACCTTTCTCAAACTCACCGTGTTTCTCACATATATTTCTCAAATTGGGTTTTGTCTCTTACACATTATATTTCACATTTACTGCATATATCTCTTAGATTGTGTGTTTTGCTGATATTTGTATATCTCTTGATTGAATATGAGTATCTGATCTTATGGTGAAATTGTTGTGTGTTTGTTGGTGGTTATGTACTGATCTACTCTATCTTGAGTAAACATTGTGTTGTTAGTGGCACACACACACTCATTTTCATGTTTGGGACCTAAATCTCAAATTTTTAGGGTTTTCGTCATTATCCATGTTTTGGATCTAACACAATGCTAATATTGTTTGGTGTCTTGTGTGGTTTCTCTTGTTTTTGATAAAAACATGATGTAGGGTGAAAATGTCTCCATTCAAGAGAGCAGCTGTGAAAGGGGGCATCAGCAAAGTGAAGGAGCCTGTCATTGATGTTGATGACCTCTCACCTAGAGCAAAGAGGACCGGTTCACCATCAGGAGTGTTCGATCCCAACAAGTCCAAATCCTATGCTGCCTTTTAGACTCATGAGAATTATTTTAGAGATGTTACACCGTTGATTGAAAGGGCTATTGATCAACCTTCTCTTTTTGACACCGACATTCCTAAATGGTTTGCTCACAAGGATTGGAATTACCTTCTCTCCAACCTTGATGAAGCATATGAGAGTTTGATAAAAGAGTTTTATGCCAATGCAATTATTGAAAGTGAAGAACTCAAGTGCTGGGTTAGAAGAAAAATTTTCTCAGTCTCTCCTGCATATCTGGCTGAGATCCTTCACATCAACCGGCCGATGCTTAAAAACTCACCGGTTTATGATGATCTATGTCCAGATGAGGACCTATTCTGGGATGCTCTTGGAAAAAACTTGAAATTCTCGTCAAATGGGAACTCAGTCTGTGTTTCCTCTCTTCCTCCGAAATTGAGGGTGCTTACAATCATCATGTTTCATAACCTATACCCATTATCTAGCACTGAGTATATGAACCTTGGACGTGCCTTGTTTCTTCATGATCTGGTCTCTGATGTAGAGATTGACATTTGTGCACATATTTTTCATGTTCTGCAAACTGAATCAAGGACATGCATTCCTTTTTGCTGCCTCATTTCTAGGATATTGAAGCTCAAAGGGATTCATCCATCAACAGATGAGTCTCCCTGCACAAAATTGGCTCCAATCAACATATGTGCGTTCAACGCTAGCATTGGTCATAGTCGGAAGGGAACCAAAACAGAAACTTCAGCATCTCACAGTGGTTCATTCTCTAGCTCATCCTCATTTGATGAGAATCTAGACAACATTATGGCATCTGTCCATGAGTTAAGCACCAAGATGTCCAGATTTGCATCTATCTTGCACCATTACAACATTCGGTGTGAAATGAAGTTCATTTCTCTCCAAACTCAATTGGATCAGATTCAAATAAAGCTTGAAGAAGATGAGGACTAGCTATTCCATGACAAAAAGGGGGAGATGATGTTGATAGGGGGAGTACAATGATAGAGGGAGAAAAAGCTGATCAAAGGGGGAGATTTTAGCAAGCAGGCCTATGTTTAATATTTTGCCTCATATTAGCATATTTCAATGTTTATGTTATGTTATTCAGCTTTAGTTTTTGTTTGTACCTGTTGCTTTTGTAAGTTTTAAGGTTCTTGTACCCATGTTTTGTAACTTAAGTACTTGCTGTTAAATGTCATGCATTTTCTTTAAGTACATCACTCTTGTACCCTTTGTTGGATTTTATATCCTTAATGCAATTTCCTTGAGTTGTTGCATTGGTTGAGTGTTGGACATGCAAATGATACTTTGCAATTGAGCTTATTAGCTTGCATGTTTAGATGTTCATTTCATGTGTGAATGAGCATTGTGATCACTATTTATAGTGATTGTTCATTTTTGGTCAAGCCATGGTATATTACTTATTTCCATTTTGCTTGATCGCATTGTGCTTGCTCCATATGCATTTCAAGTTTTCTGCATACAATGATCATATTGTGTTGTTGTGTTTCATGAAATACTTGTTCTTATGGTTCAAGAGCTTCACAGATTCTAGAGTTAGGTGTGAGTGAGTTTTGTTTAACTGTTCCTAACTCAAGCGTTAAGTCTAGAGTTTGTTGTAGGGTTTTGTCAGGGAATGGCTAAAAGGGGAGATTGTAAGGTTGAATTTAATCAACCATTCTATTGGCTTTATTCTGTGCCAAATTTTCTTGTAATTCAGCATTTAGAAACCTTGTATTTAGGTGGAAATCATGTAAGGGTAGTGCGTGAGAGAGTGTGTGAAGAATTGTTCAAGACTATGCAGTGAAGCAGGGACTCGCAACTGGATCTCACGGATGGCTCGCGGCTTGCAAGTCGCCAGAAGATGCTCACGTGCCAAGCATGTAGAGAAGTTGAAGCGTCATGCTAGTTGGAGCACTACAGGACAAAAAGTCCAGACTAGCCGTTTAGTTACCTCACGGCTTAGTTAAGTCGCGAGGCCAAGCTGCTAGCCAGCTCTGTTTTGGAAAAATGACTCTTCGCATTCCCAAAACCCACCACTATATATAGACCCTTATACCGACAAAAGGTAGAGAGCTTCCAGAGAGAATTTTAAGAGAGAAACCCTAGAGAAAAACAAGATTGATTCATTCACAATCTTTACATAGAGACTCTTCAAATTCCTCTACTCTCACCCTCTCCATTGTTACATCCTTGAGAGGTTCTTACCCAAATCATTTTCTCACCATACCCACATCTGTGAGAAGGCTATTTGGTGCTTTGGGAAGCAGTTAGGAAGGGATCAGTGGTTATTGGTTGATGCTCTGGGCTATAACGGAATCCGGTAAGCTAAAGAAGACAAAGGTTCAGCATAGCCTCGTTGGAGCAAGAAGCTTGGAGGGCTTAGGTACACTGGGTAGATTAGGCTTGGAGGGTCTTCTGTTGTTCATGTATCCCAACTTTATTCTTTAATGGATTATTGACCGCTTGGAGGGCGGTGGAAAGGTTTTACGCCGAGGGCTTCGGTTTCCTCTTCGATAATACATCGCTGTGTTGTCCTTGTGTTTACATCTCTCTTCCCTTAATCTTTGCCATTTAATTTCTGCTGTGGATGTGATTTTATTTGGTTTAGATTGTTTATCAATTCTGGTATATGCTTATGTTCATTTTCCGCACGTATATTGTTTGATATTAAGCTTGAATTGGTAATTTGTAAATTGGGGGTCTAAACGTTCATAGTGTTTTACACGCTATTTGAACATTCAGGAGGCATATGTGTGCAATACAAGTAAATATGTGTGCTATACAAGTAATCTAACTGGGCCTAAAGCCCACAATATTATACACGTTAATAATATCCTTTTTATCAAGTTAATTAAAATTTATAACTTTAAATATTTTACTAAGTAATTAATTAATTATATTATTTCTAATCAAACATAAAAATTAAAAAAAAAAAAAAAAAAAAAACGAGCACATACAAGATTTATAGACTTTAATGTTTGTAAAGTTGTGATTTACAACTATGTTTTATATTGGCTTTATTCCATGACAAAATGTGTTGTAATTACTTTATTTCATTTCCTTGTATTTTGTGGGATTTAATTGTATTGGGTTTAGTATCAAGTTGGTGAAGACTCAAGCTTTATTGAAGATCAGTGGATCTCGCGGGTGTGTCGCTGGAAGCTAAGCCGCGAAAGAGCCATGTGAGAAGCACATGACTGGAAGCTGAAGAGTCGTGCCAGGTTGTCGTTTTCGCGAGTGTCTCGCGGGTAAGGCCTTCCCGCGAGATAGTCGCGAAACATTCTGCCTGGAGGATTTTAATGAGTGACTTTCTTACCCTTCACCCATACTATATATACCCTCATTACCCACAAATGTAGATGAGGCTATTCAGAGAGAAAAACCCTAGATAGGTTTTCTACAACACACACCCATCTTTTGAGAGAGAGCTACTCCTCCTTAGTGAGAAATCATTGTAGCCTCTTCTCCATCCCTCTCCCATTATCATACCTTGAGAGGAGATTTGTACCCAAACACAACCCACACCTATTCAGAGTGTAGAGAGTGTTTTGGAGTTGCTGGGAAGCATTGGAAGAAGCCGAGGATGGCAGATGCAACATGGAGCTTGTTGCGGGATCCGGAGAACTAGACAAGACACGGTTCCGAGAAGCCTTGTTGGAGTAGGAGCTTGGAGGGCTTAGGTGCATCGGGTAGATTAGGCTTGGAGGGTCTTTTGCTCACTCATGTATCCCAACTGATTGTCTAGTGGATCGATTTCCGCTTGGAGGGCGGCGGAGAGGTTTTTCGCCGAGTTCTTCGGTTTCCTCTTCGAAAACACGTCTTGGTGTTTTCTGTGTTTGCATCTTTCTTCCCTACTCTTTTATATTCCATTATACTGCTGTGTTGCTTAGTTTATGGATTAGAGTAGATTATTGTTTATACGCTTGTGTTTACACGTTTCCGCACTTAATATTAAGTTTGTGTAAAATCAACCAAGCCGTAATTTTAATTGGGGGTCTAAACAGCTCTTGTGTTTTTCAACACATTTTTTAGAGCTTTCAATTGGTATCAGAGCGGGTACACTTGCTGTGGTTTTAATACCTAAGTGTGATCCTTGACCCCTTGTGTGTTTTGCCATGGATAATGCTTTACATGCTTGTATGGATGTTGTTGATTGTAACATGTCATGTGTTTGTGAAAATGCCTCTATGAGTGTTTATCCTCATGATTGTGATGCCATGCTATATGAATCCATGGGTGTTGTTGACAAACTCTTGAAGAAAGAAGCCAAGAAGTTTAAAAAGAATTTGAGCAAGTTCATTTGTGAAAAGGATGATTTGATTGCTAAGCTAAATGAATCCAATAAATTGGTTGAAAAATATAAAAAGCTTGCTGAAAATTCTCTTGAAAAGCTGAAAGAGTTTGAGTGTTTGAATATGGACTTGGATGCTAAACTTGTTTTGTCTAACAAACTTGTTGATAATCTTAAATCTGAAAATGAATCTCTTAAGATGCATGCCAAGTGTTTGATTGCTGAACCTATTGTCAAAAATGATGAAAATATATGTTGCAATCATGTTGTGGTACCCGATTTTGTGCCTAATGTGTGTTTTGCCTCAAAGGACAAATCGGTGTACATTCCTCCACATAAAAGAAATCAAAAAGTGGAGAGAAAGGCTCTTAAGCCTAAGCCTCTATTTAGGTCCAATCCTAGGGAATTGAGTGGATCTAAGTTTGTTCCAACTTGCCACCATTGCGGTGTGATTGGTCATATAAGGCCTCAATGTTCTAAGTTGAAGAGAGAACAAACCCAAGTTGCTAGATCCATTCCCAAAAAGCCTAATGGACCTAAATACATTGTTTGTCACCATTGTGGTGCCCTTGGTCATCTTAGACCTCATTGCTCTCAGTTTCAAGCTTTTAAAAGAATCAAAAGAAAAGAGAAACTTGAGCTTCTTGCAAGTTGTGCTAAAAATGATAAACCGGATTTGAGTGAAAATAGCATGTTGTTAAAGAAAGTGTTTAATGCTCTTAACTCCTTGACTATGTGCATCTCCGGTTCTCATTCTCCCAACCCTCGTCTCACTTCTCTTGAGACACTCATTCCAAGCAATCATTCCGTTTGGATGAGGAAGGGTTCCTATGGTTGAGCCTTTGCTCCTTTGGTCCTTGATCTAATTCTTTCGATCTTTGTAGGACCCTTCATGCATTGAATGTCATATCTTCATGCATTTGTGCATTTTGCATTTATTTGTATGCATTGCTTTTGTTTTGATCTTACTTTTATGTCTTTGTTTTATGTGTGTAAAAAAAATCCAAAACCACATAAAAAGTGAAAAATTCAAAAAGTTTGATCGTATATGTTTGAGCACATATCTCATGTGAGTTTGGCCTAGTACCTTCGTACTAATGGCGTAGTGCATTTACGAGCTTAGCTTGTTTTGTATGCACCTAGTTCTTTGTGGGAGAAATCTTGAAAACTATGTGTGACTGTTGTAAATAGATCTTCAAGCTTGTCATGAATGATTGGTCAATAGTCTTGTTGGTCTTGATACTTGCATAGACTTGTGTCTATATCTCTTCCCACTTTATGTTTTTTGTTTTTGCAAATAGAGCTCACCAAATGTAAATCTCCAAATGAAAAGAGATATTGAGCTGCAAAAGCCTGTCGCACATACTAGTATTTGACTAGGAAAAAGGGAAAGCGACTCTTTTTAATATGTTTTGTATGGTGCTCAAAAAGCCAAAGGCTAATCATCAATGTTGAAATATCATAAATTTCATGCACCAATCTCAAAATGAGATGTTTTTGTCCAAACAAAACAAAATGGATCAATTGTTATGCCTTATATAGAAGCCAAATGAAAAGCTTCTGAAGTTATGTATTCAATGTGTGGGAGGTCATATATACTCATTTCTATAATGGAGATAGTCCACTTGATTTCGTATCAGTTGTGTATGACTCGATTGAATTGATCATTGAAGCTTCACTCTAGTCTAAGGACTATTCCACACTTGATTCCCACACACAACACACAAGTTTAATGTTCAATGAATGCCTATTTCATTTGTGTGTTTGTACATGTTCAAATGTGATGTGTGTGTGCTCAACCATATGTGGTTCAAACCAAAAAGATTTTTGTTCTTTTTGTTTGCTTTTGGAAGTGATTTGTATCACCCATGTTTTTCAAAGTTTTTAAAGTGTTTTTGTGTGAAAAACATGTTTTCTGGGTGTTTTTGTGACCTATTTCATGTATAGGCTCAATTGGGAGTTAAATGGTCCAATTTTAAAGCTTTTTCAGCTTTGGACAGAGAGTTTCGCGACTGTTTCGCGAGTAGCTCGCGAGTAAGGCTTACCCGCGAAAATTTTCGCGAGTACTTTCGCGAGTAAGGCTTACCCGCGAAAATTTTCGCGAGTACTTTCGCGAGTCAGCTTCCCGCGAAAATTTCCAGATCAGCTTTTTAAAGGGCATTTCGTGGGTCTTTTGTTTTAAACTTCTCCCATCTTCTCCCAAACACTTATTTTCATGTTTCTACATCAAAACCCAACTAATTTTAAGTGTTTTACATTCCATAAACATCTCTAAGGTAATCTTTAACTCTTTTCATTGATTTTGATCCTTAGATTACGTTTTTGGGGTTTTTATGTTCATAGTTGGGATTTTCTCAAATGGGAGTTGGAAAACTTATTTTCTGTCAATCTTTTTGATTGGGCTTTGTTTAAAATGATTCTTTGCTTTGGTTGTTGGCCCCTTGTGGCAAAAATATCATGTATTTAGGCAAGTTTTTCATATGTTCTTGCATTGTTTATCATACATGTGTAGTGTGTGCACTCCAAGTGTTTGATAAAATGCCCAAATGGCATTTTCTCGTTGTTTTGGACTCCGATGAGTACCAAATTTTGGGGATCACCATAATTATTCATGTTTATCATGTTTTGATCATTGGTGGTGTGTTTTGTACACTTTGCCCCTTGAGTGCCTTGCTCATGCATTGGTCATGCATCTCACATGCACACTAGATGCACACTAGTTGCACCTTTGCTGCACACACTTGAACACTTGACATGTTTTTGCATTCACTCATGCTTGTTAAGTCTTTTTAGACCTTCTAGCACATTTAACATGTTCTTGTGTCTATGTCATGCCTAGGTCCACATCATGTTCCATTATCCTTAACATCATCTTGCACCCCTCATTTTCTTCTTTCCCTCCTTCCTCTTGATTCATTTGTCTATTCGTGACAAAAAGGGGGAGAATATTCCGGAGAGTATACCGGTGTGTTTCGTCATTTCTATATGAATCATGTGCACACTCTTAGGGGGAGAAATTCTACCTTGTGCACATTCGTAGGGGGAGATGCATATACCAAGGGGGAGAAGACATTTTTTTTGAGAAAACCTTGATTTACTTTATGCTTGTTTTCTCGTTACTTTATGGTGCTTTGATATGCTTTATTGCTCTCATTGCATCGTGATTATGTGGTGGATATGCTTTTATCCTTATGCTATTGTGCTTTATTGGTTGCATGTTCGTATGATCATTGTAGTCATTTCCATATGACTATCATGTGTTTGATCAAGTTGCTCATATGTTTCACAACATGTTTACTTGATCGCATTTTACTTGTTACATTATACTTGTCTTTTTATCACCTGATTTACCTTGAGGGTCTAATGTGGTTTGTGCAAGTGTTTCAGGTTACAGGTATATATGTTCCAAGTTCATCACAGCTCCCATGATTCATGATAGGGGGAGTGATATGATAGGGAAGTACTTTATATTCTTGTACCCATGTTGCTTTTGTAAGCTTTAAGGGTTGTTTTGTTTCATTGCATGTTTTGTAGGCTTTTATGGTTTGTGCCATGTATTTGCAATACTTTGCTTATGCAGCCTTTTTGCTTGTGCTATTGAAGTTTAATGTCAAACATTTACTTCACTACATCAAGCTTGTGCCCTAGTAGGATTGTTCCTAGATGCATATACGTTCTATGCATTGGTTGAGTGATGAACACTCTTGTGCCCATGTAGGATTGTTCCTAGATGCAAATACTTTGAGTATTTTGCATTGGTTGAGTGTTGGATTTGCATATGGTACTCTTCATATGAGCTTATCATCTTGCATATCCGGATGTTCATTCCTTGTGTGAATGAGCATAGTAATTGCTTGTGTATAGTGATTACTTGTTTGATCTTGCCATGATCTAGTGTTTTCTATTTCATCTTGCTTGATCATGCTATTGATGCTCCATATGCTTTTCAAGTTTTCTGCATACAATGATAATATTTTGTTGTTGTGTTTCAGGAGTTACTTGTTCATATGTTTCAAGAGCTTATCAGAATCTAGAATTAAGTGTGAGTGAGTTTTGCCTTTGTTCCCAAACTCACGTTTAAGTCTAGAGTCTGTTATAGGGTGTTTTGTCACGGAATAGCCAAAGGGGGAGATTGTAAAGTTGTGATTTACAACTATGTTTTATATTGGCTTTATTCCATGACAAAATGTGTTGTAATTACTTTATTTTATTTCCTTGTATTTTGTGGGATTTAATTGTATTGGGTTTAGTATCAAGTTGGTGAAGACTCAAGCTTTATTGAAGATCAGTGGATCTCGCGGGTGTGTCGCTGGAAGCTAAGCCGCGAAAGAGCCATGTGAGAAGCACATGACTGGAAGCTGAAGAGTCGTGCCAGGTTGTCGTTTTCGCGAGTGTCTCGCGGGTAAGGCCTTCCCGCGAGATAGTCGCGAAACATTCTGCCTGGAGGATTTTAATGAGTGACTTTCTTACCCTTCACCCATACTATATATACCCTCATTACCCACAAATGTAGATGAGGCTATTCAGAGAGAAAAACCCTAGATAGGTTTTCTACAACACACACCCATCTTTTGAGAGAGAGCTACTCCTCCTTAGTGAGAAATCATTGTAGTCTCTTCTCCATCCCTCTCCCATTATCATACCTTGAGAGGAGATTTGTACCCAAACACAACCCACACCTATTCAGAGTGTAGAGAGTGTTTTGGAGTTGCTGGGAAGCATTGGAAGAAGCCAAGGATGGCAGATGCAACATGGAGCTTGTTGCGGGATCCGGAGAGCTAGACAAGACACGGTTCCGAGAAGCCTTGTTGGAGTAGGAGCTTGGAGGGCTTAGGTGCATCGGGTAGATTAGGCTTGGAGGGTCTTTGCTCACTCATGTATCCCAACTGATTGTCTAGTGGATCGATTTCCGCTTGGAGGGCGGCGGAGAGGTTTTTCGCCGAGTTCTTCGGTTTCCTCTTCGAAAACACGTCTTGGTGTTTTCTGTGTTTGCATCTTTCTTCCCTACTCTTTTATATTCCATTATACTGCTGTGTTGCTTAGTTTATGGATTAGAGTAGCTTATTGTCTATACGCTTGTGTTTACACGTTTCCGCACTTTGTATTAAGTTTGTGTAAAATCAACCAAGCCGTAATTTTAATTGGGGGTCTAAACAGCTCTTGTGTTTTTCAACACATTTTTAGAGCTTTCAATGTTTATTTTATGTGGCATTTAGAGTTGCCTAATTAGGCTATATTATTAGCATGTTAAATTGACATGATAAATTCACATATTCTTAATAAACATATATACCTTTAAAAAAAAAAAAAAAAAATTTATAGTACAATATGTACGCATTATTATTATTTATTTATTTATTTTTTTTGTGGAGAATACTAAGTATTTTTAACACACACACACGAGAAGAGGAGAGAAAGTTTTAAAGAAACTGACAGTGGTGTATATTTTAAAGATGATGTCCAATTACATTGATTAATGTACTATACTATAGTGAGCAAATAAAACTCATAAATTGATAATTTCCATCATGCAAACCATGAAAAGTTACATGAGGTTTAGGGGCAAAAACTGCAAAAAGATGGAAGGTTTTTTGGTTCAAATAACTGTTACCTCTATCCCTTAGATTTTGTGGTTGTCCTTACGTGTAATGACGATCACAAGAAGATGGAAGGTTTTTTGGTTCAAATGTGACCCTTAGGGTTCTATTCCAGCCGCATTTAGTGCGTAGTGGCGGCGCCCTATCATGGCCACGTGGCATGCTTTGACTGGTGGAATTCAATGCTCCACTCATGTGTCTTTTGCGTTTCTCGCTGATTTTCAGTTTTTCGTGCCCAACTCTATTAAACTGTTCTCTTTTTCTCTTTCCTCCTTACTTTATTCTATTTGCCCTATTGTTACTCTGTGTTTCTCTTCTCCAAGCTTCTTATTGTGTTTCTCCTTTCTAGGATTGTTCCTTTTGAGGTACGGTTTCTTTCCTCATGCTTTATTCTTTGTAGTGAATTTTACTGGCAAAAGATTACTGGTATTTTCCTTTTCTTGTTTTGGGATTTGGAGTTTTTCCCCATTTTTTCCTTCTTTTGGGTTCCATGGTAGATAGCTATGAGGTTAGGAGACTCTGTCCTTCCCTTTCGTTTTTCTTTGCATGCTTAGGGGCTTCTTTAGGTTCCTCTCGTTCTTTTGGCTCTTCAATTGAGAGTTTTGTGTTTGGGGGTAGTGGCTTAGGTTTAGCATTGGCTGATTTGCTTCCTTTGCTTCGTGAGTCAGTGGATTGGTTTGAAGGAATAGTGGGTGAATAGAGAGCTATGTTGGAAGTGAGGTCCAGTGAGCTAGAAACTGGGTTGTCATCTAGCGACGACCTCGTTGAGGTGGAGGAGGATACCGTGGCTTTTGGCCTAAGAGAGGTTAGGGCTTTTCATGCCTTCGGGGAAGTGTGTGGTATGGACTTTAACACCCTCTCTAGGTTTAGGGATAGGTTCCAATTCCCTGAGAGGGTTCGGATTCTTCTTCCTCATGGAGAGGAACGAGCTTGTCATTTTTTGCCTGGGGAAGTGTGTTTCTATGAGATTGATTTCCAATGTGGCCTTAGGTTTCCCATCCACCCCTTTATCATAGAGCTTCTAAATCATTTCAACATCACTCCTAGGCAACTTATGCCAAATTCGTGAAGGATTGTGATCAGTTGTATGGAGATATGGATGGCCATCACTGAAGGGGACATGATTAGGGTGGACAAGTTCAAATATTTGTATCATCTGAAGAAGTCAAAGGAGTATGGGTACTACAAACTTGTGCCCTGGGTCAGGAAGGCTAGGATCATCACCGATCTACCATCGTCCTTCCGATATTGGAAATCGAGGTTCTTTTTTGTGTCTGGGGATGGATGGGAGACCCCTTCCGATGAACTCTAGGGTGATATTCATAGGTTGCTTAGTCATTAGA
Organism: Quercus aquifolioides; assembly: GCA_019022515.1. NCBI lineage: Eukaryota > Viridiplantae > Streptophyta > Magnoliopsida > Fagales > Fagaceae > Quercus > Quercus aquifolioides. The sequence goes on from CM032333.1 coordinate 51,500,949, forward strand.
GAGCCCCGAGTCTAGGTGCATCATCCTTTTATAAGTCCTTTTTCCTTCTTGTTTCTCCCTGGTTCGTTGCTAATATTTCTGTTTGTTGTGTTTGCGCAGTTAAGAAGCGTCCAAAGCTCAACAGCAGATACAAGAGGCATATCGAAGCGACTACTGAATATGCCAAGACGATTGACAATTTCGATGACTTGGTTGATCCGAGAACTTTGTCTCGTCATTGCCTAGGTCCAGAGCCTTCCCCCTTCGTCTTGTGCGCCATTGAAATTAAGAAGAAAAGTAAGTGTTTATCCCGACTTGTCACTGTTTTGAATCTTTTTATTTTTTTTATTTTTAAACAAGTGTTTCTCTTTTGCAGAGATGACGACGAAGTTCAATCAAGAGATGTACGCCAAGATGAGGGCTAAGAAGAACAAACCTCTCTCCAACCTTGGGCAGAGGGTGGTACGTGTCGTGGAGAAGGGGACTCCTGTCACTCCTGTTACCTCTATCCCTGAAACTACGAGGATTGCTTCTCCTACCTCCTCAGTGGAAGAGATTACTCCATGCCCGAAGAAGCAGTGCATGGCAGACAAGGGCAAAGAGAAGGCAGACTCACACTTGTTAAGCGTTTGGGATGATGTTGGCCTAGCACTGATGAGGGCGCAGGATGCCTTCACTATTGAGGAGCTCAAGGTCTTTTCTGGCGTGCTTTCCAATGAGATAATGGGTTGTCACATCCACAAGCTTGTCCAGGTGATGTGCTTGTATCACTTACTCTTTCCTTCCTTTTTTTTTTTTTTTTTTGTTTTGTTTTGTTTTGTTTTGTTTTTTTTGTTTTGTTTTTGCATGGATCTGAAAGTTGGGTGTTCTGTGTGATCGTCTTTTTAGGTGCTAGGGGAAACCATCCACATTACGTCAGAGTACCTGAGCTAGGAGGCGAAGGCCACATCAGTGGGGTCCAAGGAGGAGGCTTTGGAGGCGGAGAATTCAAAGCTGAGGAAGAAGCTCATTTCTACCATCGACGAGGCCAACACTGCCAAGGAAAAGGCTAAGAGTCTGGCTGACAATCTGAGAGTTGAGAGGCAGCTGACCTTGGAGAAGGGCGAACTACTCTAAGCTACAAAGGAGAAAGTCAAGACCATTGCTACTAAGGTCGTCGAAGCCTTTCAACAAACTGATGAGTACAACATTGTGCTCTTCAGTTGGTACTACAAGGGCTTCAAGCTCCTTTGGTGGTACCTCATCAAGCACCCAACTGGTGTGGACATGGGGAGCCTGGACCTGGAGGAGGTGGATAAGGAGATGGAGATGGACGAGGCTGCTGCGTGAACCTATCCAGTTCACATACATATATGTTTCTCTTTTTTTTTTTTTTTTTGGGGTGCCCAGTGTATTTTTGGGCTTTTTATTCTAATTTCAAAACAATGCTCCTTGCCCAGTGTTTTTTGGGCTTTTAATTCCTGTTTATGGACAAGATATGTTTATGCTATTGTTTATTTTCATACCTTTGATGGTTCGTTCCTTGTTATGTTTGATGTTTTTGGCCTGTATGCGACTTGCGCTTTTCGCTAGAATCTTTGTCTGCTTACCCCCGTCTGTGGCTACTTAGTCATTTTTAGGTAACTTACATCGAGCTTAGGAGTTTGGCCATTTAGGCTTTGTCAGCGACTTACATCCGTCTAGCGGAATCTTGTCACTTAGTCATTCTTAGGTGAATTACATCCAACTAAGGAATTTTGTCACTTAGGCTCGTTAGTGATTTACATCGTCTAGCAGAATCTTATCACTTAGTCATTTTTAGGTGACTTACATCCAACTAAGGAATTTTGTCACTTGTTATGACATATGTGATTTAATGTTAGGAACATATGTCAAATTAGAATTGGTTAATCCTTTGACAAAAAGCACTTTACTTGTAATTGGGTAGATCTAGGATGTGTTTAATGCTTCAAGGAGCAAGGTTTCAAGTTCAAGTGTTAAAACCATGCAAATCTATCCAAGAAACAAGTGAAGAAGTGCTAGATTTTAAAGCTTGACAGCTAGTATCTATTGAGGTTTAAAAGCTGCTGAAGCTCGATGCTCGACAGCTAGCTCGACAGATAAGCTATCTATCAAGGTTTATGAAATTTAGTTTTTCAGAGCAGATTTTCATCCAATCCGTGTGTATATGTTTGGGCTTTCTTTTCTCATAACCCTAAACATATATAAGGATTATTTTAAGGACCGTCAAAGGTTGAACAAGTGTGAAGAAAAGTTTTGTTCATGCAAATTGTGACCGGAGACAGAATTTCCTTTAGTTCATCTTTTTCTTAAAGAAGCTGCCGTGCTTATACACTGTAGGGTTTTGTGACCAAGGAGTTTTGTGAGCTTCATCGTGTGATGAACTGAAGAACTTTGTAGCCAACATCTTTCTTAAGTTTGTGATTAAGTCACGTACTGGGATCCGTGCATTTATTGGTTAGTCACGCACTGGGAGTCGTGCATTAAAAGGAGAGATTTTCACAACAGAATAAGTCCAATTGGGTATTGGGGCAATGGTTCAACTGTAGGTTGGTATAAGATACTGGGGTTCCTTTACTTGTAACCGCTTGTTGTGATAATAGTGAATTCTCGGGAGTGGTGACTTTAAAATTATCCGGTGGGGTTTTTGCCGTATAGGTTTTCCCCATTTGTAAACAAATCACCGTGTCAATTTAATTTCTGCTGCATTTATTTAATTGGTGATTTGTTTGTGCTACCACACGTATTACATGCTAATTGAATTAATTAATTTGTTAATTCATCACAAGGGGTCAATACATTCTTGGCTTATCATCACTTAGGCTCATCAGTGATTTACATTTGTCTAGCGGAATCTTATCACTTAGCTTTTTTTAGGTGACTTACATTTAACTAAGGAATTTTTCACTTAGCCCCCCTTTTTTTAGCGTTCTAGGCTTGTGTACAGTAAGCTAGAATATTTTCTGAATAGTGCTTTTATTGCCTTATTTCAAATGTGGATACAATCGTCTTTTACATTTATTGATGACACTTATTCAAATGCTCAATGTTCAATGGTCGTGGCAGTTTCCTCTTGTCCATCATCTCTAGGTGATAGCTACCTTGTCTTGAGTAATGGATGATCTTGTAGGGTCCTTCCCAGGTTGGACCAAGCTTCCCTTGGGTTGGATCCTTAGTAGCTGGTGTGACTTTGCATAGGACGAGGTCTCCTATGTTGAGTCTTCTGAGCATCACTCTTTTGTTGTAGTGTTCGGCCATCTTCTACTGGTATTTCATCATCTTTTGGGATGCTTCATCTCTCACTCTGTCCAGGCAATCCATGTTGACTCTCAACTGGTCGTTGTTTCTGTCTCCACTAAAAACTTCTCTTCTCATGCTGTTGACTCCTACTTTGACTGAAATTATTGCCTTGGTGCCATAGGTGAGTTTGAGGGAAGTTTTTCTTGTCGGGGTTCTTGCCGTAGTTTTGTATGCGCACAAGACACAAGGCAATTCCTTTGGTCGTGTGCCATTTGCTTCCTTCAGCCGAACTTTGATGATCTTCAGCAGTGTTTGATTCGTCACTTCCGTCTGTCCGTTGGTTTGTGGATGTCCTGGAGATGAGAACTGGTTCTTGATCCCTAGTCCTGAGCAAAAATCTCTGAAGTCTTAGCTGTCAAATTGCTATCCGTTATCTGATATGATCGTCCGTGGTATCCCGAATCTGTAGACTATATTCTTCCACACGAAGTTCTGGATCTTTGCCTCTGAGATAGTTGATAGTGCTTCTGCTTCAACCTATTTTGTGAAGTAATCAATTGCGACTAATAAGAATTTTACTTGTCTCTTACCTTGGGGTAATGGGCCCATGATGTCAATTCCCCATTGAGCAAATGACCATGAGGAGGTTATTGGCGTCAACTTCTCCACTAGGATACGTTGAACATTTTCAAACCTTTGACACTTGTTGCATCGCTCAATTAACTCTTTTGCGTCTTTCTGCATAGTAGGCCAGAAGTAACATGTTTAGATGATCTTACTTACAGGGATCTTGGGCCTGCGTGGTCTTAGCATATTCCTTCATAGATCTCCTCCAGGATGTATTTAGCCTCACTTCCGTCGACGTACTTCAGGTAGGGCATGGAGAAGCCTCTTTTGTACAGGGCATCGTTCAAGATAGTGAACCTGGCTGCTTTCTTCTTGACTTTCCTACCCTTCTCGACGTCCTGTGAAGTCATCCATCTTGAAGGAAAGATAGAATTGGGGTCATCCAGTTGCTTTCACTCTGAATTGCAAAGGTGTGGATCTCTTAAATGCTGGGACGCTTCTGGACTTCCATCTTTAGATCTATGCTCGTCGGTCCTACTTTTGACTATGCCTACTTGGCTATCTCATCTGCCTTTATATTTTGGCTCCTGGGGACTTGTATGAACTCTACCCGATCAAATTCTTGGGCCAGATGCCTCGTCAGCCTCGAGTATTTCTGCATCCTCTCCTCTTTTGTCCCATGCTCTTCCTTTATCTCTCCCACAACCAGCTTAGAATCACTTTAGAGGAGCAAGTTTTTAGCACCCAACGCCTTTTCGACCCTTAGTACCATCAATATTGCCTCGTACTCTGCTTTGTTGTTGGTGGCGGGGAATTGAAGCTGGACTCCATATCTGAGTGTATCTCCTTCTAGGGTGGTGATAATAACCCCTACTTTGCCCCTTTTTCGGGCTGATGATGCTAAGATCGTCAGTCGAGTAGGTTCGTCCAGATTAAGTCAGCACGAGCTCCGTTTTTGTAGTTGCAAGGTTGTGAAAGGAATCCTCTATGGGCGGTTATCGGTGTGGTGTTGGCCACAGAGTCTCTGATGGTAAAGTCGGCAAATGGAAGCTAAGAGAGATTATGAGAACTAGGAAATATCAGTGCTTTAGCATGTGTGATTCAAATGTACCTTCTTTAGTTCTGAAAGGGGCATATATATATATATTCCTCTCTATTCTAGTCGTTGTTCCCTATTTATGGTGGCTTTAGTGCTCCTTCTGTAATACCTTTGGGCTCATTAACGTGGGTTTTGATGGGCTTCCAATGGTCTCTTGGATAGTTTGTAACTGTCTGAGGTATTGAATGCTCTTTTATGGCTTCTTTTACTGCATCCAGGCTGGGAAGGGTTGGACGAGGATGCCTTAAGGGTTCATCTGTACAATAGCATTTACTGGGCTTATCAGCCTACATTTACGGAATAAACCACCCTTAACAACTATATCTTTACTATAATCCTAATTCATGTGTTATGATGAACCCAATATGGGCTATTTAGAGGAGACTAAACCCTAAACTAACCATTCAATAAAACATGGTTAAGTAACTTGTAATGCAAATAATATTCTTGACTTGCACATAGAAGATTGGGCTTGATACCTTTAACTAGCAGTAGAGCCAAAATTGGGACTAAATATAACAAAATTTTTAAGTTAAAAAAAATATTAATGACATAATTCTTAATTGATAAAATATTCTCGTATCAATTGTCTTAATCTATAATAACATTATAAGGAAGCATTATTTATTTCTTCAAATTCTAGTCTTTGAACCTTTTTAGGATGTTCAACATCTTAAATCTTAACATTGGAGATATTGAGTAGTAACCTCTGACTTTTGAACACTTTTATCTTACTTTATACATCAATTGTGAATAATTTTCCCCTTGAAACATTGCCATGCATAGATAAGGAAAATCTCTTGGAATCTTTGACAATAAATGAGGTAGAGTTAACCATTACACACTCACATGCACTCCCACACCCTCACCTAACACGTTTTTCACTATCAGTATTATCAACCAACTTACCTGCAAATAATGAAGGCACATGGAAGAGGGTACCAATGATTCCTATCGACAGTGATACTATTATAGAAGAAGCAGTGGGAACTAAGAAAACTACAAGGCACACAGCTAGTCAATCTGCGTTACTAAAGAAAAGGAAGACTGTTTCTCAGATAGACAATGTATACACTCAGATATTAGCGGAGGCTGGTTCCCAGCCCTGTCAGATGCAATAAGTCTTTTATGTTGGAACTATCGAAGGCTTGGGAACTAGCAAACAGAAAATCAGCTTGTAGATATGGTGTGGGCAAAAGATCCCTCCGTTGTCTTTTTAGCCGAAACATGGACGGATGAAGCAAGGCTAAATCGAGTTCAGGATCGTTTGAAGTTTAAACATAAATTTATTGCTCTTAGGAGAAACAAGTCTAGGGGTTTGGTGATTTTTTGGAAGGAAGATTTTGATCTAACAATTGAGACATTCTCAAAGAATCACATAGATGCTACAATTAATAAGAATAAACTGGAGGAATGGAGACTCATTGGATTTTATGGTGAACCCGATACTCTGCTAAGGCATGAAGCATGGTCAAAATTTAGAAACTTGAAGTCTAGAGGTATGACACCATGGCTTTGTGCAAGGGACTTCAATGAAATAGCAAAACAATTCGAAAAAAGGGATGGGAAAGCAAGACCTCATTCACAAATGCAAGATTTTCAGGATATACTTGATGAATGTGGCTTTATGGACTTGGGTTTTGTGGGATCCATGTTCATGTGGCGCAAGCACTTTGATAATTACACAATATGGGAAAGGCTAGATAGAGCCGTGGCAACCAATGATTGGTTCTCGATGTATCTAGATACAAAGGTTTACCATTTAGATGTTACTACCTCAGACCATAAACCTTTATGGATCGTGTCGGAAGGGATGGACTGTACACAGTAGAGGCCTTTTAGGTTAGAACAGATGTGGATGTCTGAAAAGGGATGCGGCGATACAATTGAAGCCGTGTGGCAAAGGAATTATGTAGATTCAGCTGGAGCTAAAGTCTTAAAAAAAAAAAACATCTGTGGTATGTAGTTGACACAGTGGAGTAAAATAATTTCTGAGATGTTAATCGTGAATTAGAGAAGAAGAGGAAGCAATTGGTACAAGTCGAGAGAGTAGCTATGAATGGGGGTTCAGTTCTGCGAATGAAGAAGTTGGAACAAGAAATAAATATCTTGTTGGATCAAGAGGCTAAATTGTGGAATCAAAAGTTGAAAGTGCAGTGGCTGAAAGATGGAGATCGAAACACACGATTTTTTCAAAGCAAAGCGTCTCAACATAGGCAAAGAAACTACATCAAGGGACTGTATGATTGAGGTGGGCAGTGGTATTCAGCTCTTGGTCGTGTAGTAGAAATTGTTTTGCAATTCTATCAGCAGCTTTTTACTACTACCAACCCAGATAACTTTGATGAGATTCTAGAAGAAATACCACAGGTTGTGACAGCAGAGATGACTACACAATTGACATATGATTTTATAGCAGTGGAGGTAGAGGCTACTCTAAAACAGATGGCACCATTAAAATCACCCAGCCCTGACGGTATGCCACATCTTTTCTATCAAAATTATTGGTCTTTAGTTGGCAATGATGTTGTTGAGGCTATTTTGATGAACTTAAAAACTGGAACTCTCCCATAAGTACTATGCCACTCTTTTATCACTTTGATTCCGAAAGTAAAAAATCCAGAATTTGTCTCACAGTACCATCCCATTAGTCTCAGCAATGTTTTATACAAAGTCTTCTCTAAGGTTCTGGCAAATAAATTGAAAAAGATTCTACCACCTGAGCACCAAAGCGCATTTATGACGGATCGCTTAATCTCAGATAACTTTATGGTGGCTTTTGAAACTTTGCATTACATGAGAAACCACAGTTTAGGCAACACAAGTTATATGGCGCTCAAACTAGATATAAGCAAGGCTTACGATAGAGTTGAATGGAGGTATATGGAGAAGCTAATGAGAAAGATGGGGTTTGAAGATACTTTGGTTAAGCTTATGATGGAGTGTTTCTCCATAGCTACTTGTTCAATTTTGATCAATGGGGAACCTCATGGTAATATTACACCCACTAAAGGCCTTCGCTAAGGTGATCCACTCTCAGTATATTTATTCCTGTTGTGCACAGAGGGTTTTCATGGGTTGTTAAAAAATGCAAAATTACTTGGGGATATAAGGGGAGTCTCTATATGTAGAAGTGGACCACGACTAACCCATCTAATTTTTGTAGATAATAGTATAAGAAACATGGTTTTTTTGTGTGTGTGTGTGTGTGTGTGTGTGTGTGTGTGTGTGGATAAAAAGAAAGAAATGAAGTTAAAATCATAAATAGACAAAAATTAAAAACAAAAAACCTGTAGGGTAAAAACTCCCCACTAGATAAATAACCCATGTTGTTAACAAAACATTTCTCAAAAAAACAAATGTTCCTATGAAAAAAAAAAAAAAAAACTACCCACATCACATGAAAAATATATATAAAAAGCCCTGCAAAAACCAATTGCAACTTCCTAAAAAAAAAAAAAAAAAAAAACCTTCCCATTTCATTTGTTCTTCTCTTCCCCTTCCCAATGTTGTGGAATGTATACTAAAAAATTCTAATAACATTAAATCCCTCAAACTACAAACCCACAATATTTCTTCAATATTTTTTATTCTTTCATCCTATATCCAATCTACACTATCTTCTTTTGCACTCTCTTTTTAATATATTGAACTCTTCTCAATGGTTAGGCGTTTTTTTGTTCAAATTTTGTAAACCTGTGAACAAAATTTATACACTACTTTCTTAATTGAATTATATTGTATATCTTACTTTATCAACTACATATATTGTGAATTGGTAACTCTATGACCTTCTGTGATGCGTAAATTATATGAAAGGTGTTATAGAAATTTTGGTTATATATGGAAAATTATGACATTGAACCCAAAAGAAGAGCCTCATCGCACATGCCTGTGATGAGGCTAGTATATCCTAGTCACTTTCTACAATAAATATGTAAAATTGTATTCCATTTTAAAATTTCTCTAACTCGTCATTTTTCTTACCCACTTACTTTTTTTAGTGTCAAAAAACAAAGAAACTACTTATCTGTTATCATGTACTTGTTATTCTCAAAACTTCCCATCGATCATTTGCTATAAAAATTATAAGAAAAAAAATTGTGATAATTTTTAACATTACCACCACAAACTTCTGACAAAGAGAAAGAAGGTACTCTATGAGAAGAAAGTGGTAGATTATATCAAAAAGAGAAAAAGAAAAGTGATAAGATCTAAGAGTTTTTGTTGGTGGCTGCCTCAAATTTTATGATTATTTTACCGTGTGAGTTTCAAGACTTGTGAATTTTTTTTGTTGATATCTTATTTTTTTGTTAGGTTTGTTTTTCCTTTCTATTTCACAATATTTATGTAATAAAAATTAGCAGAAATCACATTTTCGTCCCTAACTCCTATATATAAGGAAAACCCTAGAACGTTTTTCAGACTTTTTTTAGAGAGATTAGAGTGCCTCTTGTGCCTCTTTTTATTTTTAGGGTTTTGTACCCAAACCTCTCTAGGTCTTTGTTGCTCATATTTGCTGTTTATGTGAATCTCTTGTGAGATCTTTGAGGAGCTTTCCTTCACATAAACTTAGGGTTTTCAAGTTAGAGATAGTATCAACATCTTGATGATCATTATAGTTGCAACCATTGAAACTTAAAAGAAAAGCAAGCGGGGAGCTTGTAGCTGATTGAGGAATTCAAGAAAGAAGTAGTCCGTGGATTCGGAGCCTGCGCGTGGTCGTGTCAGGAAGTTCGTACTGGTGGGTAGCATTAGGAAGTCGAGCGGGGAGCTTGTAGTCCTTCTGTAAGAACTTCAATTCTTTCATAGTGAATTCTGTTATGCCTTGAGGATCGGTGGGTCAAATCCTCCCCAGGTTTTTACCGTGTGGTTTCCTGGGTGATCATTTTCAGGCGATTCCCACTTTGGTCCCTAGATTATATTTTTACTGCTTTTAGTCCCTATCTTGAAAAACACTTCTTGTTTTGCTCCCTGCCGTTATATCAGAGATGGAAAATGTAAACGTGGCAAATGGTAGAATTAAAAAATATTAAAAATATTTTATTTTATTTATTTTAAAATAAAATAAAATTTTAGTTATCATTTAATTATTTAAATAATAATTGTACTTCATGTTCTTCCCTCTAGAACATGGTTGCCTAGAAAATAAGAAATTCAAGATTTAAAATTTTAAATAATTATTTGTTTGTTTTATCTGTATTAAAAAAAATATTGGTTATAATGGAGGATTTATATCAAATTTACTTTTTTAATATAATGAAAGATTTATTATTTAGAACGAAATTCCAATAAATTTCGTTAGATCTGTATGGAAAATGAAAAAAACTAAATCTATATTTCTTTCTGAAAGCTCGAAAATGTGTTGAAAACACAAGAGTTGTTAAGAACCCAAAAACAAATTACAGCTAGATTGCTTTTACTCTAACTTATAACAAAAGTAAATGAAACACAATCAACCGATACTACTCTATGCATAAACCTAAACAACAAACAATAAAAGTAAAGCAAAAGAGTAAGGGAAGAGAGATGCAAACACAAGATAATACGCCGAAGTGTTATCGAAGAGGAAACCGAAGAACTCAGCGAAAAACCTCTCCACCGCCGTCCAAGCGGTAATTGATCCACTAGACAATCAGTTGGGATATATGAGTTAGCAAGAGACCCTCCAAGCCTAATCTAGCCGATGTACCTAAGCCCTCCAAACTCCTACTCCAACAAGACTTCTCGGAATCGTGTCTTGTCTAGCTCTCCGGATCCCGCAATACGCCCGATTGCGTCCACCAAGCTTCACCGGCTTCATTTGGCAAATCCCCAAAGCTTTCCCAACTCCAAAACACTCTCTACACTCTGAATATGTGTGGGTTGTGTTTGGGTACAAATCTCCTCTCAACATATGACAATGGGAGAGGGATGTAGAAGAGGCTACAATGATTTCTCACTAAAGATGAGTAGCTCTCTCTAAAAAAGATGGGTGTGTGTGTTGTAGAAAACTTATCTAGGGTTTTTCTCTCTTAAATTGCCTCTCATACATTTGTGGGTAATGAGGGTATATATAGTATGAGTGAAGGGACTCGCAAAAACAACAGCCTGGCATGACTCTTTCGCTTCCAGTCATGTGCTTCTCTCATGGCTCTTTCGCGGATTAGCTTCCTGCGAGACACCCGCGAGATCCACTGATTCTTCATTTAAGCTTGAGTCTTCACCAACATGATACTAAACCCAATACAATAAAATCCCACAAAATAAAAGAAACAAAATTAAAACAATTACAACACTTTTTGTCATGGAATAAAGCCAACATAAAATATAGTTGTAAATCACAACTTTATAGTTTTTATATATTGCTTTTGATTTATCTGATCTATTGAATCTGGAAAAAATTTTATATAGAAAGTCATGAAATGTTAGACGGCGTCGTATCGTAATCTCATATCGTTATTGTTGTTGTTGATAGATGCAAATCTTCATGAAAACCCTGACCGGAAATACCATCACTCTCGAGGTCGAGAGCTTAGACACCATCGACAATGTCAAGGCCATGATCCAAGACAGGGAAGGAATTCCCCCAGACTAGCAAAGGCTCATCTTCGCTGAAAAGCAACTTGAGGACGATCACACCCTCGCCGACAACAACATCCAGAAGGAAAGCACCCTCCATCTCGTCCTCCGTCTCCAGTGGCATGCAAATCTTCGTCAAGACCTTGACGGGAAAGACCATCACCCTCGAGGTCGAGGGCTCCGACACCATCGACAATGTCAAGGCCAATATCCAGGACAAGGAAGGGATCCCGCTAGACCAGCAGATTTTAATTATTTAATTTTTGTTTTATTTGTTTCTTATTTTCTGGGCAACCATGTTCTTTGGGGAAGAACATGAAGAAAAATTATTATTTAAATAATTAAATGATAACTAAAATTTTATTTTATTTTAAAATAAATAAAATAAATATTTTTTAATTTTGTCATTTGTCACGTGTGCATTTTCTGTCTCTGATGTAACGGCAGAGACCAAAATGGGAAGTGTTTTTCAGGATAGGGACTAAAAGCGGTAAAAATAAAATCTAGGGAACAAAGTGGGAATCGCCTAAAAATGTAGGGACGAAAATGTGATTTTCGCCATAAAAATTCATCTTCAAAGTCTTCAGGCTTTCTTTCCTAGGGAATTTTTCAATATTTTTTTAACATATTTTTGCAATTTACTTATTTGTGTATTCATTTTGTATATATGCGATTATATTACAAGTTGAAAATTATTAATCTATATAAAAAATAAAAAATAAAAATAGAAGAGCCACTAAGCACACATGTGAGTGCATCCTTAGAGGCTAGTATTATATATAGACTAGTCGTGTGGACTCACGCAATGCGTGTGGATATATAACTATTTTGTAATGTGGTATAGTATTTAATTTATTCTCTAAAATTTATTGAAGATAATGTGTTCTCCCTAAAAATTATTTTTCCATCTCTTTATCTCTACAAATATATGATTCTATTATTTTGGTTTTTTTTTTTTTTTTTTTTTGTTGTTGTTGTTGTTGTAATGAAACTTTGGTATGTTTAATTGATATTATTCTTTTTGGAAGTGGTCTATATTCTTCAAACTTTTGGTATATTGTGTTATGTTTTCCTTTTTTTTTTAAGTTTCAAATTGAAAATTCAAGTTTCTCATTCTCTTAAGGAGATTATCATGATAATCAAATCTAATTATAAATTTAGAATTAATATTACTCAAATAATTAAAAGACACATTCAAATAAAAAGACTTGTAGATTGTATTTTGATATAAACCCAAATTATCACTTCTAAAATATCTAAAAAATAACTAAAAAAATGTATAGTTATAAACACCACAATATCCAAACCATACTACATAATAAAATAACATTATATCGTTATATACTATAAAATTTCATAATATAACTATAACATCTACCTAATAAAGAGAAGAAAAAAAAAAGTTAAAACACAACAAAATCACAACAACATAAAGTAGAGTTCAGCACAAAAATTCATCAACCTAAAGCAAAGATGCAATAAAGAATTAAAACTCTACTGAGAGGGAGAGAGAGAGAGAGAGAGTATTTACCTTTTTGTGTGGGTAAAATATGGACTGAATGAAAAAGAATATAACAAATTTTTACTATAAATAAAATGGGAAGAAGAAGAGTCAAAATTAAAGGAAGATAAAAGGATGGAAGAATTGTGAAGTTAAGATATAGACTCTAGAGTAGTGGAGAGATTAAAAAAAATGTAAAAATGAGGGAGAAATATTGGGGGAGTGTAATTATAAGGTGAGAGAAAATGTCAGAGATAAATGGATGATGTGGCCGCTAATGTGACGCAGTAAAAGTGTACTACCAATAAGTATAACACTTCAACTTTTAAATATATATAGATTATCTGCCATCTAAAAACAGCACATATAGCTAATAAATAAATAAAATTTTAAAATCACTCTCATGGTTGGTGATTTCTTAAGCACAAACTTTATTCCACTATTTTCTCAAAAAAAAAAAAAAAAAAAAAAAAAAAAAAAAACTTTATTCCACTTAACCTTATCTACTAGCTTAGCTTAAAATACTAGTTCCTCCCACTCTTTTCATATTGAAAAGGCTAGACTCTTGCCTCTAGTAGGGTAAGATGTGCAATTTTTCTTCCTCGATTTTTCCTTTGGAAAATGGGAAAAAAATGTTGACCATCTTCAGATGGTTATCCCATAGGTAGCAGACAATCTTCATCACCAAACAAACAAACAAACAAACAAACAAAAAAAAAAAAAAAAAAAAAAAAAATTTAAGGATGATTGGCATGACGCTGATCTTCTTTTGCCTTGTTACGATATCCGTAGTAGTTGCCCTGATTTCCTATTTATCTGTATGCTTATTGTGTATTGGTTTTACACGATCTCCAACCACAGTCACCAGGGACCAAGGCTTAAACAACATGGAACGAGGCCTTGATAAAGCCCTTGTCGATAGCTATCCGAACCTCCTCTACTCACAGGCCAAGCTCCAGAAGGGTGATTCAATTGCTTTTTGCTGTTCAATATGCTTGGCTGACTACATAGACACTGACAGGTTGAGGATGCTACCTGATTGTGCTCATGTCTTTCATGTCAAGTGTGTCGACCCCTGGTTACGAATGCACCCTTCGTGTCCCATCTGTCGAAAATCACTGCTCCCAACTCCTCTTGCTGTGGGAACAACCCCGTTGACGGCTCGACAAGATTGATGACATGAACAAGGGTATGGATTTGAAATTCCATCCTTTTTAGATGTTTAGGTAAACACTACAAAATTTTGTATGGATTCATGAGGTACGTGTTGACCATTCTGTAATGGATTTCTTATCTATTCTTGCAGCTGAGAAACTACAAACTTTGATTCACCCAACAATAATGCATTGGATGACTCTTTTGGCATTTCCAATACCAATAGGTTGAATGTGTGAGTCGTCCCTGGACTCAATAGTGTACTTGGCGAATTTGAAAGTTTCCAAAACAGAAAGAAAAAGGAAAAAAATAAATAAAATTGACAAGTCATTTTCGAGGTAATTTCTAGTCTTTGGGTTATCCTGTTCTTAATTTTTCCCCTATTTCCGGCTAACAAAAGGTCCTATTCCAGACATAACATTTATCAGTCTTTGGAATACTGTAAGCTTTGAGCATAATATGTTTTCAATCGAGTTTTGTTTTTGTTTTTGTATTCTTGAACAACCCTAGAAAAAAAGGGAAAAAAAGAACAAGTCATTATGATATAATAACACGCTTCCTAACCTATTTTTTGTTATTTTTAGGTTTGATTAACTCTAAGAATTCATTTGATTGGAGTGATTTAAGGAAGGATGGGAAAAAGGGAGAGAGAATAGGGGAGAAACTAAATTTTTGTGTTGTTTGGTTGGGAGGGAAAATAGGAGGAATTTTGATGGGGCTAAAGCATTTTCTCTCAAGGTCCACTAAAAACCAATCGGTCCAATTTGGAGAGAAAATAGGATAGAAAAGATGGCTTCAATCCAATGACAATTTTGCCTCATTTTAACGTAGAGTTCCTAGCTGCTTCTTCTTCCACTTTTTTATTTTTATTTTTAGCTGTTGCTCCTATTTATAACTAACTTTACCATTTTTATCATTATTTTTTTTAACAATACCATCGTTCAGGACCCTAGCTTCCACAATTCATTTGAGATTTTTTTTTTCTTTATTTTTTAATATTTTTATTTTAACCAATTTAATTAATCTCATTTTTTATATATAAAAATAAATAGAGAGAAATAAGTTTAAATAAAGTAATAATTTTATTGTTGTCACTTTTATAATGTGTCTGTTGGAGCATTTTAATATTAATATATTAAAATGAATTTATATGAGAACATAAATGTTAAAATGTGGGAGTTAATATAGAAGATAAGGAGTTAGTGGAATATTTAATTCCACATTGAAAATAAGAGAGACTATTTTATTCTTTTTAATTGCGGTGATTAATAGGCTGATATGTATTGTATCAATTTGTCGTTGAAATACATTCAGAATAATTTCCTTATTAATTAGTGAGTAAATGACATTTTTATTATGGAAAATGAAGAGCCATTCACCCACTTAATGGATTAGTTGTTAGGCCTATTTATTTCTTTAGAAACTCCTTTATCTCATTCATTTAATTGTGTAACTTTAGCCCATCAGATTTATGTTCAACAATTAATCTTGTAACACTCACTACATCAGAATAATAGATCTAATTAACCAGATTAATTTGGGTAATAATTCGTGAGGCCCATTGAGCTTATAAGTAGACTCATTCAAACCTATCCAAGTTATTGCAAAATAACAATATTACAATACACCAAAAAATAGAGCAATTGCAAGCATTCTTATACACTAAAAAAATAGAGAGGTTCTTGGCAAAGAAGGGTGTTCTTTCTGGTAGAGTTTTGGAATTGAACACTTTGTGCAGAGGTTGTTCTAGCTATACGACATTTGTTGGATTGTTGTATCTTAGAGAAGACAAGTCAGAGAAGGTTTGCACCGGTTACAAAGTTTAGCCAACAAAGAGCTTAAATCTCCTTAAAGAGAGCGAGTGCTGCGCCTCAGTCCAAATAGTGTTGTGTATTTCTTATCTTCAAATTAATAATATTCAGAAGTATTATTCAGTTTATCTTTGTGTTATCTTCATTATTATTGTTTTTGCACTAACAGTGTCCAATTATTTCTTATATACTATGTAGTTAGGGCATATGAGTAAATTCATACAAATTACCTTTTCCATTCTCCCATTTTTCTTTTTAACCAAATAAATGAGTTTTCTATCCCTCCACTTTTCTACTACTTCCAACCAAATGAAGTCTAAGAGTCCGTTTAGTTGGAGGAATGGAAAAGTGAGAGGATAGATAATGAAGAGGGGATAGAAAAGTAGAGGAATAGAAGAGATTTTAGTTTCCTTCATAGTTTTTGGTTTATGTGTAAAAAAGTGGAGGGGTGAAAAATTCTTTTGTTATGATAGAAAATATTGTTTATAGAAATTTACTCTCATGCTCCTATTACATAATTTTTTTATATAAATATTTTATTAGGGAAAAAAACTAGAGTTGGTTATAAAAAATCATAACAGACTTTAATTTCAAGTGGGTAAAAAAGAAGAGAAAACCAACGATAAATAGTGGGGGGGGTGTGGTGGGGGGTGGAATTTGGTGGACCTGGAGAAAATCTACGGGGTCCTACCATTTTCTCCCCTCCCCCCTTCTCTTCTCAAACAAACGCTTATCTCCTCCTTCTTCTTCTTCTTTTTTTTTTTTTTAATCCCCTCTTTTCTATCCTTCATATTTTCAGACCATAAGAAGAATTACAATCTAAGATGCCCACACATATATATATATATATATATATATATTTTTTTTTTTCATTTTCTTTCTAATATTTGACAACTTATGTAGTTGAATTCAATTAAAGGAATAAGCATATTGATACACCAAATTTCACACACAGTTAAATTATCAACTTATAATGAGAGAATTTTATTTAAACTTTCTGAGAATCTATGAGGTAAGATTGTAGAGATCTGAGTTTATGGCGTTCGTTTTGTCTTGTCCTCCTGATCTTTTATCTAGCAAGCTATTAGTCTTTCTACAACCCTTGACCTTACCGTACCCTGTATGAGTATGGGTCGAGGACCATGTATTCTCTTGACTTTGTTCTCACCTATCCCTATGGTGAGCAATCTTTATGACAAGGTCAAACTTGCAAGATAAGTGAATTCAGTTCATGATTTTTAATCTTTATCCAGTTGACCACCTGTCATACTTGCACACATTCCTTGTTCGGTTTTTGTATGGTATTTGTTTTCTAAGGAAGCATGGGTGCAAATTCGGGTTCAAGTGCAGGTGCGGGTGCGGCGACACGACAATTTTTGAAAAAGTAAGACATGAATACGACAGTGTTTGACAAAGGTGCGGCGACCAGATTGCTGCAACCGTGCTTCCCATATTCATCCACATATGATTAAGAATTTTGCTAGAAAGTCAACTAATGGGATTTTATCTTATCCCTTGCTTATTACTAAACTTCTTTGTGAGCTTCATGTTCCTTTCCATATGTATAGTTTTGGTCGTCACCCTTTCCTTTTGCCGTTGATGCTGTACCTTGCATCTCAGTTCTGGCCATTTGCATTAGCCACACTAGGATGCCCCCTCAAGGCAATACAAATGATGAGATGCTTATAAGGCCTGTGAAGAGGTACAAAGTCAGGGTACTCAGGCACAAGTCCAGCCATTGGAGGCTGGCATTCTCCAATAACTAATGCAGAACATGCTTCACATTGAAGAGCAAGAGGGTGGCTTAGAGCCCTAGGCATTAGTATTCCTTCTTCCTCCGCTATGGTGCTAGGGATTCGGGCTTTGACAACCTCATCTAACCATGAGTCAAATGTAGCTGATTTTTAGGAAAAACACACACCAAGCTTGTAGTCCTTAGTTGATCCATCCTTTTTCTAGGCTATTGTGCATCAATGGTGTTAGGTTCTAAAAGTTTAGAACAATTGACAAACCGTGAACACAAACTTGTCTAGATATAAATCTTAGAATCTATAGGATTTATTAGACAATGCTAAAGGTGCTGCAAGTTAGAATACAAGAAAAAGGAAGTTGTAGGTTCAGGAAATTCAAAACATTCCAGGTTCGACCGATTGAAAGCAAGGCTCGACCAATTGAGATGCGAATTCTATGGATTTTAATTTCGGCCCACTACTCATTAAGCCCATTAAGTGTTTAGGGTTTTAGATCTATTTCACGTAGTATATAAAGGAAAACCTAAGGCACATTTTGTAGAGACTTTGGAGGTGCTTTTGTGAGATCTAAAAGGTATTGTGCCTTCCTTTTTCAAAGTCACTACTAGAAATCATTCTTATATTGTTAGATCTAGTAGATCTGAAGTTGCTGCGACAAGATCATACATAGTTGATGATTTAAACCTTCATGGGTGGTATTGAATTCACAAACTGGAGAGTTTGTGTTGCTAAAACTTTGAGTGGGATATCAAAGTCACAAACATGAGAGTTTGTGTTTTTTAAATCCAAGAAAGAAGGAGTCCGTGGATTCGGAGCTTGCACGTGGTCGTGTCAGTAAGTTACAACTGGAGGTAGCAATAGATTTAGGGTTAAATCTTTTGTAAAAACTTCGATTCTCTTATAATGGATTTGTTTTACCTTGAGGATAGCTAGGTCAAATCCTCCCCAAGTTTTTACCTTGAAATTGTTTGTTTCATTGGTTTTCCTAGGTGATCATATCGGTGTGTTCTTTGTTTTTCTGTTGTTGTGCATGATATGATCTCTCTTTGTTTAACCTTAATCTCATAATTAACCTAAGTAATTACTTGGCCAATATATTAGGTTAAACAATCTTCTTTAAGGGGTCTAAACAGAACAAACAAATGGATAGCAATCATGTGGTCATAATCATAGTTATATCTCTCATTTTTCCAGAACATATCCCCTGCTTTCCTATTTCTTGTGCCATGAACCCAGGGACGTAGCTAGATTTGGACTAGGGGGGGCCATTGGCCCCCCGCCCCCCTCTTATTTAAATATATATATATATATATATATATATTGTGCGTACCCAAAATGTATGGCTATTGAGCTTAACCTCTACTTGGGCTCACAATCTATTTATTGTGTGGGCTTTTGTGTTTCCTACTGTGGGTGGCCCTATGCTTGGTAGACCCAAATACCTTTCTATTTCCTCAAGCCTTTCTCTCTCCCTCACAAGATTGCTCCTTTGCTCCCTCTGAGTGTTTGCTCTCTTCTCTTAGTATTCTTCCCAGAATTGCCAACCCCCATTCCTCATTCTCATCTCTTATTTATAGCTCTAGATTAGTGGAAGGTTTATGATTACTTTAGGTTATTAGTGGGTTTGGAGGTCCAATTCCATTGCCTTTAAGTGGGTGTTTAGGTGGGAGTGAGAGGAGTGGCATTGGAACTGCTTCCCACCTCAGAAAAGCCATTCGGCGGCGATACTCTCCAAGGTACTGCCAGGCAGCCGGGAGGCGGTACTCTGAGTAGTCACAGTCTTGTTTGGGATACGGTTGACCGGGCAAGGTCCAGGTGATGAAACATGACGCGTACAGATTAAGAGTATTCGCCCAATAGGCTCCAGGCTAGCATGAGGCCTAGGCCTATGGCCCTAGAGGGCTTAGGGCCCAAAGTCGGACAAAGGGATTGGGGTCATAGGCCAGACCGTTGGGTCGAAGTTCAGGGCCCAAGTGGTTCTGGGGATCCTTATGCCATACATGAGCCCCCCCTTGATTCGTGCTCGGTCCCCGGGAACGAATCAAGGACACTAAAAGACAGAAACTATCCAGGAAGTCCAATGGGTAGATACTTGGCGGTTGAAAGGCTCATTAATGTGCCCTTAAAAGGTGCACTGTATCTTGTTGTCTGGTTCAGCCGTCATCATTGTCTGACAGTTTGTGAATCGATGCGACACGCATGGCAGTTATCATGGGGATTTGTAGGGTTTCCCACCCTTCAATTATTAAATGTTATTTACTCCTCCGTTGGCCCCTATAAATAGTTTAGGAATGGGCTATTCCCATCTTTTATCTTCAGAAGCGTTCTTGGCCAGCTTTAAAGTGGCCTACAATGTCCTTAGAGATGTTGACATTGCCTACTGTCATGAAGGCAATATGGACATCCATAGGCGCTACGGTTTAAACACAGTGTTCTTTCCCTTGATGGCTATCCTCGAGGGTGGGGTTAGGTTCCCTGTTGACCCTCTCATTATAAGCATCCTTAGATTCTATGGCCTTTGTCCCGACCAACTCCCTCCTAATTTTTACCGAGTAGTGAGTTGCGTTAGTAGGTTGAACCAATTGTTCGAGTTGCAACTGAACCATCACGACATCAACTTTATGTACAGTTTATGTGGAAACATTAGGTCAGATAATTATTTAAAGACTAAAGATATGCGGGTACAACTCATTTCATGCCTACTCGACTCAAATAGAAACTCAGCTGGAGCATTTGTCCAAGTGAGCGGCAACTAGCTTGCCGATGAGCTCCCCTGTCCGGTCTCTCCGCTTGGTCGATACCGAGCATCTTTTATTTATTGACTGTGCTTATGATTATTTTGACCGAATGGTTACTAACTAGTTTTTATATTGTTTCTATGCAGAGAGCAAAAGGTTTCGACTAAACCTTACAGTAGTGCCACCTTCCCTGATGACTGGTGAAGCTCGGGACCTAAGTCCTAGATATATCACCGTAGAAGATCTTGCACCGGTGAGGGATGAATCAACCGAATGTGTGTCTCGAAGTCGCAGAGGCCACGTACCAATCAAGCAGCTTGAAGCCCCAATGTAAGTTGTTGAGCCAATGACAACCGAATTTGTGCAATCCTCGGAAGCCGAATCCAATTCCGACGAAGAAGAAATGGTGACAAGACATGCATTAACAGTTGATCGGTTTGTGCCTGGTGCATGGTCCACGGCCCGACAACAAGAATCCTAGGGTAGGGACCCGAATCCCCTTCCTCCTCTTCCTCCTCCTCCTTCCAGCCGCTCTTGAAAGAGGCAGCGTACAACTGAGCAAACCTCTACCAGTGCAGGGGACGCATCATCAAGGACCCCTCCATGAGCTCTTGGTGGGCTTACTATCATAGAACCCTGTGGTGATGTTCAGCCAACCTCACAGGTCGGGTCTCATGTTGCTTCCTCTTCTCGGCAGGGGCCTGGCTAGTAGCCCACCTTCATGTTTGGTAGTGAGCCATTGCAGGTAACTGTGGGCATAAAGGTGTGGGCATAGGGGGAAGGAGGACGAGTGGCCCAAAGTCTGGTCCATGGTTTGCCGCTGCTTGTAGACATCCACTTCTTCTCAGGTGCGAATGACAAATCGCTGGCTAAGAGCCTTCAGTGGCATACTATAGCAGTAACACGACTTCTTACTCTTCTTCCTTTTATTATAAAGCGTGTAAATTCCCTTTTTCCTTTACAATTGTGGCCTTCATGTAATCAGGCTGTGCAATTGACCCATCTCATTGACGGGAGGTTGAGGGAGGCTACTGAGGATACTGAATGTAAGAAGGCCCTCAAGGATGAAGTAGAGGCCATGGTGAAGGATCAGAAAAGGTTATCGAAGTTGCTGAGAAGAAAGCGCAAGCATCGGAGAAGGCTCGAGCTTTGGCAAAAAATGGGAAGGCAGAGTTAGAGATGAAGCTCGGGGGGACCGAGCTTAAGCTAGCGAAGGTAGAGAGCCTGACTCTCGCACAAGTTAAGGAGATTGCCGACCTAAAGGCGGCTTTGGAGGCTTGTGGAAACAAGTGGTACAACGAAGGTTTCACTGATGCAGAGAATTCCGTGGAACCTGTCATCCACCAAGCTCAAAGGCTTTCATTCGAGGAATGGTGGCTGGCCGCCTTGCAAGCTATGGGGGGTTCCTGAGGATTCTCCACTAAGGAATCTTGACCAGATCCCTTTCTCAAACCCCGCCCCCCCCCCCCCCCCCCCATTTAGAACCCCCCAAATGCCGATGAGGAAGAAGAGACAGCTAGTATGATGGAGCTAGTGTAGGAAATTGACTTCCATGTGGAGGTAGTTGACTTGGACGCCACCAGTGGCGTCCATGTAGGAGATCACTCTGAGGGTGCTCAAACCTTGCCTCCTACACTAGCTCAGCAACCCGAAGATGCAACCGGCCAACACATTGGAGACGCTGCCTTCCCCCTGCCCACCGATCCTGCTGTTTGATGCTTATGCTTATACTTTTTTACTTGCTTTTACTATTTATTCATGTCTACTTTTCTTTTACTTGTTTGGTTCGCCTAGAGTCACCGGCCTGTGGTGACAAGACAACGGTTTAACTTTCACTTACCTAAATTTTATTTTCCTATAATCACCGAGTTGTGGTGACAAAACATTGGCTTAATCTTTCGTTTGCTTGTTTTAATTATAATTGTTTGCTACTAAGTTATCCTTTCTGTCATGCTCCTTGATTGTTTTTATGTTTTATTTACATACATGTATTCCAAATGACTGGGCGGTTTAGTCTCGGTTTGCCATAGGACGGTGATTGAAACTACTTTCTTATTTACTTACAAAAGGCCAGGTAATTGCCGGCCATGCATGGTGGCCCAGACTAGCCTGGACCGGATCACTTGTATCTAGAAAGAATTGGCTCGTTGATGATAAGAACCAAATTTGACATACATTGACACTTCAGGGAAATGTAGAGTAGTTACCTGTCCCGTGACTTAGGTTGTGTCCAAGAAATCAGTTCCATCCCCCTAAATAATTTGACGTGATCTTTGTGTGTTCGGTGACTAGAATGGATTTGGGAAGCTCGTTTTTGCTTTTGGAACAAATTAAAGTAAGATTTCTACCTGTTTAGTGATGATGATCTAAACGGGAAGCGGGTTCCTGTCGGGTAGAATTTGAAATTAGGTTTTTACCTGTCCAGTGACTGAGATCAAACCGAGAAACAGGTTTCTGTCCATGGATGATTTGAGATTAGGTTTCCACTTGTCTAGTGATGAAAATTGAACCAGGAATAGGCTCTTGTCCTTAGATAATTTTTGAGAATAGGTTTCCACCTGTCCAGTGACAAGAATCAAACTGGGAATAGGCTTCTGTCCTTGGATAATTTTGGAGAATAGGTTTCCACTTGTCTGGTGATGAGAATTGAATCGGGAACAGGCTTCTGCCCTTAGATAATTTTTGAGAATAGGTTTCCATCTGTCCGGTTATGAGAATCGAACCGAGAACAGGCTTTTATCCTTGGATAATTTTTGAGAATAGGTTTCCACCTATCTGGTGACAAGAATCGAACCGGGAACAGGTTTCCGTCCTTAGATAATTTAGGGTAAGGTTTCCACCTGCTCAGTGATAAAGATCAAACTGGGAGTAGGTTTCTGTCCTTAGAACATTTTGCCTTAGTTCCCTCCACATATATTGACCAGGGTAAATGAGTTAAAGATGATGGAATCATAGGTACAAATACTCGTGCATGAATAAATATCATTTTTGTATTAATTAACAATATGCACATATTACATTACACTCAATAGGTACCCCCGCATACTGATTGTCAGTGGTAGAATCTCTTTAGATTGTGAGCATTCCATGGCCAGGGAAGAGGTCACTCAGCCAAATCCTTCAAATAATATGCCCCTGCGCCTGCAATGGCAATAACTCTATACGGTCCCTCCCAGGTTGGTGCTAACTTCCCTGCATTGATGTCTCGTGTATTCCCTACTACCTTCCGAAGCACCAGGTCTCCCGCTCTAAACTCCCTTTTCCTCACATCCCTATTGTACCTCCGGGTAAGTTTTTGCTAATATTCTGCCAGTTGTATAGTCGCTGATTCCCAGCGTTCTTCCAACAAGTTCAACTGTTTCAGCATTAACTCTAAATTCTCGGCAGGGCTGAATCCTGAAACCCGGGCACTACATAAGTTCACTTCTACTGGTATGATTGCTTCCGCTCCTCAAGTCAAAGAGAACGAGGTTTATCCAGTAGATCTTCTCGAGGTTATTCGGTATTCCCATAGAACACTAGGCAACTCATCTACCCACCTGCCCTTAGCACCTTCTAATCTCCTCTTCAACCTGTTCACGATGGCCTTGTTGGTGGCCTCGGCTTGACCGTTGCTCTGCAGATATGCCAGGGTAGAATATCGGTTTGTAATACCAAGGCTACCACAAAACTCGTGGAAAGCTTTGTTGTCAAACTCCAACCCGTTATTTGACACTAGGGACTCTAGCATCCTTTTGCATTTACGGCCACCAAAATCCCTAAGTCATTGCTCAGTGTGCCAATGAACCTCCCCCCACATGGCTGCCACACACCCCTTCATGCAGTTCGGCCAGGAGCCCTTCAATCTTGTTGGGGTGTAAACACCATAAGTAAGGCCTACCAAAAGATCTTTGATACAACTTATGATCAGCTGATAGCCAATATTGAGTTACTATCCAACGAATTTTTTCTATTTCCTTCTCATCAGCAGGCACACAATCTTCGGCCAAAAAGTTGATGATCGGATCCATCCAACATGGATCAGCTGTGGTCACCTGGGAAACACTTATCCTCACATTGATACTTGGTTCTGCTACTAACTCCACTTTTATTAACCGAAGGATCTCCTTGGTTGAGGAGAAGCCAACGTGGCCAAAGAATCAGCATGTCGGTTCTGCCCCCTAGCTACCTGAACCACTCTGACATTCGAAAAGCGGTCCATGGTTTGTTTCACCAACCGTAAGTACTCCATCATCCAGGGATCCTTGACCTCAAAACTTCCCTGCACTTGATTGACCACCAGCGGTGAGTCTGAGTAGACCACCACTTCCTTAGCACCTAGATCTGAAACCACTCTCAATTCGACTAGTAGGGCCTTATACTCAGCTTTGTTATTAGATGCTTTGAAGCCTAACCTAAAGGAATGCTCTGACTTTATTCCTTCTGGGGTGATAACTACAATCCCAACCCTGGCTCTAAATGTGCTGGAGGAACCGTCCACGAACACCTTCCACGGGATTACCTTGACCGAACAAACCATCTCTTTTCCCACCCTCGGGGAAAACTCTGTTATGAAATTGGCAAGGACCTGAACCTTCATCGAGCTTCTAGGCCTATACCTAATATCAAAAGAGCCAAGCCAAGTTCCCCAGTTAGCTATTCTTCCTGTGAAATCAAATCTTTTCAGTAATGACTGTAAAGGATACTTGGTCCATACGTAAATAGTGTGAGCTTGAAAGTAGTGAGACAACTTCTGGGTGGCATGCACTAGTGCTAATACTAACTTCTCCAAGGGTAAATACCTTGTCTCAACATTAACTAGGGTCTTACTGATGTAGTATATTGGCTGTTGCACTCCCCGGTCATTGAGAAGCACGACACTCATGGCATGTTCTGACACTAAAAGATACATGAATAAATCTTCGCTGGGTTCTGGGGCTATCAGCATGGGCACCCATACCAAATATTATTTCAACTCTTGGAAAGCCTTTTCACATTCCTCACTCCACTGGAAATCTTTCCACTTCTTCAAAACCTAGTAGAATAGATGGCAACGGTCTGCAAATTTGGAAATAAACTGGTTGAGGGCAGCTAACATACCTGTCAGTACTTGGACTTCCTTTGGATTACTCGGTGGTTTAAGACATTTTACTGCTTGAATTTGATCGGGGTTGACTTCTATTCCTCAGTTACTAATCAAATACCCTAGGAACTTGCCAGCCCCCACTCCGAAAGCACACTTCTCGGCATTGAGTCGTAGCTTATGCTGTCAAAGTACTTTGAACACCCCTTTGAGATCATCAATGTGCCGCACTTCCTGTTTTCTTCTCACTACCACATCATCAATGTACACCTCAAGTATATGCCCTATCTTGTCCCTGAACATTCTCGTTATCATTCGTTGATATGTAGCCCCAGCGTTCTTTAACCCAAACGGCATCACGGTATAGTGATAGTTAGCATGAGGCGTTATAAATGCTATTTTCTCTTGGTCCTCGACAGCCAGGGCAATTTGGTGATAACCCTGAAAAGCGTCCAGAAAGCTCCTCCTCGGATGCCCATATGTGGCATCTACCAGTTGATCAATCTTCGGCATCAAGAACGGATCCTTTAGACATGCTCGGTTTAGGTCAGTAAAGTCAACAAAGACCATTCATTTACTGTTCTTCTTTTTTACCACCACGGTATTTGCAAGGCACTCAGGGAAGAAAATCTTCTTTATAGTCTCGGCTTCCTTCAACCTCTTGACCTCTTGTTTGATAGCATCGACGTGCTCCTTAGCCGATCCCCTCAGCTTCAGCTTCTTGGGAGGGCATAGGGATCTATGTTAAGCTTGTGAACTATAAACTCGGGGTCCACCTCGAGTACTCATACGGGCTCCAAGCGAACACGTCTATGTTCTGTACAAGAAACAGTAACTTCTCTACCTTCTCTTCGTATTTTACGCTTGCTCCAACAAGAAAACTCCTATCACTATCCAGTAATGTTCTTACTCTCACCAAGTCCTCGGCACAGCTAGCCCCCACTCCCACTTGGGGTTTCTGTAATTGCTATGAGGAAACCTTCTCGGTTGATTCCTTTTATCAAATTCCCTGGCCAACTGTGGCTACCATGCAATGCCTGGCCACTTGTTGGCTCCCCGGCACCATGGCAATGCCCCGTTCCGTGCGGAACTTGACTTTCACGTGTAGGGTGGACGGTACTGCCCCCGTTGTGTGAATCCATGGCCTTCCTAGGATTGCCGTGTAAGGGGAAAACAAGGTAACCACTATGAATGTTACCATCACCTCTTTGCCTTCCATATTCACGGGAAGCGCGATTTGCCCTTGTAGGATCACCATCCGGTCGTCAAATCCCATCAGCGGCGTATCATACTTGAGGAGATCTTCCTTCTTTAAGCCAAGCCCCCTGTACAGGTCAGGATATATCACGTCAGCTCCACTCCCCTGATCTATCATTACCTTCTTCACCACGAAACTATTTATTCGAGTCGTGACCACCAAAGCATCATCGTGTGGTTGAACCGTGCCCTCCAGATCATTGTCATCAAAGGCGATGGGCTCCCAAGTATCCCTCAACTTCTTCTCAGGGGGTTGATCACTCGTGCATCCTTCCACCGATACCATGGCCAATACCTCCCTTCTGCTAGACACCTGAGTACCTCTTGGAGCTGCGTGGATAACTTCTATCACTGCCAGTGGGAGTGGGAGAGGATTTCCACAAGGTCGAGCACCCTGCCTGGCTTCCTGATTCCTAGGATCCACCATAAACTCCTTTAGGTATCCCGCTTTTACCAACTGCTCTAGATGATCTTTTAACACCCTGCACTATTCGGTGGTATGCCCCTTATCTTTATGGTAAGTACAATACAAGTTCTAATTCCTCTTAGACGGGTCTCCCCCCATCTTGTTTGGCTACCGAAAGTATGGCTCGTTCTTAATCCGATCAGTGATCCTATGCACCGGTTCCGTGAAGGCTACATTCACCTCTCCCATCTGTGGCCCTGGCTCTTGAATCCTCAAATCTTTCCTGGGCCTGGACTGTAAGCCGATATGCCAAGGATGATTTGTGATCGGTGCCTTACCCTTGTTTTGTAGCCGATCATCTTCTAAATGTTTATATTCTTCGATACGCCTCATCAATCGCCTCATATCCTCGAGAGGCCTCCTCGTCAACGATTCCTATAGGCTGGAATCTTCAGGCAACCCCATCCTAAAAGTACTCGCTCGATTTTTTCATTACCTTCACCAATCTTTTTGTACAGCTCCCAATACTGGTTAGCATAGCTGCGGAGGGTTTTCCTTGCCCCCATTTTCATTGACAGCAACGCATCCACGGGTTGAAGGACTCGGCTGTAGGTCATGAACCGTACACCGAACTCTTGAATTAATTTGGAGAAACTGTGAACCATCTCAAAGTAGTGGCATCGAGGCTTGAGGGGTACACTTTACACATCAGTGCATCATTATGAGTGTGCAAAGACATCATTTGAATATAATGGCTTACATGTTCTACTGGGTCCGTCTTTCTATCGTAGGAATTGAACAGAGGCCTTGTAAATCTAATCGGCATAGGTGCCCTTTCAATGCCCCTCGAGAATGGTGACCGAGCAGTTAGGTGTAATGCGTGGCTTATAGAGTCCATGGTTGCATTCAGAGGTCGTCTCTCCTTCGGGGAAATTGAATTCCGGTCTGCATATTCCTGTGAATGATCCCAATGCCGATATGACTCGAATTGGTGGGACCCTGCTCCGCAGTGATCCCCGACACTAGCCGACCTTTCCCTTCTCTCCCCGTGGTCCTTTCTCTGATGCCTACCTCTTGTTTGCAATTCCAAGTCCCTCACTAACCTACGAAGACGTTCAAAATCCTCGTCCCTTTAATCGTGCTCTTCATCCTTTCTGTCAAAATGATTGCGCCCCGAAGCGCTTGACATTGTCGGTACGTTTGAAACGACCCTCTCCGAGTCTGGACTGCCCTTCCTCCTTATGCTCCCTATCCTCGTGGCTTTTCTGCCTTCTTTCCCTCCAGGTCGATCCTCGTGAAGACCTCCTAGAACTACTTTCAGCATAACTCCCAGATGGACCTCCAGACATTTTCTCACGCACGCCTTGACAGAACCACAGCTTTGTAGGAGATTCCCACAGACGGCGCCAATTGTGCGTACCCAAAATGTATGGCTATTGGTCTTAACCTCTACTTGGGCTCACAATCTATTTGTTTTATGGGCTTTTGTGTTTCCTACTGTGGGTGGCCCTATGCTCGGCAGACCCAAATACCTTTCTATTTCCTCAAGCCTTTCTCTCTCCCTCACAAGATCGCTCCTTTGCTCCCTCTTAGTGTTTGTTCTATTCTCTTAGTATTTTTCCCAGAATTGCCAACCCCCATTCCTCATTCTCATCTCTTATTTATAGCTCCAGATTAGTGGAAGGGTTATGATTACTTTAGATTATTAGTGGGTTTGGAGATCCAATTCCATTGCCTTTAAGTGGGTGTTTAGGTGGGAGTGAGAGGAGTGGCATCGGAATTGCTTCCTACCTCAGAAAAGTCGCTCAACGGCGATACTCTCCAAGGTACTGCCGGGTAGCTGGGAGGCGGTACTCCGAGCAGTCACAGTCTTGTTCGGGATACGGTTGACCGGGCAAGGTCCAGGTGATGAAACATGACATGTACAGATTAAGAGTATTCGCCCAATGGGCTCTAGGCTGGCATGAGGCCTGGGCCTATGGCCCTAGAGGGTTTAGTGGCAGAAGTTGGACAAAGGGATTAGAGTCATGGGCCAGACCATTGGGTCGAAGTTCAGGGCCTAAATGGGCTTGGGGATCCTTATGCCGTACATGAATATGTGTGTGTGTGTGTGTGTGTGTACTAATTTTAGCAATTTTTTTCTATAAAATTACGTTTTTTCCCCTTAAATAATATCATTGATTCTTTTAAGAGTAATGCTATATTCACAAACTTTTTTACAACATTTTTATAAATTGTTTTGGTAGCAAATTCTTATTGGTTCACACATGAACCCACCACTCACATAATTTTTTTACTTACTAGTAACCACTTATTACATCAATAATTTATAAAAAGTTTGTAGCGCTAGTATTTTCCTCATTTTAGTGACTATAAAAAAATTTATAGATTTAAAATCTAAAACAAAATATACAAGCCCCAAAAATATAACTCAACAACAAAAGTTACCAATAGTAAAACTAAAAAAAAATATAAAAATATAAAAAATTTAACTCAATTAACCAATTTTATTTAAAATAAAAAACACTATCATTTAAAAAATTCTAAACAAAAATAATTTTGTTCTTACCGACCCACAAAAAATAAAAAATAAAAAATAAAAAAAACTCAGTAGCTAAGTAATAGTATAGTCAAAAGTTGAAACCACTATACATAGCCAACAGTAAAGCCACCCTTTAACTCAAAATTCTGGCTCTGTCTTGCATGAACCCTAACTCATCAGTCTCTATTACCTCATACTTTGGTTGTGATGATTTTATTAACACCGTTGTGGTGCAAGTTTCTTTATAACCAAAAGAGAATAAATGGCTCATTTGTTTTGGGATGGGCATCAACATTTTCTATAGTAAAGTATTGGGCTATGCTACGGGCCCAGTGCGATGCAACCTCATTTTTTCGCGGGTCTCGTATGGTGCATAATTGGCCCTGATGGTGTGTATTATTTTGTAGTAAGTAAGCTTAAAAGGTCCTAGGCCTTCCTTTTGAAGCCATCCATGTGGAGTTGGGCCTTCAAAGTCTTATAACAAATCCTTCAAAATGCTAAAATTAATGGATTTATTACATTGGTTCATAGTTGTCGAAATGTGAATTATATCATGAATTGATTTTTCATTTTTTTGTATCGTGTATTGTATCGTATCGTGTATTGTAAGATATACAAACACTTCATAAAAATTATATATATATATATATATAAATGCTATATTCATTATAAATTTTAAATATGTTCAACTAATGACTAATTTATTCATCATTTATGTAGCAATATTTAACAAACTAAGTAAATAAATCAAACTAAATTGTGTTTATAACATACACATTCAAATTTCTTAAATTCAAAAGTAATAATATATTACAAATGACCAAAAAATAATAATTTATTTTCATCATATTGCTTAATCAATCCCATTAAAGTCAATGTTATCATCACATTAATCATTTTGCAAACTTCTTTTTTTATTAAAATTTTCTTCATCATCATTAACATTTACTATCTTTTCTTGTTCTTTTTATTTTGATATTTTTTTTTATACATATAAATTAAAAAGTCTTGTTGGTATTCTAGTTTCTTGGACTTATAACAATAATGACAAAAATAAAAAAGAAATATATTGTCAATTAATATCTTATTCATAGTATAGAAAATAAATGTGTAAATATTAAAGTGAAGTGTAAGTGTATATTGTATAGTCAAAATTTTGTAGGAGAAAGAGAGAAAAAAAAAATTATAGATATTTTATTAGGCTAAATTAAGTAATGTAAAGTTGTGATTTACAATTATTTTGTGTTGGCTGTAATTTTGTGCTAAATTTGATTGTAATTTTGTTCAATCTTATGTACCCTGTATTTTATGTGGGATTTCATTGTATAAGTTATGTGTGAGAGAGAGTGCAAAGACTCAAGACAAATTGAAGATCAAAGGAGTTTTCGTGGGTAGCTCGCGAGAAGACTTCCTGCGAAATGAAGCCATGTACTCAGCACATGACTAGAATGCGAAGAGTCATGACAAATGGTGACAGCTGGTTTTCGCGAGTATTTCGCGGGTAAGGCCTTCCCGCGAAATACCGGGAAATATTCTGTTTTGCTATTTTGTCATATTTGATACACTGTTTCTTCACTCAAAGTATATATACCATCATTACCCACATATTGTAAGGAGTGTTTTTTCAAAGAGAAAACCCTAGCCATAACCTTTGAGAGTCAGAGATTATCATACCCACAATCCTCTACACAATCCATTGTGGTTTTCTTCAACTCCTACCTCTCCATATCCAAATCCTTGAGAGGTTGATAGCCCAAGCACTTACCACACCCATCCTGTGTGTAAAGTGAGGTTTTGGTGCTGTTGGGAAGCATTGAAACAAGTCATTTGTTTGGTAGATGCAATCGAGCTGAATTGCGTGATCCGGAGAGCTAAAGAAGACAAGATTTCGTCAAGTCAGTTGGTAGTAGGAGCTTGGAGGGCTCAAGTACATGGGGTAGACTAGGCTTGGAGGGTCTTTTGTTATTTGTGTCCTCCAACTCATTCTCTAGTGGATCAATTTACCGCTTGGAGGGTAGTGAAGAGGTTTTTTGCTGAGTTCTTCGGTTTTCTCTTCGACATTGGGGTGTTATCTTGTGTTTGCATTCTTCTTCCCTACTCTTTTAGCTTTCATTTTATTGTTGATATTTGATGAATATGGCTTGGAGTAGTTATATTATTTGTTTGCTTGCATTTACTCTATTCTGCACTTAGTTTTAGTTAGAGTAAAATCAACCGAGCTGTAATTTTTAATTTGGGGGTCTAAACAGCTCTTGTGTTTTCACTCAAATTCGAGCTTTCAAGTAACCTAATGATTTTGTATTAAAAACAAGTCTAACAACTTGTTAGA
This sequence comes from Quercus aquifolioides, assembly GCA_019022515.1. Classification (NCBI taxonomy): domain Eukaryota; kingdom Viridiplantae; phylum Streptophyta; class Magnoliopsida; order Fagales; family Fagaceae; genus Quercus; species Quercus aquifolioides. The sequence goes on from CM032333.1 coordinate 51,532,947, forward strand.
TTCAAATATAAATACAAATTTTAACAAAAAATCTCATTTTAAAGCATTTGTCTATGTATCGTACAATACGTACGCTTTTACGATACGATACGATTTATACAATATGTACAATGTATCGTACGATTCATGAGCACTTACGATATGTTGATACAATATGAAATGTTTTACACACAATACTATTCGTATCGTACGATACTAACAACTATGCATTGGTTAATTACTAATACAATAGAAAAATAGTTATATCAATTATAGATATTGCCAAAACCTTGTAACTTATTTGACAAAAATTGGTGTATAAATGAATTCAAGATGTATTAGTGGCTCCAATTAATATTAGCTGACTTTGGCTATTTTCATGGAAATATTATGTTATTCCTATATGGATTTGTTAAGGAAGTCCTATTTTGTTTCGTTTTGGTCTCCATGTCTTAGCCAATTTTCCCTAACATATATATGCATGGTTATAACTCGATTAGACACAATCTTCAACTTTGCATGCCAAGGCTAGAGAATTAACTAAATAGAAATTCTCTGGTCTTGTTGTGCACTAGTGTTAGTTGTGTGAGAAAGTGAGCCTTGACTATATTTGGGTTTTGTGAGAATAATTTTGTACTACTATTGTAATCTTCTTAATCAAGTTTTTAGTGAAATTTTCTTTGTTGAGAAATTTAGACCCCGGTTGATAGAATTAACAAATTTTAAACCCAAGTTGTTATTTAGATTTATAATGAATAAAACTTGTTAAAACAAACAAACATCAATATCATGTCAAAATACTGCAGCAGAAAAATAAATAAAACAAGATATGATGACCCAGGAAAACCAATGAAACAAACTAGTTTCACAGTAAAAAACTTGGGGGGAAACCTTCTCGAAAAACAATTCACTATAGTAAAAAGAAGTTCCAAATCTAGTACAAAACCTTTGTCCCTAGACTTTACAATCCTCATAGATGAACTTACAGTAGAAACCTTCTACCACTTTAGAACCTCTAAACTCTTCAATATATGAACGCCACTCTTTTTGCACGGATTCCAGTACGTGACTAACACACCAACTTGAAGAAGATTTTGGCTGCAAAGTTCTTCACTTCATCAACAATGAAGATCAAGAAGTACTTGGTTACAAAACCCTAATGCGCAAAAACGCAATAGCTTCTTTCAGAGAGAAATCAAATCTAAAAAATTGATTTTTGTAATTCTCGATAGATACCTCAATAGATAGTATATGTCGAGCCTTATTAAACCTCGATAAATAGTTATCTGTCGAGCAGTTGTCGAGCTATCTGTCCGCAGCTGTCGAGCTATCTGTCCAGCTTTAGTGAACAGTTTTTCTTCACTTGTTTCTTGGTCCAATCTTCATGGCTTTAATATTAGACTTGAACAACATATTTCTTGAAGTATTAAACACATCCTAGATCTACCCAATTACAAGCAAAGTGCGTTTTGTCAAATGATTAGCCAATTACATAAAATAGTGACATATGTTCCAAACAAGTGAATCACATATCTTCTAACAATCTCCCCCTTTGGCAATCCGTGACAAAACCACAACAAACAAATGATTATATGAGAGAAGTCATAAATCACTCAACTCGTATTCACTTGTTGAATATAATAAAATCTATCCTAACACAAACTCTTGAAAAACTTTGCAAGAAGAGAGTTTATGGCAAGAAGACTTTGACAACCTGTATTTCTGAAACACCTTAAACAAAACTCATCAAGGCATCTTTGTGTGAAACAGAAATAATATATTGCTTAGAGGTGTATAAGAAACATGTGTATAAAGAAAGAAAAGAAACAACACATGTATAGATAGGTGAAGAAGACATACATCATCATGTATATATATCGAAGATAAGCACAATGTATGTAAACATGATCACAAGACCGGTGTACAAGAAGAAGGAAGTAAGCACTCCCCCTAACAAGATGAAACACATCTCCCCCTTACAGAGGCATGTATTTCTCCCCCTAACATGTAGAATCTTAAAAAAGAAACTAAAATTTCTCCATAATTTCTCCCCCTTTTTCTCATGATTGACAAAGGGTACAAGAAGCTAGAAAGCTTCACCTGAGAAACATAAAAATAATCAAGAATGATCAAGGGGGCACAAGAAATCCATACAAATGCATGAATGTAATGAAACAAGATGCTATGGATGACAATATAATAGAAAGATGCAAAACATGTGAAAAACAATGCATGCAAGAGGATCTCGATGGATCGAGAGGTGTCGAGCATCTATTGAGCAGACGTCGATGGATCGAACAGCTATCGAGAAGCTATCGAGGAGACAGAAAGTTTCTCGATTGATTGATCGAGATATCGAGAGATGTCGAGATTGCGATAAAAAGCAACTAAAGAGCTCGATAGATAAGCTACGTGTTGAGAGGTGTCGAGATTGCTTAAAAACAGTTTTTCAAGGAAGAGAAAAACACAGATATGAATGCAATCAAACAAGCAACTCAACCAAGGATCGAAACAACATTTTGAACTCTCAAAATCATCTCTCATCAATAAAATTGATAAGCATTTAGATCCCAAAACACACACACACACACATTAAACAAGTCTAACCAATTTTATATTTCAAAAACAAGTTAAGATAGTTTAGTGAGTATACATTAACACATGTAAACCTTGTGATGGTCAAATCACATTGTACCTACACATGTATCAAAAGTAGCAAATAATATTGCGTGTTGTGTGTGAAAAATATCGTAAGATTGCTTAAGTGTATACATGTTATGACGATTTGAGATATGAGAAAATCACTTTAACTCACACACAATCATAACTATTTGATGGGGACTATCACCTTCGAGGTATATCCTATAACTCCCACATCTCCTAGAATACACACTTGCAATCATACATAAAGCATTTTGATCTTTTTACTTTTTATTTTTCTTTGCATATTTTTCTTTTTAAGCAAATCACGCATGGGCATATAAAAGTGTAAAGTTGTTATTTACAACTATGTATTTTGTTGGCTTTTATTCCGTGCCAAATTTGATTGTAATTATTATCAATCGTTTATACCCTGTATTTTTTGTGGGATTTGTTGTAAGGGTTGTGTGATAGAGAGTGTGTGAAGACTCAAGCAATTTGGAGGCTGAAGGATTCTCGCGGGTATGTCGCGACCTAGCTTCCCGCGAAGTGAAGCATGTGCCCTGCACATGCTGGAATGCGAAGAGTCAGGCCAGGTGGAGACAGCTGTCTCTCGCGAGTATCTCGCGGGTAAGGCTTTCCCGCGAGACACCCGCGAGACAAGCTGTTCTGCCAGCCTGTACTGAATGACTCACACATTTTGCACCTATCCTATATATACCCTCATTACCCACAAATGTTGAGGAATGCTTCAGAGAGAAAACCCTAGCCAAACACATTGGGAATTAGAGATTGTCATCCCCACCTTTCTCTATACAATTGCTTGTGGTATCTCCTCAACCCTTCCCTCTCCATTTCCACACCATTGAGAGGTTGATAGCCCAAACACTTACCACACCCTTTGAGAGTGTTGAGTGACATTTTGGTGCTGCTGGGAAGCATTGGAAGAAGCCTGGAATGGTAGATGCAACATGGAGCTTGTTGCGGGATCCGGGGTGCTAGACAAGACACGGTTCCGAGAAGCCTTGTTGGAGTAGGAGCTTGGAGGGCTTAGGTACATCGGGTAGATTAGGCTTGGAGGGTCTCTTGCTAACCCATGTATCCCAACTGATTGTCTAGTGGATCGATTTCCGCTTGGAGGGCGGCGGAGAGGTTTTTCGCCAAGTTCTTCGGTTTCCTCTTCGAGAACACGTCTCGGTGTTTTCTGTGTTTGCATCCTTCTTCCCTACTCTTGTTTAATTCCATTATACTGCTGTGTTGCTTAGTTTATGGATTAGAGTAGCTTACTTGTTCATCCGCTCGCTTTTACACTATTCCGCACTTTGTATTAAAGTTGTGTAAAATCTATCGAGCCGTAATTTTAATTGGGCGTCTAAATAGCTCTTGTGTTTTCAACACATTTTCGAGCTTTCAATTGGTATCAGAGCGGATACACTTGCTGTGGTTTTAATACCTAAGTGTGATCCTAGACCCCTTGGTGTGTTTTGAAAAGTGTTCTTGTTGAAACTACCATGAAGGATTTGAAAAGTGTTTGTGAAAATGACTCAATGAGCATATTTGAAGATTGTTCTAGTAATGCAATCTTAGAGTTATTTAAATCTAAGAAACATGCTAGAATTTTTAGTCACATGCTAAAATCATTAGTTCATAGGAACCATGATATACATAACAGCCTATGTGAGTCAAAGTTTTTAAACTATGAATATGAGAGAAGAAATAGACAGTTAAATGATAAACTTGGTCGTTTAAAAAGGAAACTTCACTCATCCTTGAATGAAATAAGGAAAAATGATTCTTGTTTTGATGGTCAAGAATGTCTCTCTCATGCATGTCTTTTTGTTCATACCGCATTGAAAGTGTTTAACTCATGTTTGTGGTACCTTGACAGCGGGTGTTCTAGGCATATGACTGGAGAAAAATCTTTGTTCAAAACTCTTAAAGAGAAGGAAGATGGATTTGTGACATTTGGGGATGGTAGTCATTCACAAGTTCTTGGAAAGGGAACGGTGGATATTCCGGGTCTGCCTTTGTTGACTGATGTGCTGTATATTAAGGGATTAAAAGTGAACTTGTTAAGTATCACTCAGATTTGTGATGAAGATTTCTTGGTCCAATTTTCAAAGAAAGGGTGTCTAATCTTGAATGAAGAAGGTGTTCAAGTTCTAAAGGGACTAAGGACCACTGATAACTGCTATGGGGTCATTCCAAAACCCAGCATAGCATGTCGAAGTGCCCGGGTAAACCTCTTGGAGTTGTGGCATCAACGGCTTGGACATGCAAATTACAAACAAGTGGCGAAAGTCTCGAAGCTTGAGGCTGTGGTTGGTCTACCTAAGTTTGGGAAGATTGAGAAGAATGTTTGTGGTCCATGTCAATTGGGAAAACAAACAAAGTCAAGCCATCCTAAAGTGAATGTGGTTGCAACTTCTCGTCCGTTAGAATTACTGCATGTGGATTTGATGGGTCCTACAAGAACAGAGAGCATGGGTGGAAATCGGTACATTATGGTGATAGTTAACGATTTCTCAAGGTATTCTTGGGTGGACTTCCTTAGAGAGAAATCGGAAGCATGTGATAAGATGGAAAAATTGTGCAAGAGATTGATGAATGAAAAGGGAGTACCTATCATCAAAATCAGGAGTGATCATGGGAAAGAGTTTGAAAATGCAAAGTTTGAAGCATTTTGCAATGAACACGGTATCAAGAAGGAATTCTCAGCCCCAAAGACTCCACAACAGAATGGAGTAGTTGAAAGGAAGAACCGGGTGATTCAAGAAATGGCTCGAGTAATGTTACTTAACAAAAATCTTCCACAGAAGTTTTGGGCTGAAGCTGTGAACACTTCATGTCACATTGGGAATAGGATTTACTTCCGAGCAGGAACGAAGAAGACATCGTATGAAATTTGGAGAGAAAAGAAGCCGAAGGTGAAATATTTCCGAATATTTGGGAGCAAATGTTATATTCTCAATGATAGAGAGAATCCCGGAAAATTTGATGCTAAAAGTGATGAAGGGATATTTCTCGGTTATTCATTAAATAGCCGAGCATATAGGGTGTTCAATAAACGCACTAAGACGGTAATGGAGTCAATAAATGTGATCATTGATGATACCATATCTGAAAGGGAAAGGGATAATGGTGAAGGATCGAACTTGAAGAAGGGGGAGGTTGAGGACAACATGTCTCAAGATGATGAGTTCGAGAAAGAATCACCAGAAAAAGAGTCTACACCCCCTATACCAAGAAGGGAGACCAGATCAATACAAAGGCCTTCTAGCCCTCTCACCCCTCCGGAAGTTCAACCTCCAATCTCTCGAGATGAAGAACCTTCCACCTCCAAGAGACCGTCATCAAGGGTAACCCTCAATCATCCATCAAGTAATATCATTAGTGAAGTAAATGAGGGACTTCGGTTGAGAAAAGGACCAAAATACAGTGCGAATCATGTGACATACAATTGTTATCTTGCTCAATTCGAACCCAAGAAGGTAGAGGAAGCCCTTAGAGACGAAAATTGGATCGAGTCTATGCATCAGGAGTTACATCAGTTTGTCAGAAATGATGTATGGGAGTTGGTTCCAAGACCCAAAGATACCCATGTCATTGGCACCAAGTGGATTTTCAAGAACAAAACTGATGAAGACGGTGAGGTAGTTCGAAACAAGTCTAGGTTGGTAGCTCAAGAATATACTCAAGTGGAAGGCATAGATTTTGATGATTCGTTTGCACCAGTAGCAAGATTAGAGTCAATTCGAATTCTACTATCCATCGCATGTGTTATGGATTTTAAACTGTACCAAATGGATGTGAAAAGTGCATTTCTGAATGGTTTTCTAAATGAAGAAGTATTTGTTGAGCAACCAAAAGGATTTCAAGATCCTTATTTTCCGGATCATGTGCTAAGGTTGAAGAAAGCACTGAATGGTTTGAAGCAAGCACCAAGAGCATGGTATGATCGTCTCACAACATACTTGCTGGATCGTGGATTCAAAAGAGGCCAAGCTGATCGAACCTTGTTTGTAAAGAGAGATGAGAAGTCTCTCCTAGTTGCTCAAGTATATGTGGATGATATTGTTTTCGGATCCACAATTGATCATTTGGCTCATGAATTCTCTGAAGAAATGAAAAGGGAGTTTGAGATGAGTATGGTGGGAGAGCTGAACTATTTCCTTGGGCTTCAAGTGAAACAATGGAAAGATGGGATATTCATATCTCAAGAGAAATATGCCAAAAATCTTGTTAAAATATTTGGTCTAGACTCTAAGAAACATACTTCCACTCCAATGAGCTCCTCATCAAAGCTAAGTCGGGATGCAGCAGGTATAGAAGTGGATCCAACGCTTTATCGAAGCATGATAGGCAGTCTCTTATACCTCACTGCTAGCAGACCAGACATTGCCTTCAGTGTAGGCGTGTGTGCTCGATTTCAGGTAGCCCCCAAAGAGTCACATTTAACAGCTGTCAAAAGAATTATCCGTTATATAAATGGCACCTCTGATTATGGGATTTGGTACTCAAGAGATTCAAATGAATGCTTAGCCGGATATTCTGATGTTGATTGGGCCGGTTGCATTGATGATAGAAAAAGTACTTCCGATGGATGCTTTTATCTTGAAAACAACTTGGTGTCATGGATGAGCAAAAAGCAGAATTCAGTCTCTTTATCAACAGCCGAAGCTGAATACATTGCTGCTGCAAGTTGCTGTGCTCAATTACTATGGATGAAGAAGATTCTTCATGATTATGGAATCACTCAAGACACGATGTGTGTATATTGTGATAATACAAGTGCCATAAATTTGTCCAAGAATCCAGTTCAACACTCGAAATCAAAACATATTGAAATTCGGTATCATTTCATTCGAGATTTGGTGGAGGAAAGAACCGTGTACTTAGAGTTCATCAACACTGAGAATCAGAAGGCAGACATATTTACTAAACCTCTAGATGGCCCAAAGTTTGAATCTTTGCGTAAGACCATCGGTGTCGGTATCATTCCCTGAACTCTATCTCTTGTGTGAACCTATACTACTCTTTGTTGCATACTTATTGTTGTGGTTCCACATGTTTAGTGTCTAGTAGTTTTTCTTTTATCTGTTTTGGTGTGTACCTGCTAGTTTTGTTGATCTTTCTTTTCTTGTTCTGTTTTGGGTGTGTTCAAAAAATTCAAAAACACATAAAAAATAGAAAATCCAAAAAGTTTGGTCACTTTGTTGAGTTTTGTCTCAAAGCATGTTTTGCCTTGTACCTTTGTACTTATGGCTTTGTGCATTTAACGAGCTTAGCTTATCTCTCATGCACTCATATCATTGTGGAAGAAATTCTGAAATCTATGTGACTGTTGTAAATAGATCTTCAACCTTGTCATGAATGATTAGTGAATGGTTTTGTTGATCTTGAGACATGCATAGACTCATGCCTATATATCTTCCCACTTTTATTTTTTTGCTTAAAAGAGTTCTCTAAATGTAAATCTCCAAATGAAAAGAGATATAGAGCTGCAAAAGCCTGTCGCACAAACTAGTATTCGACCAGGAAAAAGGGAAAGCGACCAAAATAAAATGTATGATGCCCAAAAAGCCAAAGGCTAACTCATCAATTGAAATATCAAAAATTTCAGGCATCTATCTCTAAATGAGATTTTCTTTGCTCAAAAGTTGCAAATGATATGTTGAATATGGTGCCAAATGAAAAGCTTCAATGAATTGTTATCAAGTTCGTGTGGGAGGTCATATATGCATGTTTCTATAATTGAGATAGGTCACATAATCTAGTGCTAGTTGTGTATGCCTTGATTGAATTGATCATTGAAGCTTCACATTGGACTAAGAACTATCTCATTTTTGATATCCACACACAACACACAAGTCTATGTTCAATGAATGTCATATTCATCTGTGTGATTGTACTTGATTAAATGTGTTTTCACATGCTCAATCTTTGTTTGATTAAACCCAAAAATATTTTTGAGTGTTTTATTTGTTTTTGAAAGTGATTTTATACTTTCATATTTTTTTTTGATTAAAATGCATGTTTTTGTGTTTCTTCAAAAAAACTGGTTTAGGGGTTGTTTCGTGAGAAGCTCGCGACTTAGAGCTTCCTGCGAAAAGGGCTTGAGGGAAATATTTTTTTTTCATCCTGTCACACAGAAACTTTCGCGACTGTCTCGCGACCAACAGCTTCTCGCGAAATGCTGTTTGGCTAAAAATCGGATTTTTCAGAATTCAGACAGAAGTTACCGCGACTGTCTCGCGACTGTTTCGCGACCTAATGCTTCTCGCGAAATTTTTGTGCTTCAGTGGCCCTTCTCGCGACTGTTTCGCGACTGTGTCGCTACTCCCTAACCCGCGAAAAACGCGTGGTTTCACTTTTTATGTAGCAGATGTGACTGATTCTCAAATATTTCTCGTTTCCCTCGCTCAACCTTTGTCGAACCCTCTTTCCACCCAAGGTCATTTTTTCTAAACCCATCATTTTCAAGCATCTTTTCTGCATTGTCAACTTCAAGGTATGTCTTCTAAAGCATTCTCCTTCAAGTTTCTCTTACTTTATGCAGATTTTTCGTTAGGGTTTCAAAAATTTGGGGCTTTTTCGAAAAACTGGTTATTTTTCAAAATTGGGTGAATTTTTGTCAAATCTTCTGCTTGGGCTGTGTCCCATTTGTTGTTTCCACATCTGTGTTGGCCCCTTGTGGCATTCTATCATGTATTCAGGGTAGATTTTCTCATATTCATGCATTATTCATGTCATATTTGCTTTTATGCATGTTAGGTGTTCGACAAAATGTCCAAATGACATTTTTGTGTCAAATTGAAATTAAGTTATTTCCATCTGTGGGATGTCACCTGTTTGACCATACTTCACTCAATTTGGTCATTGATAGTGTGTTTCATGCACTTTGCACATGTTGCTCACTCGTGTAACACATTTAAGCATGCTTAGGCACCCCTCATGCATCTCATGCCTCACACAGTAGCACATGCACACATATACACACACATGCACATTTGCTTAGTTCCATGCATTGTGTCTATGCATTCTGCATATTGCTTGGAGTTGATTATGTCTTGTTCTATGAAGTATTACTTCTGTTTTGACCTAACTTGAATCTAATCAAATTCTGGGTTATGTGTTCTGTGTGTTGTGCACTTGTCTCCGGTTTTTTTTTTTTTTTTTGTGTACTATGTTGCACAGATGTCTCCATTCAAGACTTCAGCCGTGAAAGGAGGCCGCAACAAAGGGAAAGAGCCGATCATTGATGTTGATGCTGATTCACCTAGACCAGAGAGAGCTCGCTGCTCAACGGGTGTTTTTGATCCTCACCTGTTTAAATCTTATGTTGCTTTTGAATCCTACAAGAACCACTTTCAGGGTGCTCCTTTGATAGTTGAAAGGGGGGTTGATCAGCCATCACTCAGGGACACAAAAATACCCATTTGGTTTGCCACGAAAGATTGGAACTATCTGCTGTCAACTTTCGAGGATACATACGAGAACATGGTTAAGGAATTCTATGCCAATGCCAGTGTCGTCAGAAAAGAGATCAAATGTTGGGTTCGGGGAAAGAGTTTTTCTATCACACCAATGTACTTGGCGGAAATTCTACACATTAACTGGCCAATACTCCCCATACCACCGGTATATGATGAGCTGAACCCAGATGAAGAGTATCTCAAACAGTCTTTAGGAGCAAATTTGGAATTCTCCTCCAATAAGAAGTCAATCAATGTGGCATCCCTCTCTTCCGAATTATGACTTCTCTCAATGATCATATGTAGCAATCTCTATCCCTTGTCCAGCACCGGATATATGAATCTTGGTCGAGCATTGTTTTTGAATGATCTGATCACGGATGTAGAGATTGATGTGTGCTCTCATATTTTTCACATTTTGGCAAAAACAGTTGACTGGACTGCTTCAAGGAATTGTATTCCTTTCTCTCGCCTTATTTCAAAGATTTTGAAGCTCAAAGGTGTCTGTCCATTGGAAGATGAACGTCCATATCCAAGGCCAAGTCCAATTAACATTCGTTCTCTCCATGCGAGTATGAGCCACACCAAGAAGAACACCAAGCAAGAAAGTCATACACCATCGGGAACCTCGAGTTCTGCAACTCGTACCTATGATGAACAGTTCAACAATATCTTCACTGCTCTTCAAGAGATGAGTACAAAGATGTCCGGACTAGCGACTATCATGTACACTCACCACCGACGTCTTAATTCACAGTTCACATCACTTCAAACTCAGTTGGACGAAATTCAACGGAAGCTAGAAGAGAATGACTAGCTATTCCATGACAAAAAGGGGGAGATGATGTCATTGATAGGGGGAGTATGGTGATAGGGGGAGAAGAAGTCAACAGTTCCTATGTTTTGATGTTTTATGTTTACTGCTTTTGGTTTAAAAGCTTTGATACTCTGTTTTTATTTAAGTATAATTTCAGATGTTTCTTTTGTGATATTCTCTTTGCATTGTAGCATACTTTGCATGTACCCATGTTGCTTTTGTAAGCTTTAAGGGTTTGTTTCATTGCATAGTTTGTAGGCTTTTATGGTTTGTGCCATGCATTTGCAGTACTTTGTTTATGCAGCCTTTATGCTTGTGTTATTGAAGTTTAATGTCATATATTTTACTTCAGTACATCACTCTTGTGCCCGTGTAGGATTGTTCCTAGATGCATATACGTTCTATGCATTGGTTGAGTGATGAACACTCTTGTGCCCTAGTAGGATTGTTCCTAGATGCAAATACTTCGAGTATTTTGCATTGGTTGAGTGTTGGATTTGTAAATGGTACTCTTCAAATGAGTCTATCATCTTGCATATCCGAATGTTCATTCCTTGAGTGAATGAGCATAGTAATTGCTTGTGTATAGTGATTACCTGTTTGATCTTGCCATGATCTAATGTTTCTATTTCATTTTGCTTGATCATGCTTTTATTGCTCCATATGCTTTTCAAGTTTTCTGCATACAATGATATTATTTTGTTGTTGTGTTTCAGGAGTTACTTGTTCATATGTTTCAAGAGCTTGTCAGAATCTAGAATTAGGTGTGAGTGAGTTTTGCCTTTGTTCCCAAACTCACGTTTAAGTCTAGAGTCTGTTTTAGGGTTTTGTCACGGAATAGCCAAAGGGGGAGATTGTAAAGTTGTTATTTACAACTATGTATTTTGTTGGCTTTTATTCCGTGCCAAATTTGATTGTAATTATTATCAATCGTTTATACCTTGTATTTGTTGTGGGATTTGTTGTAAGGGTTGTGTGATAGAGAGTGTGTGAAGACTCAAGCAATTTGGAGGCTGAAGGATTCTCGCGAGTATGTCGTGACCTAGCTTCCCGCGAAGTGAAGCATGTGCCCTGCACATGCTGGAATGCAAAGAGTCAGGCCAGGTGGAGATAGCTGTCTCTCCCGAGTATTTCGCGGGTAAGGCCTTCCCGCGAGACACTCGCGAGACAAGCTGTTCTGCCAGCCTGTACTGAATGACTCACACATTTTGCACCTATCCTATATATACCCTCATTACTCACAAATGTTGAGGAATGCTTCAGAGAGAAAACCCTAGCCAAACACATTGGGAATTAGAGATTGTCATCCCCACCTTTCTCTATACAATTGCTTGTGGTATCTCCTCAACCCTTCCCTCTCCATTTCCACACCATTGAGAGGTTGATAGCCCAAACACTTACCACACCCTTTGAGAGTGTTGAGTGACGTTTTGGTGCTGCTGGGAAGCATTGGAAGAAGCCTGGAATGGCAGATGCAACATGGAGTTTGTTGCGGGATCCGGGGTGCTAGACAAGACACAGTTCCGAGAAGCCTTGTTGGAGTAGGAGCTTGGAGGGCTTAGGTACATCGGGTAGATTAGGCTTGGAGGGTCTCTTGCTAACCCATGTATCCCAACTGATTGTCTAGTGGATCGATTTCCGCTTGGAGGGCGGCGGAGAGGTTTTTCGCCAAGTTCTTCGGTTTCCTCTTCGAGAACACGTCTCGGTGTTTTCTGTGTTTGCATCCTTCTTCCCTACTCTTGTTTAATTCCATTATACTGCTGTGTTGCTTAGTTTATGGATTAGAGTAGCTTACTTGTTCATCCGCTCGCTTTTACACTATTCCGTACTTTGTATTAAAGTTGTGTAAAATCTATTGAGCCGTAATTTTAATTGGGGGTCTAAATAGCTCTTGTGTTTTCAACACATTTTCAAGCTTTCAAAGAGAAAGAAAAGAAATACCCAATGATGGTAAGCATTTGACATTTCAATTCTGCCATGTCGAAGCACACAAATGTCATTTCGTGATTAGTGGGCAACAGTAATGAGATGGTTATTTATGCTTTTCTCTTAGGATTTTCTAGTCATTCCTTTCAAAAAGAGTGATACGAGTATTAAGTACAAGAGATCACTTAACCTTACTCATCATAAACACGAGCCACAAAGCTCACTTGCTTAGTTGTGCAACGAGATGCTCATCTAAGCTACAAACGATACAAAGTTTAGAAAACTTTGTTTCAATGGCCATCCAAGGTACACAAGTACCAATGTACACAAAACACAATTTTTTTTTTTCTGATTTTTCAATTCTTTATTTTTATTTTTTATATCAAAAATAAAAATAAAAACTAGAAAACCAAACAAAAACAGACAAATAACATGAAAGCATGAAAGAAAGATGCATAAGCATTAAGGCATGATAGAAATGTGCAGATGCATGAAAGCATGATTCCAAAAGCAGATAAGAAATCAAACAAAGAGAGTCTTACTTTAGATGGAAAGAATTAAAGTAGAGGACAAACAAAAAAGACAATTAAGTCTTAGGTTCCTTTCTCACCTACACAGTACGAGTCTTTGGCTGTGAAGATGAAAAGGCACGTGTTCTAGTATGTCTACTAAAGGACATGGAAGAATTAAAATTCTCCTAAAATTGAGTTAAAAAGCTCAAGACTTTTAATAACTCTCCAAACAAAGGTGTAGGTCCTTGAGAGGAAACCTGTGACCATTTGGACAACTGCTTATAAGGATAAAACTTAAAGTAATTAGGATGGATGTGTTCTAAAACACCACAATGGTGACAAACATGAGGTCTAACAAAGGATTTAGAATTAGACAAATGAGTTATGGATTTCATACATTTATCACCTTTCTTAGATTGGGGCACAAAGACAGTCCTTGATCCAGAAGCCATGGAAGAGGAGGGGCTAAAGGAAACAGCATATCCTAAGCCAGTCTTATCAGAACTAGGCTTTTGAGCACCCAATGCCTCATCAAGCTTTGCACTAGACATCCTCTCCATTTGAGTTCTAGGTTAACTAAGCTCAACCTCAGGATTCTTGTCCTTCTCTTCTAATGAGGTGTTCTCCACAACAAGAGTCTCAACTAACCTTGTAGTCTCATCTAGTTTGACTAACAATTCAGTTTTTACCTCATTAAGCTCTTTTCTACAAAGATGAGAAGTCTTTTCAGATTTTATAAATTTAGTGCATAGCTTATCATAGGCTTCCTGAAGGGTCATCTTCTTGGGTACTTCATTATCAGAAGAATCCTCATTGTCACTAGCACTCTCCACAATCACCTTATAGGTTGTGGCAACAAAAGCTATAAAGTGACCACATTCATCCATACACTTATCGAAAGAGTCATCCTCAGTATCACTTCAGGTAGCAACTAACCCTTTGTCTTTTGACTTCTTGGTCTTTTCCTTCATAAGGTAGTTTGGGCACTCTATCCTCATAGGACCAAAATCTTTGCACTCATGGCATTGGATGAAGGGTTTCTCATTCTTGCTCTTCCTTAAGGATTTAGATTTCCTAGGAGGTTTGCCCTTATCATTTTTCCTAAATTAAAGAAGCTTGATAATCTCAGCAGTTATGACGGTTAGATCCTCATCCTCATTATCATCTTTATCATCATCTTCACTTTCATCTTCATCTTCAGAGTCCTCAATCTCTTCCTCTATACCCTTAAGAGCCAAGTTTCTACTCTTTCCACATTTTCCCATTAAACTTAATCCCATCTCATAGGTTTGAAGGTTCCTTACAAGCTTAGTCAAAGGAATTTGATCAATGTCCTTCTTCAATGGCAGTGATCTTGGCATGAAATCTTTCAGGCAAGGACCTAAGGATTTTCCTAACAATTTTGGATTCTGCTATAGATTCTACAAGATTGAAAGCAGAATTCACAATATCCTTGAGTTTAGCATAGAAGCATAGAACTCATCAAAGGTCTCATCCTCCTACATCCTTATTTCTTCAAAACTACTAGTGAGTCGTTGAAGCTTCACAGTCTTTATTGCCTTGGTACCTTCATAGGTAGTCTCAAGAATGGTCCATGCTTCCTTGGCAACTTCTGTGGATTATATTCTCTTGAATTCCTTATTGGTCACCCCACAAAACAAAGCATTCAAGGCCCTACTGTTGAAATTTGCCGCTTTGATTGTTTCTTCATCCCAATCCACCGGCACTTCTTTAGGCTTAATCCAGCCAACTTCAACAGCTTGCCATACCTGTTCTCCTAGAGCCTGCAAAAAAACTTTCATATGAACTTTCCAGTACGTAAAATTAGTGTCATCAAATAAAGGAGGAATCAAAAGAGATTGTCCACGATCCATGACAACAGGGGTTAAGGATCACAGTCAAGAAATTAATACAATCAGAGTGAACCCGCTCTGATACCACTTGTTGAGAAATTTAGACCTCGGTTGTTAGAATTAACAAATTTTAAACCCAAGTTGTTAATTAGATTTATTATGTATAAAACTTGTTAAAACAAACAAACATAAATATTATGTCAAAATAATGCAGCAGAAAAATAAATAAGACAAGATATGATGACCCAGGAAAACCAATGAAACAAACTAGTTTCACAGTAAAAAACCTAGGGGGAAACCTTCCCAAAAAACAATTCACTATAGTAAAGAGAAGTTCCAGATGTAGTACAAAACCTTTGTCCATAGACTCTACAATCCCCGTAGATGAACTTACAGTAGAAACTTTCTACCATTTTAGAACCTCTGAACTCTTCAATATATAAACACCACTCTTTTTGCACGGATCCTAGTACGTGATTAACATACCAACTTGAAGAAGATGTTGGCTGCAAAGTTCTTCACTTCATCAACAATGAAGATCAAAAAGCACTTGATTACAAAACCCTAAGGTGCAAAGACGCAGTATCTTCTTTTAGAGAGAATAAGGCATCAGTCACTTTTTGCATATGTTCTCTTTTCTTCTCTTATGTGACGGCCTCTAAAATAAGTCTTATATATGTCTACGGTTGTGAGAAAAGAAACCCTACACAAATAGACAAGCATAGGCCAAAAATCAGACTTGAAAAACTGATTTCTGTAATTCTCGATAGATACCTCGATGGATAGTATCTGTCGAGCCTCATTAAATCTCGATAGATAGCTATCTGTCAAGCAGCTATCGAGCTATCTGTCTGCAACTGTCGAGCTATCTGTCCAGCTTTAGTGAACAGCTTTAGTGAATAGCTTTTCTTCACTTGTTTTTTGGTCCAATCTTCATGACCTTAATACTAGACTTGAACAAAATGTTTCTTAAAGTATTAAACACATCCTAAATCTACTCAATTACAAGTAAAGTGCGTTTTGTCAAAAGATTAGTCAATTACATAAAATAATGACATATGTTCCTAACAAGTAAATCACACATGTCCTAACATTCTTTTCGTCACTACTCATAGACTATTGCCAAACCATGGAATTTTTTTTTTTGGATACAAAACCACGGAAATTTTTAGTGTTTCATTTCTTGTATGTTTTATGTTGTCTCTTTTTTCTTTTAGTTTATGTCATTTCACAGGTTCATAATAATGGTCATTATCAATCTTGTGTGGTGCTATATAGAGGCCATTTCGCAGACATGAGAGAAACATATAAAAGTTGATTCAAAATTGGTTATAAATAATCTTACTAGAAATTACTAACCTAGTCAAGGATTGTCAGTGTCGTTTTGTGTGATGTCAATTGATTTCTCAGGATAAATATCCATGGAGAGTGTGATTAACTTGTTTACTTTATGCCTTAATTATATGGATTAACTTAGTTTCTTTGACAAATTCAGACCTTTTGTTTTAGTTTTTTAATCGTTGTAAGCTTTAATTGAAGGTATTTGTTGTAGACTTGGCAAGATGATATAAAAAAAAATAAAAAAATAAAAGGGAAAAATGAAATGACTTGTTCCTCCCACTCTTTTCTTTGTAAAAGCTAGACTCTTGTCTCTAGTAGGTAACTTGTGCAATTTTTCTTCCTCAATTTCTCCTTCGCAAAAAATGGGGAAAAAATTGTTGACAATCTTCAGATGGTTATCTCATAGGTAGCAGACAATCTTCATTAAAAAAAACATGAGTAGTGTGTTTGTGATCTTCTCTTGCCTTCTTTTGATACCCATAATCATTACCCTAGCTTCTTATTTGTGCGTATGCTTCATGAGTATGCCTGATACACCTGCCAACCCATCTTTCCAGCGAAGGATTTCCAACCAATCTCGCCGTAGGGGTCTGCAAAGGGTTGCCAACCCATCTCACCAAAGGGTCAACGCAACTACAATCATCACAGACCAAGGCTTAAACAACATGGAACAAGGCCTTGACGAAGTAACAGTTCACAGCTATCCAAAGCTCCTTTACTCCCAGGCCAAGCTCCGAAAGGGGGACTCAATTGCTTCTTGTTGTTCAATATGTTTGGGAGACTACAAAGACACTGAAATGTTGAGGATGTTACCTGATTGTGCTCATATCTTTCATCTCAAGTGCGTTGACCCTTGGTTACTAATGCACCCTTCGTGTCCCATATGTCGAAACTCACCGCTTCCAACTCCTCTTGCTGAGGTGACCCCTTTGGCAGCTCCACGAGATTGATGACATGAACAAAGGTTTTGATTTGAAATTCCAACCATTTTAGATGTTTAGGTAAATACTACAAAACTTTGTATGGATTCATGAGGTGTTGACCATTTTATAATGGATTTGTACTTACCATTTTTTTCCGGTTAATTTATATTGATCAATTAATTAAGTTTGTATGCAAACTTGATTTCTTATCTATTCTTGCACATGAGAAACTACCAAATTTAATAGACCCAAAAATAATACATTGGAAGACTCTTTTGGCACTTCCAATATCAATAAGTTGAATTTTTTAATTCTGTATCTTCCAAAAGCAAAAATGACCATGTGAGTCATCCCTGGATTCAAAACAGAGTACTTGGGGAATTTGAACGTTGCCAAAAGAGAAAGAAAAAGGGGGAAAATTTGCCAAGTGATTTTCATGCTAGTTTTTAGTCTTTTGATGATCTTGTTTGTAATAGTTTTTTCTATTTCCCTCTACAAATAGGTCCTATTCCAGACATAACATTTATCAGTTTTTGGACTACAGTAAGCTTTACGCTTGCACATAATTAATATATTTTCAAGTTTTTTTTTTTTTTTTTAGAACAGCCATAAAAGGAAAAAAAATAAAAAGAAAATAAAAAAGAACAAGTCAATATAATATGACATTATTAGAAAAATAAAAAATAAAAAATAAAAAATGATATAACGCGCTTCCGAAACTATTCTTTGTTATTTGGATTTTATTAACAAATATTTTTAGGACATTCATTAATAAACCATTTTAGGATTTTTTTTTTTTTTTTTTTTTTGGAAAAATGAAAAAGTAGCTGTTTTTTTACAGTTTCAATTTCCCATAATCTTCTAAAAATAATTTCCATAAAAATATTTCTCAAATGGTTGATTAACGGATGCCCGAAGGACATCCGTTACCCTGACCCTTGTTATTTTTAGGTTTAGTTGACTTTTACAAAATGTACAATTAAAGATACCCATATTTTGTCATTTTCTTTCTAATATTTGACAACAGTTTATGTTGTTGAATTCAATTAAAGAAATAAACATACAGAGACGCCAAATTTCAAATGCAGTTAAATTATCAACTTATGATCGGAGCAAATTGTACTTAAACTTTATGAGAATCTATAAGGTATTGTTGAGACGTGTGTTTGTAGTGTTCACTTGGTCTTGTCCTTTGATAGCTTATCTAGCAAGCTAGTATATCTGAAAACTCACTTAGTGTATAAAACACTTGTGAATGTTTAGACCCCCAAACATAAGTTTTCCAATACAAGCTTATAATTAATCACAACTACTCTAAGCAATACACAGATAAGCAAACTACTCTAAGCCATTAATTAATCACAACTAACAAGAGCTTAAAAGCAAAGAGTAAGGGAAAGAGAGATGTAAACACAAGATAACACTAGCACGTGTTATTGAAGAGGAAACCTGAAAGCTCGAAAATGTGTTGAAAACACAAGAGCTGTTTAGACCCCCAATTAAAATTACGGCTAGATTGCTTTTATTCTAACTTATCTAAGTGCGGAAACAAGAGAAAATGAAGCGCAATCAACTGATACTACTCTAATGCATAAACATGAACAACAAACAATAAAAGTAAAGCACAAGAGTAAGGGAAGAGAGATGCAAACACAAGATAACATGCCAATGTGTTATCGAAGAGGAAACCGAAGAAGTCGGCGAAAAACCTCTCCACCAAGCCTCACCAGCTTCTTTTGGCAAGTCCCAAAAACTTCCCAAGCTCCAAAGCACTCTCTACACTCTGAATAGGTGTGGGTTGTGTTTGGGTACAAATCTCCTCTCAAGGTATGACAATGGGAGAGGGAAGGAGAAGAGGCTACAATGATTTCTCACTAAGGATGAGTAGCTCTCTCTATCTAAAAGATGGGTGTGTGTGTTGTAGAAAACCTATCTAGGGTTTTTCTCTTTGAATGACCTACTTTACACTTATGGGTAATGATGGTATATATAGTATGGGTGAAAGGTAAGAAAGTCACTCTTAAAAATCCTCCAAGCAGAATGTTTCGCGACTACCTCGCGGGAAGGCCTTACCCGCAAGACACTCACGAAAACGACAACTTGGCACGACTATTCAGCTCCCAATCATGTGCTCCTCACATGTCCTTTTCGTGGGAACCCTTCTCGCGAACTTCTCGCGAGCCAGTCGCGAAATGCACTGATCTTCAATTAAGCTTGAGTCTTTACCAACTTAATACTAAACCCAATACAATAAAATCACACAAAATACAAGGAACAAAATTAAAACAATTACAACACTTTTTGTCTTGGAATACAGCCAATGTAAAACATAGTTGTAAATCACAACTTTACAATCTCCCCCTTTGGCTATTCCATGACAAAACACCCTATAACAGACTCTAGACTTAAACGTGAGTTTGGGAACAATGGTAAAACTCACTCACACCTAAATCTAAAATCTGTGATGAACTTGGAACATGTATACCTGTAACCTGAAACACTTGCACAAAACGCATTAGACCCTCAAGGTAAAGCAAGTAATAAAATGACAAGTACAATGTAAAAAGTAAAATACGATAAAGTAAGCATGTAGTGAAACATATGAGAAACTTGATCAAACACAAAACAATCATAAGGAAATGACTACAATGATCACATAGCAAAGCAAATGATCATCCGAACATGCAACCAATAGAGCACAATAGCATAAGGATGCATCCATGTCCAACACACAAACACGATACGATGATCATAACTCAAAGCACCAAAAAAACAACGGGAAAACAAGCATAAAGTAAAACAAGGTTTTCTATAAATAAAAAAAAATGTTTTCTCCCCCTTGGTATATGCATCTCCCCTATGGTTTTGTCCCCCTATGGTTTTCTCCCCCTACGAATGTGCACGAGGTAGAATTTCTCCCCTTTAGAATGTGCACATAAGTCATATAGAAGTGACGAAACACACCGGTATACTTTCCGGTATGTTCTCCCCCTTTTGGTCATGAATAGACAAATGAATCAAGAGGAAGGAGGGAAAGAAAAGAAGATATGAACAGCAGTAAAAGATGATGCATGAGGGGTGCAAGATGAATGAGAAAATGAAGCTCAAATGAAAGACAAAAACATTTTAAAAAAATGCTACAAAGCATAAAGAACATGACATGCTAAGGATGATAGAACATGATATAGACCTAGGCATGACATAGATACAAAAAACATGTTATATGTGCTAAAAGGTCTAAAAAGACTTAACTAGCATGAGTGAATACAAAAACATGTTAAGTGATCAAGTGTGTGCAGCAAAGGTGCATCTAGTGTGCATATGAGATGCATGACCAATGCATGAGCAAGAACTCAAGGGGAAAAGTGTATAAAACACACAACAAATGATCAAAACATGATAAACATGAATAATTACGGTGGTCCCCAAAGTTTGATACTAATCGGAGTCCAAAACAACGAAAAAATGCCATTTGGGCATTTTATCAAACACTTAGAGTGCACATACTATACATATATGTTAAACAATGCACGAACATATGAAAATCTTGCCTAAATACATGTTATTTTTGCCACAAGGGGCCAACATCTAAAGCAAATCATCATTTAAAACAAAGCCCAATAAAAAAGATTGACAAAAATTAAGTTTTCCAACTCCCATTTGAGAAAATCCCAACTATGAACATAAAACCCCCAAAACATAATCTAAGGATCAAAATCAATGAAAAGAGTTAAAGATTACCTTAGAGATATTAATGGAATTAAAAACAATTGATTTTAGTTAGGTTTTGATGTAGAAACACTAAAACAGGGGTTTAGGAGAAGATGGGAGAAGTTTAAAACAAATGTCCCACGAAATGCCCTTTAAAAGCTTATCTGAAAATTTTCGTTGGTAATTTCGCTGGTTAGCTTCCCGCGAAAATTTTACTGGTATCTCGCTTGTATTTCGCTGGTAAGCCTTACTCGTGAAACAGTCGCGAAACTCTCTGTCCAAAGCTAAAAACCATGAGAATTGGATCCTTTAACTCGTGACTGAACTTACATATGAAATAAGTCACGAAAACACCCAGAAAACATGTTTTTCACACAAAAACAATTTGAAAAACTTTGAAAAACATGGGTGATACAAATCACTTCCAAAAGCAAACAAAAATAACAAAAATCTTTTTGGTTTAATCCACATATGTTTGAGCACACACACATCACATTTGAGCATATACAATCACACAAATGAAATAAACATTCGTTGAACATTAAACTTGTGTGTTGTGTGTGTGGATCAAGTGTGGAATATTCCTTAGTCTAGAGTGAAGCTTCAATGATCAATTCAATCAAGTCATACACAACTAGTACTAAGTCAAGTGGTCTATCTCAATTATAAAATGAACATATATGACCTCCCACATGAAAATGATTACAAGTCGTAGAAGCTTTTCATTTGGCTTCTGCACAAATCATAACATTTGATCTTTTTGAACAATACATCTCCTTTTTTAGTTCGGTGCTTGAAATTTTTGATATTTCAACATTGAGAATTAGCCTTTGGGTTTTTGAGCACCATACATTTCAATACAAAAGTCGTTTTCCCTTTTTCCTAGTCAAATACTAGTATGTGCGACAGGCTTTTGTAGCTCATAATCTCTTTTTTATTTTGAGATTTACATTTGGTGAGCTATATTGCAAAAACATAAAAATAAAGTGGGAAGAGATATAGGCACAAGTCTATGCAATTATCAAGACCATCAAGACTATTGACCAATCATTCATGATAAGCTTGAAGATCTATTTACAACAATCACACATAGATTTCAAGATTTTTCCCACAAAGATAAATGTACATACATAACAAGCTAAGCTCGTAAATGCACTACACCATTAGTACGAAGGTAGTAGGCCAAATTCACATGAGATATGTGCTCAAATATATATGATCAAACTTTTTGAATTTTTCACTTTTTATGTGGTTTTGGATTTTTACACACACAAAACAAAGACAAAAAAGTAAGATCAAAAACAAAAACAAAACAATGCATATGAAGAGATGCATGATGCACAAATTCATGACAATGAAGCATCTAATGCATGAAGGGTCCTACAAAGATCGAAAGAATTATATCAAGGACCAAAAGAGCAAAAGCTCAACCATAGGAACCCTTCCTCATCCAAACGGAATGATTGTTTGGAATAAGTGTCTCATGAGAAGTGAGACGGGGGTTGGAAGAATGAGAACCAGAGATGCACATAGACAAGGAGTTAAGAGCATTAAACACTTTCTTTAACAACATGCTATTTTCACTCAAATTTGGTTTACCATTTTTAGCACAACTTCCAAGAAGCTCAAGTTTCTCTTTTCTTTTGATTCTTTTAAGAGCATGAAACTTAGAGCAATGAGGTCTTAGATGACCAAAGGCACCACAATGGTGACAAACAATGTGTTTAGGTCCACTAGGCTTTTGAGGGAGGGATCTAGGAACATGGTTTTGTTCTTTCTTCAACTTAGGACATTGAGGTCTTATGTGACCAATCACACCACAATGGTGACAAGTTGAAACAAATTTAGATCCATCCAAAACCTTAGGTTAAGACCTAAATGGAGGCTTTGACTTAAAAGTCTTTCTCTCCACCTTTTGATTTCTTTTGTGTGGAGGAATGTACACCGATTTGTCCTTTGAGGTAGAGCACAATAAGCACAAAATCGGGTACCACAACATGATTGCAACAAATAATATCATCCTTTTTAGCAATAGGTTCAGCAATCAAACACTTTGCATGTATCTTAAGAGATTCATTTTCACATTTTAGCTCATCAACAAGCTTGTTAGACAGAACAAGTTTAGCATCCAAGTCCATATTCAAACCTTCAAACTCTTTTAGCTTTTCAAGAGAATTTTCAGCAAGATTCTTATATTTCTCAACCAATTTGATTGATTCATTGAGCTTAACAATCAAATCATCATTTTCACAAAATAACTTGCTCAAATCCTTATGAAACTTCTTAGCATTTTTCTTCAAGAGTTTGATGTTAGGAATATCAACAACATCCAAAGATTCATATAACATAGCATCACAATTATGAGGATTATCACTCATAGAGGCATTTTCAAAAGCACGTGGCATGTTACATTCATCATCAACCAAAACATGCATAGAGGCATACAAAGCACTATCCATGGCAAATAACACAAGGGGTCAAGAATCACACTTAGGTATTAAAATCACAACAAGTGTACCTGCTCTGATACCAATTGAAAACTTGAAAATGTTTTGAAAACACAAGAGCTGTTTAGACCCTCAATTAAAATTATGACTAGATTGCTTTTACTCTAACTTATCTAAGTGCGAAAACAAGAGAAAATGATGCACAATCAACTGATACTACTCTAGTGCATAAACATGAACAACAAACAATAAAAGTAAAGTACAAGAGTTAGGGAAGAGAGATGCAAACACAAGATAACACGCCAATATGTTATCGAAGAGGAAACCGAGGAACTTGGCGAAAAACCTCTCTGCCGCCTTCCAAGCAGTAAATCGATCCACTAGACAACCAGTTGGGATACATGAGTTAGCAAGAGACCCTCCAAGCCTAATCTACCTGATGTACCTAAGCCCTCCAAGATCCTACTCCAACAAGGCTTCACGGAACCATGTCTTATCTAGCTTTCTGGATCCCGCAATACGCCCAATTGAATCCACCAAGCCTCACCGGCTTCTTTTGGCAAATCCCCAAAACTTTCCAAGCTCCAAAACACTCTCTACACTCTAATAGGTGTGGGTTGTGTTTGGGTACAAATCTCCTCTCAAGGTATGACAATGGAAGAGGGAAGGAGAAGAGGCTACAGTGATTTCTCACTAAAGATGAGTAGCTCTCTCTCTCTAAAAGATGGGTGTGTGTGTTGTAGAAAACCTATCTAGGGTTTTTCTCTTTAAATGGCCTACTTTACATTTGTGGGTAATGAGGGTATATATAGTATGGGTGAAGGGTAAGAAAGTCACTCTTAAAAATCCTCCAAGCAGAATGTTTCGCGACTACCTCACGGGAAGGCCTTACCCGCGAAACACTCGCGAAAACAACAGCCTGGCACGACTCTTCAGCTTCTAGTCATGTGCTCCTCACCAACTTAATACTAAACCCAATACAATAAAATCCCACAAAATACAAGGAACAAAATTAAAACAATTACAACACTTTTTGTCATGGAATAAAGCCAATGTAAAAACATAGTTGTAAATCACAACTTTACAAAATCGAAGAACTCGGCGAAAAATCTCTCCGCTGCCCTCCAAGCGGTAAATGATCCACTAGATAAGCAGTTGGGATGCATGAATAGCAATAGACCCTCCAAGCCTAATCTACCCAGTGCACTTAAGCCCTCCAAGCTTCTTGCTCCAATAAGGTTACGCCGAACCATATCTTCTCTAACTTTCCAGATCACGCAATTAGCCCATTGTATCAACCAATATGAATTGGTTCTCTCTTGAACTGCTTCCCAAACACCAATAACCTTCTCACTACTTTGAATTTGGTGAGGTAAGGATTTGGTTTATGATCCTCTCATGGGTATGACAATGGAGAGGGTGAGAGTAAAGGAATTTGGAGAATCAAGTGCATAAGATTGTGGGTGAATCAATCTTGTTTTCCTCAAGGGTTTCTCTCTCAAAATTCTCTCTGAAAGCCCTCTACATTTCGTAGGTATGAGGGTATTTATAGTAGAGTATGAGATGGAATGTGAAAAGTCATTTTTCAGTAGAACAAGATGCATTGGCTTGTCACTTTGCGACTGGGATGAGTCGTGAGTTCCAGTTGCCAGTTTCCAGACTAGGCCAAATTGTACTTTTTGTTTTGTAGTGATCCAGCTGTCTTGACTTTTCATATTCCTGTATGATTCACACGTGTGCTTCATTTTGGCTAGACACCACTCGCGAGCAGTCGTGAGTTCCAGTCGCTAGTTACCATCTTGTTGTACACTTTTGATAAAATCTTCACACTCTCTCACACACAACCCTTACATTATTCCCACCTAAATACAGGGTTTCTAAATGTTTTATTACAAGAAAATTTGGCACAAAATAAAGTCAATACATAGTTGAATAAATTCAACTTTACAATATCAATTACAGATTTGCCAAGTCTTGTGCTCATTAGCATAACCTTTTGACTATTGTCTTGGACCCAATATTCTCGTATTCCTACAAGGATTTGTTAAGGAAGTCCTATTTTTCTTTGTTTTGTTCTTTTATATATATATATATATATATATATATATATATATATAACCGAAACGTTTGACTTTATAATAGACACATTTTCATTCAATAGGCACATCTACGGCCAATAGACACATTTTCGGTCAATAGACAAATTTTTATTCAATAAGCACATTTTCGGCCAATAGACACTTTTTTAGTCAATAAGAACTTTTTGGTATATCCAATATGAAGAGTTATGACATTTCAATAGACACCTTTTGGTAGACACATTTTTATTCAATATACACATTTTCGGCCAACAAGCTTATTTTCGATCAATAGACATTTTTTGGCCAATAAGCACCTTTTGGTATATCCAATATGAAGGATTATGGCCTTTTAATAGATAGCTTTTGGTAGGAACCTTCTTGGCCAATAGACACATTTTCAGTTAATAGTTACCTTTTCATTCAATAAGCACATTTTCGACTAATAGACATCTTTTCGCATATATGTTATAACCTATCTTATATATAATTATATACATAACACAAACTAATCTAGAGACGCAACATTCTTTTTTCTTTTTTTTTTCACAAAAAACTAATAAATAAAACAATATTATTTTTTCTTAATTAATAAAAATTTGTGCTATTTCTTTCAATATCAATTTTTTTTTTTTTTTTTAATTTCATGCATTTTTGCTTACTATTCTAACTAAAAAAATAATGATCTTTTCTTTTCTAAAACTCATTGTAAGGTTGAATTTAATCAACCATTCTGTTGGCTTTATTCCATGCCAAATTTGCTTGTATTTTAGCATTTAAAAACCCTGTATTTAGGTGGGAATCATGTAAGGGTAGTGTGTGAGAGACTGTGAAGAAAAGCTCAAGTTTGTGCACTCAGCAAGTGGCTCGTGATTGGATCTCGCGGCTTGCAAGTCGCCAAAAGTGGCACACGTGTGGAGCATGCAGAGGAGCTAAACAATCATGCCAGCTGGAGCACTACAGGACAAAAAGTCCAAACTGGCCATTCAGTTAGTTCGCGGCTTGAACTCGCGACTTAGTCAAGTCGCGAGGCCAAGTCGCCAGTCCACTCTATTTTGAAAAACTGACTCTACGCATTCCATTCTCACCCTAGTATAAATACCCCTTATACCCACGAAGTGTAGAGAGCTTCCAGAGAGAACTTTGAGAGAGAAACCCTAGAGAAAAATAAGATTGACTCATCCATAATCTTTACATAGTGACTCTTCAAATTCCTCTACTCTCACCTTCTCCATTGTTACATCCTTGAGAGGTTCATTATCCAAATCCTTTTCTCACCATACCTATATCTATGAGAAGGCTTTTTGGTACTTGGGAAGTAGTTAGGAAGGGGCCAATGGATATTGGTAGATTCTATGGGCTATAGCGGAATCCGGTAAAATAAAGAAGACAAAGGTTCGGCACAACCTCGTTGGAGCAAGAAGCTTGAAAGGCTTAGGTACACTGGGTAGATTAGGCTTGGAGGGTCTTCTACTTTTCATGTATCCCAACTTCATTCTTTAGTGGATTGTTGACCGCTTGGAGGGCGGCAGAGAGGTTTTACGCCGAGAACTTTGATTTCCTCTTCGATAACACATCGTTGTGTTGTCCTTGTGTTTGCATCTCTCTTCCCTTAATCTTTACCATTTAATTTCTGCTGTGGATGTGATTTTATTTGGTTTAGATTGTTTATCAATTCTATTATAAGTTTATGTTCATTTTCCGCACATACACTGTTTGATATTAAGCTTGAATTGGTAATTTGTAAATTGGGGGTCTAAATGTTCATAGTGTTTTACACGCTATTTGAACTTTCAATTGGTATCAGAGCGGGTACACTTGTTTTGGTTTAAATACCTAAGTGTGATCCTTGACCCCTTATGTTTATTTGTCATGGATAGTGCTTTGTATGCCTCTATGCATGTTTTGGATGTTGATGAATGTAACATGCCACATGTTTGTGAAAATGCCTCTATGAGTGATAATCCTCATGATTGTGATGCTATGTTACATGAATCCTTAGGTGTTGTTGATATTCCTAACATTAAACTCTTGAAGAAAAAGGCTAAGAAGTTTCATAACGATTTGAGTAAGTTATTTTGTGAAAAGGATGATTTGATTGCTAAGCTCAATGAATCCAATAAACTGGTTGAGAAATATAAGAAACTTACTGAAAATTCTCTTGAAAAGCTAAAAGAGTTTGAATGTTTGAATATGGACTTGGATGCTAAACTTATTTTGTCTAAGAAACTTGTTGATGAGCTAAAATGTGAAAATGAATCTCTTAAGATGCATGCCAAGTGTTTGATTGCTGAACCTATAATTAAAAAAGGATGAAAATATTTGATGCAATCATGTTGTGGTACCCGATTTTGTGCCTATTGTTTGTTCTACCTCAAAGGACAAATCGGTGTACATTCCTCCACACAAAAGAAATCAAAAGGTGGAGAGAAAGGCTATTAAGTCAAAGCCTCCGTTTAGGTCTCAACCTAAGGTTTTGGATGGATCTAAATTTGTTCCAAATTGTCACCATTGTGGTGTGATTGGTCATATAAGACCTCAATGTCGTAAGTTGAAAAGAGAACAAAATCATGTTGTTAGATCCTTTCCCAAAAAGCCTAGTGGACCTAAACACATTGTTTGTCACCATTGTGGTGCTTTTGGTCATCTTAGACCCCATTGCTCTAAATTTCATGCTCTTAAAAGTATCAAAAGAAAAGAGAAACTTGAGCTTCTTGGAAGTTGTGCTAAAAATGGTAAACTGGATTTGAGTGAAAATAACATGTTGTTAAAGAAAGTGTTTAATGCCCTTAACTCCTTGACTATGTACATCTCCGGTTCTCATTCTTCCAACCCTCGTCTCACTTCTCTTAAGACACACATTCCAAACAATCATTCTGTTTGGATGAGGAAGGGTTCCTATGGTTGAGCTTTTGCTCGTTTGGTCTTTGATCTAATTCTTTCGATCTTTATAGGACCCTTCATGCATTGAATGTCATATCTTCATGCATTTGTGCATTTTGCATTTATTCGTATGCATTGCTTTTGTTTTTATCTTACTTTTTTGTTTTAGTTTTGTGTGAGTAAAAATCCAAAACCACATAAAAAACGAAAAATTCAAAAAGTTTGATGATATATGTTTGAGCACATATCACATGTGAGTTTTGCCTTGTACCTTCGTACAAATGGCTTTATGCATTTATGTGCTTAGCTTGTTCTTTATGCACTTATATCTTTGTGGTAGAAATCTTGACATCTATGTATGATTGTTGTAAATCGATCTTCAAGCTTGTCATGAATGATTTGTCAATAGTCATGTTGGTTTTGATACATGCGTATACTTGTGCCTATATATCTTCCCACTCTTTGATTTTTTATTTTTGCTTAAAGAGCTCAACAAATGTAAATCTCAAAATGAAAAGAGATAATGAGCTGCAAAAGCCGTCACACATACTAGTATTTGACTAGGAAAAAGGGAAAGCGACTTTTATGAAAATGTATGGTGCCCAAAAGCCAAAGGCTTGTTCATCAAATTAAAATATCAAAAATTTCAGGCATCGATCTCAAAATGAGATGTATTGATTCAAAATGATCAAATGTTATGATATACATGAAGCCAAATGAAAAGCTTTAAAAGTTATGTAATCATTTTCTTGTGGGAGGCCATATATGTTCATTTCTATAATTGAGATAGACCACTTGTCTTAGTATTAGTTGTGTATGACTTGATTGAATTGATCATTGAAGCTTCACTCTAGACTAAGGACTATTCCACATTTGATACACGCACACAACACACATGCCTAATGTTCAATGAATGCCTTATTCATTTGTTTGATTGTACTTGTTTAAATGTGATGTGTGTGTGCTCAATTATATATGGATCAATTCAGAAAGATTTTTGATCATTTTATATGTATTTGGAAGTGATTTTTATCACTCTTTTTGTTCATGTTTAGTGCTTATATTGTTTTTCATTGTTTAAACATGTTCTGTGTTGAAAAAACAGGTGTTAGAGTTTTCGCGACTCACTCACGACTCACTTGCCAATGGCGAAATTTTTCGCAACTCATCTCGCGACTCACTAGTCGCGAAACCCTAGTCGCGAGTTCATCTAGAAGCTTTCACGACTCACTCACGTCTCGCGAAAATCTTTGCGACTTGCCCAATCGCGAAACACCCAGAAATAGCTTTTTAAAGAACTTTTCATGGGAAACCTGTTTTAAACCTCTCCCATCCTCTCTTAAACCCCTCTTTCAATATTTTTACATCAAAACCCAACCAATTTGAATGGTTTTTCATTCCATTATCATCTCTAAGGTAATTTTAAACTCTTTTCATTGTTTTGGATTCTTGGATTATGTTTTGGTGAGTTTTGTGCTCTTAGTTGGGATTTTCATCATAGAGGTTGGGAAAACTTAATTTTTGTCAAATTTTTGCATGAGATTGGTTTCTTTTGATGATTTGCTTTGGATGTTGGCCCCTTGTGGCAAAAAGAGAATGTATTAAGGGTGGGTTTCATGATGTTCATGCATTGTTTCACATTGTTATTCATAGTGTGCACGCTAGGTGTTTGATAAGATGTCTCTTAGACTTTTTCTCACTTGTTTGGACTCCAATGAGTTCCAAACGTTGGGGTTTCTCATGTTTCCTCATTAGGAACATGTTTGGTTCATTAGTTGTGTATTTAACACACCTTGCCCCACATGTGCATTGGTCATGCATTGCACATAGCTACCTCTTGCACACACTTTTGCTACCCTTGTCCTGCATTGGTCTATACCTTGTTTCTTCATCCTAGCATGTCATGTTTACCTTATGCTTTGTAGCACTTTATTTTGTCTTAGGATTGAGCTTCATTTTCTCATTCATCTTGCACTCCTCATGCATCATTATCATTGTTCGTACCTTCATCTCTTGCCCTTGTTTCTCCTTGACCCTTTGTCTATTCGTGACAAAAAGGGGAGAGTATACTCTAGAGAGTATACCGTGAGTTTTTGTCATTTCTACATGGCTCTTATGCACATCCTTAGGGGGAGAAATTCTATTTCTCGTGCACATTTGTAGGGGGAGAGATTTTCCATAGGGGAGATACATATACCAAGAGGGAGAAGACATTGTGTTAATAAGAAAAAATTGTTTTGGTGTATTGTGTATGTTCAAGTTGCTCACATGTTTCACATCATGTTTACTTGATCACAATTTACTTGTTACATTATACTTGTCCTTTTATGACTTGCTTTACCTTAAAGGTCTAATGTGTTTTGTGCAAGTATTTCAGGTTACAGGTATATATGTTCCAAGTGCATCACAACTTCTCATCATTTTGAAGGAGAGAAACTTTAAGCACTTTCAGTTTATTTAAAATACTTTATATTCTATACCTTTGCTTTTGTAGCTTGTGTTTTGTACCCATGCTTTGTAGCTAAGTACTTGTTGTTAAATGTCATGCATTTTCTTTACGTACATCAATCTTGTGCCCTTTGTTGGATTTTATATCCTTAATGCAATTAACTTGTGCTGTTGCATTGGTTAAGTGTTGGACATGCAAATGATACTTTGCAATTGAGCTTATTAGCCTGCATGTCTGGATATTCATTCCATGTGTGAATAAGCATTGTGGTCACTATTTATAGTGATTGTTCATTTTTGGTCAAGTCATGGTCTATTGCTTTATTCCATTTTGCTTGATCGCATTGTGCTTGCTCCATATGCATTATAAGTTTTCTGCATACAATGATCATATTGTGTTATTGTTTTTTAGGAGATACTTGTTCATATGGTTCAAAAGCTACACAGATTCTAGAGTTAGGTGTGAGTGAGTTTTTTTCAACTATTCCCAACTCACATGTTAAGTCTAGAGTTTGTTTTAGGGTTTTGTCACAGAATAGCCAAAGGGGGAGATTATAAGGTTGAATTTAATCAACCATTTTGTTGGTTTTATTCCATGCCAAATTTGCTTGTATTTCAGCATTTAAAAACCCTGTATTTAGGTGGGAATCATGTAAGGATAGTGTGTGAGAGAGCGTGAAGAAAAGCTCAAGTTTGTGCACTTAGCAAGTGGCTCGCGACTGGATCTCGCAGCTTGCAAGTCGCCAAAAGTGGCACACGCATGGAGCATGTAGAGGAGCTGAACAGTTATGCCAGCTGGAGCACTACAGGACAAAAAGTCCAGACTGGCCATTCAGTTAGTTCGCGGCTTTAACTCGCGACTCAATCAAGTTGCGAGGCCAAGTCACCAGTCCACTCTGTTTTGAAAAACTGACTCTTCGCATTCCATTCTCACCAGAGTATAAATACCCCTTATACCCACAAAATGTAGAGAGCTTCCAGAGAGAATTTTGGGAGAGAAACCCTAGAGAAAAACAAGATTGACTCATCCACAATCTTTACATAGTGACTCTTCAAATTCCTCTACTCTCACCCTTTCTATTGTTACATCCTTGAGAGGTTCATTACCCAAATCATTTTCTCACCATACCTATATCTATGAGAAGGCTTTTAGTGCTTGGGAAGTAGTTAGGAAGGGACCAATGGATATTGGTTGATGCTATGGGCTATAGTGGAATTCGGTAAGATAAAGAAGGCAAAGGTTTGGTGCAACCTCGTTGGAGCAAGAAGCTTAGAGGGCTTAGGTACACTGGGTATATTAGGCTTAGAGGGTCTTCTGCTGTTCATGTATCCCAACTTCATTCTTTAGTGGATTATTGACCGCTTAGAAGGCGGCAGAGAGGTTTTACATCGAGGACTTCAGTTTCCTCTTCGATAACACATTGTTGTGTTGTCCTTGTGTTTGCATCTCTCTTCCCTTAATCTTTACTATTTAATTTCTGCTGTGGATGTGTTTTTATTTGGTTTAGATTGTTTATCAATTCTGTTATAAGCTTATGTTCATTTTCCACACATACATTGTTTGATATTAAGCTTGAATAGGTAATTTGTAAATTTGGGGTCTAAACGTTCATAGTGTTTTACATGCTATTTGAACTTTCAATTATGACCCTTCAATAGACGCATTTTTGTTCAATAAATACTATTTTCATTCAATAGACACATTTTTGGTTAATGATGATGCCGAGAATCATCAGTAAGCCACACAATACTCACATGCTTAAAACAAGACCTGTGAAACAAAAACAAAGAAAACCCTGGGAGAGTGCCAGTGTGGTATAGGCCAAAAACCCTCCAAAGGTCAAGTTAGAGAGCTTTTACAACTCTAAAGTGGGGGAATTATGCTTACCTTATTTTCTGAGGGCCTTGGGTTTTTATAGTAGCATAGAATCGATCTCTATTTCTTGCATAAGAAGGCGTTTCCTTATGGGAAAAGATCATCATAAATGCGCATATATTACGAGATCCTTCTCATGTTAGGATTCTTTCATGTTGGGATTCTACAGAGTAGGGTTATTCGTGGGACGCAAGTTGTTTCCATTTAGGATTTCTTGGAGGCCACTTAAGTCATGTGAATGTCACGTGGCCTTGCGATTCGTCCACCTTGTGTCCGTGTACATTGGGTCCATCCATGTAGAAACACTATTCATCCATTAAATTGGTACCGTCAGGTCTGTTCAAATGGATCCGTCATCCCTAATTTTATACCCTTTAGTTAATAAGCACATTTTCATTCAATATGCACATTTTCTTTCAATAGACACCTTTTCGGTCAATGGGCACATTTTCATTCAATAACCACATTTCCTTCCCGCAACAAACTAATAAATAAAACAACATTACTCTCTTCTACCTAATTAACAAAACTTTGTGCTATGTCTTTCAATATCATATATATATTTTTTTAATTTCATGCATTTTTGCTTACTACTCCAACGAAAAAATAATGGTTTTTTCCTCCCTTGAAACTCATCCAATAGCTACTCTTGTATATCGCACGGATTAGTGATTAGTTTATATATATATATATATAGAGAGAGAGAGAGAGAGAGAGAGAGAGAATTACTTGAATAAAAATTCCTTGGTCTTGCTGTGAGGTAATGACAATCGTGTGAGGAAGCAATCCATGAATGGATTCAGGCTTTGGGTTTCGTTTGAATAACTTTTTCCACTATTGTAATCTCTTTAATTTTTTTAGTACAGTTTTCTTTACGACACTACTTGTAGACTACCGCTGAACAATGTAATTTTTTGTGTTAATCTCTTGTGTGTGTTTGTGTTGTTTAGTTTTTCTTTTAGTTTCTTTCATTCACAAGTTTATAATAATGTCCACAATCAATCTTGTGTGGTGCTATTTAGAGGCTATTTCCTGAAAATGAGAAAAGCAAATAGTCTTACAAAATTACTAACCTGATAAGTGATCAAGGATTGTTAATGTCATTTTGTGCAATATTAATCGATATCTCATGATAAATTTCTCTAGAGAATGTAATTAATTAAGTAGTTGATGTGGATTTCAATTAACTCAGTTGGTAAAGTCTCTTATTGTTGAATAAAGTATTTGGAATTCAACTGCCTATATAAAATACTAATTAATGTTTTGTTCTGATAATAAAAAGAAATCATCATAGAGTCACTTGTTTTTAAAATAGTATTTTTTCTTTATTAAAAAAAAAAAACAGTAGTTGGTTTTTATGTCTTATATGGATTAACTTAGTTTATTTGTCAAAATCAAACCTTTATTTTTTTGTAGAGAAAAAAACTTTTTTTTTTAATCGTTTTAAGGTTTATATGAAACTGAAAGTATTTGTAGTAGACCTTTTCAAAGGTTATGAAGTTCTTTGTCTTTTAATTCATCTCAGAAAAAAGATTCCTCATATGATTAGTTCCTGCCGCACTTTTCTTTTACCATCTCTTCAAATAGCTAGAGTCTACTTAACTTGTGCAATTTCTTTTCCCTTAATTTCTCCTTTCGGAAAATGGGGAAAAAACACTCTTAATAAACTTTAGATGGGGTTGCAGACAATAACCAGATGGTAAACTCTCTCTCTCTCTCTCTCTCTCTCTCTCTCTCTCTCATATGACTCCCTCAACAACTTCACAACCTAACGCAAACCATTCATTAAAAAAATGGATGGGTTTGGTTATGGCGTGCTTCTCTCCCTTGGTGTTCTTGTGTTTACCATAATTACTACTTTTGTGCAATTTCTTTCAATATCATTTTTATTTTATTTTATAATTTCATGCTTTTTTGTTTACTATTCCAACTAAAAAGTAATGGTTTTTTTTTTTTTTTTTTTAAAAAAAAAAAAAAAAATCTAAAACTCATTCAGTAGCTATTCCCGTGCAATGTGAGGGTTAGCGACTAGTATAATATAAAAGCAAAACGTTTGACCTTTTGTTGTCTACTATTTATTACTTCACGTGGCTACATAAATTTATATCACCTATATATTTAAAAATACAAACGGGTGTGCCTTTTCATTTTGCCTATTTTTGTTTTTTCATCTTTCAGTAATCATTTGGATTGTGGAAAAAGTACGAGGAAAAAAACGTGTTCTGCAAATAGTAACCATTATTTCTGCCTTCTACTCCATATCCATTTTATAACAATGCCACTGTTAATGTATAGATTAGGCTAGATTAGCCCATTAGGCTTAGCCCAGTATACCTTACTTGTACTGCACTCATATTACTTGTACTGTACACATACCTAGCCTATATAAGGCTCTCTTTTGTACATTGTTTTATACACATCAATATACAGACTATTCAGTCTTTCTCTCACTTTATATTGTTAACAGCCACAATGTTCTCCACAAAAAATATGTAAAACAAATTCATCATAAACATATCTAAAAGCACAACCTTGCCATGGGAAGCACCCAACTTTTGGCATCAAGCATGGACACAACATGATTACTTCTATACATGATTACGTATTGTAATTATTTAGACTTCTTTGTGTTCTTTGTGCGTGAAGTAGTCCTTTTTTTCTCCAATGAAATGTCCTTATAATTTAAATAAATAAATAAAAAATCAATTCTAAGAGATTTTCCCTTTTAACTTTATGGGTGTTATACAATTACATTAGTGGATACAAAAAATTTGGAAAGATCATTTGATGATTGGGTTCTATGTGATTACGAATTGTAATTCTTTAGACTTCTTTGAGTTCTTTGCACATAAAGTAGTCCTTTTTTTTTCCCAATAAAATGTCCTTATAATTAAAAAAAAAAAATTTAATTCTAAGAGATTTTCCCTTTAACTTTATGGTATTATACAATTAGATTAGTGGATGCAAAAAATTTGGAAAGATCATTTGATGATTGGGTTCTACAAAAAGTAATTTCAGAGAAGACCCACAAGTTTCTTGTATTTCTAAGAAAGATGAAAGAGAAGAAGTTGAAAAGACTGGCTATCGTTTTCTGGAAACGGAGAACCAGAATCAATAACTTGGATAGTCTGACACTTTGTTGCTCAAAACATTGTGGCAAGGGATATGGAGTCTCAAGGTACCAAGCAAAGTGAAAAATCTAATATGGTGAGCTGTAAAAAATTCCCTCCCCACAAAGAAAAACTTAGTGAGAAGAAAGATTATCAATGACGATTACTGTGATCACTGCCAATCTCAGCACAAAGATATTCTCCATGCCCTCTATCTCTGTTCAAAACTAGAGGAAATTTGGCTCTCGGTACCAGCATGGAATTAGCACAGTTTATGGCAAACAACTAATTTTGTCGATCTCATAGGATGCATTCTAGCGGAGAATAGGGACCCAAAGCTGTTTGCTATGCTGGTGTGGGCTATATGGAAGAGATGAAATGAATTGCAGGTGGGTAAGAGCTGTGAAACTCTCACACACCTCATGCAGCAAACTCGCAGCAAATTGAGGGAATTTTTGCTGCATAATACTTCCATGGTGGAACCCGTGGGAAGACCTCCAACTCAGTGGCAGCTACCTGAGCACCATTAATACAAAATAAATTTCGATAGCGCACTTTTCAAGGCAGAGAATCATGCAAGAATAGGGGTGATAATCTGAGACAGCGAGGGGCAAGTGATGGTGTCTATGTCGCAGTGAATCCCCCTGCCCAATACAGCCATAGAGGTGGAGGCGTTGGCAGCAAGGCATGCAATGGAGTTGGGTCTGGAAATTGGTCTCAATAAGGGAGTTTTAGAGGGCGACTCACAGATCCTTATGAATGCTCTAACCACAAACTCTCATAGTCTCTCCCAATTTGGTCATATTGTAAATGATATACAGTACTTAGCCACTCAGTTCTCCATTATTTCTTATTCTCATGAAAGGAGGTATTGTAATACTGTAGCTCACTCGCTTGCGAGACGAGTGATTTCCTTTTCTTCATTACAAGTCTGGATGGAAGATGTACCACCAGAGATTGCAGATGTACTTCAGGCTGATTTTCATAGCCATAGTTAATAAAGTTTGTGATGTTGATTCTCCAAAAAAAAAAAAGTTGAAAAGAAGTTACCAAATGAATATGAATCACTATTTATACCCAAAGGATTATGACCCTTCAATAGACACATTTTTTGTCAATAAATACTTTTTTTCATTCAATAGGCACATTTTCGGTCAATATACAAATTTTCGTTCAATAGACACATTTTCAGTCAGTGGTCACATTTTCGTTCAATAAGCACCTTAAATATATATCCATTATAAAGGGTTATGACCTTTCAATCAGTGGTGGCTTTCGAAATTTTTTTGAGGGTGGTTAGTAAAAAAAATTAAATTATACAAAATCTAATAAAAATAGAACTTCACATATTGAAAAAACACACACACACAAACACATAAAGTCTTACAATTTCCTTTTACGAATTTTCTTATTTTGAAATTAAAACATGATATTCTCATTATCAAATGTTGCAAGCTACATCTCTTCGAAAGTTTAGTTAAATAAAAATTTTCTTGGACTTTTTCATTTTATTTGTAAGGACGTAATATATTGTTAAGGGGACCAAATTTTAAGGTCAAAGTTTGGCCACAAACTTTTGAGATATAATTACAACATGCTGCTAACCTCGCAGCTCGAACCCTTTTCCCCCTAGACCCCCAAGCACTTTGTGCATGGGGAGGTGCCAATTCAGCTACAAGGCCTTTGGCAAGTTTGGCTACAAACTTAGTTGTAGCCTAAGCCTACAACTCTCATTACACAAATTAACATTGCTATATATTTTGAAAATCTAATAGCTAAATTGCATGTTTACTATGTTCTCAAAACACATGTCAAATTTCATGCCAATTAGACATTATTTACTATTCGATCCCTAAACTTATTTTTTTATGTATAATTTTAAACTTCAAAAACTCGAAATTTAAATATTTGATTGACGGCATAACTATTGATCTTTTCTCTTCTTGAACTTTTGCAAGTATGATAGAAATAATAAGAAAATGTAATTAAATGATGGATTTGTTAAATTCACATCCAATAATAAAATATTGATTGAAGTTGTAGCCTTAGTCTACAACCAAGCTTGTTGCCAAATATTGTCTAAAGTTTAATTATGTTGGACCTAAAAAAAATTTAGTCACAAAGTTTTTTTAAGGATAAAAAATCATAACTTTTTAAAATTTATACATAATAATTATTATTTTTACTAGGTCAGGGTGGTCCTGTGACCACCTTGGAGTCTATGTAGAGCAGCCCCTTCTTTCAATAGATACCTTTTGGTATATCCAATATGAAGGGTCATGACATTTCAATTAGCACATTTTTATATATCCAATTTGAAAGGTTATTACCTTTCAATAATTATCTTTTGGTATATATATAACAAACTATCTTACACACACACACACACACACAAAACACAAACTGAACTAGAGATGCAACATTCTATCTATTATTCCTTCCAGGGCCGGCTCAACAAATTTAAAGGCCTTAGGCGAAAATTTTAAGTAGGTCATTTTTTATATTTAGATATGAATTAAATAATATTTACTGAATTTTTTTTGTTTAAAATCTATTTTTCTTGCTTTTTGAGATGCGAAATTGCTAATTAAGTTTTTGTATTTGAGTTCCTTTAACATTTCTTTTTCAATTGATAATATGGCTAATCCACTTCATCTTTCTTGTGACATAGTAGATCTTATATAAGATTTTATTAATTTTAATTTTGAAAAACTTCTTTCTGCAGATGAGTTGATACAAATTTTATTAATTAGTATCACTATAATACAAATGAATTGATATAATATACATCAAATTATTAATTGGTGTGATACCTTATAATAATTGATAAAGTATAAGTTTGCTTAAATAAAAAAAAGATATAGTGGGTGTGTGCGTATACATTGAGTGTGAGTGTGGGTAGGTTGGTGTGTGGCCATGTGGGGGCCAGCAGTGAAGTTTGAACCATGGGCTTATGGCCTTGTGCAAATAAAGATGTGCTCATGTGCAGTGTTGTGGCCTGTGGGTAGACTGTGCAGTGCTGTGTGCACTGTGCAGTCAGCAGTGCTGTGGGCTATGCAAGCAAGACCATCGTATTAATCAAATATAATTTTAAAAATATATAATTTAAAATATTTTTAAAAAATATTTGTTTTTTCCCTTTTTAATCTTCTACATTTTAGGATACAATTGGACCTTTTTAATGCATTTTTTTTGTAATTAAAATATATAGAAAAATATTTTATATATATATATATATATTTACAAGTGGGGGTCTTAGGCGATTGCATCAATTGCATCTATTGTTCAGCTGACCCTGGTTCCTTCCCACAACAAACTAATAAATAAAACACCATTGCTTTCTCCTACCTAATTAATAAAACTTTGTGCTATCTCTTTCAATATCATTTTTTTTCATGCGTTTTTGCTTACTAATCCAACAAAAAAATAATGGCTTTTTTTCCCCCCTTGAAACTCATCCAATAGTTATTCTCGTGCATCGCACGGATTAGTGACTAGTTTGTATATATATATATATATATATATATATATAGAGAGAGAGAGAGAGAGAGAGAGAGAGAGAGAGAATTACTTGAATAAAATTTCCTTGGTCTTGCTGTGAGCTAATGTCAATCGTGTGAGGAAGCAATCCATGAATGTATTCAGACTTTGGGTTTTGTTTGAATAACTTTGTTCCACTATTGTAATCTCTTTAATTTTTTAGTACAGTTTTCTTTATGACACTACTCGTAGACTACCGCTGAACAATGTAATTTTTTGTGTTCATCTCTTGTGTGTGTTTGTGTTGTTTATTTTTTCTTTTAGCTTCTTTCATTCACAAGTTTATAATAATGTCCACAATCAATCTTGTGTGGTGCTATTTAGAGGCCATTTTCTGAAAATGAGAAAAGCATACAGAAGTTGATTTAAAATTTGCCATAAATAATCTTACAAAATTACTAACCTGATAAGTGATCAAGGATTGTTAATGTCATTTTGTACAATATTAATCAAAATCTCATGATAAATTTCTCTAGACAATGTAATTAAGTACGTAGTTGGTGTGGATTTCAATTAGCTCAATTGGTAAAATTTCTTATTATAGAATAAAATATTTGAGGTTCAACTTCCTATATAAAAAACTAATTAATATTTTGGTCTGATAATAAAAAGAAATCATCTTTGCATCACATGTTTTGAAAATGCTATTTTATCTTTATTAAAAAAAAAAAAAAAAAAAGTAGTTGGTTTTTATGGCTTATATGGATTAACTTAAGTTTATTTGTCAAAATCAAACTTTTTTTTTTTTAATCGCTGTAAGATTTGTATGAAAGTATTTGTAGTAGACCTTTTCAAAGGTTATGAAGTTCTTTGTCTTTTAATTCATCTCAGAAAAAAGATTCCTCAAATGACTAGTTCCTGCCGCACTTTTCTTTTACCATCCCTTCAAAAAATAGAGTCTACTTAACTTGTGCAATTTCTTTTCCCTTAATTTCTCCTTTCGGAAAATCGGGAAAAAACACTCTTCATAATCTTTAGATGGGGTTACAGACAATAACCAGATGGTAAACTCTTGAACTTGGAAGCTCTCTCTCTCTCTCTCTCTCTCTCTCTCTCTCATATGACTTCCCTCAACAATTTCACAACCTAAAGCAAACCATTCATTAAAAAAAAAAAAAAAAAAATGGATGGGTTTGGTTATGGCGTGCTTCTCTCCCTTGGTATTCTTGTGTTTACCATAATCACTACCTTGGTTTCCTATTGCTGCACCCTGATGCGTATGCCAGCTCCACCTGCCAATCCATCTCATCAAAGGGTCAACACAACCACAATCATCACAGACCAAGGCTTAAGCAACATGGAACAAGGCCTTGACGAAACTACAGTTCACAGCTATCCAAAGCTCCTTTATTCCCAGGCCAAGCTCCAAAAGGGTGACTCAATTGCTTCTTGTTGTTCAATTTGTTTGGGTGACTACAAAGACACTGAAATGTTGAGGATGTTACCTGATTGTGCTCATATCTTTCATCTCAAGTGTGTCGACCCGTGGTTACGAATGCACCCTTCGTGTCCCATATGTCGAAACTCACCAATTCCAACTCCTCTTTCAACTCCGCTTGCTGAGGTGACTCCCTTGGCGGCTCGACGAGATTGATGTCATGAAGAAAGGTAGGGATTTGAATACTGAAATCGTTTTAGTTGTTTGTGTATTCACCTAAACTTTTGGATAGATTCATTAGGTGTTGAGCCATCTGTAATGGTTTTGTATTTACAAGTTTTTTCTTGGTAAGTTATATCGATCAATTAATTTAGCAACTTGATTTCCTATCTTGTACATGATAATTGAGAAACTACAATAATTAAATTCGTTTTTGAAGATAGCCGAAAGAAAGAAGAAAAGGAGAAAAAAAAAATATTGCCTTGTGATTTTTTCAAGTAATATTGTTAGTCTTTTGATGATCCTGTTGGTGATTTTCTTCATATTACCCGCCACAAATTGGTTCTATTGTTCTGACATAACATGTTTCAGTTTTTGGAGTAGAAGAAACTTTGAGCATAATATGTTTTCCAGTGTTTTTTATTTATTTATTTTTTTTCCTTGAAGAGCCCCAGAAAAAATAAAAAAATAAAACAAAGAACAAGTTGATATGATGTGATCATATGACTCACTCCATATATCCTAACCTATTTTCTAGTAGAATCAAAGATGCCCATATTTTGTCATTTTCGTCACAATGGTTGACTACAGTTTATAGATTAATTCAATTAAAGAATGCCATCCTTTAAAGAAAAAGACTTGTTACTTACGTAAAGAATTAAGAAAGACACCAAGGTCAATCAAAAAAGCACGTAACCAACAAAACAGACTAGAAGTCAATTGCAGCATGAGGGAAGCAATTGAATAAGTAATTAATTGTTCTCGAATTATTTTGTTTGTAAGTTACTTCTATTTTCCGACAACGAATTGGCCTAATTTGCTGACATATATTTTCTCATTTTTTTGGAGAAGGAAAAGCATTGAACATAATATATGTTCTAGTGCTTTTGTTTTGTGTGCGTGTGTTTTTTTATTTTTATAGTTTAACAGCAAAATGAAAACGAAGAGAAACAACACTGCAATATATCACATAAATCCAGACCTTTTGTTTTTGTTTTTTGTTTTATATATATATATATATATAAACACATTTGGAGAATAAAGAAAAAGATTACAAAGGTTAATATGCTTTTAGTCATTTTATTTTATAAAAAAAATAAAAAATATTAACAGTTGATTTTAATTTAATTTTTTTTGAAAGCCTATTTTTATTGTTAGAGGTATATTAGCTCAGTAGTATAAGTCCAAACATAATCTTACTTTGTGTACAAGTCAAGTCTCCTACTTGTACTAAAAGTCTCACTACAAAAAAAGTACTATTGCGACGGCCAAAACTGCCGCAAAAGCCCAAAAAACTGCCACTAAAGGTCCATTTGACCTTTAGCGGCAGGTGTTATTGCGACGGTTCTATCTGCCATTGTTGCGGTGCCGCTATAGATCTATTGCGGCGGTAACAAAAAGGGCTGTTGTAGATACACTTTTTAGCAGCGCTTTGGGTCTATTGCGGCATGCTAAAAATTGCTGCCATATGAGGTTAGAATTCATGTCAATTGACCTTTACTGGCAGGTAATGTGCGACGTCCACCTTTAGCGGTGGGATATAAGCGCTGCTATAGGGCTTAATTTAAAATAGAACATATGCACCTTTTAGTGACGACTATGACCGCTGCTATATGTTTGAAGCTTTAGCGGTGGTCTATAAATATTGCTATATGGCTGCATTTAAAACTTAGTTTTAGACCTTTAGTAGCGGTTTTTGCCCGCTGCTATAGGTTAAATTGGTTCCCCCCCCCCCCCTAAGTTTTAAAACCACAGATCTATTACAAATAACCTATAATAATTTTAGCTCCACTAGGACAATACCACAAATGTAACTAGATAATGCCACAAGGTCTCCAAACTAACATTATATTAACATATAAATATATTATCAAATACATAACATTGTCTATAACCATCATCATAAATTAACAAAAAAAATATGTGGTCCTCTGTACACAAAAAGTCCTTCAACACTTAAATTAAGCTAACACCATAATCAAAGTTTCAAAGTGTTTCAAAATATTTTTCAACACTTGAAAAAATGTGGTTGTTCAAATGTGGTTCTTTGTACACAAAAGGTCCTCAAACACCAACATAAAACTTATAAGTTGCTTGGTTGGTGGGATGCAACTAATGATTTTCGGAGAGTTGGGGATTGTAGGAGAGCTGGAGATTGTTGGATCGAAGGAAAGTCCTACATACCAAAAAAAAAAAAAAAAGCAATAATTAGGACACAACAATATTAAATATTGGAATCCAAAATTGCTTTGCAACATCAAAAACAAACAATAAGTTTCTATTGGTTGACTCAGTTCAATCAAAATCTAGATTGAATCTTGAATATGTTGATAGCTAGTTGGTGTTATAACATTGCATCTCAAATTTTAAAACTTGCAATCAAAACCCCAATTTTAAGACACACACTTCCATAGTTCCCCTTCCCTAAGATGACCATATGCTTTCATGGATTAACCCAACCCATTTGCTAGGTCTAGACAATATTTTGAATGAGCTTTTTTGTATCATCAAAAACAAAAAGAGCAGCAAGTTTGAGAACCAAAAAACTAGTGAACTAGTGAAAAAAACTAGATTAAGAAGTTGTACCACACCTATCAACAAGATACAAAGAACCAAAGTTTGAGTAAAAAGTGCAATCTTCACAGTAGGCCCTCTAGGCATCTCACTCAATGCCTCACTTGGGTTTTTCCTAAGGTTCAATTATTGTCACTAATACTACTTTTTCCCACTTTAGTTTGAACCATAAGTAAAATGACCAAACATCATCTTTAAGACTTTAACATCACTTTACAGTTCCAACTTCCAATGAACAAGATTAAGAAGGCTAGAACCAGAAGCGTACCACACTCACTAACAAGATACAAAGAACCAAAAGCTCTTAACATGAACTACAAGTTCACACAGGGCCAGAACAAGATTAAGAAGGCCAGAACCCATTTGTTTTCCAAGACCCCCATTAAACAAAAAGTTTTTTTCTTTTAAACAACCCTTAACAGCAAATTATAAGACAAACCCATAAAGAAAATAGCATGATCAAAGGAATTAAACATATTTGAACACTTCTAATAGTGTTATAGTGCTAACTGCCATATTTAAAACCGAAAAAGAAAAAGAAAAAAAGAAAAGACATTACATGCTAGCTACTATAATTAGGGTGGAATGTAACTTATCAAAATAAAATAGGGTGTTCTAAAGACAAAAAAGCAAAGAACCTAACATAGTACAAACTGCTACTATCATTTAATAGCATCCAAAACTGTAAACATACTATAACTATGTCCATCACATTCCAAAGTAGGCTAAGGAGAGTAGTATCATATCTATGCTGGCCTAATTGACTAGTCATCAAGTGACCCAACAACCAGCTATGTTCCTAAAAAAACAATGAATTTAAACACATAGGAAAGTTATCAACACATTTGGTAACTATAACATCATTACTAGCAATATTCTTTAGGAATTGACATCTCTTTAAATATCCCGTTTCATTTTAGTGTTCCTCATGTGTGAAAAAGATAGAGAGAAGCCCCTAAAATGAATTAATCGAATAAAAACAACTCAACAAGAATCATCCAATATTACACAAAACAGTCAACACTCTCAATATCATCTAAAACCACCTTATATCTCCATGCAAGCCACCTGCTTGCCCCAATTCAACAACC
Source organism: Quercus aquifolioides (assembly GCA_019022515.1). Classification (NCBI taxonomy): domain Eukaryota; kingdom Viridiplantae; phylum Streptophyta; class Magnoliopsida; order Fagales; family Fagaceae; genus Quercus; species Quercus aquifolioides. The sequence continues at coordinate 51,577,768 of CM032333.1, forward strand.
CACCACAAATATATATATATAGAGAGAGAGAGAGAGAGTAAGAAAGTACCTTAAGTCTAACACAAACAAGTTCACTTGCTTTGTTCACACAAACATGTAATGCCTCTTCATTTGTAATGTCCTTTTCTTCCTCTACTTTAAGTGAGAACTGAACCTACAATCTCTCCTTAGTCTCTTACCACCTTAGTCGATGCCTAGGGCCTGTTTAGAGATAAGTTTTCCCAAAGTCCCAAAAACAACCCCAATATCATATTGCAAAAGTACACAACCTATAAACAGATTGCAAGAATTGAACCATACCCTAAATATTAGATAAGTAGTATTCATAATAAACCAAAAATCCATATGAATAGTATAACAATCAAGTCCCCTCCATCTAATCACTGCTCTAGTAGTTATATATAATTCCTAGCCAACAAAAATTAGTTGGACTCTTAGATTGTAATATTCAAAGGTAAATAAAGGGGAATAGAAGAAAGAAATCTAATGAAAGCATGAAGAACATTTAAAGCAATTACTTATCCTCTTTTGATTAGTCACAATTGCCAAAATAAAAAACTAAGAATAATTAACAAAGCACCTACAACAGAGCCCCCATGAATTGGAAATGTAAAGCAACAGAGTACATTAAGAGAAGTAATATAAGACAAAGCAAACACCTCTTTAATTAGTTTTAGAAAAGATTGTTGAAGCCACTCTTAAGTAGCAATTAGATTGCTAGTGAGACCCATAAAATTAGCAAAAATAAATTAAACAATAGTAAAAATAAGCTGAATAGTAAAAAAAAGTTGTCTTTTTCAGCCAATGCCATACGCAACCTAAATATATAACGGAAATAATTGACTCATAAAAGCCGAGTTCATTCTCATATTGAGTGTCAATTCACTCCCAAACTCTTGACTAAAAAAGACAAAAGTTTTCTCGGCAAATAAAAAAAGACAAAAGTCAATGTCCCATCCCATCAGGCCATGGAAATCAATGATTTCCACAGATAAGTCTCAATGTTTTACATCAAAGAATTTACTAAAAAATGATTCACATTAAAGAAAAAAAAAAAAAAAAGATAAACAAAGTCTCTCATGGCATAAAAAGAATTGAACAGACTATTTTCACCGACAACATTTTTCCTCGTACACACGATGAAAGAACCAAGTATTTTGTATTCAAACAATAGTGGTTAGGATTCAACAAAAAACAAAACCAATAGTGGTTAGGACTAAAGAAAATGACCACTTGCTAGGACAAGTCATACTACACAAAATCCTTTATACTTTCACATATTCCATATGCCTTTTGCTTCACGAAATAAGCCATATACTGGTAATTTAAGAACCACCTCTTATTGTGTGTCACGTCATGTTCTTAAACCCAATTTTCAAATGGCAAATAGTGATTTTCCCATCACTTCCCACTACCATGTAGTACCTAAAAGACTTGAGCTTTTTGTAAAATAGTAAAGCTTTTGTTGAGATATCTTATTGACATACCTATATGTTTGCTATTTAATTTGATTTCATTTCTTTTAGTAGAAAACAATGATCTTTAGCTGTTACAAAGACTACATTAGTGCCAAAGGAGAGAAAAAAGAAGGGGGAGGGGGTGGATAAAGACCAATAAAAAGGGAAACAAAAATTAGAACTACTCTATACTCTTGTGGTTGTGGCTTAACATATACATAGCAGACAACCACTACCAATAATCCAACAAAATAAGACCAACTTCCATGTTAAACACCCCATATACCTTTTTCTTTTCTTTTTTTTCTATTTTTTTTTTCTATTTTACTTCTCCCTTTTTTTCTCTTCATGTTTTTCAGAAACATGTTCGACATCCCATATCCATAATGAACAACACCCATCAATGTCAAGGAGTTTTCCCCATGTGCCCTTACCACCAGCACCATCTGTCCATATCAGTTAAAGAGAAGAGCAGCCGATTATTATACAAGAAAAGGTGCTTTGAAAAGCCACTAATAATAAAACCAAAAGCCAAAGTCGCCTTTTTTTAAAGTCAAGTTCGTATTTTTTTTTTCTCCACATGGTTTCTCTTTATGTTTTAAACATAAAACATTCTAGTGAATTACCATCAATGGTTTCTCTTCATTGGAGCCTTGGCAGAACATAAATCACCACCGAAAAATAAAATAAAATAAAATGAAAAACCTAAAGGACCGTGATTAATGATTTGATCTCAAATAGAAAAAAAATAAAAAAAAAAATCCTAAAACTATTTTATAGAGATCTGATTGTAGAGTTCTCAACACAAACACAATTCAGATGGCATAAATCCTACATTAATATCTCCGAACCAACAACAACCAAAAAAAAAAAAGGCTTTTGTATTGGAGAGTTGGAATCTACAGTGACAACAAAAAAAATAATCAAATTCCATGAATGAGAGAGAGAGAGAATGACATATATACCTAATTGAGTGGGGGCCTCCTCCAAATGCCTAATTTTGTCTCTCAGATACTTGCAATGAAATAATTAAAGTTTTAAAAAAAATTAGTATCAACAAAACCAATATTTATATATCCAATATTTTGCACTACTTCTAATCAATATAATTAATTAAAAAAAAAACAGTAGTATCAGTGTTTTCTTAGAAGTTAGAAACGAAAAAAGAAATCAAGATTCAATAGTTGATTCCATATTTTCCTAGAAACCAAACGTAAAATGATTACAGAGAGAGTGAACCTATAGTGAATTTGGAGGCGAATCCGATAGTTGAGTACTGGCCGGTGAGGATGGAGAGAAAGAGAGAAGAAGAGTGACAGCTCAGAGAGGGAAAATTTTTTTGGAGGAAAACAACCTAAGTAAAAAAGTCAAATTTTGGCTTTGTGGGGGAAAAGCTAAGTGAAACATGTTAGGAGGGAAACAAATTTTTGGGAAATTTTGGGTGGGAAAAATAAAATAAGACAGATTTATTTTAAGGAAAAAATAAAAATAAAAGAAGACAATTTTAATTAATTACCATTTTTGACTAGCAATTACCATTTTGTCATGCATTTTGTAATTTTACATGAATCAAACGCATCTATATATTTAAGTGAGTTAATGAGTGCAAAATATTAAGAATCTAATATTAATGAGCTATGAAATAAAATTTAAAAACAAAAAACAATCACATATACTCAATAAAAATCACCACACAACTTTCTAAAAAAAAAAAAAATTATCACACGTTCTATTTTATTAAAAATTAAAAAAAAAATGATCATAGGTATTATTAAATTTATGTAAGAATTTTAATATGTGACTAACTATGTTTACTTAAAAAAAAAATGACTAATTAGATGGTTATATTGAGAGAACATAACCATACAACTACACAGCACATGTCCATCACGCACCATACTTAGATTTGAAATTTAACCATTGGGTTTGAATAGAGTAATAAAAGGTTAATTCTGGTAAATTATGGTCACAATCAAATGGTTGGATTTAGAGAAAGGCGCGATCAAAGTTTAATCAAAGATAGTCAAACCCAGTCAAACTTAATAGATGGTCCCGATATCACTGGACTTTGTGAAATTCATATTCAAATCTTGATCAATAGGATTGCAGAGTATCGTGACATAGTGGTGTTGGTGAAATTTGAGACCAATTGGATAGTCAGATTGAGTAAACATAACCATACAAGTACACAGCACATGTCCATCATGTGCCATACTTAGATTTGAAATCTAACTGTTAGATTTGAAGAGTATAATAAAAGGTTAATTCTAGTAAATTATGGTCACAATCAAACAATTGGATTTAAAGAAATGTGTAGTCAAAGTTTAGTCAAAGTTGGTCAAACCCGATCAAACTTAATAGATGGTCCCGATACCACTAGACTTGGTGAAATTCATATTCAAATCTTGATCATTAGGATTGAAGAGTATGGTGACATATTGATGTTGGTGAAATTTGAGACTAATTGCATGGTCAAATTGAGAGAATATATATAGCCATATAAGTACACAACACATGTCCATCACATGCCATTCTTAGATTTGAAATCTAATCGTTGGATTTCAAGAGTGTAATGAAAGGTTCATTCTGGTAAATTCTGGTCACAATTAAACGATTGGATTTAGAGAAAGATGTGGTCAAAGTTTAGTCAAACTTGGTCAAACCCGATCAAACTTAATAGATGATCTTGATACTATTGGACTTGGTGAAATTCATATTCAAATCTTGATCATTAGGATTGAAGAGTATGGTGACATATTGGTGTTGGTAAAATTTGAGACCAATTGGATGGTCAGATTGAGAGAACATAATCATATAGGTACACAACACATGTTCATCTCGCGCCATACTTATATTTGAAATCTACCCGTTGAATTTGAAGAGTGTAATGAAAGGTTAATTCTGGTCACAATTAAATGTTTGGATTTAGAGAAAGTCACGGTCAAGGTTTAGTCAAAGTTGGTCAAATCCGATCAAACTTAATAGATGGTCCCAAAACCACTGGACTTGGTGAAAATCATATTCAAATCTAGATTATTGGGATTGAAGAGTATAGTGACATATTAGTGTTGGTGAAATTTGAGACCAATTGGATAGTCAGATTGATAAAACATAATCATACAAGTACACAACACATATGTATCACGCACCAGACTTAGATTCAAAATCTAACCATTGGATCTGAAGAGTGTAATGAAAAGTTAATTTTGAAAAATTATGGTCACAATCAAATGGTCGGATTTAGAGAAAGACACGGTTAAAGTTTAATTTAAGTTGGTCAAACCCAGTCAAACTTAATAGATAGTCCTAATACCACAAGACTTGGCAAAATTAATATTCAAATATTGATCATTGGGGGCTTCAATCAACTAGTGGCGGCGGTGAGTGCTAATAGAGAAAGGCCCAATCCAGGGTTTGAGAGTGAGAATGCATGGTGGGGGTGGGATGATCAATATTTGGGTATTGAGATCAATGATGTGAGATTTTAATATGTGTGAGAGAGAGAGAGAGAGTGTTTTTAGAGGGATACAATTGGATGAGAAATGAAAAGGTTAGGGTCTAAATTGATAGATTTAGGTGGGGGAAGGGAAAAAAAATTAAACTAGTTATGGGCAATTCAAAAGTCTATTGCGGTGGTAACAAACCCGCCGCTATAACTATGGAAAAGCGTCGCTAAAACTTTTATATTGCGGCGGTTTTCGATACTGCCGCTATAGTATCCCCGCAAATGCTATATTTATTGTGGTAGGTTCTCTGGAGTGCCGCTATATCTAAGTAAACGCCGCTAAAACACACATATTGCGGCGGTTCTATGTATCGCTGCTATAGTGCGCCGAAAAGATTAGAACTACTGCAGCGCCTCGGAAAATGCCGCAATAGATCCAATGTACAGCGGTGGTCCAAAAAATGCCGCAATATGGGACATATAGCGGCAATTTTTGCACCCGATGCAATAGTACAAATTTCTTGTAGTGTCTATTAGCCGTAGGATTTAGTCTACTATATATATATATATATTGTAACACATCATTTGTACTAAACTCTTATATAATAAAGATGTAGCCCATATATATGATTTTTTTCAGTGGACGTAGGCCGTCAAATTGAATCATGTAACCCTCATATTCTTGTGTTTTCTATTTTATTCTTCATTTTATCTTCCGTATCTATTTTAATATATTTAATATAGCATTAGAGCTAATGTTCAACATTTATAAATAATTTTCTTAATTTTATTTTTAGAAAAACACATTTAATAGCTTTGAGATTGCTACAAGGTCATCATAACTTATCATGATGACCAATTTTTCTTCTCTAGGATTCCCTTGTTCATGTTGAGATCGCAAGGGTCACTATGCCACAATACCCTTTTTCTCTTCAATACCTAAACTTCAAGGAAGTTGAATAATCATCGTTGAACTCTTCTCAATTTGAGGAAGTCATAAAATTAAAGTTTGAAAAATTGGATTTTACACCCTAAGTTGTTCTTCATTAGCAAAAGTAGCATCCTTGTTTGGACTCACCTACATGGCTATTAATTAAGTGACATGCTGCTGAAACACACTTCAGTTGTCTTACGATTATTTTTTTTTTTTTCGTAAATTACAAAGTAAACCTTTAAAGTTTTGGGTTATTTGAATTTTACACCTTAAGGTTTGAAATTTTAGATTTTACACCCTGAAGTTGCCCCCTGTTAACAAAAGTATCTACTTCGTTAGTTTACTCACCTGCATCATCAAGTGACACGTTGGTAGCCGAGACGCACTTGTTAGAAAAGCAATCACCGTCAATCTAGTCTCCTTGGACTTGATCTCTCATCGTCAAGTTGGAGCCATTATAGAATGAGAGACTTAGAGCTGAGAACGATGAGGGTTTGTGGGGGGTCAAAAAATACGTAATAGGTTTGGGTTCTTATTTTTTGGCAAACAACATTGTTGAATGGAGTGACATCAAGTTTATGATTTTTTTTTCCTCAACAAAACATTGTTGTTCAATGGAGGTATGGTTGTGGAATTCGTTAGAGGTGAAATGGCGTCAAGGAGGCTAACTTGGCAAAAACAAATTACATGTCAGATGGTTAGAATGTGTCTCAATTGCCAACGTGTACTTGACAACCATTTAGGTGAGTCCACTAACGGAGGGGTTGCTTTTGCTAACAAAGGGGAACTTCAAGGTTTAAATCTCCAAAATTTCAAGTTTTAGGATGTAAAATCTAAGTAACCTCAAACTTTAAGGGTGTGTCTTAGTTGCCAATGTATGATGGTCATGTAGGCGAGTCCATTGATGGAGGGCCTGCTTTTGCTAACAGAAGGGAACTTCAAGATGTAAGATCAAAATTTTCAAACTTCAAAATGTACAATACAAACAGCCCCAAACTTTAGGAGTTTACTTTGCAATTTACCCTATTTTTATTATTATTATTTAGATACAATAAAATTATAATTTATGTTATCTACTCTATAATGGTTACTCTTATCATAAGGTTAAGACACTAATCGATTTTTTGGTATAAGTAGGATTTGAACCCTCAATCTCTTATTCAACAACAGGTTGCTTTATTGTATGAGCTAACTAGAACCCATCAGTATGTCTTTGTTTAGTTACGGGCATTGCATTGTTTGATTACAAGGATTTACTAGGCTATTTGGGAATTGGATAGAAATTTGCCCTTGGTGGTTTTTATATATATATATATATTATGCCTATTCACTACAAAAAATGCGGGCTATAGCCGCGTTTTTTTTAGCTGCGTTTACAAAAAACGCGACTATAGCTAACCTATAGAAACGCAGCTAAAGCCTCAAGCTATAGCTGCGTTTTTCAAACGCGGCTATAGATCCAGCTAAATAATTTTTTTTAAAGGGGAGTTATAGCTGTGTTTTCTAAAAAACGAGGCTATAGCTGGCCTTTAGCCGCGTTTTTGGAAAACGCGTCTACAACTCCAGCAGAATAATTTTTCTAAAGGAGAACCTATAGCCGTCTTTTTAAAAACGCGGCTATAGCTAACCTGTAGCTGCATTTAAAACGCAGCTATAGGTCACCCTTTAGTGACATGACCTATAGCCGCGTTTTTACAAAACGTGGCTATAGGTCTAGCCGTATAAATGTGTCACTAAAGGGTGACCTATAGCCGTGTTTTTAAAACACCGCTATATGTAACACCAAAAAAATAAAAAATAAATTTTTTTTTTCTTCAGCTTCCCACGTGCCCCCCCTTTCCCACCTACATCCCCACCTACCCCACTTTCTTCTTTTCTTTTATTTCTTCTTCTTTCTTTTTTCTTTCTTCATTCATCACTCACTCCACCGTAAGTCTTCAAGTCTTCTTTCTTTCCTTTTTTTTTTTTTTTTTCTTCCTTCCTCACATCTGGGTAACTCTTTTTTTTTTCTTCCTTCTTCAGATCTGGGTAGATGTTTTTTTTCTTTGTTTCTTTGGAGCTGCTACTTTTTTTTTTTTTTTTTTATGTTTAGTTAGCAAGAAAATGGAGGAGATGCTGAAAATTTTGAATGAAGTGGATACTCTAGCAATATTTGATTTTGAATTTTTTGAATCTGTGCTTGAATTTGTGCTATTGTGTTGCTGATATTGTGATTATGTTTAAATGGATTTGTGTTCTTATATTTTGGATTACGTTATGTTTGATTTTGAATTTTTTTGGGTGTGTTTATATTGTGAGTATGTTGTGTTTGATTTTAAATTTTTTGGATTTGTGATTAATTTTGAATTTTTTTTATTTTGAATTTTGAATTTTCTGGGGGGAAAAAAAACCCAGAATTAAAAAAAAAAAAAAAAAAAACCTATAGCCACATTTTAAATGCAGCTCAAAGTGAGCCTATAGCCGCGTTTTTTAAAAACGTAGCTATAGGTCTCAACCTATAGCCGAATTTTTAGAAACGCGACTATAGGCCCGAATCCTATAGCTGTAGTTAAAAACGCGGCTATAGGCCTATTGCTGTGCCGTTTAGGCTGTGTTTGTAAATGCGGCTCTATCCTATAGCCGCGTTTTTGAAACGTGGCTATAGACCCCTTTTTTTGTAGTGATATTTATGAATTTGTTATGTTTTATTTGCCTTGTGCAAAACACATTTTGAAAGTTTTTAAGACATTATTAGTCATTTTACTAATTATAGAAATTTAATCTCATATTTTAGTTAATTATTAAATCATATATCATATCATCATGACTCGATCTTTAAGTGGAGTTACCAATGTGACATTAAAACCTTAAACCTTTCTTCATCTAGCCTTTTTTTTTTTTTTTTTTTTTTTGGTAACAATTTGGTTTTAGAAAATTGAATCTTTTCATTTATAAAGTGTAAAATTTGAGTTTTCTTATTGATGATAGCAACGATATTGACCATAACCTTGATATGGACTGGAGCTTCTAACAATATATGATGAATGCTAGTATTATTTCTTTAAATACAAATCAAAGGGTCAAGATTCAAGAGACTTGTAATTTAATTGATATTTTTTCTTTTTGTTTCTAACGTGAATGTTTAGAGTTGAAATCTCTTTTTCTCAATTATAAAATTCTAAAATAGTATAAAATAAAATAAAATAAAAATTGTAATTTTCTAAAAAGACTTAAATGCCAAAAGAAAGGCACAATGGCCACGAAAAATAAAAATAATAGACACAGAGCCCACAAAAACAGATCAAGTCAATTGCAGCTTCCGGAAAGCAATTGAGAAGAAAAATCCCCTTTTGTTTGTGTACCACTGTTTTTCGTCTCAAAAAAAAAAAAAAATTGAAAAGAAAAATAAATAAATAAACGTAGTCAACTAGCCTTCCCCCCACTCCCCCCCACCACACCCACCCCCCCCCAAAAAAAAAAAAAAAGATTCTACTTTCCCTTATAACACTCCGCCTGCGAGATTGGCATTCTATATACTGACAAACAATAATATAATATCAAGTCAAACCAATAATTCAAAAATAAAAAAATAAAAACCAAAACCCAAAAAAGGTCAAAACCATATGTTAGCTCATCATTTATCTAGGACGGAAGTGGAACGGATTAAAATTCAAAATTGAAGATTGTTTATTTGATTTTAAAAAATAATAAAGTTATTACAAATTTTATTACATAATATTTATAAATTGATATGATATTAAATATAATTGGAGGGTGGGTTTTAACTACCTAATAAATAAATGTTTGAAGTTTATTTATTTATTTATTGGTAATACATCAATTTATAAATTATATGTAGTAAAATTTGTGATATCTCTGTTATCACTAGTTTAGTTAAACGCCCGGTTATTACTAATGGGTTGTGTGAGAACTGTAAACTCTCTGTGGAAGATATTGTTCATGCTCTCTATCGATGCCCAACTCAGGAAAAATTTGGAGAGGAATAATCCCAATGTGGAACCAAGGCACTCCTAGTCTTAGACAAAGTAATAGCTTTGTAGACATTAAGGGATTCATCTGTGCTAAAAACTGTACCCAGAATTATTTTTAGTCGTCTCATGGACACTATGGAATCGTCGGCTGGGAAAGCAAACCTCCCAATTGGATCAAGCGCTGGAACAAGCAAAGCAACAGCGGCTGGATTTTAGTTCCAGCTCAGTCCCGGTTTCACCTTCTCAGAAACGGCATGTCTGTCAGTGGACTCCTCCAAACTCTCCATTTTACAAGATCAACATTCCACGGGGCCACCTTTGAGCAGAAAAGGAAAGCAGGACTGGGTGTTGTGATACGTAACCAAGAGGGGTTGGTGATGGCTTCTCTATCACAACTTATCCAGTTACCCCCTAGTACAGTGATTGAAGTGGAAGCTTTAGCTGCAAGATGGGCACTCGAGTTAGCACTGGAACTGGGATTTGATCATATTGTTTTGGAGGGAGACTCAGAAATACTGATCAAGATTTTGAAGAATAATAGCAGCACATTAGCACCACTCGGCCATACTGTCAACGATATATTTTTTTCCTGGCATCGCATTTCTTTGTTTTTAATGTGTCACACTGCACGTTCGTAAGCAATGTAATGAAGTTGCGCATTCACTCGCTAGAAGAACAATTCTTCACCAACACCACCCCCCCCCCCCCCGCGCGCGCGCCATGTCTGTTTAGAAGGAAGATGTTTCATCAAAACTTTTACTTTTTTTTAGATGTTCCATCAAAACTTTTACTTTTTTTTTTTTTTTAGAGAGTTTCAACCTATGATATCCGTTCCCGATGATAGCTCTTTATTATCAGACCAAGACACCAATCAGTTTACCAAAACTTTTACTTTTAATTCAAGTTGATTTGAACAACCTCCCTTAGTAATACGCACTAGAATTCTTCTAAAAAAAATCTATCTAATTTTATATTAAGAACGAGTTGAGCTCAAGCTAATCCTCAAATGAGATTACATGTTTAACCTTCGTTCATTTCTTACCGAACAAGCTTCTTGAATTTGTTCATTAGCTACTACATTTTACAACTAAATTTTTAGTCATTTAAAAATGTATAAATTATAATTGAAATTATATTATTTTAGCTAATAAGATAGGATGATATTAGTTTACAAAGCTGTAAAATTAGATTTAATAACCTTGAATTGTTAAAAATTGTATATAATTTTACTACAAAATAAAATATATATGTTATTAAGTTACAAATAATAATTTGATCTCTTATGAACTTATTTCCAAATTTAGACAATCTAATTCCATCTCATATAAGTATATTTTAAATATTTATACATATGAAGTTATAAACATATAATATATATTTTAAATTAAGCTCATGTTCACGAGCACGTTATTATGTTTAAGCCTGACTTGTTTAATATTTGAGTTTAAACTTAGGCTTGAGCTAAGCTTTTATTTATTTATTTATAACAAGCTAGACTCATTTACTAAATAAACAAATATAAACGAGCATTTTCTTGAGTTGAAGCTAAACTATTCATAAACAAAATACTTAATTTAAAGTAAGTTTTTTTTTTTTTTGAAGAAGGGAAGGGGGGGTGGGGGCATTAAGAGCTACCATAGTTTACCAAAGTCACCATTTCAGATTATCTAAAAAGTTCATCCAAGTAAAATCTCTTTGTAAAAACAAATCATTTTTCATAATTGACATACAATCATTTATTTCATGTGAGATAATCGATTTAGATCCTATATATACATTTTTGGTTTTGCATTATTCAACTTCATAAGTTCTATAGAGTAAAGATAACCATGGATGGAAATTATTGGCGGAGAGTTGCGAAAATAATAATAATAATAATGCATATTTTGATAGATTTAGTTGTTGTTCAAGCAAGTACTCCTGATCATTTCCACGGACAAAATTGCTAAATGCCCTTTTTGGGAAAACTAAGCAGCGTTTTGCCCTCTTTCTCAAACTAATTTGGGAAATGCCCCTCTTTTGAAAATCGAGTTTCTCAAAATCGATTTAGGCCCTATAGCGGCGTTTTTAAGGAGCTTATAGTGACCTTTTTAAGACCTATAGTGGCGTTTTGTAACTCGATTTATATGAAATCTAGTTATAGGTAAAAAAAAATTAAAAAAATTGCCTATAACTCGATTTAATGGAAGTCGAGTTACAAAACGTCACTATAGGTCCTTAAAAATGCCGCTATAGGGCTCCAAATTTTTTTTTTTTTTTATAACTCAATTTTGAGAAAATCGAGTTTCAAAAGAAGGGTATTTCCCTAATTAGTTTGAAAAATAAGGCAAAACGCTGCTTAGTTTGCCCAAAAAGGGCATTTAGCAATTTTGTCCTCATTTCCACTCTCCATCTACACTGTCTCATGACACACAGTTTCTCCCCTCAAACGGTGCTCTTACTATCTTCGTAATTTGCATCTAACTATACAAGCAGACGACAACAAAGCAAAGAGAATTTATAGTATATATAAGGGAATTCTCCTTTTTTAACTGGACTTTTATGTGGTTTAAAAATATTCTCATTAATGAAGGGTAACTTCATTTAGAAATAAGGTCATAAATGTCCAATAATAAATTTCATTTTGAATTCAAAAAGAGAATTATTAAAATTTAGGATATTTTCCTTTAACGTTCAAAAAAGAAATTATATTTACTACTTATCTCCAAAGTTTATCTTTTTTATTTGTTTGAAAAATAAAAAAAATATATTTCTAAATTATAATAGATGTAAATTATTAACTTTTATTCAAAAAAAGAAAAAAGAAAATAGAAAAGCCTCTAAGCACTCCCGTGAGCACGTGCTCAGAGGCTAGTTCATGATATGTTCTTCTAAAATGATGAAGGGAAATGTTAACCAATGCCTTAGGGCATTGGTTTAAGAGCTATTTTTAGAAACATTTTATTGGAAAAATAATAAAACAATAAATATTGTAGATAGCTTTTTATATTTCTCATGAAAATGATGTCAAAACTTTCCTATTTGGTTTATTAATAATTGTCTTAAGGGTATCCGTTAACATGACCCAATGATGAAACGATGTCTTTCTCCTACCTCGGACATCTTTCATAATTGTGCTCTTGGTTGTGCAGAGTCGCTGGGAATCCAAGTTGGAAATGGTATGAAGTTTCAAACTTTAGACTCCAATTCTTTCTCTCTATTCAAAACACATAAACATGCATGCATAGATTAGGACAGCTCAATGTATGTTGAGTCCTAAGACGACGACTTTGAGTTGAGCCTTTTTTTTTTTTTAATATTCAAATATTAACTAAATAATATTTATTTAACTTCTGATAGTAAACAAATAAAGTAAAAGATTTTTCTAAAAAAGAAAAAGAAAAGTAAAAGATGATATTTAAAAAAAAATAATTTTTGTGTTGATTACTATTTGTGGACCTTTAATTAAAATACCAATTAACTAGTTGTCGGGGTAATTGTTGAAGACAAAAGAATTGAAGTCATAAACGGCAGCATCAAAACGACAGAATTGAAGGAAGGTTGAAGTGCGAAACGACAGAGGAAATGAAAGAACTAAAACGGGGCGTTTTGATTAATGAAACCACACAGCCAGCACGTGTGGGAGAGCCCAGAATTTAGTTACAAAGAAGGCCAGCTGTCACGTTGTAATTGGTAGATTAGTTATAAATCAGTTAGTTAGTTTGTTACAGAGCTTGGAGTGATGCTCTGTTTTAGTGTTGTATATATATAGCTTAGTTGTTAATTATAACTTCACTTGATTCATTTGTATCAATTTCTGGTTTATAAGAAATAGTAGTTTTCTCTCTCTCTCCCTCTGTTCTTGTTATTTTACATGGTATCAGAGCGTGCTTTCCCTCATTTTCTTTCTTGCCAAACAGAAATTTATTCTTGATTTTCGTTATTTTCTTATTCTTTCATGGCTTCAAACTCATCAAGTGCACCTGCTTCTTCTACTACACCAACTGGAAGTGCAGCTATGGCGGATGAGTATGCCAATAACCCCTTTTTCTTACCAGCGAATGAAAATCTTGGTTTGGTTCTTACTTCTCAGCCTCTCAATGGTCCTGAGAACTACATGACCTGGGCGAGATCTGTGTTTCTGGCTCTAAGCTCCAGAAATAAGTTTGGTTTTGTCAATTGTTCAATCTCAGAACCAGATCCAACCTCGCCATTATTCAATTCCTGGAATAGGTGCAACACTACGATCTTATCATGGCTGACTAATTCACTCAGTCCTGATCTTAAGGCTAGTGTAATGTACATTAATTCAGCAAGGGATTTGTGGATTGATCTCAAGAATCGGTTGTCTCAGGACAACACTCCAAGGCTATTTGAGCTTCAAAAGGAAATAGCACATTTAGTTCAAGGATCGTTGTCAGTGAGCTCTTACTTCACCAAATTCAAGACTCTGTGGGATGAGTTTGTGAATAATCAACCCTTCACAGTGTGCAATTGTGCTTGTGTTTGTGGTTCTAGGTCATCTCAGCTGGGTGCACAGCATAAAGAGCATGTCTTCCGTTTTCTGATGGGCTTGAATGACTGTTATGGGACTTTAATTGGGCAAATCTTGCTCATTGAGCCTTTTCCTCCTCTCAGCAAGGTGTGCTCGTTGGTTTTACAAGAAGAGAAAAGGAAAAATTTAGGTAACACTGTTAATGTGGTTCAGCAACTGGATCCTATTGCCATGTATGTAAATGGTGGTAAGCAGTTTCAAGGTAATGCTCGGAACAATGGAGGCAAAGGAGGTAATTTCAAGAGGGAAAGACCAGTTTGCACCTACTGTGGCTTCACTGGTCACATAGCTGACAAATGTTACAAACTTCATGGATACCCCCCCGGGTATAAGCCAAAAGGTGGAAATAAGGCTATGGCTAATCAAATCACAGGGAGTTTTGGATTTGATAATCTTTCCAATGTTCAGTCCTGTGATACTAATCAGTTCAACATTGGTCTTCAACAACCAGCTTTGAACAAGACTTCCTTTGGTATTCCACAGCAGAATTTTGGAGGTTTTTCTGGTAATTTTGGACTTCAGAATTGCCAACAGACTACTCAGCCTCAATGTCCAATATCTCAGGTTCAATGTGAACAACTTCTCAACTTTCTAAAGGTTCATAATGCATCCAGTTCTGGCTTTGGTACTCCAAATGGCATTGGTACTCAGATTGCTTCACAGGTTGCTTCAGTGATGGCACCTGCTCTTCCTACAACCACTTCATCTCCTTTTGCTGCTTCTGCTTCTGCTTCATCATCTTCTTCTAACTTCTCAGGTAATCCATTTTGGATTGCTCCCAATATGTCTCATTCTATTTTTTCAGCCCATGTTGTTGATAGACATTGTTTTAAGTCTAATTCTTGGATTCTTGACACTGGTGCTACTGATCACATGGTACACTCAGTGTCACAATTAACCACAATTACTTCTGTTGTCCATTCTTGTGTCTACTTGCCAAATGGGGAAAAGGTTCTAGTTACACACATTGGCACAGTGCAAATTTCACCTACTCTCACACTCACAGATGTATTGTGTGTTCCATCTTTTCATTTCAACCTCATTTCAATTAGTAAACTTACTAAGCATAAATTTTGCTGCCTCATATTTTTTGGTGATTGGTGTTTCATCCAGGACCTTGCTCAATGGAGCATGATTGGTCTGGGTAAGCAAAGCACTGGTTTATATCTGCTTCAAGCTTCTGTTCCACCATCAAGGTCAGCAGCTGTTGCCAGTAATGTCAGTCACATTTCTTCTTCAGACTTGTGGCATTCTAGATTAGGACACCTTTCTTTGTCAAAACTTCAATTGTTGAAGCATTTTGTAGATATTGATGTTCAAAATAAGGCAGCTTGCTGTGATGTTTGTCATTTTTCAAAACAAAAGAAGCTTACTTTCCCTTCTAGTTCTCATGTAACCTCTAAGCCTTTTGAATTGATCCATTGTGACCTATGGGGTCCTTTTTCTGTCAATACAATTGATGGTTACAAATATTTTTTGACTATTGTGGATGACTTTACTAGGTGCACATGGGTTTACTTACTTAAACAAAAATCTGAAACTCAATCTTTGTTTCCCCAATTTGCATCAATGGTTTCCACTCAATTTGATAGCAAGATTAAAACTATTAGAAGTGATAATGGGACTGAGTTTTTCTTGAAAGATTTTTTTCATTCTAATGGCATTTTGCATCAACTTTCCTGTGTTAATACTCCTCAGCAAAATGGTATTGCTGAAAGGAAGCATCAACACATCCTCAATGTTGCAAGAGCTTTAAAATTTCAGTCTCACATTCCTTTATGTTTTTGGGGTGATTGCATCCTAACTGCTGTACATCTTATCAACAGAATTCCTTCAAAAACTTTAGGTAATAAGAGTCCTTATGAAATGCTTTTCAATTCTCCTCCATCTTATCACAATTTGAGGAGTTTTGGCTGCTTATGTTTCATTTCCACCTTATCTCATAATAGGCACAAGTTTGCACCTAGGGCCAGAAAATGTGTGTTTCTTGGCTATCCCCATGGCATTAAAGGTTACAAAGTTCTTGATATTCACTCCAATTCAGTTTATATTTCAAGAGACATTATCTTTTATGAAAACATTTTTCCCTATGCTGATTGTTCTCAGCCTTCTGCTTCTTATTTGGATGATTTTGTTTTTCCTCATTCCACTTTAGATCCTGCTGATTCAGTCTTTGTTCCCTGCTCTTCCTCCCTTCCTCATCTTCCTTTACCTATCACTAATTCTAATCCCACTTCTAGTCCTATTTTTGTTTCCACTGAACCTAATTCTGCAGAACTTGTTTCTGCAGAATCTGCCATTCCTACTCTTCCTCAGTCTTGTGGTTCCATTGTTCCTATTAAAAGGTCCACTAGGTCCCACAAACCTCCTTCATACCTATCTGATTACTCTTGCAATTCTGTCAGTACCAAACCCAGTTCTGGTTTGCCCTATGATCTTTCGGATCATGTGAGTTATTCACATCTTGGACCTACCTTTTATTCTTTTGTCATGGCTGCATCTTCCCCTCCATCAGAGCCTGCTTCATTTCAGCAAGCAGTGCACTTTCCTGAGTGGAGGGCTGCCATGGACAAGGAAATTGAGGCATTAGAAGTGAATGATACTTGGACATTAACCTCTTTGCCTCCTGGTAAGTCAGCCATTGGTTGCAAATGGGTCTACAAAGTTAAATATCTGCCTGATGGTACCATTGAGAGGTATAAAGCCAGACTTGTTGCCAAGGGCTTCACTCAAAAACTTGGGCTGGACTATTCAGAAACTTTCTCTCCAGTTGTCAAATCCGTTTCAGTTAGAATTGTTTTGTCCTTGGCTGCTGTGAAAGGGTGGTTTCTTCATCAATTGGATGTCAATAATGCTTTTCTTCATGGGGAGTTACTTGAGGATGTTTACATGAGCTTACCACCTGGTTTTCACAGCAAGGGGGAGCATAATTTGGTTTGTAAACTGAACAAGAGTCTCTATGGTCTCAAGCAAGCATCCAGACAATGGTTTGAGAAATTTTCTTCAACTATTCTACAAATGGGTTTTGTCCAATCTAAGTCTGACTACTCTTTGTTCATTCACACACAAGGAGCTTCATTCACAGTCTTATTGGTATATGTTGATGATATACTTTTGACAGGAAACAACATTGATTGTGTCAACAATTTGAAGAAAGTTCTTGATGCTAAGTTTGGTTTGAAGGACTTAGGTTCCTTAAGGTATTTTCTGGGATTAGAAGTGGCTAGGACTGATGAAGGAATCAGTCTCAATCAAAGAAAATATGCTTTGGAAATTCTCAAGGACACTGGTTTCATTGGTAGCAAACCTGTCAAGTTTCCCATGGAACAAAACCTGAAGTTATCAAAGTATGAAGGCAAATTATTGGAGGAACCAGGACAGTATAGAAGATTGATTGGAAGACTTTTGTACCTTACCTTGACAAGGCCTGACTTGACTTATGCAGTGCATAGGCTGAGTCAGTTTGTATCTCAGCCAAGGGAACCACATTTGAAGGCAGTGCATAGAGTACTTCAATTTATTAAAGGGTCACCAGGAAAGGGTATATTCTTCCCAAGCAATACAGTATTACACATCAAGGCCTTCTGTGATGCGGATTGGGCTGGATGCCCAGATACAAGAAGGTCTCTCACTGGTTATGCAGTGTATTTAGGAGACTCCTTAATTTCTTGGAGGTCAAAGAAACAAGGGGTTGTGTCTAGGTCATCGGCTGAAGCAGAGTATAGAGCTATGGCAAGTGTGGCATGTGAGATTACTTGGGTTTTGCAACTGTTGAAGGACTTAAAGATTGAACATTCCAGACCAGCTATGATGTTTTGTGATAATCAAGCTGCACTGTACATAGCAGCAAATCCGGTCTTCCATGAAAGAACCAAGCACATAGAAGTTGACTGTCACTTGGTGAGAGACAAAATTTTGGAGGGAATGATTAAAACCTTCCATGTTAATACAAATTCACAGATTGCAGACATCTTCACTAAAGCTTTGGGTGTTTCATCTTTTGCGAGATTATCAGAGAAGTTAGGACTGAAAGATATTTTTCAGCCTAAATTGACAAAGGAGAAATCTGAGCAATTGCAGGTTGCTTCCTTAGTTCAAGTCTCAGAGCCTAAAACTCTGGACTTGAGGGGGAGTGTTGAAGACAAAAGAATTGAAGTCATAAACGGCAGCATCAAAACGACAGAAACGAAGGAAGGTTGAAGTGCGAAACGACAGAGGAAATGAAAGAACTAAAACGGGGCGTTTTGATTAATGAAACCACACAGCCAGCACGTGTGGGAGAGCCCAGAATTTAGTTACAGAGAAGGCCAGCTGTCATGTTGTAATTGGTAGATTAGTTATAAATCAGTTAGTTAGTTTGTTACAGAGCTTGGAGTGATGCTCTGTTTTAGTGTTGTATATATATAGCTTAGTTGTTAATTATAACTTCACTTGATTCATTTGTATCAATTTCTGGTTTATAAGAAATAGTAGTTTTCTCTCTCTCTCCCTCTGTTCTTGTTATTTTACAGTAATCAAGTTGAGGGGTCTTTATTTATTTATTTATTGCTAAACTATAATATCAATTTGATATAATATACTATTGGTTAATAAAGGGCATTTTTCTATTGGGAGCCTGAGGCAATTGCATAAGTGGCCTAAAGGTTTAGTCACCATTGTGCATAGATAAATATGCAAACATATAGAAATATCTTTACATTTTGCTTCAGCAATACAGCACTATTAATTGTTGTCTAGGACTCAAAGGAATCGGGTTCGGGTACAAGAATCAGCCATTGCTCTGCATCAGATAGCCGTTGCTGCAAAAACCAGTTTGGACGATTTCCATAGGTCAATTTAGGGGCGGGAAACTCAGAGGCAACGGGCTGTTCATACAGCTCAAAACTGCTGGCTTCCTCCTCCAACGGAAGTGGTAAAAATCAACTTTGATGGGGCGACGAGTTCAAAGGATAAAAAGTCTGGTATTGGGGTGGTGGCTCATGATGTTAATGGCTTGGTTCTCGCCTCATGTGCGAAGAAAATACATCAGTACTATAAGGTAGCGGAGATTGAGTCTATGGCAGCAGTTACGGCTCTTACCTTTGCAACAGACCTTGGTTTTCGGCGCATCATTCTGGAGGGAGATTCACTGGAAGTAATACAAGCTTTGCGGGACAAAACAGAGTCACTAACACCTTCAGGTCTACTGCTTGAGGATGTCAGAAGTTTGTCCCAAAATTTTGAATGCTTGCTATATTCTCATACAAAAAGAGAAGGCAATGCTGTAGCTCATAGTCTGGTAAAACATGCTTTAAGCATACCAGATTTTTTAGCGTGGATGGAGGATGTTCCACCACATATTCAATCCATTGTACAAGCTGATTCAGCTATTTTGCAGTAATAAAGTTCAGTTTTCTCCCTCGAATAAAAAAAAAAATTGTTGTCTGGGACTCTAGGTAATTACGTAACTATTGTTTATAATATAATTCCCACGTTTAATAATTTATCTTTTATTTAGAACAAGATTCGAAGCATGATCATAATCAATTACGAAGCATGATCATATTTTACAGTAATAAATTTATAATTCATTGATGTGACCTTTAATAATCAGTAGTGCAAATTTTGCTACATCGGTAATAGTCAAATATGATGTTATAATTATAAATTTAACAATGATGCCTGCAACTAGGGTTGTAAGCTTGTAATCAAGTTCCACTGAGCCAAATATTAAAAAATTCTAAATTTCTTCATTTTAATTATATTTCAATCACAAGCATGAGTTTGAGTTCTTCACCCAACTAGATTACATGTTCATATTTAGTCTTTTTTTTGTTGAACAAGCTCAATTTTGTTCACGAGTAAGTTGATAAAATTGCTCTTTTCTCATATAAAGAAAATATTATGGTTAAAAAAATGTTCCCCCTTAGCCCATCTATGCTAATGATTAATAATTAGATTATAAGTGAGATCATATTATATAATAAGTTAATCAAAAAAAATTAATTTTCAGTTTTGCACTTAAAAACATTAGATTCACCAAGTTGGTACTATTATTAGAAATCATATATAATATTCTTTTAAATTATATATAGTTTTTCCTATGACTGGACAATAAACTTATTTACAAACCTATACATCAAATTGCAAGTAAAGATAAATATATTTTATATACACACGCACGCGAGTGTGTGCACACACACACTCAAATTGAATCCCTTACGAGCTTAATCATGATTACATTTTATGTTTGAACTTCATTATTTATTAATGGAGTATAAACTTGGGATTGATTATTTACATATGATATCTAAGTTCTTTCAAATAGATTCTCATGGACATTCTCAATGTGGCAGATATGAATCAAGTGTACGACAATGCTGCAACTTGCTACGACACTTATAGCCAGAAGAATTTTTAGTTCCCCCCCCCCCCCCCCCCCCCTTTTTTTTTCCCTGTAACACTTTCTTAATTTACTTCTTAAGGAAAAAAAAATGTACTAATGCATCTTTGGTTGAAGATATAAAATTGCTTGCCATTTTATAGTTTCTTTTTGTTTTGTTTTATTTTATTTTATCATAACTAATGCATCCACTTTTGATATTTTGGTCAAGTGGCTATGGTTATCAAGATGTTTTTGAAATAAATATTGGGCTTTAAATAGTGACCATACAATGTCTAATAGGGCTTTAGAGTATCCACATCAGTGGATGCATAGTCTTCTAAAATACAAAAATCCCTTCAATTTACACATTTTGGCCAAAAAAACACCCACATCAGTGGGTGTAAAATTGTGTATTTATACACAATTGCTACAGTAATCGTGCATATATGCACGACTGTAACTCGTGTATTTGATATTTTATTATTTTTTTCTCTCTTCATCTCTCTCTCTCTCTTTTTCTCTATGGTCTGACTCTCCACCTCATTCGGGTTCCCTCTCTTTCCCAACGATCACAGCAACTCAGCAAAGAAGAAGAAGATAATTTTCCAACCACCAACTCAGCACAACCCAACTATCACCACCGCAACCCAAACCCGTTGAAAAACCGATTCCAAATCCAAACCAAAATCAATAAAAACTAAATCCAACAGAAAACCCATAAGAAAAATCCAATAGAAACCCACATGAAAAACCCAACAAAAATCAGTTAGATCTGCCATCGGATCTACCTTGCTGTTGCTGCCGTCAAATCTGCCTTATTGCCATCACCAGATCCAACCCAAATGGACTTAGATTGACATGGGTTTGTGTTGAAGTGAAGATTTTTGGTTTGTTTATGGAGTTTTCTGGTTTTTTTAATGGAGTTTTCCGGTGAAGAAATGGGCGAAAAAAGAAAACTTGACCAGTGAAGAAAGATGAGAGAAGGAAGAAAAAGAAAGAAAACTCATCGTGAGAGAGAGAGAGAGAGAGAGATAGAGAGAGAATAGTGTTCAGAAAAGTGGGTTTGACTAGTTAGGTTGTTGAAATAATAAAAAAGGAATATAAAATGATTATTTTAAAAAAATAGTGTGTATAATAGATAAACTGACGTAGGTGTTTTGGATAAGTGAATGTGTAAAATAGAAAAAGTAGGTTTTAGATGTGTAAATTTACAAAAATTTTGCATCCACTAATGTGGATGCTCTAATTATACCTTTCAGCTATTTTGTTCTAATACTGTGTACAGTAAGTTGATATATTATCCCATTGCCTTTTAATAAATCTTCTAATTAATCTCCCTACAATCTGATTGTAATGTCTTAATATTTCTTCCTAGCTCATTTTCAACTCCCACTTTGTATTCTTGAAAATTTTCAAAGCTTCAGATTTGTACACATTAAATATATTTGTCTATAACAAGAAAAATCTATATATTTATGTTCTAAATTAAATCTCATGCTAATCATCCTTTTTATTTTATGTACAAGGATCATCCACACGTAAACAAACATCATTATAAGTAGAAGAAGAATCACCAACTCACATTAAAATAAGTGACATCACCAACTGGTATACATTACTATTAGCAACAAAGTAATATTAAGATGATACAATCCATTTGCCAACGCCCGGCCAAGTGAACATTGTGTATGTATGAACTAATTAAAATCACGTTGGCAGTGTTAATATATATTTTGTGTAGACAACACAGTATAGAGCCTTATATAAGCTAAGTATGTGTGAAGTACAAGTAATATGAGTATACTACAAGTATAGTATACTAGGCTAAGCCCGATGGGCTAGACTAGACAAAGCTATACACTAACACCCCCCTCAAACTCAAGGTGGCAAGAAGGAAGCCAACTGGAGTTTGGATATAAGATCTCAAAGACGACTAGGCAGGTGAGTTTTGGTGAAGATATCAGCAGGTTGGTCGGCAGAGGAGATGAAGAACAACTAGAGATTGCCTTTATTGAGATGCTAGAGAGTGATGTGGCAGTCGATCTCAATGTGCTTGGTGCGTTTATGGAAGACATCATTATGAGCAATGTAGATAGCACTACGATTATCACAATAAAGAGGAGTGGCGGTGGACTGTGAAGCATCCATGTCAACCAAGAGCCATCAAAACCAGACAAGCTCGCAGGTGGTGTCAGCAAGGGCACGATACTCAGCCTCGGTACTGGAATGGGAAACCACATCCTGCTTCTTACTATGCCATGAGACAAGAGAAGTACCCAACAAGGAACAAAAACCTATGTCGGAGCATTAATCAATCGGATCACCTGCCCAATCCGTGTCTAAATAAGCATGGAGCTCAAGAGAAGACCGAGAGGAGTAGTGAAGACCATGATAAAGTGTGCCCTTGACGTGTCGAAGAATCCAACGAACGGCAGCATAGTGAATAAAACGAGGGGCATCCATGAACTTACTAACCATACTCACGGCATGTGAAATATCCAGGCGAGTGACAATGAGATAGATCAGACTACCAATCAACTGACAACAACGAGTAGCATCTTATATAGGTTCAACATCTAAGGGTGTGAGCTTGACATTGTATTCCAAGGAAGTGGAAACAGTCTTGTTGTTTGTGATACCGGCTTTAGAGAGAAGATCAAAAACATATTTAGCTTAGGAAAGATAGTATCCATCAGAGGGTTAGGTAACCTCAAGCCCAAGAAAATAGCTGAGAGTGCCTAGATCTTTCATCTGAAAATGCTGACTAAGGAAGTGCTGAAGAGAGCTAATACCTACAGAATCATCTCCAGTAATAATCATGTCATCAACATAAAGAAGAATAAGAGTGATACCAGCAAAGGATCTTTGGATGAAGAGAGCAGTGTCATGAGGACTCGAAGTGAAACCCTGTTGCGCAACAACTAAGCTAAACTTTTCAAACCAAGCCCAAGGAGCCTGCTTGAGGCCATAAAGAGCATGACTAAGGTGACAAGCTTGACGGCCTGAGTGAGTATAGCCAGGGGGTGGTTGCATGTACACTTCTTCTTGGAGGTCTCCATTGAGGAAAGCATTCTTCACATCCATTTGATAAAGAGGCCAATGGCGAACGGCAGCCACAGCAATGAGACATTTGACAGATGTAAGGTAAGCAACAGGAGCAAATGTTTCCTTATAGTCAATGTCATATTCTTGAGTAAAGCCCTTGATAACTAGGCGAGTGTTGTATCGTTCAACTGATCCATCAGCCTTGGTCTTGATCTTGTAAACCCACCTACAACCTACTATAGACTGACTAGGAGGTAAATCAACCATATCCCAAGTGTAATTTTTGTGAAGGGCATCTAGTACTTCGGATATAGCTGCTGCCTGTGGTGGGCCTTTTTTGCAACTCTAAGCTGGGCTATCTCCTGCCATGTTACGGCCCAATGGTTCTGGGGTAGGAGAGTCGAGACTAGCTTGACTGCAACACACCCCAAGCCAGCTTGTGCACAAGCTAGCACACCTTTGCTAAGACCTTGGACACGTGCCCACAATAAAGGATATTGTTACAAAAAAGTTATGGAAGACAGGTGTAATATGACAAAAATAAGAAGGATATGCTTACTGTCAGCCAAAAAGCAAGAAAGACTAAATCATTTTCTTAGTAAAGGAGGAAATAATGCGGTGATATAAATGCGGTAGAAATAAGTTAATAACAACAATAAAAAGAAGAGGAAATAATATTAATGCTTGATTAACAAAAGGAAGAAAGGTTAGTTTATCGTGCTTGATTTCTCAACGGAGTCAAATCCAAGAAGGGAACCACTCTTCAATGTGGGCAATCTTGCAGGGAAATCATGCCACAGAAATTGCTTACTTTGAGAGAACGGGCCTAAGTGGCTTATCCTCGAATTCCTTAATCCTCACTAGAGACAGGCTATTAGAGGGAGAAAATGGAATAGCCTATTGGTACATGCCCACCATCACATTCTAGCTCACTCTCTATTTTTCCTTTCTGATTACTTTCCAATTTCTATGTTCCCTATTTTCTTATCTTGAACTCCTTTCCTTACTTCGTTTTATTTATCTCGTGTTTTTTCCCCCTTTCTTCTATTCTCTTCTGTTGCCCCCACTGTGCACAGCTAGGACCCTTTTTATACTACCTATCGTGACGGGTTTTTACTGTTTTACCCCTTAACTGCTTTTGTCCTGGTATTGGTGTCCTTCCCAGACCATCCACTGGTCTGTCAGCTGCCCAGTCATCACCACTTACCTGTGCTGGTCGTGCCACATTCCATTCCCAGACAAGAGTTTTATTTTGTTTTCTTGCTTTGCGTGGCATTCCCATTCGGATAAAGGTGGACATTCTCTCTTACTAACCCCAATGGCATGCACCTAGTAATTCCAGCTCATCTTTCCCTCTTTTGGGTGGCATGTCATCCCCAGCAGGACATTTCCCCTAAAAGAGCTTGAGCAAGAACCCCAGAATAGGGTTTCCCCTTCTGCCCACCCATGCCCTCTCTTACCTTTGACCTATGGCCCACCACTCCTGTATTGGCTGGGTACAAGTGGGTGGTGCCTGAGCCTTGTGCGTGCTCCACTTCCATGTGTGTCCATGGCTTGTCTATCGTTCATGCATTTGTCATGACCTGGGGCTTTGTCTGGTCTTTGTTGCACATTTTACTAATCATTCTTGACCTCTTGTGGCGTGGATGAGTCACTGGGATTTCATTCTTTATATCTTGCTTCCTCCCTGGGTTGGGTCTTGCTTGGGCATGGGCCTTTCCTTCTTCAATCCAACCCTTACCCTCTTTGTGGGTTGGTTGACATTTTTGCTACACCACCCCGTTGTTTTTGCCATGTTATTATTTAACTTGTGCTTGTTGGGCCTCTTTTGGGCCTGGTGTACACTTTCCTTCTGCTCAGTTCCAATAGCCCAATAATATCGTTGGGCTTGTACTCATGCTATTTTGGGCTTCCTTGGCCCATTTTATTCTTTTAGGCATCCTTGGCCCATTTCATTTCCTTGAGCATCCTCGGCCCGTTCCAATCCTTCATTCCCATGGGCTTTTGCTAAGTGTTTTGGGCTTCCTTAGCCCAAATTACCATATCCTTTACTTTCGAGGTTTATAGGCTTTTCCACCAACCCCATTTTCTTAGTTTCTTCCTTTGGGCTCCTTTGGCCCATTTTTGCTTACTTTCCATTTCTCATAATGCCCATGGGTTTACTACTTCTTTCTTTGAGCTCCTTTGAGCCCGCTTGCTTTCTTTGAGATCCTTTTGCTATTTTAAGGCTTATGGACCATTATTCCTACCATTCGGGCTTAATGGTTTTCTTCTCAATTTGCTAACTCTTCTTCTTTTATTCCCTCCCATATTGTTGGGTTTCTTCCTATTATTGGGCCTCCTTGCCAAAGTGGGCATCAACATTTAGCCCCCTGAGCATATAAAGTGCTCCTGCGGTTCATATGCGAATAAATAGTCTCTTCTCCTTCTCTTCTTCTTCTTCTTCTTCTTCTTTTTTTTTTTTTTTTTTTGGGCTTTTTCAAACAGTGGGCCACGCTTTATTTTCTTTCTTGCCGTTAATAGTGTTGTCTCTTCAAATTTCCCATTTTAGCTGTTATTCTAAAACATAGCTTCCACTTCATTAATACCATGCCTTATCTAATGGATGACCCATTGCATCCTTTCACGTCAACGTTAATGTCATCAGTACTTAAACTTATTCCCTTCACGTCATTGATACAAAATGCCTTTTAACTTCTCTTTTTCTTCACCGCCTCTTCTTCTTCAAATGCTTTCACCCATCCATTCCGATCAATTATCTCACCACGATACCGGCGAAAGGCGAGGGTTCTTCCAGCCGCAAAGGAAAGGAAATCGCTTCTGACGATCCTGCCACCAAAACCATAGAAGAATATGCTTCTCTCTCCGAATTGGAGCGCTCTAAAGAGGAAGAAGGAGGTCACGACCCAGACAGTGAGTGCGCTCCTCTCATCGATCCTTGGTACAACACCCATGCTTATTTCCCAAAGGTATTCGGTGAATATTTGCCTCCGCCACCGGGTCGTGTATGGCTCTCTATTTTCCGTTGCAACATGAAGGTGTCTTGGGATCCCTTGGCTTCTTCGATCCCCGATCTTGTCATGCACCGAAGCACTTCACACCCCATGCCCATTCTCTTCGAATTTGGGTTAAGCACTTTCTTGGATTGGAAGGAATGGGTAGACGGAGAGTTGTCCGACACGGGTTTGATGGCGATGTTACAGCAGGCCGGTGTGTTGAAGGCCATTGTCTCATTGCATTACTTGTCCAACTATAGGGACTTGTTTAATCTCTGCCACTTGGTCCGTCAATGGTGTACTGCTACTCATACATTCTTTCTATCCTGCAGCGACATCACCGTGACTTTGGAAAATGTGGCAAACCAACTGCTATTGCCCATTCTTGGTGATATTGACCCAAGTGTTATGGAACTCTCTCCGGAGGAGGAGGCCGTGGAGGGCGAGTTGAAGAAAGGAATGAGTAGCAATGTGAAGTTGTCACATTGGGTTGGAGCTTTTTCCAAGGCTTCTGATGCGGTCTGCTACATGGTATTTGTTGTGTTCTGGCTCTGTAAGTTTATCTTTAGCTCTCATCCTCGCTGTAAAGCCTCTTTATTTCCAATTAGCTATAACGATATCTACTGGGGTGAGTCTGCCGTTGGCCCCTATGTTTTTGGGTCATCTATATGTGCAGTTAGACATCTTGTAGAGTAATGAGAAGCAAGCGGGTTCCTGCCATATAGTCACCACTTTTGCCCATAGAACTATCTTGTAGCATTTGTTATGGGAGCGTTGCACTGGGCATTTGGCAAAGTGTAGGTCTTTCCGTTTTGCCAAGGAGAAGTACTGTTCATGTCTGAAGGTCATTACTGATTTTTGTGCTCGTTTTGCGTCTGATTTTTCGTTGACTTACCGCTGGGTTGGGTTGAAGCCGTTTGGGCATCCTTTTGTGGAGTTCTTTAATAAAGGAGTTGGTTTTTGTTTGAGGGCATATAGAAATCTGGGCCCTGATTACACATGTGCTGATTTGGTAATGGGTTCTATTAGGACATATGTGATTTACTTGTTAAGAACATATGTCATTCTTTTATGTAATTGGCTAATCCTTTGACAAAACGAACTTTACTTGTAATTGGGTAGATCTAGGTGTTTTTGATACTTCAAGAAACCTTGTTTCAAGATCAAGTGTTAAAGCCATTCAAATTTGTCCAAGAAACAAGCTGAAAAGTGCAAGTTCATTAAAGCTCGACAGCTGCATCTATCGAGCTTTAGAAAACTGTTCCAACCTCGTGTGCTCGACAGCTCCTATCTGTTGAGGTTTAATAAAAACAGATTTTCTGTTCTGTTTTTTTGAGATCCGTGAATGTGTTTTTGGGCATTCTTTTCTCCTAACCCTAGACATATAAAAGGATTATTTTAAGGGCCGTCAAAGAGTTCACAAGTTGCACAAGCATTAAGCAAAGTCTGTTCAAGCAAATTGTGACCGGAGACGAAGTTTTGCCCTAGTTCATCATTCTTGAAGAAGTTGTTGTGTTTGTACACCATAGGGTTTTGTGACCAAGCATCTTGTTGATCTTCATCGTGGGATGAACTGAAAAACTTTGCAGCCAACAACTTTCTCTAGTTGGTTATTGAAGTCGCGTACTGGGATCCGCGCAATTGGTTAGTCACGTACTTGTGAGCCGTGCATCAAAAGGATAAATTGTCACTACAGAACAAGTCCAATTGGGTATTGGGGTAAGGGTTCAACTGTAGGTTGGTATAAGGTACTGGGATTCCTTTACTTGTAACCGCTTGTTGTGATAATAGTGGAATTTCGGGAGTGATGACCTTAAAATCACCAGATGAGGTTTTTGTCGTGTAGATTTTCTCAATTCGTAAACAAATCACTGTGTCAATTTATTTTCTGCTGCATACTTAGTTTAATTGGTGGTTTGTTTGTGCTACCGCACGTTTGCATGTTAATTTGATTAATTAATAATTTGGCTAATTAATCAATTAATTTAATCACAAGGGGTCAATTCGTTTTTGGCCTATCAAGTGGTATCAGAGCAGGCACACTCTGATTAGGTTTAATCTTTGCTGTGTTGATCCATTGACCCCTGTTTGTCATGGATAGAGGACAGTCATTAATTATACCTACTTTATTTGATGGCACTAACTATGCATACTGGAAAGTACGCATGAGAGTTTTCTTGCAGTCTTTAGATGAGAAGGTGTGGCAAGCTGTAGAGATTGGCTGGACCAAGCCAAAGGAAGCGCCGGCCGATTGGGATGAAGCCAAGATCAAGGCAGCAAACTTCAACAGCAGGGCATTGAATGCTTTATTTAGTGCAGTCACTAATAAGGAGTTCAAGAAGATATCCTCTACTGAAACTGCTAAGGAAGCATGGACCATCCTCTAGACAACCTATGAGGGAACAAAGGCTATCAAGGATTCAAAGTTTCAAAGGCTCACTACAAGCTTTAAAGAGATTAAGATGGAGGAGGATGAATCGTTTGATGAGTTCTATGCCAAACTCAAGGATATAGTGAACTCAGCTTTCAATCTTGGGGAAACCATTCCTGAACCCAAGATTGTGAGGAAAGTGCTTAGATCTCTACCCGAGAGATTTCATGCCAAGATCACAGCGATAGAGGATTCAAAGGATATTGACAAGATTCCTTTGACAGAGCTGGTTTGTAATCTGTAGACCTACGAGCTAGGGTTATCAAGGATTGGCAAGTCAGGTAAGGGCAAGAGTATGGCTCTGAAGGCCAAGAGCAGTGACACTGATGAGTCTTCAGATGATGAGGATTTGAAGATGAAGTCCTATATCACCAGGAAATTCAAGAAGTTCATCAAGAATGCCAATGGGAACGGCTTTGACAAGGACCGTAGGCAATCCAGTTCTTCTTAGTTCAAGAGCCAAGACAAAGGGAAGAAGGATGCAAGGGATGGTGGTCAGGACACTGTTCCAGCAGGACCTAAGTGCTTTGGGTGTCATGGCTTCGGTCACATGAAACAGGAGTGTCCTATATATCTCAAGAGCATTGGAAAGAGCAAGGCACTTGCTGCTACCTTGAGCGACATCGAGCCTGAAGATGATTCCGACAATGAGGATGACGGAATCTTGAATGCCTTCACTGCCACTATCAATCCTACTGAGGGGATTGTTGAAGATGTGGATGAAGAAGAGGAATTGGTGGAGTCCAAGGTTGAGAAAATGGATGATCAAGATGACATTCATACAGCCTATGAGAAACTATACAAGTTGTCGGAGAAACATGAGAAACTCTATAGGCTGGCCACCAAGAAACTCAGTGATGTGGAACTTGATCGAGAAGAGCTTTCCACAAGTTTGAAGAAGCTAATCAGACAATTGGTGCACTGAGGTTTGAGAACAATTTCTTGGCTGAGAAGACCAAGAAGCTTGAAGCGGAACTATTTCAAGTTAGAGCTAAATTGGAGAGGACTTCAAGTACGAAGCTTGACGAGATGCTCAGCATTCAGAAATCTGCTTTAGATCGAACAGGTTTAGGGTATGGTCTCTATTCCTCTAATATTGCTTCTACTAGTACTACTGTTTTTGTTCCTCCTAGTAATAATGTTGAAATTGAGAACAGTGATGTTAAAACTGATTTAGCTAGTGAGAACATAGACAAGGGTAAATCTATCTTAGGAGCACCCCCTAAGTAGGGTAAGAAAGATGTTAAAAACCCTAGGGCTAAGAAGGCTAACTCTTAAAAGTCTAAACATAAGAAGTAGCATCTCTGTCATCATTGTGGAGTTGCCGGTCATACTCGACCAAATTGCTATAAGTGGTTAGCCACTCAACAGAGCAACGACATGATAGCATCTGGAAGCCAGAATCAGCTTCAATCCTCTTTTGCTCCCCTTGGAGATCTTCTCAAAGCCCTCATGTTCCTTTCGAACTTGAACGGTTTCAATTCTTCCACCTCACCGCCGGTTCAAGGGTTTAATCAAAGGAAAGGTTCCTCCAAGGTGTGGAAGGAAAAGGGTTCCAAGTGATTCTATCACTTTCTTCTCTCTCTTCGTGTTTTTGTTTTTGCATAACTTGTGTGTTTTGCTTTTATTTTGAGTCAGTTTAGTTTTTGCTTTGATTTGTTTAACATGTTTTTGTTTGTTTATTTTTTTCGTTTTGTTTATTTTGCTTTTCATATAAAAATTAAAAAAAAAATTGAAAAATCAGAAAAATACAAAAACAGTGTGTGTTTTGTGTACATTGGTACTTGTGTACCTTGGATGGCCATTGAAACAAAGTTTTCTAAACTTTGTATCTTTTGTAGCTTAGATGAGCATCTCTATGCACAACTAAGCAAGTGAGCTTTGTGGCTCTTGTTTGTGATGAGTTAGATTAAGTTATCTCTTGTACTTAACACTCGTATCACTCTTTTTGACGGAAAGGACTAGAAAATCCTAAGAGAAAGACATAAAGAACCATCTTACCACTGTTGCCCACCAATCATGAATGACATCTGTATGCTTCGGCATAGCAAAAGTGTGATGTCAATGACATTTGTGTTCTTAGGCATAGCAAAATTGGAATGTCAAATGCTTAACATCATTGGTTATTTCTTTTCTTTCTCTTATATACCCATGCATGATTTTCTCAAAAGGAAAATATGCAAAGAAAAATAAAAAGCAAAAAGATCAAAAATGCTTTTATTATGATTGCAAGCGTGTATTCTAGGAGATGTGGGAGTTATAGGATGTACCTTAAAGGTGATAGTTCCCATCAAACAGTTATGATTGTGTGTGAGTTAAAGTGATTTTCTCATATCTCAAATCGTCATAACATGTATACACTTATGCAATCTTGCGATGTTCTTCACACACAACACGCAACATTCTTTGCTACTCTTGATACATGTGCAGGTACAATGTGATTTGGCCATCACAAGGTTTACATGTGTTTATGTATGCTCACTAAACTGTCTTGACTTGTTTTTGAAATATAAAATTGGTTAGACTCGTTTAGTGTGTGTGTTTTTGGGATCCATGTGCTTAAAATTATTGTTGAGAGATGATTTTGAGAGCTTAATATGTTGATTGGATCATTGTTTGAGTTGCATGTCTGATTGCATTCATGTCTGTGTTTTTCTCTTCTCAAAAAACTGTTTTTAAAAGCAATCTCTACAGCTCCTCGGCACTTCCTCGACATCTGTCTATCTGTCTATTTGTCGAGCTTCTCAGCTTTTTCTTATCGCAATCTCGACACTTCCTTGATAGCTAGATGGATCGATCGAGAAAGTTCATGTCCCCTCGATAGCTTCTCGACAGCTGGTGGATCGATCGAGCTTCTGTTCTTGTGTCTTTGCTTTGTTCCTCAACACATTCTCGATAGATTTATCTGTCGATGTTGTTTTTCTCGATACCTTCCTCGACAGATGGCTCGACACCTCTCGACACCTTCATCTGTCGAGATTTACTGAATGCCTATATATTTGTTCAGGGCGACCCTTTCTTCATTTCTCTCGATCTCTCTCTCGATACTTCTGTCTGTTCACCTCCCAAACCTCTCTCACTCAATCCAAATCCTTTCCTTAAGGTTTCTTCAAGCTTTTTCAAGTTTTCTTTCACTTGGTAAGCTTCTAATCTCTCATTTTCGTGCATTTTCATGTTTTGAAACCTAGGTTTTGGGGTTTTTGAAACATTTTGGGGTTTTTCAAAATTGATGAGTTATTGTTGCAATTTTGGGATGGGTTTTTGCTTAAATGAGTTTTAAATCTCATGCATTGCATCACATTAGCATTATAACAGTATTATCATGCATTTAGATGTGTTGAAATTGATTGTGTGCTTTGCATGTCACATGTTCATGCATTTTCCATGCATACGTAGTCTCTTTTCAATATACTTGCTATATTTGAATTGTTTTGGAGCTTTTCTAATTGTCTCTCTCTCTCTCCCTCTCTTTATGTTTACGTTAGTTGTGTCTATGGCACCTAAGCGTAAATCTGCTCCGTCCCGGAATCCTCTTCGTTCCGGGGCATCGTCTTCATCTGATCCTACTCCGTTTCATCTTTGGTTCCGTGATGAGGATGCTCGGAAGGCTTTCTCGGAGAACTTTTCCGGATGAGGCATTCATTCTGAATGCCAAGTCATTCTGGCGGACTTCGCCGACACCGACCTTCCCGATGTCATTCATAGTCGGGGATGGGAGTCATTGTGTGACGTCTTGGTCACCTGTCCTTCTGTGCTTATACATGAGTTTTACTCCAATATGCATGGAATTGATCGTTCAGTACCTCACTTCTTCATTCGCGTTCGAGGTACGCGCTTTCCTGTCACACTGCAACTTGTTACGGATGTGCTTCGGGTTCCTAGGGTAGAGTTTCCTGACTATCCTAGTTGTGAGCGTCTGAGGACTGTGTCTAAGGGTGAGCTCATGTCTGCTTTCTGTGAGCGCCCTTTTGATTGGGGTGATCGTCAGTTTACACCATATGGGCCTTTTGCTAAAGGTCCTACATTCTTGAACATGGTGATGACTTTTGTTTTGCACCCACCCTCTTATTATAACTCCATTACAGAGCCTCGTGCTCGGTTTTTGTTATCTCTTCTTGAGCATCTTACTATAGACTTCCCTTCTCATTTTATTCTTTCCATTATAGATGTTCATCTGGATTCGACGTCCCGTGATAAGCTCATCTTTCCTTCCGCTATCACGAGGATTTTACGCCATTTTTCCGTCCCTTTTCTGGTGTCCGACCATTTCAGTTTTATGTGTGCCATAGATGCCGCTACCATTAAACGTAGTGAGGCGCAGTTTAGGTCACGACAGTCGGATTCAGCAACTCCTCCCTCCCGTTTGACTTTATCTCAATCTGCTCCATCCACATCCGCACCCTCCACTTCCATGGGTGATGTGACTCTAGGAGACATCATGGCACAGCTTCAGCGCATGGATGCTCGCCTTGATACACTCTCTACTGAGTTGTATCTGGTGAATGTTCGTGTTGGCCGTATTACTAGGCGGCAAGCGACCATGGGTGGTTTCACTTCTGAGGCTTCTCCTCCACCTCCTCTAGTGGCTTCTGATTCTGAGGTTGAGGATGATGATGATGATGATGGTGATGACGATAATGCTTTTGATGATGATGATGGAGATGCTAGCTCTACCGATGAGATGTCTACTTGACATTTTACCCTTTGTCACTCGTGACAAAAAGGGGGAGTAGTTTTGGGTTATATGAGAGTAGTCATTCTTCGGGGAGTTAGTAAGTTAGTATAGGACCATTTTATTAGGGGGAGTGTTGATATTTTGAGGGATGTAGTGAGGATATTATGTATCTTTTCTTTTCTTTCTTTTATAGATACATTTATTCTTGTACATTGGGTCTTATGACCATTTATTGACATACATTGTACTTATTTTCTCTCTATGTTGATGTATGTTTCTTTCACCTACCCTTACATGTGTTGTTTCTTTTCTCTCTTTATGCACAGGCTTCTTAGTACTTGTATGCAATCTATTATTTCTGTTTCACACTAAGATTCCTTGATGAGTTTTGTTTAAAGTGTTTCAGAAATACAAGTTGTCAAAGTCTACTTTTCATAAACTCTCTTCTTGCAAAGTTTTTCAAGAGTTTGTGTTAGGATAGATTTTATTGTATTTAACAAGTGAGTATGAGTTGAGTGATTTATGACTTCTCTCATATGTTCATTTGTTTGTTGTGGTTTTGTCATGGATTGCCAAAAGGGGAGATTGTTAGGACATATGTGATTCACTTGTTAAGAACATATGTCATTTTTTTATGTAATTGGTTAATCTTTTGACAAAACGCACTTTACTTGTAATTGGGTAGATCGAGGTGTTTTTGATACTTCAAGAAACCTTGTTTCAAGATCAAGTGTTAAAGCCATTCAAGTCTGTCCAAGAAACAAGCTTAAAAGTGCAAGTTCATTAAAGCTCGACAGCTGCATCTATCGAGCTTAAGAAAGCTGTTCTAGCCACATGTGCCCAACAGCTGCTCGACAGCTCCTATCTGTCGAGGTTTAATAAAAATAGATTTTTTGTTCTGTTTTCTTGAGATCTGTGAATGTGTCTTTGGGCCTTCTTTTCTCCTAACCATAGACATATAAAAGGATTATTTTAAGGGCCGTCAAAAAGTTCACAAGCTACACAAGCATTGAGCAAATTCTGTTCAAGCAAATTGTGACCGGAGACGAAGTTTTTCCCTAGTTCATCATTCTTGAAGAAGTTGCTGTGTTTGTACACCACAGGGTTTTGTGACCAAGCATCTTCTTGATCTTCATCGTGGAATGAACTGAAGAACTTTGCAGCCAACAACTTTCTCTAGTTGGTGATTGAAGTTGTGTACAGGGATCCGTGCAATTAGTTAGCCACGTACTTGGGAGCCGTGCATCAAAAGGAGAAATTGTCATTACAAAACAAGTCCAATTGGGTATTGGAGTAAGGGTTCAACTGTAGGTTGGTATAAGGTACTGGGATTCCTTTACTTGTAACTGCTTGTTGTGATAATAGTGGAATTTCGGGAGTGGTGACCTTAAAATCACCCGGTGGGATTTTTGCCGTATAGGTTTTTCCCATTTGTAAACAAATTATCGTGTCAATTTATTTTCCGCTGCATACTTAGTTTAATTGGTGATTTGTTTGTTCTACCTCGCATTTGCATGTTAATTTGATTAATTAATAACTTGGCTAATTAATCAATTAAGTTAATCACAAGGGGTCAATTCGTTTTAGGCCTATCAGGTTCTTTTGTTGATGTTGCAGGGACCACCACCCCATTGACTACTTTTGATGAGAGGGGGATTACATACTTGGCAGCCATTAATGCTAGGTGGTTGCCTTATCTTGCCGATGAAGGGGTCCGGTTTGTGCACTATTCTGCCGATAGAATGAAGAGGCAGTTTGGGTTAGATCAGGATATTCCTAATGATTGTTTTGCTATCATGGAGTCTGCTACTTCTATTCAGCCATTCTTGCGATACAGTGCTTTCGAATTTTGGAGCAAGCGTTTTACAACAGTCACCATTCTAGGTTCACAGAGGGAAGGTGTTTGTACTGCAGCCATGCATAGGTACTAGCAGGCTGTGATGACTTCGTTTGAGCAGGATTTGTTGGGTAGCCGTGGGTTTTCTCTCATTCCTCCTGATGGTTTCCATGCAATCATTTTGCAAACCATCGGTTACTTCCCACCAAGTATGTGGTGGCATATCCTAGTAAGCATAGTCGATCTGCTATATTTGAGTAGCAGGCAAAGGAGAAGGGGTGGTACTTGTATGCTGGTGAGTACCCCACAGGTTAGGACGAGAAATTAAAGGTGGTGAACCTTTTGGTGCCTGCGAAGAAACGACTCTATGTCTCGGTCTACCAAGCCTAAGCCTACCAAGAAAGGTGATGACTCCTTTGAGACTTGTTCCGATATTGTTCCTTTTGAGGGTAGCCTTCCTCCCATAGGTAATATAATCTTAGTGGGTTCTCCTCCCCCTTCTGCTTGTACCCGTTCTAGTAGACGCCTTACTGTAGGCAAGTCTAGGCCCTCTGCTCCACAGCCATCCACAGATGCTCCTCCTTCTAGCAGGACCCGAGACAGCAAGAGGAAGACGTCTCCACCTCCTTCGTCTGCCACTATTGAAAGGAGAGTATGTTTTCTGTAATTTTGCTTCTTCTTTATTTTTTTTATTCATAGGGACTTCCTGCGGCTAATCCCAAATGCATGCTTACTTATTTCCCTTCTTTTTGTCTCCTTTTTTTTTTTCGCAGTCTAAGCATAAGAAGGATATTTCTGCCACCGCCCCATCTTGCTTGACGAGCCCAAGTTGGAGGCATTTCCTTTCCTTTTGCATGCATTCCCATTGCCATGTGTCACTATGTGCCCTGTTTCTCCCTTTCCCTTTTTTTGTATATATATACGTCACCATTTATCTTGCGCTTTTCTCTTCGTCCTCCCCCCCCCCCCCCCTTTTTTTTCTTGTGTTTTCAGACTGACCTTGTGCCCCTTTCTGTGTATAACCTTATGACTGAGGAGATCTCCACTGCCATGGGCACACCCATGGAGGGCTTCTTTGATGGGGCAGATGTAGTGGCTGAGGCTATGGCCTGTACTTTTGCTGCTGCGTAGGGAGCTCTTGTCGAGACCCCCATCCCTTTAGCCAAGCCTGGTCCTATTGAGGAGAGTGCCCAGACCGAGAGGGTTGGTCAATCTTCTTCCATTCCTACCACTTGTGGGCCTGACACAGATTTGTCTTCTGATGAGGGATCCGAGGAGGTTCTTGAGGATTCTGAGGATGAGCCTGCCATGAAGAAGAGGGTCTTTGATTCCGATGAAGAGGATAGCGGTGAGCACGAAACTGAGGCCATGGGTATGTACCTCTTACCCCTGTTAGGCCTTCTTTTCCGCCCCATCCTTTATTGTTGTCATCTCTTATATATATATGTATGTATATGTATATGTATAACTTTCTGATGCAATCTTTGATCATTTTGCATGTTCATTCCTTTAACCACATATATTCCTAAGGAGCCCGAGGCTGTAGCAAACACTGTGA
This sequence comes from Quercus aquifolioides, assembly GCA_019022515.1. Classification (NCBI taxonomy): domain Eukaryota; kingdom Viridiplantae; phylum Streptophyta; class Magnoliopsida; order Fagales; family Fagaceae; genus Quercus; species Quercus aquifolioides. The sequence continues at coordinate 51,615,015 of CM032333.1, forward strand.
TGCCTACAGCCCCCATTCTTGCCACACCTGCAGCCCCCATTTCTGCCACACCTATAGCCCCCACTCCTACAGGTCATGGTATTTTTTCTTTCTCCCATCTCTTTTCTTATCTTTGTTATGAATTTGTTTCCTTTATTTCATCCATCCCTTATGTCGTACTTCATGTTTCCTTTCAAGTTTGATTCTCACTGATGTGGCTCCACCCTCTCAGTTTGAGGTAGGTAGCAGCTCTGCCACAATTCCCAATCCCACGAGCGAGGCTACTGTTTTCTTCATTTGATTTGACCAGCCTGAGGTTAACGATCGTGATCTTACAGGCTTCTAAGGTGCTGGGGCACCTTATGTTGGTTTTCACAACTTCCGGGTTCTCGGGGAGTGCGTTCCCCATTTGGAGGCAGTCTATAACAGCCGTGGAGACTTCATGCAGGGGTTTCTTCTTGGCCGTTATGCGAGGGAGAATTTCCTGAAGTTGATGGGGAGCGTGATGAACGATATCGAGAACAACTTCATCGATAATGTTTCTACCGAAAGGAATTTGTAGTGGAGGGGCACGGTTTAGGAGTTTATTAGAGTTGGCTTTGTCGTGGAGTTCATATTGGACCATCTGAGAGATTACTTGAGCCTTCTTGTATTGGTTGTTATGTGATTTTACTAATAGGCTTTGGCTTTGGGATTTTTTTTTCTAACAAGCATTCGAATCTAAATAAATAAATTTTTTTTTTTTAAATAACAAGAATCCCCTTGTTTCGTATGTCAAGTTCTTTAAAAGGAGCAATGTGGGTTTGAAGGTTTTTTCTTGGTTATCATTATGTTTGTTCTCTATGTTGTGTTCATTTAAAATTCTCTGTGAGTAAAATTTGGTCTATGGATCCAATTTGTTAAAAATATTTCTTCTTCAAAATATTATTTTTCAACACTATTTTTCTACATAAAATCTGCACTGTTTTACAACTAAAATCTGCACATTTTTACAACCAAAATCGGTGCTGCACTGTTTTACAAATTCTATACTGTTTTGAATAAATTTTTGCATTATTTTAAATAATGTTATGTATTAAGTATTTTTTTGCACGTATGATAAAACCAATTTTCTGTTTCTTATGTCAAGTTCTATAAAAGGAGCAATGTGGGTCTGAAGGTTTTGTCTTGGTTATTTTTGTGTTTGTTCTCTATATGATTGTTTAAATTTATCAATGAATATGTAAAACATAGTGAATATATATATATATATATTGAGGGAAAACATCAGTACTGCCTTGGATGATCTTAATTTGAAATCCTTTGACATTGTTTCCTTCATATTTAGAATCAATAATGATTAGACAACTAGGACTCTCCTCTATGTAATTTGTAGTTTGTATTGATTGGTATATGATTTTATTAATAGGCTTTGGCTTTGGGATTTTTTTTTTCTAACATGCACTCGAATCTAATTAAGTCAAGTTTTTTTTTTTTTTTTTTTTTAATTTTAATAACAAGAATCCCCTTGTTTCATATGTCAAGTTTTGTAAAAGGAGCAATGTGGGTTTTAAGGTTTTGCCTTGGTTATCTTTACGTTTGTTGTCTATGTATTTGTTAACTTTCTTAGTGAATAAAAATTGGTCTATGGATCCAATTTGTTAAAAAGATTTCTTCTTCAAAACATTATTCCTCTACACTATTTTTCTACATAAAACCTGCACATTTTTACAACCAAAATTAGTTCTGCACTATTTCACAAAATTTGCACTATTTTGAATAACTTTCTGCATTGTTTTTAAATAACTTTATGTATTAAGTAGTTTGTTGTACCTATGATAAAACCAATTTTCTGTTTTGTATATCAAGTTCTATAAAAGAAGCAATGTGAGTTTGAAGGTTTTGTCTTGGTTATTTTTGTGTTTGTTCTATATGTGTTGTTTAAATTTCTTAGTGAATACATACAACATATTGAATATATATATCGTGGGAAAATGTTAGTATTGCCTTAGATTTTTAATTTGAATTCATTTGACATTGTTTCCTTCATATTCAGAATCAATAATGATTAGACTACTAGGACTCTCCTCTGTGTGTTGGACTGAACTTTTTACTTTAGCTCACAAATTTAGTAGCAATCCTCAATTGTATTTGGTATAAAAGGAGTTATTACCTATGTGATTGATAGGAAGTGTTTGGCCATTCCCAAATGTGACTTGGGTGTTTTTCATGTTCTAATTGCTGTTGTTGTACCTTTTTCTCTGCTTTTATAGTTTTTCTCTAGTTGCAGTTAGTTTATTCAATCTAAGATTGGAATCCAAATGTAAAATCAAAGAGGAAGACATAGAAAATTATTAACATCTGTATACACAATAGCTTTCCCGTGCATCGCACGAATTAGCGACTAGTCTATATATCTATAACTTATACTACATAATAAAAGTTGGGCTTAGAAGTCGTGGTTGCGCCAAGTGGTTGCATCATATTGCAGAAATTTTTATAGAGTTTTAAATAACCATATATATATAATTTTTCTTTCCTATAATTTCTAAGTTGATAAATATCATAATTTAATTACAATTAAAATTATTCATCTGATCTATCTAATCCTTATTTAATTACTATACTACATGTAAGAGAAAACATATATATATATATTAAAAAAAGGCGAAAAGCACATTTTCGTCCCTACATTTTCACGCGATTCCCATTTTGGTCCCTAAATTTTTTTTTACCGTTTTTAGTCCCTATCTGGAAAACGCGTCTCGTTTTTGTCCCTGCCATTACATCAGAGACGGAAATTGCACAGGTGGCAAACGGAAGATGACGTGACCATTAAAATAATAATAAAAAATATTATTTGGCATTAAAAAATGCCACGTCAGCACCTAAATTAAAAAAAAATTAATTTATTAATTTAAACTAAATAACAAAATTAAAAACAGAATTAAAAACTAAAAATCACAAGAATTGAGATCTAAGTATATATTGAACAAGAACACAAACTCAGATTTAAGAACACAAACCCAGAAATAAAAAAAATATTAAATAAATAAATAAAAAAAGCTCAAAAACACAAACGCCCTAACCCTCTCTAACTCCCTCTCTAACCCTCTCACTCTCATCTGCCAATCCTGCCGTCGCTCTAACCCTCTCACTCTCATCTCTTTCACTCCATGCCAATCCTGCCGTCGCTCTAACCCTCTCACTCTCATCTCTTTCACTCCATGCCAATCCCGCCGTCGCTCAGCCCACCACGTTGCTGGTTTAACCCCAACATAGACCCAACACACCACTGACCCACGCCTCCCTGCCCATGTCGCCGCCGACCTAGCCTTCCCTGCCCACGCCGCTGCCGATTCGGTGAGACCCTTCCCCTTCACCTCCTCTTATCTCTCTCTCCCCAACCAATTGAGTGCTCTGGTATGGGGCTTGGTCTGGATCGGGTCTCAAGCTCGAATCTGCTTCAAAAATGGAGCTTTGTGGATTAGTGAAGCGGCGAGATCGGCGACTAGATTCACAGGTTGTAGATTGGTTTGGGTAGTATGTTGATTTGGATTCGCGAGTTATGGATAGGTTGCTGTGGGTGTTGTGAAACACAGATCGTTGGTGGTGGATGTGGTGGTCGTAAATCAAAGGTTGTTAGTAGTGGTGGTGGTTAGCGGTTGCGAAAGGAAGATATTGTGGGTGTTGGTGGTTGTGAATCGGTTTGGGTTTATTTTTGGTGTGGATAGCTGTGGTCGACTGATTTCTTCGAAATTTCTGGGTTTGGTGTTGGTGTGGATGGTTGTGATCAGCTGGTTTCTTTAAAGTTTCTGGGTTTGTTGTTGGTCTGGAATGTAGATAGCTGTTTGTAGGTTATTTCTGCATTTTTTGAGTGTTTGATTTGCTGGGTTTCGGTATTTTGATGATTGCTGAATTTTGTGTTTCCAAGTTGGAGCTGATTTTGTGTTTCTAATTTGGATTAGTGGGTTTCCAACTTGGAGATTGGTGTTGATTTTGTGAACAAAGAGGATGCAAATCTATTGATTTTGATTGGTGTGCGTTGGGTTCAAATTTCTGGGTTCAAAATTATGGGTTCGATTTCTGGGTTAGATTTTTAGTTTCAATTTCAGATTATCGATTTGTTGATGTTGATTATTGTTTGATCTGAGTTTTGAATTTTAATGTGTTTGGTTGTAAAGAAAATACAAGAAAGACAAAGAAAAGAAAATAAAACAAGGATTAAATTGCGAAGAACATGTAAAATCATGTTCTGGGAAAGACCACAAAGAACATGAACATGTTCTTCCAAAAAATTAACGAAAAGAAAAGAATGTGAATTTGGATTGTTGTTTTCTCATTTTCTGTTTTTAATTTTTTTTTCTGTTTTAATTTTTTTTTTCTTTAGTTAAAATTAATAAATTAATTTTTTTTAATTTAGGTGCTGACGTGGCATTTTTTAATGCCAAATAATATTTTTTATTATTATTTTAATGGCCACGTCATCTTCCGTTTGCCACCTGTGCAATTTCCGTCTCTCATGTAACGGCAGGGACAAAAACGAGACGCGTTTTCCAGGATAGGGACTAAAAGCGGTAAAAAAAAAATTTAGGGACCAAAATGGGAATTGCGTGAAAATGCAGGGACGAAAATGTGCTTTTCGCCTTAAAAAAAAGGTAGCAATGTGTACTAAAAAAAAAAAAAACAGCAACTTGTATTAAAAAAAAGAAAAAAAAAAAAAAAAAAAAAAAAAAGCAACAACATAGTGTAATCTAATCCTTCTGAAATTCTTCATCTAATCCATCTAATCATGATATAAAAAAAGAAAATTAGCAATGTGTATTAAAAAAATAAAAATAAAAAAACAAAAAAACTAGTTGAGTTCAATTCTTTTTTCATGCATATACACAAACAAGTAGCGTGATTTTTACTTTCAATTTTCATTTTTGATTATATAATTGTAATTCATTTAGTTATTATTTTTTAAAAAAAATTATACATTTTATGAGTTTATACTCACGGCACTTAAATTTCAAGTTTTAGTGTCTTCTCTCATGCTTTCAAGGACAAAAATTAAATTCTCATGTGAGTCTCTCTACTTCAAAATTTTAAATATTTAGTAATTTAGATTGTTCTTAATTATTAAATTGAGTTTTTCACTTAAATATGATTTTAATTGTTGCTTTCGATAGTTTTTAATTATTAAATTCAAAGTTTATCCATTTAAATACATGTTATTAATTGAGCCTTAAAGTTCAATGTATTATTGAAAATCATTTTACATTTTGTTTTTAGGTATTTCTACCATCTTCCATTCAATTATATATATATATATATATATATACTAGTCGCTAACCTGTGCGGTGCACGGGATAGTTAAATCTAAAATCACATATATGTATAATAAAAGAGACAAAACAAATGTGTGTTTGCATTAAAGATAAATTAATATAAATGAATCTAAATGCTTAGAATGACTTTTAGAAAAATGGCCCAAAAGTTAAAGACACCAATTTGATACTGTTAGGTTCTAAATGTTTAGAACAATTGGCAAATCGTGAAGACAAACTTGTCTAAATATAGATCTTAGAGTCTATAGGTTTTATTAGACAATGCTCAAGGTGATTCAAGTCAAGATTCAAGAACATATAAGCTACAGGAAGAAGACTTCATATTCTGCCTGGTTCGATCGATCGAAGAACAGGCTCGATCAATTGAAAATCGTATCTGCAAAATTTTAAGTTGGCCCAAACAGCAGCTTAAGCCCATTAAGGATTAGGGTTTCAGATCTACTTCTCCCACTATATAAAGGAAACCCTAAGCCACATTTTTAGAGTTGCTCCTGTTGTATTGTTGCTCATACATTGCTGTTTTGTGTAAATCTCTTGTGAGATCTTTGAGGAGCTTTCCTTTACACAAAGCTTAGGGTTTTCAAGGTAGAGATATTATCAACACCTTGATAATCAACTCGGTTGCTGCCATTGGAGCTTAAAGAATAACAAGTGTGGGTGCTTGTAGCTGATTGGAGAATCCAAGAAAGAAGGAGTCCGTGGATTCGGAGCTTGCACGTGGTCATGTCAATTAGTTCTACTGGTAGGTAGCATTAGGAAGTCGAGCGAGGAGCTTGTAAGTCCTTTTGTATGAACTTCGATTCTTTCGCATAGTGGATTCAGGTTTACCTTGAGGATAGCTAGGTCAAATCCTCCCTAGGTTTTTACCGTGTGGTTTCCTGGGTCATCATATCTTGTGTTATTTATTATTCCACTGCTTTATATTCTTGATATGATTGTGTGATTGTGATAACCTAGATTTGCATAAATTGACTAAGTTAATCACTTGGCTAATTAACTAGGTTAATCTGGTTGGTTTAAGGGGTCTAAATTTCTAACAGATACTAGTAAGGTCTAATAAATAATAATGGTGACTTCTTAGGATCAAGCATGCTATCAACTATAGTCAGACCTAAAGCACTATTATGCCATCATAAAAAATAATGATTTTCAAATTTTAACATAAACATCATTCTAGAATTCCATCTATTCTTTTTATTCTTTTTAAACACGCACCTCTAAATTCTAATTAACATGGAAATTGAGCTTAAAGGAATTCAAATTTCAATAAGAGTCTACTTAGCCTAGCAAGAATAAACTAAAAGAAAAAAAGGAGTATAACATAAAAATAAAGACGGTAATTTAAAAAAAAAAAAAATTCAAGGCAATGGGAAAACTTTATGCAAAATCTACATTCACTTTTGCACCAACAAATCTATATAACTTCATATTACATACAAATTAACGTAATTTTTTTATTATAAATTATTACATATAAATAAACCTCATTGCATGAATATATTCTACACTTAAATCTATATTGGAGATCATCCACCTAACAATCTTCACCCAAGCATCCTCCTTCTAGAGTCCCATCTCTTTTCTTTAAACCTGCATATGAACAATTTTAAGTGAAAAAGTTTCTGCCAATGATTTCGAGTAAATAAAAGTCACATTTGCCCAAAATCTAAGCACCCTTTTTTCCTTTTTGGAGAAGAAGAATCTATGCAGCCTAACACACCCTACATTGTAGTCCTGTGTATGTATGGGTTCTGCCTTTTGTAGTTGCATGCTCTTACTATGCAAAACCAAAAACAAAAGATCCTAGAATTTCTTATGTTTCAACATCTTATAGCATTACACATCATCAAACACCATCAGCATGAGATGTTAAAATGTGAAAAAAGAGTTGGAAGACATTATCTGGCAAACTGACTAAAGCCATCATGTTCATATATTCATTGCATGCATGAGTACAAAATAAAAAATAAGTTTTTTTTTCTTTACTCACATTGTCCAATATATATCAATCCTAACTAAGCACATATGAGTTCAAAATAAAGATAGCCGTTTCTATTTATGTCTGTAGTGCTTTTCCACTTTCATGAACCAAGAAAATTCATCATAATGAAGAGCTATGTCATTTGTATAATTAATATATAGTATAGAATACAGAGTAATGGCAATTGACAACACTACCATATGCATCTTATTTCATTCATATAAACTTTAGTTCATTTTTTTTTCATTCAAGTCATAATTTGCTTCTTAAAGCAATGAAGGGCACCATAATGATGCTGAAAGCTCGAAAATGTGTTAAAAACACAAGAGCTGTTTAGACCCCCAAATTAAAGTTACGACTTTATTGATTTTACACAAACTTAATACTAAGTGCAGAATAGTGTAAATGTGAGCGGATAAACAAACAAGCTACTCTAATCTATATTCATGACAACACAGAAGTAAAATTGGAATGTAAAAGAGTAGGGAAGAAAGATGCAAATACAAGATAACACGCCGATGTGTTATCGAAGAGGAAACCGAAGAACTCGGCGAAAAACCCCTCCCCCGCCCTCCAAGCGGAAATCGATCCACTAGACAATCAGTTGGGATACATGAGTTAGCAAGAGACCCTCCAATCCTAATCTACCCGATGTACCTAAGCCCTCCAAGCTCCTGCTCCAACAAGGCTTCTCGGAACTGTGTCTTGTAGCTTTTCGGATCCCGCAATACTCCCGATTGCATCCACCAAGCCTCATCGGCTTCTTTTGGCAAATCCCCAAAACTTCCCAAGCTCCAAAACACTCTTAACACTCTGAATATGTGTGAGTTGTGTTTGGGTACAATTCTCCTCTCAAGGCATGACAATGGGAGAGGGAAGGAGAAGAGGCTACAATGATTTCTTACTAAGGATGAGTAGCTCTCTCTCTAAAAGATAGGTGTGTGTGTTGTTGAAAACCTATCTAGGATTTTTCTCTCTGAATGGCCTCCTCTACATTTGTGGGTAATGAGGGTATATATAGTATGGGTGAAGGGTAAGAAAATCACTCTTAAAAATCCTCCAGGCAGAATGTTTACCTCGCGGGAAGGCCTTACCCACGAGACACTCACGAAAACGACAATCTGGCACGACTCTTCAGCTTCTAGTCATGTGCTTCTCACATGCCCTTTTCGCGGGAACCCTTCTCGCGAACTTCTCGCGAGCTAGTCGCGAAATGCACTGATCTTCATTTAAGCTTGAGTCTTCACCAATTTAATACTAAACCCAATACAATAAAATCCCACAAAATACAAGGAACAAAATTAAAACAATTACAACACTTTTTGTCATGGAATAAAGCTAACATAAAACATAGTTGTAAATCACAACTTTACAATCTCCCCCTTTGGCTATTCCGTGACAAAACACCCTAAAACAGACTCTAGACTTAAACATGAGTTTGGGAACAATGGCAAAACTCACTCACACCTAAATCTAGAAGCTGTGATGAACTTGGAACATATATACCTGTAACCTGACACAGTTGCACAAAACACATTAGACCCTCAAGGTAAATCAAGTGATAAAATGACAAGTATAATGTAACAAGTAAAATGCGATCAAGTAAACATGATACGAAATATGTGAGCAACTTGATCATACACAAAACAGTCATATGGAAATGACTACAATGATCATATAGCGAAGCAAATGATCATCCAAACATGCAACCAATTAAGCACAATAGCATAAGGTAAGTGCATGTCCAACACATAAGCATGATGCGATGAGGGCAGCAAAGCATAGATGATACTAAACATAACTCAAAGCACCATAAAGCAATGAGAAAACAAGCATAAAGTAAAACATGGTTTTCTAAAAAAAGATGTCTTCTCCCCCTTGGTATATGCATCTTCCCTATGGCTTTCTCCCCCTGCGAATGTGCACAGGGTAGAATTTCTCCCCCTAAGATTGTTCACAAGTCATATAGAAATGACGAAACACACCGGTATACTCTCCGGTATAGATGCAATCAATTACAATAAACTTAATCTAAAAGTTCAAACTCTGAATCTGAGTATCATAAATAACCTAAACCTAAAACAATAGATTATCCATGATAACTAAACAAATTGAGGATAGAATCTGAAGCATTCAAAAGCATTAATCATTGCTTAGTATAATAGATATATAGAATCAAAATTCATGGCTATGCAATAATAATTTATAGCAGATTGCTTTACAATTCCTATGCTATAATAAATCCCATGACAATTGTAATGCCAATTCTTTGAGGATAAAAATCTCACCAAATTGTACTCACAAGAACTTGTTTGGACTCGTCAAAGTCATTGAGGGAGTCACTATGCTATTTGTTGTGGAAACATGTAAAGTTGAATTTTATCAACCATCTTGTTGGCTTTATTCCATGCCAATTTTCTTGTAATTTAGCACATAGTAACCCTGTATTTAGGTGGGATTCATATAAGGGTAGTGTGTGAGAGAGTGTGAAGAAATGCTCAAGTTTGTGCAAAGAAGAAGGGACTCGCGGCTGACTCGCGACTTGCAAGCCGCCAACTGCAGCACATGTGAGAAGCATGCGAGGAGGTGAAGGGTCATGCCAGCTGTCGTACTACAGGACAAAAGTCCCAGGCTGGCCAGGCCGTTAGCTCGCGGCTTGAACTCACGACTTAGACCAGTCGCGAGGCCAAGCTGCCAACTTGTCCTATTTAGGAAAAACTGACTCTTCGCATTCCTTTCTTACCACACTATATATAGACCCTTATACTCACGAAATGTAGAGAGCTTCCAGAGAGAATTTTGAGAGAGAAACCCTAGAGAAAAACAAGATTGCCTCATCCCTAATCTTCACTAAGAGACTCTTCAAATTCCTCTACTCTCTTCCTCTCTATTGATACATCCTTGAGAGGTTCTTGACCAAATCCTTTTCTCACCACACCCACGTCTGTGAGAAGGTCTTTTGGTGCTAAGGGAAGCAGTTTGGAAGGGACCAATGGTTATTGGTTGATGCTATGAGCTATAGCGGAATCCGGTAAGCTAGAGAAGAAAAAGGTTCGGCGCAACCTCGTTGGAGCAAGAAGCTTGGAGGGCTTAGGTACCTGAGTAGATTAGGCTTGGAGGGTCTATTGCTATTCATGTATCCCAACTACATTTTCTAGTGGATTATTGACCGCTTTGAGGGCGGCGGAGAGGTTTTACGCCGAGGGCTTCGGTTTCCTCTTCGATAACACATCGTCATGTTGTCCTTGTGTTTGCATCTCTTTTCCTTTATCTTTGCCTTTTAATTTCTATTGTGGATGTGATTTTAATTGGCTTAGATTGTTTATCAATTCTGTGTTTGGCTTATGTTCATGTTCCGCAGATTAATTGTTTGATAATAAGCTTGAATTGATCATTTGTATTTTGGGGTCTAAATGTTCATAGTGTTTTCAACGCTATTCGAACTTTCAATTGGTATCAGAGCGGGTACACTTGTTGTGGTTTAAATCCCTAAGTGTGATCCTTGACCCCTTGTGTTATTTACCATGGATGTTGCATTGTATGCCTCTTTGTATGATTTGGTTGATGATGAATGTAACATGCCACGTGTTTGTGAAAATGCCTCTATGAGTGATAATCCTCATAATTGTGATGCTATGTTACATGAATCTTTGGATGTTGTTGATATACCAAATGACAAACTCTTGAAGAAAAATGCTAAGTTTCAAAAGAATTTGAGCAAGTTATTTTGTGAAAAAGATGATTTGATTACTAAGCTCAATGAATCCAACAAATTGGTTGAGAAATATAAAAAACTTGTTGAAATTTCTTTTGAAAAGCTGAAAGAGTTTGAATATTTAAATATGGACTTGGATGCTAAACTTGTTTTGGCTAACAAACTTGTTGATGATCTTAAATGTGAAAATGAATCTCTTAAGATGCATACCAAGTGTTTGATTGCTGAACCTATTGTTAAAAAGGGTGAAAATATTTGTTACAATCATGTTGTGGTACCCGATTTTGTGCCTATTGTGTGTTCTACCTCAAAGGACAAATCGGTGTACATTCCTCCACATAAAAGAAATCGAAAGGTGGAGAGAAAGGTTGTTAAGTCAAAGCCTCTGTTTAGGTCTCAACTTAAGGCTTTGGATGGATCTAAGTTTGTTCCAACTTGCCACCATTGTGGTGTGATTGGTCATATAAGACCTCAATGTCATAAGTTGAAGAGAGAACAAAACCATGTTGCTAGATCCCTTCCCAAAAATCCTAGTGGACCTAAACACATTGTTTGTCACCATTGTGGTGCCTGTGGTCATCTAAGACCTCAATGCTCTAAGTTTCATGCTTTTAAAAGAATCAAAAGAAAAGAGAAACTTGAGCTTCTTGGAAGTTGTGCTAAAAAGAGTAAACCGGATTTGAGTGAAAATATCTTGTTAAAGAAAATGTTTAATGCTCTTAACTCCTTGACTATGTGTATCTCCGGTTCTCATTCTTCCAACCCTCGTCTCACTTCTCTCGAGACACTCATTCCAAACAATCGTTCCGTTTGGATGAGGAAGGGTTCCTATGGTTGAGCTTTTGCTCTTTTGGTCCTTGATCTAATTCTTTCCATATTTGTAGGACCCTTCATGCATTAGATGCCATATCTTCATGCATTTGTGCATCTTGCATTTATTTGTATGCATTTTTTTTGTTTTTGATCTTACTTTTATGTTTCAGTTTTGTGTGAGTAAAAAATCCAAAATCACATAAAAAGTGAAAAATTCAAAAAGTTTGATCGTATATGTTTGAGCACATATCACATGTGAGTTTTGCCTTGTACCTTTGTACTTATGGCTTTGTGCATTTACGAGCTTAGCTTGTTCTTTATGCACTTATATCTTTGTGGGAAAAATCTTGACATCATTGTGTGATTGTTGTAAATCGATCTTCAAGCTTGTCATGAATGATTAGTCAATAGTCATGTTGGTTTTGATACATGCGTAAACTTGTGCCTATATATCTTCCCACTCTTTTATTTTTATTGCTTAAAGAGCTCAACAAATGTAAATCTCAAAATGAAAAGAGATAATGAGCTGCAAAAGCCATCGCACATACTAGTATTTGACTAGGAAAAAGGGAAAGCGACTTTTATGAAAATGTATGGTGCCCAAAAGCCAAAGGCTTGTTCATCAAATTGAAATATCAAAAATTCCAGGCATCGATCTCAAAATGAGATATATTGATTCAAAATGATCAAATGTTATGAATTGTAAAGAAGCCAAATGAAAAGCTTCAAAGTTGTGTAATTATTTTCATGTGGGAGGTCATATATGTTCATTTCTATAATTGAGATAGACCACTTGTCTTAGCATTAGTTGTGTATGATTTGATTGAATTGATCATTGAAACTTCACTCTAGACTAAGGTCTATTTCACATTTGATACACACACACCACACACATGCCTAATGTTCAATGAATGCCTTATTCATTTGTTCGATTGTACTTGTTTAAATGTGATGTGTGTGTGCTCAACTATATATGGATCAATCCAAAAAGATTTTTGATCATTTTATATGTTTTTGGAAGTGATTTTTATCACTCTTTGTGTTCATGTTTAGTGCTTACTTTGTTTTTCAAGGTTTAAGCATGTTCTAGGTTGAAAAACAAGTGTCAGAATTTTTGGCAACTCATTTTAGCGACTTGCAACCTGCGAGATCAAGCTGCGAGTTTTGGCAACTCGTTTTGGCGACTTGCCCAGTCGTGAGCCCAGTCGCGAGTTCACACAGAATGGTTTCGCGGCTCATTGGTGACTCGTTCACGACTCGCCCAGTCGCCAAACGCCCAGAAACAGCTTTTTAAAGGGCTTTTCGTGGGAAACCTGTTTTAAACCTCTCCCATCCTATCATAAACCCCTCTCTCACTATTTTTACATCAAAACTCAATCAATTTGAATGGTTTTTCATTCCATTAACATCTCTGAGGTAATTTTAAACTCTTTTATTTGTTTTGGATCCTTGGATTATGTTTTGGTGAGTTTTGTGCTCTTGGTTGGGATTTTCATCATAGGGGTTGGGAAAACTTATTTTTTGGTCAAATTCTTGTATGGGATTGGTTTCTTTTAATTATTTTCTTTGGATGTTGGCCCCTTGTGGCAAAAAAAAAAAAAAAACATGTATTAAGGGTGGTTATCATGATGTTCATGCATTGTTTCACTTTGTTCTTCATAGTGTGCATGCTAGGTGTTTGATAAAATGCCTCTTAGGCATTTTCTCTCTTGTTTGGACTCCAATGAGTATCAAACTTTGGGGTTTCTCATGTTTCCTCATTAGGAACATGTTTGGTTCATTGATTGTGTATTTAACACACCTTGCCCCACATGTGCATTTTTCATGCATTGGTCATACATTGCACATAGCCACCTCTTGCACACACCTTGCTACCCTTGTCATGCATTGGGTAATACATTGTTTCTTCATCCTAGCATGTCATGTCTTAGGATTGAGCTTCATTTTCTCATTCATCTCGCACCCCTCATGCATCATTGCACCCCTCATGCATCATTATCATTGTTCATTCTTTCATCTCTTGCCCTCGTTTCTCCTTGACCCTTTGTCTATTCCTGACAAAAAGGGGGAGAGTATACTCTAGAGAGTATACCGGAGAAATTCTTAGGGGGAGAAATTCTATTTCTCGTGCACACTTGTAGGGGGAGAGATATTCCATAGGGGAGATGCATATACCAAGGGGAAGAAGACATTGTGTTAATAAGAAAACTTTGTCTAGGTGTTTGGTGTTTGATCAAGTTGCTCACATGTTTCACATCATGTTTTTTATCGCAATTTTACTTGTTACATTATACTTGTTCATTTATTACTTGCTTTACCCTGAGGGTCTAATGTGTTTTGTGCAAGTGTTTTAGGTTATAGGTATATATGTTTCAAGTTCATCACAGCTCCTATGATTCATGATAGGGGGAGTGATATGATAAGGGAAGTACGTTTTACTGTTTGTACCTGGTACCTTTGTAGGTTTTTAAGGTTCTTAGTTTATGTTTGTACCTGTTACTTTTGTAAGCTTTTAAGGTTTTTAGTACTTGCTGTTAAATGTCATGCATTTTCTTTTAGTACATCACTCTTGTGCCCTTGTAGGATCTTATTCCTAGATGCATATATGTTTTATGCATTGGTTGATTGTTGGACATGCAAATGATACTCTGCAATTGAGTTTATTTGCTTGCATGTCCGAATGTTCATTCCTTGTGAGAATGAGCATTGTGATCACTAGTATCTCCTGAAACACAACACAATAAGCCATGGCCTATTGCTATATTCCATTTTGCTTGATCGCATAGTGCTTGCTCCATATGCATTACAAGTTTTTTTGCATACAATGAACTTATTGTGTTGTTGTGTTTCAGGAGATACTTGTTTTTATGGTTCAAGAGCTACACAGATTCTAGAGTTAGGTGTGAGTGAGTTTTCTAACTGTTCCTAACTCACGCGTTAAGTCTAGAGTTTGTTATAGGGTTTTGTCACAGAATAGCCAAAGGGGGAGCTTGTAAGGTTGGATTTTATCAACCATCTTGTTGGCTTTATTCCGTGGCAATTTGCTTGTAATTTAGCACTTAATAACCCTGTATTTAGGTGGGATTCATGTAAGGGTAGTGTGTGAGAGAGTGTGAAGAAATGCTCAAGTTTGTCCAAAGAAGCAGGGACTCACGGCTGACTCGCGACTTGCAAGCCGCCAACTGCAACACACGTGAGAAGCATGCGGAGAGGTGAAGGGTCACGCCAGCTGTCACACTACAGGACAAAAGTCCCAGGCTGGCCAAGCCGTTAGCTCGCGGCTTGAACTCGCGACTTAGACCAGTTGTGAGGCCAAGCCGCCAACTTGCCTTGTTTGGGAAAAACTGACTCTTCGCATTCCTTTCTCACCCTACTATATATAGACCCTTATACCCACGAAATGTAGAGAGCTTCTAGAGAGAATTTTAGAGAGAAACCCTAGATAAACAAGATTGCCTCATCCCCAATCTTCACTAAGAGACTCTTCAAATTCCTTTACTCTCTTCCTCTCCATTGATACATCCTTGAGAGGTTCTTGACCAAATCATTTTCTCACTACACCCACGTCTGTGAGAAGGTCTTTTGGTGCTAAGGGAAGCAGTTTGGAAGGAACCAATGGTTATTGGTTGATGCTATGGGCTATAGCGGAATCCGGTAAGCTAGAGAAGAAAAAGATTCGGCGCAACCTCGTTGGAGCAAGAAGCTTGGAAGGCTTAGGTACCTGGGTAGATTAGGCTTGGAGGGTCTATTGATATTCATGTATCTCAACTACATTTTCTAGTGGATTATTGACCGCTTGAAGGGCGGCAGAAAGGTTTTACGCGGGCTTTGGTTTCCTCTTCGATAACACATCGCCGTGTTGTCCTTGTGTTTGCATCTCTCTTCCTTTATCTTTGCCTTTTAATTTCTGTTGTGGATGTGATTTTAATTGGTTTAGATTGTTTATCAATTCTGTGTTTGGCTTATGTTCATGTTCTGCACATTAATTGTTTGATAATAAGCTTGAATTGATAATTTGTATTTTGGGGTCTAAACGTTCATAGTGTTTTCAACGCTATTCAAACTTTCAAAACAGTGTGGGAATCTATGTGAGTCACTAGGGGACTTGTGGGACTTACGTTTGGAGTCATAAAAGTAGTTAAGTTGTCTACAATCACAGAAAAATTAATTATGTCATATGTAAAGGAAGAATCATGCTCTCCATATTTATAACCAAATTTGCATTTCCATATAAAATTGATTTTAAATAGCCATAGTATAAGTATAACTACTCAAATTTATGATCGTATATCAAATTTAAAAGGAATTTCATCAAACATATATCATGCAACACAAAAAGAACATGTAATTTTAGATTTAAATAAATATTAAAGAAATTTTCTATTATAACCAAATTAATACTTTCTATAGGAAATTAATTTTTTACAACCATTGTATAGCTACTCAAATTTATCACAACATGAGGAGGGGAAAAAATTTGAATGAAAAGATCTTACATTAAATTTAAAAGGGATTTCATCAAGCATATGTCATGCAAAACCAAAGGAACACTTATAAAATAGGTTAATTCAAAGCAACCCGAAAAGATGATTTAAGAAAAAACACTTACCATTTCATCTCATCTAGCAATTAAACTCCCAACAGATAGGCCCATGAGTACAAAATATTGGCCAATAGCCTTGATGATCCTTAAACTGAAATTCTGCATTTTGATTGAGCAATAATAAACAAAGTATGAGACCCAAGATTAAAAAAATAAATGAAACAAATTTCATCAAATAGTAGAGTAGAACCATCCCTTTAGAACCAAACACAATCCTGAACAATTAAAAACTAATAAAAATGATCGAATTTGGTCTCAATGGATCAAGTGCAAATCCTTCATCTAGACATTCAAGTATCAAGATAAATGATGGTTTTTGATAGGTAAGAATTAAGATAAATAACAATTACACATATACACAGAACCAAAAAAAATTACCAAAGAACCTCAAATATGTAAAATTTTCCAAAAAGAAACATCACATATTAATGTATAAGCACGTGTCTACATTACTTTTGAATAATCCAAGTGCAGCAACATTAGAAGCAACTTTTAGGCTTCTTCCCTATTTCAAGTGGCTCCTAAACAATGTCATTTTTACTTCTCAAATCTATTCATCATTCTACAATATAAAAATCACGATCAACACGTATGCATTTCATAAAATCCACAAGCAATTTTTTTTTTTTTTTAAATTTTCCTCCACACTTCTCAATTTGACTAAAGAGAAACCAAAGTGAATAACAAAAAGTTTATAATGTTGAAAGAACTTCCTCTTCTTTTAGTGGGTAACAGTAAGATCAAAAGTATTATCATGTGTAACAAATATTATCAGATTAAAGTGAAAATAAATTGGTTAAGCAGAGATATTCAGCTGATCACAGATGTGCCTACAGCTTCTGCATCATCAAGAATCAGAACAGCACTTTCTTGCCCAAGCAAGATATCAAGACTCTTTTGATGTTCTTGGGTGCCATGCTTACGTGAAATCACTTTAGCACTTTAAGTACTCTCCTAGAGGATCAAGCAGCTTAGCCTTTTCCAATGCATAGTGCCGATAGGTGATCACCCATTGCATAAATGTACATCTCAAACATTTCACTTTCTTCTTTTAAAAATGTGCAAATAAAGGGCCTTAGCTTCGTCATCATATGTGTTTTTCTGATAGGTAGCTTCGTCTTCATATCAATTTGCATAAATTTCACCATGAAGAGGCTTCCTTTCTTTACATATGTCCATTTCATAATTTTTAAATACCATAAGGCCACAAGCACATCAAGTCATTCAAATGGCCAGAATGTCAAAGAAAATACAGTGCAATCAAAGCCTAAAGAGTTAGAAAATAAATATTTTTAAAAAGAATATATACATACTGCAGCAGAGCAGATATAGTGAAAGCAAAAGCCAACTTGATAATCAATCAAATTGATAAGAGAGCCTCTATTTAGTTTCCAAGGCCTATAGGTGACAAGGACACAAACAGTGACGAAGGCATTATTCTTTAGTAAATTTGTTTTTTAAGTCATGGGTGCAGAATGTTCTATGTTTTTACCACATATCCATGCAAAATGAGTACCATTATAGGGATTTTCTCCCAATAACTACCAAACCTTTCCTATCTACAGTTCACCTCATGCATTATGGAACAAAAATCTCATGGTGATATTACTAATAAAGTCGGTATTTAAGCTTGCCTTAAGCATAATATAAAAATCCTACCAATCTTTCTTAAAAAGAAGGGAGGGTGGGGGACAAAAAAAAAGTGCAAACAAGTGAGACAGTGCTTCCCACAAATCAAAAGATCCCACCAAAAAACTCCTCAAAACTTCTAAGTGATTCATGGTTATGGTGATTTTACAACATAAGACTGCATAAGCAATAAACTATATCCCTTTCAATTCTTTGGAAGTTTTACCCACCTTTGTTTAGAAATCTGAACATTCCAGTAGCAAACTGAAAGCACTCAAATAAAACTTTCATCGACAGATTCAGAACCCAACGGTAATCATTCATGTTGACCTTCTACAACATGACAAGTTACAAAGGTATATAGCCAAGCTTATTAGAGATGATCATACAAACAAAGATGGAATGTCACCGTGATACCTGAAAACAAAGATATACAAAATGCTAAGCCCACTGCCAAAGTATAATAAATACCTTGCAAATCTATTTTTCATTTTAAATATTCTTCTTCTGATGTCATATCTTTTTTTAAATTTAAATATTCTTCTTCTGTAGCATATGATCTAAATCAAGAACCAAATTCTTATGGCGTAATAAATCTGCTTCTTCCAAATTGAAAATTTCAGCATTGTGAAGCCATAGTCCCAGCAAATGATGTTCAAACTTAAATGAATTACTATTTGAAACCAAAAAAAGAAAAAAAAAGAAAAAAAAGAAAAAAGAAAAAAAAGATCATCACTATACTTATGCTTCTATTATTCTTAAATAAGAATGGTTTTATAAGTTCAAAATTGGTTTACATCTCTCCAGGTGTAATTTAAAAAATAGTTTCATATTAGGGGAATATTACTTTGTGAATGAGCAGTGACAGTCTTCCATTATGCAGCGAAGAATAACCAAAATTCATAACTCCACCAAATAGTCTTATCTTAAAGAAGGTTACCTCATGAATGTAACCCAATGCCACACCAGATTTGGCCAGCAACCTTTGCCCACAAAATGTACACTGTTGTCATCTTGCAATTCCTAAAATGTTCAAACTTCAAACTGGTCATCCAAATATCTCTTTTTATCACCAACAAAGCCCATCATCAGCATTCACCTTTACCTACCAAAATAAATAAATAAAACTTAAAAATAGATTGGTTAAACTGCATTTGTTCCAACAAAAATACCTTCATTTGGTTCCATTAATGTAACAGTTCCTCAAGCAAAAAGCCATCCCAAAGCTATCAAAAAATTACAAAACCATTCATAAGAATTATATTGATATCCATAATCCTAAGGCATAAACTACATCTTCTTATGTAAATTAGTAAGTAGCAATAAGTAAAAAACATATAAAGAAGAGATCATACAGATTGAAGAGGAAATTCAAAAGTCCGTAGTTCATTCGGATTAATCCAACATCATGCAAAGCAAAAACCTTCCTCAAATAGACAGGAAAAAGAAACAACAAAAAGCCAACCATGAAGCAAAATTGATGAAAGTCTTCAATTGGGTAGTCAAAATTCTATGGGGAGTGAAGCAAAAAATCTGAACCACAAATGAGAAGGAAAATAGCCTCAACTTAAAACACAAAATTCCTATATCCAAACCAATCCACCTACAATAACTTAAAACACAAAACTCCTATATCAAAACCAATCCACACACAATACCCAAACCTAAATCACATTTAACGCTAGATAAAGAGACATAAAAAAGAAAAAACACTTTACCGGCAGTGCTTCCAGCCATCTGATGGTGGGAGTAGACTGGTGGTGACAACCTTCTGAACTCTCTCTCCACGCCCTTAAGGAGTCTCTTCAATAGGGATGAAGAATGACGTTGCTGTAAAGAGAAGTCTTGCAAGTATTTCCGCAAAATAGGAAAAAATTTGTAGGGAGAAATTGTCTCAAAATTGTACAGGAAATAAAGTACAGAGAGAGAGGGAAAGAGAAAGAGAAGAGCATATAGAGAGATAGAAAAAAGAAGTTTTTTTTTTTGGGAAAATGTACACGTTTTCTAAAAGAATAGAATCAAAAGAAGCCTAGAATCAAGTTCAAAGAATAGGTGCAATCCATAGAAGCCAGCAATTCATTTTAAGTTGGAGAAATAGAATCCAAATAAAAACGTTTGTTGGCAACATGTATGGAAAATGCCATTTTTAAAAAAGGCCAACAAAACATCACTCAATAATTTTATCAAATAGTTTGGGTGCATGTAAAAGAACTAACACTATGAAAATGTGCAATCCACGAATTGGGCTTTATGTAATACTTCAAAATAAGTAAAAAATTCCAGATCCCACGTTCCGAAATAGGACATTTCATTCATATAGCCAATTTCAACGAAACCCACCAAACAAAAAGAGGAAAAAAAGAGTTTTGACCTTTGGAGTTATAAACCTGTTGGGCAACCTTTAAATCCTTGTGCAGGACGGCTCAGTCTTTTGGGTTGGAGAAACGAATAGGCTAGGAGGCGATCATCAAGGCCACACTCGCCTTCAACACACCGTTGTCAACAGCCCCAATTTAAATAGTTCAGATTCAACATTGTTAGGACATATGTGTTTTCACTTGTTAAGAACATATGTCACTTATTTATGTAAGTTGGCTAATCCTTTTGACAAAACGCACTCTACTTGTAATTGGGTAGTTCTAGGTGTTTTTAATACTTCAAGAAACAAGGTTTCAAGGTCAAGTGTTGAAGCCATCAAGTCTGTTCAAGAAAAAGCAAGCTGAAGTGCAATTTCATTAAAGCTCGACACCTGCTCGATAGCTACCTCAACACCTGCTATCTGTCGAGATTTATAATTTCAGATTTTCTGATCTGATTTTCTTAGGATCCGTGAATATGCTTTTGGGCCTTCTTTTCTTCTAACCCTAAACATATAAAAGGATTGTTTTAAGAGCCGTCAAATTGTACACAAGTTGCAAAAGCATTGAGCAATCTATGTTCAAGCAAATTGTGATCAAAAGACGAAGTTCTTGACCTAGTTCATCTTCTCTGAAGAAGTTGTTGTGTATTTGCACCAAAGGGTTTTGTGACCAAGCATCTTCCTGATCTTCATTGTATAGGATGAACTGAAGAACTTTGCAGCCAACCTCTCCTTCTTAGTTGGTGTTTGAAGTCGCGTACTGGGATCCGCGCATTGGTTAGTCACGTACTTGGGAGCCATGCATCAAAGGTGGAAATTGTCACTACAGATCAAGTCCAATTGGGTATTGGGGTAAAGGTTCAACTGTAGGTTGGTAAGGTACTTGGGATTCCTTTACTTGTAATCGCTTGATTTGATAATAGTGGAGTTTCAGGAGTGGTGACCTGAAAATCACCCGGTGGGGTTTTTGCCGTTAGGGTTTTCCCCATTTGTAAACAAATCACCGTGTCATTTAATTTCCGCTGCATATTTAGTTATTTAGTGATTTGTTTGTACTTCCACGTGTTTGCATGATTAAT
Source organism: Quercus aquifolioides (assembly GCA_019022515.1). NCBI lineage: Eukaryota > Viridiplantae > Streptophyta > Magnoliopsida > Fagales > Fagaceae > Quercus > Quercus aquifolioides. The sequence continues at coordinate 51,636,485 of CM032333.1, forward strand.
TAATTAATTAATAACTTGGCTAATTAATTAATTGGTTTAATCACAGGGGTCATTCAGTTTGTGGCCTAACAAGTGGTATCAGAGCAGACACACTCTGATTAGGTTTAATCTTTGTTGTGTTGATCCATTGACCCCTGTTTGTCATGGATAGAGGACAGTCATTAATCATACCTCCTTTATTTGATGGCACTAACTATGCATACTGGAAAGTACTCATGAGAGCTTTCTTGCAGTCTTTAGATGAGAAGGTGTGGCAAGCTGTATAGATTGGTTGGACCAAGCCAAAAGAAGAACCGGCCGATTAGGATGATGCTAAGATCAAGGCGGCCAACTTCAACAGCAGAGCGTTAAATGCCCTATTTAGCGCAGTCACCAATGAGGAGTTCAAGAAGATATCCTCAACTGAAACTACTACGGAGGCTTGGACCATCCTCCAGACAACCTATGAAGGAACAAAGGCTGTCAAAGATTCAAAGCTTCAGAGGCTCACTACAAGCTTTGAAGAAATTAAGATGGAGGAGGATGAGTCATTTGATGAGTTCTATGCCAAGCTCAAGGACATAGTAAACTCAGCCGTCAATCTTGGGGATACCATCCCTGAACCCAAGGTTGTAAGGAAGGTGCTCTGATCTCTACCTGAGAGATTCCATGCCAAGATTACGGCAATAGAAGAATAAAAGGATATTGACAAAATTCCTTTGACTGAGCTGGTTGGAAACTTGCAGACCTACGAGCTAGGACTAGCTAGGATTGGCAAAACGGGTAAAAGCAAGAGCATGGTCTTGAAGGTAAAGAGCAGTGATACAGATGAGTCTTCCAATGATGAAGATTCCAAGATGAAGTCCTACATTATAAGGCAGTTCAAGAAGTTTATGAAGAATGCCAATGAGAGGAACTTCGATAAGGACCGCAGACAATCCAGTTCTTCTTAGTTTAAGAGTCAAGACAAAGGGAAGAAGGATGCTAAGGATGGCGGTCAGTACACTGTTCCTGCAGGACCAAAGTGTTTTGGATGTCATGGATTCGATCACATGAAGCATGAATGCCCGACATATCTCAAGAGCATTGGGAAGAGTAAGGCACTTGCTGCAACCTTGAGTGACACTGAGCCTGAAGATGATTCCGACAATGAGGATGACAGAATCTTAAATGCCTTCACTGCCACAGTCAATCCTACTGAAGGGATTGTGGAAGAAGTGGATGAAGAAGAAGAATTGGTGGAGTCCAAATTTGAGAAGATGGATGATCAAGATGATATCCATTCAGCCTATGAGAAGCTTTACAAGCTCTCTGAGAAGCATGAGAAATTGTATAGGCTGGCCACCAAGAAGCTCAGTGATGTGGAACTTGATCGTGAAGAGTTGTCCACAAAGTTTGATGAGGCGAATCAAACTATTGGAGCACTGAGGTTTGAGAACAATTTCTTGGCTGAGAAGACCAAGAAGCTTGAAGCAGAGCTGTTTCAAGTCAGAGCTCAACTGGAGAGGACTTCAAGTGCAAAGCTTGATGAAATGCTTAGCAATCAAAAATCTGCTTTGGATCGAACAGGCTTAGGATATGGTCTTTCTTTCTCTAATACTGCTTCTACTAGTAATACTGTTTTTGTTTCTCCTGCTAATAACACTGAAATTGAGAACACTGATGTTAAAATTGAATTAGCTAGTGAGAACTTAGACAAGGGTAAATCTATCCTAGGAGCACCCCCTAAGCAAGATAAGAAAGATGCTAAAAACCCTAGGGCTAAGAAGGTTAACTCTCAAAAGCCTAAACAAAAGAAGCAGCATCTCTGTCATCATTGTGGAGCCACCGGTCATACTCGACCAAATTGCTATAAGTGGCTAGCCACTCAATAGAGCAACGGCATGATAGCATCTGGAAGCCAAAATCAGCTTCAATCCTCTCTTGCTCCTCTTGGAGATCTTCTAAAAACCCTCATGTTCCTTTCGAACCTGAACGGTTTCAATTCTTCCCCCTCACAGCCGGTTCAAGGGTTCAATCAAAGGAAAGGTTCTTCCAAGGTGTGGAAGAAAAAGGACTCTAAGTGATTTCATCACTTTCTTTTCCCTTCTTGTTTTTTTCTTGTTTGTTGCATTGCTTGTGTGTTTTGCATTTTTTGTTTGAGTCAGTCTAGTTTTATGCTTTGTTTGTTCAACATGTTTTTGTGTGTTTACTTTCAGTTTTGTTTATTTTGTTTTTAATATAAAAATAAATAAATAAATTGAAAAAAAAAATACAAAAACAGTGTGTGTTATGTGTACTTTGGTACTTGTGTACCTTGGATGGCCATTGAAACAAAGTTTCTAAACTTTGTATCTCTTGTAGCTTAGATAAGCATCTCTATGCACAACTAAGCAAGTGAGCTTTGTGGCTCTTGTTTGTGATGAGTAAGATTAAGTTATCTCTTAAAACTTAACACTCATATCACTCTTTTTGACAGGTAGGACTAGAAAATCCTAAGAGAAAGGCATATATGACCATCTCACCACTGTTGCCCGCCAATCATAGTATGACACCTGTATGCTTCGGCATAGCAAAAGTGTAGTGTCATAGACACCTGTATGCTTCGGCATAGCAAAAGTGCAGTGTCAAAGACATCTGTATGCTTCGGCATAGCAAAAGTGCAATGTCTATGCTTAACATGTTGGGTATTTTTCTCTCTTTTTATACCCATGCATGATATGCTTAAAAGAAAATATGCAAAGAAAATAAAAAGCAAAAAGATTAAAATGCTTTAAATATGATTGCAAGCGTATTTTCTAGGAGATGTGGGAGTCATAGGATGTACCTCAAAGGTGATAGTCCCCATCAAACAGTTATGATTGTGTGTGAGTTAAAGTTATTTTCTCATATCTCAGATCGTCATAACATGTATACACATATGCAATCTTGCGATGTTTTTCACACACAACACGCAATATTCTTTGCTACTTTTGATACATGTGCAGGTACAATGTGATTTGACCATCACAAGTTTTTACATGTGCTAATGTATGCTCACTAAACTGTCTTAACTTGTTTTTGAAAAATAAAATTGGTTAGACTTGTTTAGTGTGTGTGTGTGTGTTTTTGAGGATCCATGTGCTTAAATTCTTGTCGAGAGATGATTTTGAGAGCTTTATATGTTGATTGGATCTATGGTTGAGGTCTATGTTGGATTGCATTCATGTCTGTGTTTTTCACTTCTCGAAAAACTGCTTTTAACTGCTGGCTCGACACCTCCTCGATACCTGGTTATCTGTCGAGCTGCTCAAGCCTTTTCTTATCGCAATCTCGACACCTGGTGGATCGATCGAGAAATCTCCTGTCTCCTCGATACCTTCTCGATACCTGGTCGATCGATCGAGCTTCTGTTCTTTGAAACTGGTTCTTATACCTCGACACCTCTCGATACCTTCAGCTGTCGACGGCCTTTTTCTCGATACCTCCTGGACAGCTTCCTCGATACCTCTCGACACCTCAGTTGTCGAGATTTACTGAGGTGTCTATATAAGAGCAGTCACGATTTTTTCTCTCATTTCACTCGATCTCTCTCGATCTGTCCGAGGCGGTTCCTCTCCCAAACACCCTTTTCTCACTTAAATCTTCTAACCCTCTTGATTTTCGGTCTTCCCTTGGTTTCAATCACTTGGTAAGTTCACTTTTCCATTCCTTTCTCATGCATTTCATGTTTTGAAACCTAGGTTTTGGGATGTTTGGAAATTTTTGGGGTTTTTCAAAATTAATGAGTTTTTCTTGAAATTTTGGGTTGGGTTTTCACTTAAATGTTTTCAAAATGTCATACATTGCATTTCATGTGCATTAGAATGGTATTTACATGCATTTAGATGTGTGTTCTATGTTTGTGTGCTGCTAGGATTGGATTAGGCTGAGCCCATGATGTTTTTCCTTTGCATGTCACATGTTCATGCATTCCCATGCATACGTACTTGTTGTTCAATATATCTGATATATATGAACTGTTTTGGGACTTTTCTAATTGTCTCCCTCTCTATCTCTTTCTCATTCTTTTACGTTAGTAGTGTCTATGGCACCCAAACGTAAATCCACTTCGGCTCAAAACCCTCTGCATTCTGGAGCTTCCTCTTCTTCGGTCTCTGCTCCTCTTAACCTTCGGTTCCGTGATGGAGATGCCCACAAGGCATTTTCGGAGAACTTTTCTCGACGAGGTGTTCATTCGGAATGCCAAGTCATTTTGGCAGACTTCGCTGACACTGACCTTCCCTCTGTCATTCACAGTAGGGGATGGGAGTCACTGTGTGACGTCCCGGTCACCTGTCCTCTCGTGCTGATTCAGGAGTTTTACTCTAACATGCACGGGATAGATCGTTCAGTACCTCTCTTTTTCACTCGCGTTCGAGGTACGCGCATCCCTATTACACCGCAGCTAGTTGCGGATATGCTTAGGGTTCCTAGGATAGAGTTTCCTGACTATCCTTCTTATGAGCGTCTGAGGACTGTGTCCAAAGATGAGCTCATCTCTGCTTTTTGTGAGCGCCTTCCTGATTGGGGTGAACATCAGTACACATCATGTAGGCCTTTTGCTAAAGGTCCTAGATTCTTAAACATAGTGATGACTTTTGTGCTCCATCCACTCTCTCACTACAACTCCATCACAGAGCCTCGTGCTCGATTTTTGTTGTCTCTTCTTGAGCATCTGACTATAGATTTCACTTCTCATTTCATTCTTTCTATCATAGATGTTTATTTAGATTCGGCGTCCCGTGATAAACTCGTCTTTCCTTCCGCTATCATGAGGATCTTACGCCATTTTTCTATCCCTTTTCCTGTGTCCGACCACTTCACACACATATGTGCCGTAGATGCCGCTACCGTAAAACGCAGTGAGGCTCAGTTTAGGTCGTGACAGATGGATTCCACTACTCCCTCCCATTCAACTCCATCCAGATCTGCTCCATCTACATCTACTCCTTCTTCCTCTACTGGCGATGTATCTCTTGGAGACATCATGGCACAGCTGCAGCGCATGGATGCTCGCCTCAATACACTCTCTCCTCTGAGTTGTATCAGGTGAATGTTCGTGTTGGTCATATTGCACGACGGCAGGCGACCATGGGTGGTTTTGCTCCTAAGGCTACTCCTTCACCACCTTCTCCAACGGCTTCAGACTCTGAGGATGATGATGATGATAATGCTTCGGATGATGATGATGGAGATGCTAGCTCTACTGATGAGATGTCTACATGACACTCTACCCTTTGTCACTCGTGACAAAAAGGGGGAGTAGTTTTGGGTTATGAGAGTAGTCATCTTAGGGAGAGAGTTAGTATAGGATATTTTTGATAGCGGGAGTGTTGATATTTTTGAGGGATGTAGTGAGGTTTTGATGTATCTTTTTCTTTTCTATTCTTTATAGATACCTTGTTCTTGTATATGAGGTCTTTTGACTAGTTTTACATACATTGTACTTATTTTCTTTATATATGTGGATGTATGTTTCTTTCACCTCTCTCTCCATGTGTTGTTTCTTCTCTATCTTTATACACATGATTCTTATACTTGTATGCAATCTATTATTTTTGTTTCACACAAGACGCCTTGATGATTTTTGTTTAAAGTGTTTCAGAAATACAGGTTGTCAAAGTCTACTTGCCATAAACTCTCTTCTTGCAAAGTTTTTCAAGAGTTTGTGTTAGGATAGATTTTATTGTATTCAACAAGTGAGTATGAGTTGAGTGATTTATGACTTCTCTCATATGTTCATTTGTTTGTTGTGGTTTTGTCATGGATTGCCAAAAGGGGAGATTGTTAGGACATATGTGTTTTCACTTGTTAAGAACATATGTCACTTATTTATGTAAATTGGCTAATCCTTTTGACAAAACGCACTCTACTTGTAATTGGGTAGTTCTAGGTGTTTTTAATACTTCAAGAAACAAGGTTTCAAGGTCAAGTGTTGAAGTCATCAAGTCTGTCCAAGAAAAAGCAAGCTGAAGTGCAATTTCATTAAAGCTCGACACCTGCTCGATAGCTACCTCGACACCTGTTATCTGTCAAGATTTATAATTTCAGATTTTCTGATCTGATTTTCTTGGGATCCGTGAATATGCTTTTGGGCCTTCTTTTCTTCTGACCCTAAACATATAAATGGATTGTTTTAAGAGCCGTCAAATTGTACACAAGTTGCAAAAGCATTGAGCAATCTCTGTTCAAGCAAATTGTGATCAAAAGACGAAGTTCTTGACCTAGTTCATCTTCTCTGAAGAAGTTGCTGTGTATTTGGGCCAAAGGGTTTTGTGACCAAGCATCTTCCTGATCTTCATCGTATAGGATGAACTGAAGAACTTTGCAGCCAACCTCTCATTCTTAGTTGGTGTTTGAAGTCGCGTACTGGGATCTGCGCATTGGTTAGTCACATACTTGGGAGCCGTGCATCAAAGGTGGAAATTGTCACTACAGATCAAGTCCAATTGGGTATTGGGGTAAAGGTTCAACTGTAGGTTGTTGGTAAGGTACTTGGGATTCCTTTACTTGTAACCGCTTAATTTGATAATAGTGGAGTTTCGGGAGTGGTGACCTGAAAATCACCCGGTGGGGTTTTTGCCGTTAGGGTTTTCCCCATTCGTAAACAAATCACCGTGTCATTTAATTTCCGCTGCATATTTAGTTATTTGGTGATTTGTTTGTGCTTCCACGTGTTTGCATGATTAATTGATTAATTAATAACTTGGCTAATTAATTAATTGGTTTAATCACAAGGGGTCATTCAGTTTGTTGCCTAACAAACATGCTTCTTCATCGTTGTTAGATTCAGAGAAAGGCGAGAGGTAAGAAGAAGGAAGGGTTGTAGAATGAGAAAAGGTTGCTTTGGCGCTTTAGATAGAGGGACAGAGAAGAGAACGTAGAGAGAAAAAGAGAAATTGTGAGAATTTTTTAGGGGCTGGGTAAAGAGAAAAAACGGATAAGAGAGGAATTGTAGATAACGTAGAGTGTTTTAGTGAAAAAAAAGTACTTGTTTGATATTTTGTAACTACTGGGCAAGTGAAAATATAAATTTAAGCATTTCCTTTATTTCACGAAAAGGCACAATATTTAGACCACGTTTGATACAACCACTCAAACACATGTTTTCAGTTTTTAAACAACATTACACATTTTTTTACACATTTTTTCACTCACACGTATTTTCACACATGTTTTCAATTTTTAAGTGCATATACCAAACACCCCCTTAGTGTTTTTAAAAGTAAACGTTGCAATAATGTAAGCCAAACCTCTTAGTCTGTAAAATGAAAAGATACAACTATTAGGTTTTTAAATGTAGGCGTGTGACATAAATTTATGTACTCACGTGCTGCAATGAGTGGTCAACAAAAAGTCAAACGTTTCGACTATTAGTTATTACTAGCATCTGAGCACACGCTCATGCGAGTGTTCAAAGGCTCTTCTTTTTTCTTTTTCTTTTCTTTTGTAAAGGTTAATAATTTGCATTCATTATAATTTGAGATACTATATTTTCCAATCACAAAAAATTCCTAGGGGTGTGATGAGTAATATGTGTTTGTGGGTAAGATAATTTTTTCATCAGACCCTTAGGAATTTTTTGTGATTGGAAAATGTAATATCTTAAATTATAATGAATGCAAATTATTAACTTTTACCAAAAAAAAAAAAAAAAAAGAGCCTCTGAACACGCGCTCACGAGTGTGTTTAGAGGCTAGTTGTAAATGTAATTCAATTGGTAACATGTAAAACATTTAGGCGAAAAGCACATTTTCGTCCCTACATTTTCACGCGATTCCCATTTTGGTCCCTAAATTTTTTTTTTACCGCTTTTAGTCCCTATCCTGGAAAACGCGTCTCGTTTTTGTCCCTGCCGTTACATCAGAGACGGAAATTGCACAGGTGGCAAACGGAAGATGACGTGGCCATTAAAATAATAATAAAAAATATTATTTGCCATTAAAAAATGCCACGTCAGCACCTAAATTAAAAAAAATTAATTTATTAATTTTAACTAAATAACAAAATTAAAAACAGAATTAAAAACTAAAAATCACAAGAATTGAGATCTAAGTATATATTGAACAAGAACACAAACTCAGATTTAAGAACACAAACCCAGAAATAAAAAAAAATTAAATAAATAAATAAAAAAAGCTCAAAAACACAAACGCCCTAACCCTCTCTAACTCCCTCTCTAACCCTCTCACTCTCATCTGCCAATCCTGCCGTCGCTCTAACCCTCTCACTCTCATCTCTTTCACTCCATGCCAATCCTGCCGTTGCTCTAACCCTCTCACTCTCATCTCTTTCACTCCATGCCAATCCCGCCGTCGCTCAGCCCACCACGTTGCTGGTTTAACCCCAACATAGACCCAACACACCACTGACCCACGCCTCCCTGCCCATGTCGCCGCCGACCTAGCCTTCCCTGCCCACGCCGCCGCCGATTCGGTGAGACCCTTCCCCTTCACCTCCTCTTATCTCTCTCTCCCCAACCAATTGAGTGCTCTGGTATGGGGCTTGGTCTAGATCGGGTCTCAAGCTTGAATCTGCTTCAAAAATGGAGCTTTGTGGATTAGTGAAGCGGCGAGATCGGCGACTAGATTCGCGAGTTATGGATAGGTTGCTGTGGGTGTTGTGAAACACAGATCGTTGGTGGTGGATGTGGTGGTCGTAAATCAAAGGTTGTTAGTAGTGGTGGTGGTTAGCGGTTGCGAAAGGAAGATACTGTGGGTGTTGGTGGTTGTGAATCGGTTTGGATTTATTTTTGGTGTGGATAGCTGTGGTCGACTGATTTCTTCGAAATTTCTGGGTTTGGTGTTGGTGTTGGTGTTGGTGTGGATGGTTGTGATCAGCTGGTTTCTTTAAAGTTTCTGGGTTTGTTGTTGGTCTGGAATGTGGATAGCTGTTTGTAGGTTATTTCTGCATTTTTTGAGTGTTTGATTTGCTGGGTTTCGGTATTTTGATGATCGCTGAATTTTGTGTTTCCAAGTTGGAGCTGATTTTGTGTTTCTAATTTGGATTAGTGGGTTTCCAACTTGGAGATTGGTGTTGATTTTGTGAACAAAGAGGATGCAAATCTATTGATTTTGATTGGTGTGCGTTGGGTTCAAATTTCTGGGTTCAAAATTATGGGTTCGATTTCTGGGTTAGATTTTTAGTTTCAATTTCAGATTATCGATTTGTTGATGTTGATTATTGTTTGATCTGAGTTTTGAATTTTAATGTGTTTGGTTGTAAAGAAAATACAAGAAAGACAAAGAAAAGAAAATAAAACAAGGATTAAATTGCGAAGAACATGTAAAATCATGTTTTGGGAAAGATCACAAAGAACATGAACATGTTCTTCCAAAAAATTAACGAAAAGAAAAGAATGTGAATTTGGATTGTTGTTTTCTCATTTTCTGTTTTTAATTTTTTTTCTGTTTTAATTTTTTTTTCTTTAGTTAAAATTAATAAATTAATTTTTTTTAATTTAGGTGCTGACGTGGCATTTTTTAATGCCAAATAATATTTTTTATTATTATTTTAATGGCCACGTCATCTTCCGTTTGCCACCTGTGCAATTTCCGTCTCTCATGTAACGGCAGGGACAAAAACGAGACGCGTTTTCCAGGATAGGGACTAAAAGCGGTAAAAAAAAAATTTAGGGACCAAAATGGGAATTGCGTGAAAAAGAGGGGGCATGTGTTGTTTCAAGCTTCTACTAGGCCTTTGTAATGAAATTGAAAAACTTATTCGTGGCTTTTGGTGGAGACAAAGAGGAGATCGTAGGAAAATTCATTGGGTTAAGTGGGAAAAAATGTGTGAACCAAAATCCGAAGGTGGCATGGGGTTCAAGGAACTGTCATTATTTAATGATGCTCTTTTAGCCAAACAAACGTGGAGGTTGTTGAACAACACAAATTCTTTGTTTTACAAAGTGTTTAAGTCCAAGTTCTTTCCAAACTATTCTATTATGTAAGCCAAGGAGGGCTATGGAGGGTCATATGCTTGGAGGAGTATTTTGATAGGTAGAGAGGTTATAAGGCGAGGAGCGAAGTGGAGAGTGGGCAATGAAGAATCAATTAAGCTTTGGGGGGATAAGTGGCTGCCTTCTTTGCAAAGCCCAAGCCTCCAAAGTCCCCTCACGACTGAACTACAAAATGCTGCGGTGAGTTCTCTAATTAATCCTTCAACTTGCCAATGGAATATTCTGTTGCTGCCTAACCTTTTCAACCAGATGGAATCGGATCAAATTGCACAAATTCCACTGACCTAAACCACCTCATAGGACTCTCTCTTTTGGCCTTATGTTCAGTCCAGCCAGTACACTACCAAGTCAGGGTATTATTTTCTCAAAATCAAAGCTAATATGGTGAACTCGCAGTCCCCTTCCCAAGCCGAGCTGATGAAACCACTTTGGAAGAAAATATGAGTCTATCAGTGCCGTGTAAGATCAAAAACGTTCTTTGGAGGGCTTGTAAAAATGCTATTCCAACTTTGAATAACCTGAAGCGCCGTTGCGTGGTGGAAGATTCAAAGCGCTCTCTTTATGCCCAACACGATGAGGATGTTATCCATGCTTTATGGTCTTGCCTGACCCTTGCATAGGTGTGGAACAAAGACCCCCAATGGAGCTTTAGAGGCCAAAAAGTCTTTCATGATTTTACTCATCTGATCCTCCATATTTTTGAGTCGGGGTGTAGTGCTGAGTTGTTTGCTATGCAGATTTGGACAATTTGGTATCGAAGAAACAAAGTCAGAATAGCTCCACCGGGATTCCCCCCTAAATCTGATAGCGCAGCGAGCGTATGAGGCATTATTAGAATATCGGATTGCACAACCAAGGCATACTATGGCAGCACCTACAGTCAGACAACGTGCAAGATGGTCTCCACCTCCTCCGGACTGGTATAAAGCTAACTTTGATGCGGCAATCTCCGAAGATGTTGGCAAAGCAGGTCTTGGGCTGATAATCCGTGACAGCCAAGGTCTCGCAATGGCTGCTTTAGCTCAGAATGTTCAGTTGGCCAGCTCAGTGGTGGAGATGGAAGTACTGGCAGCCACACGGGCAGTAGAACTTGCTGTAGAAATTGGTCTTGATAGGATTATTTTTGAAGGTGACTCAGCATAGCCATCAGAGGCCTAACAGATCAGGTGCCAAACTTCGCTCCATTCAGCTTTCTAATAAAAGAGCCAAATGACTTGGCTAATCGGCTTAATCATGTAAAATTTTAGCATGTTGGTAGAGAAGGAAATAGTGTAACTCATAACTTTGCTAGGCATGCACGACATGTCACGGATTTTTCTATTTGGATAGAGGATGTTCCGTCCCTTTGTTTTGAAATGTATAAAGCAGATTTGCCTTCATCTTAATAAAAATCACAGTCTTGCTTCTCCACCAAAAAAAAAAAAAAACATTATGGTTACAAAAATTTTAAAAATTTTTATTTAAAATAATATTTTTAGAATTATCTTTAGAGATTTACAAAACAAAATTGTATCATGAACCTTTGTTAAGTTGAACTTTCCTTTTAGGTTCTTAATTTTTTTGTCTTAAGTGATGTCATATATATACAAAAACATAAAAATAAATTTTTTTTTTTTTTAAACTACATAATCTAAGAGTCATAAAGTACCAAGTTATATTATTAATCTTTCTAAGAAACACTAACCATAAAACGCTATGACCATACTGAATTAGTGATTGCATAATTAACTCTAATCACCACAATTATAATTCTTTCTATATACGGTAACACTCACTAATAGTGCTAAAGTCGAATTGCAAGGATTCCACGCTTTGAATTTCATCATCAATATCTTTCCATGAGGAACAAGTCAATACTTATATTAATCAATCAGGTTCATTAATTAAGGAGTACCACTACTTAAAATACATACGCCGATGCGCGTACCATACCAATGATAGAAACAAGTTTTTTTTTTAGTTTCTGTAAAGAAAGTCACTTGTTGACAGAAAATTTTTATTCAACGTTACTACAAAAAAAAAAAAAAATAGATGGGAGCCCAATACCTTCTAATATGGAATTATATTCCTAATTATGTAACATAGGTTGAATATTATGGAATTATATTTTTAAACGAAGATGACCAAGGTTCAAATCTTCACTCTCTGTTATAGCAATTGAATTATCAAAAAATCTTTGGACCAAACAAGTAATAACCGAATTATTTTTCTTCATAGGCTATTGGCTCTTGACCCACATTACTTTACTACACAAGTTGGGCCATAGGCCCATATTTTCTTTACTACATGGGTTGAACTTCATGACAGTGCCGGCTCAAGGCATAGGCAAGTTGGGCCTAGGCCTAAGGCCCCGCCAAAAAACAAAATTTTCCTTAAGAAAAAAAGCCCCACTTTTTATAGTTAAAAACCCAAATTTTTATAAAATTATGTATATTTTCTAAAGGTTGTACATTTTTTTTATTAGTGATGTTAAGGATACTACAAATTTTACTATTGACTTACAAATTGTCATGTTATTAATCACAAAAAGTGATATAAACATTCATTAGTTAAATTGATGAAGTTCATCAATGAGAGACAATATCACATTATATTTTGAACATTTTATAGTGCTTTTAATTAGCGCATTTTTCTTTTTCATTTCTATTAAGACTCTCAAAGTACGAGACCAATAGAACCTTAACTCAATTGAAATCCTAAAATATTTCAAAAAGATGTTGCAAATGTGTTAAATCATCAATTATAGATTAATCTCTCCTAATAGTTTGAGACTTTGATTTTTGTAAAATAATATCCTACAAAGTCATACACCAAATAATATCTATCTCTCTCTCTTAAAATCAAAATATAAAATTAAAAATTAGATTACAATTTTATTTAACTATGCATCGTCTTATATCCAAAATAAAGTATCTTTTTCAATCGCAATATATTTTTATTTCTTTTTATTAATATTTATAGGTTCAACTATGATATTCAATTCTCTATATGAAATTAACATTAATTTAATTGGTATTATTTATGTATTTAATGTATTAAATTAACCTTAATTTGATTAGTATTAAATAATTTTGTTTAATTAATATTTACATATTAAAGGCCCCGCATAAATTTTTCGTCTTAAGCCCCAAATTATGTTGGGCCGCCCCTGCTTCATGACCCACCCAAAATTAGAAGTGAACTCACTACCAAAGAGGCGGCGCCCTTGGAAGCACACACAGCTCATGAGCCTACTCTATTTTAAATAGCACAAGTCACATAGGGCGGTTTGGATTTGAGGGGTGAGGGAGGGAGAGTAAAGGGAGTAAAGTAAAGTAAAGTTAGCCTGTTGTGCCAATCAACATAGTGGTAATATATATATATATATATATATATATTTTGAGAAGGAACATGGTGGTATTATTTTTTTCTTTCATTGTTGTGTGTATACACTTATCTTTGTTAAATTTTCTTCATACCCCATATTTATATATATATATATATATATATATATTTTTATAATATATTCGTATATTGGAGTTAAACTTTTTCTAAATATAATCATTAACATGACTAGAAGTTAATGATCATTAAAGTCATGTATAATTCTAGTCAAATGGATAAACAACTTAATGATCATTAAAGTCATGTTAATGATTATATTGGTATATTCCTCCAAATGTTTGAAACTAAACTTTGTCTATTATCTTTTAGTTCAGGGTAAAATACTATCAAGACTCCTGATGTTTAAGTTAATTCCAGATAGATCCAAGATGTTTCAAAATTGACTAACTTGGTCTTTAGACCATTACTCATTTTTCTACTCTCATGCTCTCAATCACAGTGATTAGAAACTAAATTAGTTAATTTTGAAATGTCTTAAATCTAGCTAACATTAGCCCAAACATCAGAGGCGTTAACTATATTCGACCCTTTAATTTATTTAAGTTAGTAGATAATTAGTTGTTGGTATTTGAGTTATATTTGTAATTTCTAATGCATTGTTAACATTATTAGTGTCCTAGTTTTTAGGAGAAGATTATGTGGAGTGTAATTCCAATGTTTAGAAGTTGTTGAGATTAGTTGGTTTTTTGTTCCAACTTTTTAGGATTTAAAGATTGAATTTAGTTCATTTTTTAGCTCTTGAACATTGGAAGGAGATGTATATATATATATATATATATATATAACCTAATTCAATAAAATCATCATCATTTTTTACTCCAAAAGAATAGAACAAGCAGGTGTTAGAGGTTGAGCTCCCTCCAAGTAGTGTAATTTATCAAATTTGGCGGCATTGTTTCCCTCGAAGCAACCAAAATGCTATTTTTTCTTCTCTCTCTCAAATATTTGTATGTATCAATTGGTATCTGAGCCAAATATGAAGAAACAATTGTTAGAATATAATGCTTAAAGATAAAGTGATACACTCTCTAGTGGTTTATCAAATGAAATAATCAATAAAATGCAAGTGCATTGCAAATACTAGCATTTGTGAGATCTTTTTTTTGTATGTTCTATTCTCCATGTGTTTAATGCGGTACCTTGTTCATGTTTTTAGGAGAGACATGTTAATTTCAAGTATTTGTATTGAGTCTCTTGAAGTCTTAGTTTGGTCTATGGTTTTTTAGGATTTGCAACCACCATCAAAGCCTATACAAAAAATGTTTTGTCACGGAATGACCAAAGGGGAATTTGTTAGGAATTTATTGATGGCCCATTCCATGACTTTAGTTGTAATAAAATTTCAAGATTTTATTTATTGTAAAACTCTTGTAAAAAATACTTTGAAGTTGCTTGCATGAAAAATTTCACTCTAAAGAAAAAGTAACTCGCATAGGCGAAAGAGAATCTTGCTTGAGTATAACATTAATTCAACCTGAGACTTTGCATGTTCCTCTCTCGGGGCTCTTGAGGTTGAGTCTACTTTCATGTTTTTTACTTTAATAATGTTACAAATTCAAAACTTCTTTATTGAAAATAATATTTAACTCTCTTAAAGTAGTCAAGGAAAAAAATTAACATGGTATGTTATTTTTTGTTAAAAAAAAAGCCTTTCACAATGCTATATACTTTTTAAGGTCTTTTGCAATCAATTCTTCAGTTGATGGTTGGAATTGAAATAATAAAAATAGATTTTTTTTAGTTAATTCAAAATAAACTTGTTATAAAACGTCTTTAAAAAACCAAGACGTACATATAATATTTTAATATTTCCAACTATATGATCATATTTTTAATAATTCTAAGTTAGACTATTTTTCATTTTATTTTTTAGTATTGATTTGTATGAATATCTTATATTTAGATTAATCTTTTAACTTATTTATTGATTTTTTTTATACTTATTTTGAAATATATATTTATGGCCAACTAAAATAATGAAGTAGTTCATAACAATGATTATACTAACTCTAATCTTAAGCTCGAAAAAATAAATTGAAACCAAGCACACACAAAAATCGAACTTATATTTACATTATATTTTCAGTGTTATCAAATATATATATATATATATATATATAAAAGAAATTTAACCTTTTTTTATATACATAATTATTTTTATAAAATTTGTCTTCAATATTTTATCTTAATTTTGCTATCCTGAATAAAAATCTTGTTGGGCCTCTACAAATACTGGAAATTTTATTACAACCAAAGTCATGGAATGGGCTACCAATAAATTCCTAACAAATTGCCATTCCGTGACAAAACATTTTTTTGTATTGGCCCTGGTAGTGGTTGCAAATCCTGAAAAACCATAGACCAAACTAAGACTTCAAGAGACTCGATACAAATACTTGAAACTAACATGTCTTTCTGTAAACATGAACAACCACATTAAACACAAGGAGAATAGAACATACAAAATAACAAAAATTCATAAATCGAGTAGCTTACACAAAACTTCGAAACACATGAAGCAAATTGAATCTTTAAGTCCAAAATGCACACATAACGTTGAAGAAGTGGCTTTAGTTTTCTTTTATTTTTCTTAAAGCATCCCTATTAGTGAAGTAGAAAAATATGTGGGCTGTGAGCCCAATCATTTAAGTAATGAAATATAGGCCATTGCCCAATATGTGATGTGGAACAAATACAGGAAGTGAAGAAAATGTGTGGTAAATGAGCCCATTATATGATGTAGAAAAATATGAGCCTTGAGCCCAGTTTGGTGAAGTGAAGAGAGCCCTGTGCCACAAGCCTAATCCGAATATGAGCCTTGAGCCTAGTTTCGTAAAAAGCCCAACATTACTATTTGTTGAACAAACATGCGTGTTGCTTCATTCTTTAGTAGCCTTGTGTCCCAAATACAACCCATTAGAGGTTGGGTGAGAAATTTGTGTGGGCCTGATGATTTTCATAGCCAACTAACTTTATAGGGTTGTTAATTGGGCATTTTTCTTCTAAACCCATTCTTCATAAGTATGAGCTTTTGTTGGAGAAGCCGATTCACAAAAAAGAAAGAAAATATGTGAGCAATGAGCCTTGATCCCATGAGGGAAAACAATTATGGCTCTAAGCCCAATTCGTGAGGCAAGAGAGATACAACAAAAAACCCGTCACTTAATGTTCAAAACAATACAGGTCATAAACCCAATATGTGAGGTTAAGAAAAAGTGTGGACCATAAGCCTATTATGTGATGTAGAAGAATACAAGCCTTGAGCCTGTTCAATAAATTAAAGAGAGTCTTGGACAATGGGCCAATATGAAAAGTAGAATTTTTTTCTCGCCGGGGGGGAGCACAAAAGATGCAATTTTACATAAACTTAGAAATTTTTACTTTTGAGGGCTTCAAATGAAGTTAACCCAAAACTCTTTCTTTTTACTTTATACTTAGTTTTGAGGCACATGCTTTTGCACGTGCAATGTAAATAACTACTTAGAGAATAAGATAATAATAAAACAATAATACACAAGCACTTATAAATAACAAAGACCATACAAACACACACAAAAGCTCATTCAGACATTTTTATGCACCCGTTAATGTTCAAATTACACAACCTTGAATCTACACTTTTTCCTTTAGAAAGCAAAAGTTGCTCTTAACTTTCCCCTTCTCTCTGAAGTCTTTCCTTCATCTTCAATCTAAAAACCCAAGATTCATAAATTCCAAATGGGCAAAACTTAGATACAGTACCTTAGGTATCCATTTTAAAATTATAACACCTGTCCACCTACTTAACAGTGAAATAAGCATTAAAAACTCCGTCTATTTCTTTTTTGTCTTTTATTTTTCCTTTGTTTCAGACTCTATAACTCCCGCGGGAAAACCAAAACTCACACATAGCTCCTACACTTCTCTCTTTCCCTCTCTTTTCTTCTCTTTCTCTTTCTCTCTCTCTTTCCTTCTCTCTCGCTCAAATTGGTTGAAACATCTAACCCAACTCTTTGAATTCTCTCTCTCGCTCTCTTTTCGCAGATTGGTTGGCTAGCACTAAAGTGATTCGTTAGTATGTATTGGCTAAATCTCATTATAGGTTTTCAATTCTAATTGCTAGGCATGTGTTATTTTGAGATTTCGTAGAGTTTTTCTTTGTTGATTCTAATCTGGGTATCAATTTTTGTTAATGGGTCTATGTTATTATTGCTTTGGTTTGTTTTGATTTGGGTTTTCAATTCTAGTTGCTGGGTTTGTGTTATTTTGAGATTTGGTAGAGTTTTCCTTTGGCTATTTCTGATAAAGGTTTCAATTTTGGTTGATGGGTCTGTCTTAGTATTAATTTTGATTTGGATTTTCAATTATAGTTTCTGGGTTTGTGTTATTTTGAGGTTTGGAAGAGTTTTCCTTTAGTTAATTTTTAATGAAGGTTTCAATTCTGGTTATTAGGTCTGTCTTAGTATTGCTTTGGTTAATTTTAATTTGGGGTTTCAATTATAGTTGTTGGGTTTGTGTTATTTTGAGGTTTGGAAGGGTTTTCCTTTGGCTATTTTTGATTTGGGTGTCAATTTCTGATGCACCCTCTACATAATTCCCTGCAACAATTGAGGAGACTAATGTTCCATGCCCTTCTATGTCCCTCGTAGAGTTCATTCTAATCTTGAAGTTCGATTCATTAGCTATTAGACCCATTTAAAAGCTCCTAGCATCTATGAGCTTTGCATTATACATTGATGAATTGAAATCTTCTTTTCTACAAAGTATGATATGGCATGGGTTTAGAACATCAATCCATGTTACTTCTATTGACTCTTTCTTCATGCATATACATTGCAAAATAAATTTTTTTTTTTTTCAACAATTCCTTTATAGTTTTAGTGAACTTTGTTCATCAAAAGCAATAAGTTGTGTTTGTTAATTTATAGGTTATGGAGAAAGATAAGAAGGGTAACCTTGAAGAAGTTGTGTCTGTTGATTCAAAGGATAATATAACTCCAAAAATTGGAGAAAATGCAGACACTAAAGAAGATATAACTCCAAAAATTGGAATGAAGTTTGACTTAGAAGAAGAGGCATATCTATATTATAATATATATATATATATATATATATATATATATATGTTAGATATGTTGGATTCAGTGTTTGTAGAGACTGGCTGAACAAAAGTAAGACAAATTAAACAACTATCATATCCCGCAAGTTTTGTTGTTTTAAAGCTAATTACAAGAAGGAAGTTGTATACGAAGGAAAGAAATCTAGAATGGAATTAAGAGTTGGTTGTGAAGCCCAAATGGTTATAAGTCGTCAACAAAATGGTAAATATCGTCCTACCATTTTTGAAGTGAAACACAATCATGAAGTTGTAACTCCATAGAGTAAACATAAATTGCCATCGCAAAGGAAGATATTAGCTGCCCAAGCAGTAGAAACTGAATTAGCCAATTGGTCTGGGATTAGGCAAAAATTAGTTTTTAAGTTCATGAGTAAACAAGCTGGAGGTAGGAAAAATCTTGGTTTTACTCTTAAAGATATTAGTAATCATTTACAATCCAAACGGATGAGGGAAATGAAAAAGGGAGAAGCATTTACCCTTATTCATTATTTTGAGATGAGAAGGCCTGCAAATGCATCATTTTTCTATGAGATATAGTTGGATGTTGATGATTAAGATATTTGTATTTAATTATCTAAGATTAGTATATGATTGCTGTTCTAAGAATCTTTTGCCTTTCCAATTTTGAATTTCTGATTTAAACTATCAATCAAACACCAAAGACAAACATACTAACATATGCCGATTAGCTAAATTATCACCAAACCTCAAAATAACACAAACCCAGAAACTATAATTGAAAACCCAAATCAAAATTAACCAAAGCAATACTAAGACAGACCCATTAACCAAAATTGACACCTTTATTAGAAATAGCCTAAGGAAAACCCTACCAAACCTCAAAATAACACAAACTCAGCAACTAGAATTGAAAACCCAAATCAAAACAAACCAAAGCAATAATAACATAGACCCATTAACAAAAATTGATACCCAAATTAGAGTCAACAAAGAAAAAACTCTACCAAACCTCAAAATAACACATGCCCAGCAACTAGAATTGAAAACCTATAATGAGATTTAGCCAATACATGCTGACGAATCACGTTAGTGCTAGCCAACTGTTGGGGATTTTACCAAATCAAGGAGTAACAATGATTGAACAAAATGAACACATCAAGTAAATAGAAATTAGTAATTGACTTGGAGGCACAATTGAATGTTATCCTTAGACAATATTTGTCCACATACACAAGTTGCTAAAGGGTTTTTACAAACTTGTCCTCATGATACAACCAAGTTTATTGGGTTCTACAAATAACGATTTTGGAGAATACCCACAGGATTTCTTGTGTTTCTTTGTTAACTTACTATTTTTGGGGAGATAGTCATCTTTTCAAGTGAACATTAACCTCTATTTATACCCATGGGGTAATAACCCTTCAAAAGGTACGTATGGAGAGTTACGATGCCTCAAAAAACCATTTATAAGATTTAAAACCTTTCCCAACATTCAAAATGGTTATCACAATTCTGTAGAAAATTCAGCAAAAAAAAGTTTTCACGAGGCTCGATCGATCGAGAGGAATCGAGCATCAATCAAAGGCTCTTTTCAATCGATCGAACAGGAATCAAGCATCAATTAAGTCAGGAAGAAACTTCAAATCAATTTTCTTGATCAATTCGATCGATCGAACAAAAGTTTCAATCAATCGAAAATTCTGAAACTTGAATTTTCACAAAGAAAATTCTAGATTTCGAAATACAATATTATTCATTTTACAAATGAATACTCTCCAACCTTATATCATTATTACAACCTATCCTTATATATACCTTTATATACAACACCAACCAATTGTGAAAAGAAAGCAAGAGAGAGAATTTAGAGAGTTGGGTTAAATGCTTCAACCAATCTAAGCGAGAGAGAGAAAGAGAAGAAAAGAGAAGGTGAGAGAGATGTGTAGGAGCTGTGTGTCAGTTTTGGTTTTCCCGCGGGAAACAGGGGAAAAATAAAAGAAGAAAAAGAAATAGAAGAGTATTAACAATAGTTTCACTGTTAAGTAAGTGGACAGGTGTTATAATTTTAAAAGGGATACATAAGGTACTGTATCTAAGTTTCACCCATTCCAAATACTCAAATTCACAAAATCATAAAATACATAAAACTCTAAATTTTAGAGGGTAGTCAAATTACAATTTTTAGAGAGTCTAGTGGATAAATTGAGAACAGAGTGCTTGACTCTGCCCCATGCAAAACCAAAAGTCTCACACTGATATGACATCTGGCTCTTTGTGTATCTCTCTCTCCTTTTCTTTGGGTTTCCCTCTCGCTCTCCCTTTACCTCATTTAAGTAATGAGTCTTTTAGGTACTAGAAGTAGATGTCATTCATGTTGTTTAATGCTTTTGAAAATGTTGTGGACGTAGCAATTCTCTATTTATATATAACAAGATAATTTTCCGTGCAACGTGTGGATACTTTACAAATTTATTTAAAATAATTTTTATGTTTTTAAGATCTATTTATAGTACTCATACTCATTTTGCTATATAATATTTATGTTTTACCACAACATTTGCTGAATGCTTTGAAATTCAATTTTCTTAATTCATATTTTATATAAAAAAATTGTCAAAGAATTGGTTTCCGAATATTGAGTAGAATTGCCAATCTAAAATTTTGAAGTTGGAACAGTCAAGTTTTTCGATTATAGTATTTGTAAACTTTATTTTTTAAATTAATTAAATGATTTTAAAATTTGAAATTTATAAATTCAAATTATAAAATAATTTCATAGGCTAAAATTACAAAAATTCAAGCACCTTCCCAAAAAATTCAAAACCAAATACCGAGACCTAAATCTCAAATATACATTTTATTATCTCAACAAAAGAAAATCATTTGTAAGTATCAGCACATAGAGAATGGGATAAAATAAAGAAAAAGTGGTTATTTATTTATTTATTTTTTCCATTTATCAAGATTTAATTTCCTTTAGCAAGGCTTCTAGATTTAAAAAAAAAAAAAAAAAAAAATCTAAAATCTAAAACCAGCATTGACTTTTACTTTTTTCATCATGGCTCATATCGATATTGCACTAAATAGCAGTTAAAAACTACAAAAAAAAAAAAAAAAAACCTATAAATTATGAGTTCTAAAACATAATAAATAAATAAAAACTAATCTCATCAATAATACATTTATGACTTTCCCCACACGAAACATTGAAAGACCCAAAGCCAATCACCGCCTTTTCATAACCCACAACATTTGACTTCAACATCAAAACCATAATCCGTCGTCACTCTATAAAAAAAGCAAAACCCTTTTCCTTGGTTATAGCCAACTTATTCGCGTTAAGATTAGATGAGATAGAAGTTGAAAATAAATGACATCATTCCTGATCGGGATGTATTTGAGATGATATGACATGAAAGGTTGTGAGCTATATATAAAAGAATAGAAGTGCTAAAAGTTTATATTTAAACATTGAACCAAATAAACACAAAGTTCTATCCAAAAAATAAATAAAAATAAATAAACACAAAGTGTCTACTTTTTTGTTCTTATCTTGTGGCTTAAGAGTATTTTAATTCTCTTTTCAAAGAGTGAGCGCCACTTGGCCTAAACAATAAATATAAGCCTAAACAATAATAAACTTTTTACATATTTTCCTACTTTTGGATATAGAAAATTTATATTCGTGATGGATCTTGATTTAAATTAACTATCGCCCATTGTATGGATTGAAACCTCATCTTCCCTCACCTCCTCCCTATTTACCTAATAAAAGTATGCCCCAAATAAGGCTTCCTAGCTCTCCTATTGTGTGTAATTTTTTTTTTTTTTTTGGGGGTAAAGTTGGAGACATAATTTTCATTTATTCCGCTCGTGATGGTAAATTCTTAGAAAAGTGTATTTGTACTATGATGAGTTGCCCCATCTTTGGGAATGGACAGTCACAATCCACACTTCTTGATTTTAAGTTCAAACGAAAAAAAGAAAAAGAGAGAGATAAAGATAAAGAAAATAAATAAATAAAAAGAGCCCCATAGTATTCACTAAGAATATGCGAAAGAATGTATGAAATGACTTTTTCTTCCGGTGAATGTTATTGCTGCACCATATGAAAACTACATTGATATAACCTTACCAAATGAAAACACTAAGCAAAGAACAAAAAAAAAAATATATATATATATATATATATATATATATATGATTGGGTTCAAGTTACACCTGGTGTAACTCTAAACAATGTTACACCACCTAATAACTTGTTAATGAATTTATATTTTGAAAATTCCACCGTTTGATTACATGTTCTATATGTTCTTAACATGCATGCCAATTTTCATACCAATCGGAAGTTATTTACCATTCGATCTATAAACTCATCTTTTATGCATTATTTTAAATTACAAAAACTCGAATTTTTACAATTGATAGATAACATGACCATTGTTCTTTGATCATCTTGAAATTTTGCAAGCATGGATAATATACAAATATAATGTAATTTAACGGTTGGTTTGTTAAAATTCATATCCAATTAAAAAATATTGATTAGCGTAACATTGTTTGTTACACCAGGTGTAACTTGAACCTAACTTTTATATATAATAATAATAATAATAATAATAATTGGTAATGTGATAATGTTAGGGGGGATTCTTCGTTAGAAAATGACAGAGACGTTGACCATCCAGTGAGAATCTCTTTCTTATCCTATTATATACACAACTTTTATTTACCCCCTTCACCACATTCCAATTGCCTCTAAATTGTTCAAGGAAAGATGAGCACCAGCAATTTTCCATCATCTGGTGGAACTGCGGATGGTATCAGTGGTTTCACCTATGGAATCATATTCTCTATTGGTATTTTCCTTCTGATTCTACTCATCACTTTCGCTTGCACCCGGGTTCGTTTACCACACGACCAGTCATCTCATCCAATCCCAAACGCTTCTCAAAGAACCAGTGATCTGAATTCCATAACAGTTCTTGAACAAGGTCTTGATGAAGCTACTCTCAACAGCTATCCAAAGCTCGTGTACTCACAAATAAAGGCTACCTCACCAGCTCTTTGTTGCTCCATATGCTTGGTGGATTATAAAGAAACTGATATGCTTCGATTGTTACCTCACTGTTCTCATCTCTTTCATCAGAATTGCATCGACCCCTGGATAAGGTTACACCCAACATGTCCAGTTTGTAGAAAAGCACCAGTTCTAGCCCCACATACAATTATTGCAGGGGTGGACCCCTTGGCAACAACGACAAGGATACAGGATAATTAGAAAATGAAATAAAGTTTTTGTAAATATTCGAAGCCACTGTATGGGAATTTATTGGATGTGTTAACTTTTTTTGGAATGTATTTTCTTGCCTCTTGTAAATGAATCTCTTCCATTTGAATACTAAAGTAGAAAATTGTGCTGTTGAAAAGATTGGTAGGAAACAAAGTAATTCCACTTTCAATGGATAATCACAACGTATTAGATAAATTTCTATAGCTTGGCTTCTCTTGCCATTAAGATGCCTATCCATCCCAGCAATTTTCCAATGATCTTCCTGTTTGTATTCCTGGACTTTTGTCTTTATAAATGTTGACATCAGTATAAAAATAAATAAATAAATAAATGTGTGCCGATAATGAACAGAAACAATATTGTCTTAGTCAACAGCTGAATGGCAGGTGAGAAAATAAATTAAGTACTGACCATAGATATCTATATGTTCCGTTTTATAGGAATTTACTAATGATATGTCCACAATATTTTCACAATATTTTTACAACAAATCTTAAGTGGCAGGTTGTTACTGGTTGTTATTGTTGGGTAAAAAAGTAATCTTAGTGTTAGATTCAAATTTGAACCAATAACAACTAACCACCTATGATTTGTTATGAAAATATTGTGGACGTAGCATCTCTCTTTAGATAATCTAGTTCCACTTTCATGGCCTCAAAACTAGGGAAACCAATTTCAAGGTAACAAATTTATTTGATTTTAGTTTTTGATCTTAGATTCTTGAAAGACATAAACACTTCGAGAAAGTCTAGATATATGGACAAAAAAATTTTAAAACTGTTGATGTGACAAATTGTTAGTAATAGATAAAAAAAATAACGTCAATAATATATTCAGATGAGAATCAGTAAAAACTTGTCAACTCAACTATTTTGAAATTTTTGTGTATGCAATATTGCTCATATATTGTTATAGATTGTAAAAAAGAAATGGTCAACAACGTTGCTTGGATATCACTATATTTTCTTATGAAACATTACTTCCACGTACATTGTCGCTTTTCTCGTGAAGAAGTTAATGATATACTGAACAAGTTTTTTTTTTTTGAGAATCATATACTGAACAAGTTGTATTGAGCATTTGGGAAACATTCTTCAAATCATTTTGGCGGTTCCTGGAGGACTGGAAAGCCAATAGTTCCAACTTCCGTGCCTTAAATTTCCACATACGAATGTGCTTCAATTGAATGGGGAAAATGGACATTTATCCTTAATTTATAAATTATGCAATAAAATACCTTTATTTTAAAACTATCTAACAAAATGCTCATATTTTTTAAACTCTATTTTAATAAAATTGAGTTTTTTTTGTAAAACTTGATATTCTCAAAATCGAGTTCTATCCTAAAAAAAATTTTAGTGGCAAAATATGCATAGAACTCGATATTGCTAATGTCGAGTTCCACCTGTAATTCGATTTTGTTAAATTTGAGTTTCAAAAACAGTGACATTTTGCTAAAAAATTTCAAAACAGAGGCATTTTGCTGCATAGTTTGTAAATTATGGACAAATGCCCATTTTCCCCTCAATTCAATAATAAAAAAGCCATATGACAAGAACCATGATTAAAAGAAATTCTTCAAAACAATATAAAAACATTATAGTCTTTTCATTTGAGAAGCCATTTCCATGCTGGAATGAGGAAGATAAGACTTTATTGTATTCACTTCATCAAATATTTTTCTACAAAATGGCTTACAAGTCAAGCATGGGTTGCCCATCCATAACTATGAGAAAGTATTTGGTATCAAATGATACCATGTTAACAGTATCAAAATCTAATAAGTGTGAAACTTGTAAAAAAAAAAAAAAAATCTATTGTTATCAAATGATACCATATGACACATTTCTTATCGTGTCGATTTTGAGTCGACCTGTTTATGACCCAAACCTATTAAGGTCCAACCCTAACCCGCAAAAACCCATGTCGGGTTCGTGTCGTATTTGCGAGTTGGGTCAAACATGGACACCCCTAGTTTATCTCAATGGCTCACGTGTCAAATATTAAACTTTTCTTTTGCAATCTAAATGAAAAAAGTGTGAAAAACCCACGAAAAATACTATTTTCAGAGTCCGAATGACATACACCTAAGAACCATCAGCAATGCTAAGAATTTAAAGATTTTTTTTGGAATATTATTAGAAATGCTAAGAATTTAAAGTTAAGCCCAACATGTTTTCATTTAATTATGACCCTACACACCACGTGTTCACATTTAAAGCAAATACTGTAAACATATGTTTATCTCAATGGCTCACGTGTCAAATATTAAACTTTTCTTTTGCATTAAAGAATGGGAAAAAGACAAAAGGAAATTGGTCCAGAGACCTATCTTCATTCATTAATTCTCATTCAATCTGCATGTTACTCATTTTTTTGCTATATAAGAAACCTATCTAAATTCATTATTTCTCATTCAATCAGCACATCACCTTCTGAATCTTCCATACCCTTTCTCTCCTTTATCAAACACCAAAACATTTAAATTCCATATCTTGATCATGGGCAGCCTCACTTTCGATAATGATCATGAAAACAATTCCCACTTCGTCACTAACCCTCTAGACCCAAAGGAATTTAGGAGGCAAGGTCACCTGATCATAGACTTCATTGCAGATTATTATGAAAATATAGAGAGATATCAAGTCCTAAGCCAAGTTGAGCCAAATTATCTTCGAAATCTCTTACCAGAATCTGCCCCTTTCTCTCCTGAATCCATTGAAACCATCCTCCAAGATGTGCAGAAATATATTATACCTGGGATCACACACTGGCAGAGTCCTAACTACTTTGCCTACTTCCCTTCAAGTGGTAGCACTGCTGGTTTTCTTGGAGAAATGCTTAGCACTGGCTTTAATGTCGTGGGATTCAATTGGATGTCATCACCTGCTGCAACTGAACTAGAGTGTATTGTCATGGATTGGCTTGGTGAAATGCTTAAACTACCAAAGTCTTTCCTCTTTTCAGGCAATGGTGGAGGTGTATTGCAAGGGACTACTTGTGAGGCCATTTTGTGTACATTAACTGCAGCGAGGGATCAAATGCTAAGCCAAGTTGGAAGAGAGAAGATGGAAAAGTTGGTGGTTTATGGGTCTGACCAAACGCATAGTGCAATACAAAAGGCAGCCAAAATTTCTGGAATCAACCCAATGAACTTCCGAGCTGTCAAGACAACAAAGTCAACCTCTTTCGGGTTATGCCCAAAGTCTCTACGTGATGCAGTTCAAGCAGATGTTCAAGCTGGACTAGTCCCATTCTTTCTTTGTGCCACAGTTGGGACAACTTCAACAAATGCCATTGATCCAATAGGGCCATTATGCGAAGTAGCCAAAGATTATAGCATATGGGTCCATGTTGATGCCGCATATGCTGGAAGTGCTTGCATTTGCCCAGAGTTTCGGCATTTCATTGATGGCATTGAGGGTGCAAATTCATTCACTTTGAATGCACATAAGTGGTTCTTTACTACTTTGGATTGTTGCTGCCTTTGGGTGAAGGATCCAAGCACCTTGATAGAATCACTCTCAACAAATCCTGCGTATTTAAGAAATAAGGCCACTGATTCAAAGCAAGTGGTGGACTACAAAGACTGGCAAATAACCTTGAGTCGAAAATTCCGAGCCATGAAATTGTGGCTTGTGCTCAGAAGCTACGGCGTGGCAAACCTCAGGTGCATTTTAAGAAGCCATGTTAAAATGGCTAAGCTTTTTGAAGAACTTGTAAGGCTTGATAATAGGTTTGAGGTTGTGGCCCCTAGAAATTTTGCTTTGGTCTGCTTTAGGGTTTTGCCTAAGCCAAATGTTAAAAAAGTTTATGAGAATGGTGTGGCTAACCATGATGAGAAGGCCTTAGATTTGGAACGTGTAAATGAGCTAAACCAGAAGCTGTTGGACTCAATCAATAGGTCAGGCCATGTCTACATGAGTCCTACTGTGGTTGATGGAGTATACATAATTCGGTGTGCTATAGGTGCGACCCTGACAGAGGAACGACATGTGATCATGGCTTGGAAGGTTGTTCAAGAACATGCAGATGCTTTGCTCAACAGATATTGAACATATCAACTCTATGGGAATTATCTCATCTATATATATAAAATCAAAGTCTGACTTTTGATTAATCTCTCCACAATTTTGCATATCAGCATTACTTAAATAAATGTTATAATTATCAAAATATTTAGTGCCCGTTTGGATTGGGCTTTTTGCACGTTTGCATTTTGAGTTTCACGTTTCCTTCCTCTTTTTTTTTTTCTCAGCGCATATGAACAGTAACTGCACTGTTCATGCACATAGATTCACTGTGCAAAAGACAAATTGCACTGTTCACAAACCCACAACCACTTTATTCAAAAAAAATATTAAAAATGGGTCTCACGGCACTATTTACCCATTTAAAAATTATTTTGCTACAGTGTTTTTAGTTTTCAGTTTTCAGCAAAATAAGCTGTATCCAAACTGACCCTAAGAAACGTTTTGGTTAAAGCTCCATATCATAAAAGTTTTATGATTAAAAATCTACTTCCTACTACGACTCTACAAGTCTACAATACCAAATCAAAGCCAACTTTATGCTATTTTAATTTAATATTTAACTAAAATTTTAAGGAAGTTTAGGGAAATGGGTTTACAAAGTATTTCATTTTAGCACGTTGTGGACACGTTGTGGACACTTGAGCACGTCAAACGCAACATTTATAACTAAGTAACTAACGAGGAGTACCATCTTTGCAAAATCCTAATGACACAACTATAAAAGCATTAAAATTTACTCAAAATCCAATTTAGAAAAGTAGGTACTTCCAGTTCCAAAGCTCATAAGTTAGATTCACAAACATTATCAAAAACATTACATCAACTCACACGTCATCATCATCATCAAGATCAAACTTTACTAGCTTCAAATGGATTTGATTCTAATATGAAGAAAATTTCCTTTAATTAAACAAAACCATCTCAAACACAATCTGTTGGAGCATTTTAATATTATATAATTAAAATTGATTTATATTACAATATAAATGTAAATATATAAGAATTATATGAAAGATGAAGAGTTAGTGAAAATGTTTAATCCCACATTGAAAAAGAGAGAGATTGTTTTATTCTTTTTAATTGTGGTGATTAATAGATTAATATATATTGTTTCAGATATTAAGCTAGATATGTGCGTAAGGAGGAGGTGAAGGGAGGAGGTGTCAAAAATGAAAATGAATCAGCCTCTTAGATCCTTCTACTTTATAGCCCATACAGAATAATCACCATATTTATTGGTGAGTAAATGACCCAAATTAATACTTTGTTTCTATTATGGAAAATAAAGAGCCATTAACCCACTTGAAAGCTCGGATTTATGCTAAAACACAAGAGCTTGTTTAGACCCTAATTTTAAAATTACGGCTAGATTACTTTTACTCTAACTCTAGTACATACACATGAATAATAAACAATAAAAATAAAGCAAAAGAGTAAGGGAAGAGAGATGCAAATACAAAATAACACCAAGATGTGTTATCGAAGAAGAAACCAAAGAACTTGACGAAAAACCTCTCCGCTATTAGGATATGTGCCATTTAAATCCTATTGTATGATGTTATGTATGACATTATGTTGTGATTAATATTTTTTTTTTTTATTATCTAAAATAATGGTAACATGAATATTTGAATATTATCATATAGTCTATTAGTATGTGATTTAGTCACAGAAGATATAAATCACAAATTCTTTGTAAACTCAAAATTTTAGTTTGTACTTAGTGATGAAATTAGGCATTTCATTTGCAAAGACTATAACATATCAACAAAGATGATTTGTCTTGATCATTGAAGTGAAGACTTCTAGTTGATATGTTGATATGTTTTAAGTGTTAAGACATATTGAACTGGACCGCTGTGAAATTTATTATTCTACTAACGACTGTCAAATGAATAATAAATCTCACGACTTCTATTTACATGAACTCTTAATCCTGAGAGAATAATGAACCTGATCATGAACTGTAGGTTGCTTTGATATATCAGGAGTGAGATTTAAAGTCACGATCAAAATCTCAGTATGTTGTGCAACCACATGTAATGTTGAAGGAACATATATTCTCCAAATGGAATTCATAATCTCTTAACGGAGATATAAAATTTTCCCTTGAAATAAGTTTAATGGGTTTGGTTATTCAGAGCGTTAGGCCTAACCACTTTAGAAAGAAGTTACAAAAGTATATATTTATAAAATTGGATTTCATAAATATATACTGAATTGATCTTTGAAGTTTCATACTAGACTATGGATTAGTTCATACTTGATTCACACACACAACACACAAGTTTAATGCTCAATGAATGCCTATTTTATTTGTGTGTTTGTACATGTTCTAATGTAATGTGTGTGTGCTCAACCATATGTGGATCAAAATCAAAAAGATTTGTGTTCTCTTTATTTGCTTTTGGAAGTGATTTGTATCACCTATGGTTTTCAAAGTTTTTCAAGTTGATTTTGTCTGAAAAACATGTTTTTTGGGTATTTTCGCAAGTAAGCTCAATTGCGAGTTTGAACAGAGAATTTCGTGAATACTTCGTGAGAAGGGCTTACCCTAAAAAATTCCCAGCTTCCCACGAAAATTCCTAGCTTCCTGCGAAAATATCAGATCAGCTTTTTAAAGGGCATTTTGTGGGATATTTGTTTTAAACTTCTCACATCTTCTTCCAAACCCTATTTTAATGTTTCTACATCAAAACCCAACTAAATTCAAGTGTTTTTCATTCCATTAACATCTCTAAAGTAATCTTTAACTCTATCATTGCTTTTGATCCTTAGATTATGTTTTTGGGAGTTTTATGTTCATAGTTGGGATTTTCTCAAATGGGGGTTGAAAAACTTAATTTTTGTCAATCTTTTTTATTGGGTTTTGTTTTAAATGATGATTTACTTTGGATGTTGGCCCCTTGTAGCAAAAATAACATGTATTTAGGCAAGATTTTCATATGTTCATACATTGTTTAACATACATGTGTAGTATGTGTACTCTAAGTGTTTGATAAAATGCCTATATGATATTTTTTTAACTCTTTTGGACTCCGATGAGTACCAATTTTTGGGAATCACCATAATTATTCATGTTTATCATGTTTTGATCATTGGTTGTGTAGTTTACACACTTTGTCCCATGAGTGCCTTGCTGATGCATTGATCATGCACTCACATGCACACTAGATACACCTTTGATACACACACTCTAACACTTGACATGTTTTGTATTTACTTATACTTGTTAAGTCTTTTTAAACCTTTTAGCACATATAACATGTTCTTGTATCTATGTCATGCTTAGGTCTATATCATGTTCCATCATCCTTAGCATGTCATGTTTACTTTATGCTTTGTAACATTGTGTCTTTAAGATGTTTTATCTTTTGTTTGAGCTTCATTTTCTCATTCATCTTGCACCCCTCATGCATCTCTTCCTTGTTCGTATCTTCTTTTCTTTCCCTCCTTCCTCTTGATTCATTTGTCTATTTGTGACAAAAAAGTGGGAGAGTATCCAGAATATGTGCCGAAGTGTTTCGTCATTTTTATATGACTCATGTGCACATTCTTATGGGCAGAAATTCTATCTCATGCACATTCATAGGGGGAGAAAGTCATAGAGGAGATGCATATACCAAGGGGGAGAAGACATTTCTTTTATGAGAAAACCTTGTATTGTTTGCTTTACTTTATGCTTATTTTCTCATTGCTTTATGGTGTTTTGAGTTACATGTAGTATCTATGCTTTGTTGCTCTCATCACATCATGTTTATGTGTTGGACATGCATACATCCTTATGCCATTGTGCTTTATTAGTTGCATGTTAAGATGGTCATTTTCTTTGCTATATGATCATTGTAGTCATTTCCATATGACTGTCTTGTGTTTGATCAAGTTGCTCATATGTTTCACATCATGTTTACTTGATCATATTTTACTTGTTACATTATACTTGTCCTTTTATTACTTGCTTTACCTTGAGGGTCTAATGCGTTTTATGCAAGTGTTTCAGGTTACAAATATATATGTTCCAAGTTCATCACAGGTTTTAGATTTAGGTGTGAGTGAGTTTCGCCATTGTTCCAAAACTCACGTTTAAGTCTAGATTCTGTTATAGGGTGTTTTGTCACGAAATAGCCAAAGGGGGAGATTAAGTTATAATTTACAACTATGTTTTATGCTGGCTTTATTCCATGACAAAAAGTGTTGTAATTTTGTTCCTTGTATTTTATGAGATTTTATTGTACTGGGTTTAGTATTAAGTTGGTAAAGAATCGAGCATGAATTGAAGAATCAATGCAGTTTCGCAACCAGCTCGCAAGAAGAGTAACCTGCAAAAAGGCCATGTGAGAAGCATATGCTGGAAGTTAAAGAGTCATGTCAGGCTGTCAATTTCACGACTATCTCGCAAGTAAGGCCATCCCGCGAGCTACCTGCGAAACATTCTGCCTGGAGGATTTTAAGTGTGACTTTCTTACCCTTCACCCACACTATATATACTCTCATTATCCACTAAAGTAAGAGAGGCTATTCAGAGAGAAAAACCCTAAATAGGTTTTCTACAGCACAATACACCCATCTTTTAGAGAAAGAGCTACTCATCCTTTGTGAGAAATCATTCTAGTCTCTTCTCTTTCCCTCTCCTATTATCATACCTTGAGAGGAGATCTGTACCCAAACACAATCCACACCTATTCAGAGTGTAGCGAGTGTTTTTGGAGCTTGGAAAGCTTTGGGGGTTTGCCAAAAGAAGTCGGTGAGGCTTGGCGTATGCAATCAGGCAATATTGCAAGATCCAGTAAGCTAGTGAAGACAAGACTTCAAGAAGTCTGTTGGTAGCAGGAGCTTGGAAAGCTCAAGTTCATTGGGTAGATTAGGCTTAAAGGGTCTTTTGTTATTTATGTACTCCAATTTATTCACTAGTGGATCGATTTTGACTTGGAGGGTCACGGATGTAGGAAAAACATAGTTTGTATTGCA
This sequence comes from Quercus aquifolioides, assembly GCA_019022515.1. NCBI lineage: Eukaryota > Viridiplantae > Streptophyta > Magnoliopsida > Fagales > Fagaceae > Quercus > Quercus aquifolioides. The sequence goes on from CM032333.1 coordinate 51,669,163, forward strand.
TGCAAAACATACACAGCAAAAAATTAACAGATCTATTTTATTCGCAATTGAAAATATGTACTATATAAATTTTAGAATTTAAGAACAAGAGAGCGTATCTCGATGCGGTGAAATTCAAAACAAAATATTTGAAGTACTTGGGAACACTTTTAATCTTCACTCCAATTCCACTTTAAGCCCAAGAAGTGTGGTCTCTCAATCAGTTTATACGTATTTGTTCAAGAGGAATAAGAGAGTGGCTTACACACATCCCATATACTCAAAAAGAAAATACTGCTTCTATTTCCTTCTTATACGTATTTAATAGATAACTGATTATCTAATTAGGCTAGCCTTTTGGGCTATCCCAATTGGGCTTTATTGTGTGGTGGTCTTTTCTGTTAACTCTTGACATACCCAAAATTATCATTAATTATATTTGATACCTCTATATAAATATAATTGCATTCTAGGCTTTATTAATAAATTATATCCCAACACTTAATTATACATTCAACATCTTCATAAAAATATTTGTAGTAATACAAAGTCAAGAATGATGACTGTCACTTTGAATCTTACTACGTCTTAATCTTTGATTACCCGGTTTAATCCTTTAAGTTATTCATCATATATTTTTGAAATCCAATTTCATAAATATATACTTTTGTAACTTCTTACTAAAGTGATTAGGCCTAACACTCTAAATAATCAAACCCATTAAACATATCTCAAGGGAATATTTTATATCTTCGTTAAGAGATTATAAATTCCATCTTGAGAATATATGTTCCTTTAACATTAAATATGGTTGCCCAACATACTAAGGTTTTGATTGTGACTTTAGATCTCATTCCTGATACATCAAAGCAACCTACACTTCATGATCAGGTTCATTATTCTCTCAGAATTAAGAGTTCATGTAAATAGAAGTCATGAAATTTATTATTCATTTGACAATCGTTAGTAGAATAATAAATCTCACAGCGGTCTAGTTCAATATGTCTAACACTTAAAACATATCAACATATCAACTAGAAGTCTCCACTTTCATGATTAAGACAAATCACCTTAATTGGTATGTTATATTCTTCGCAAATGAAATGTCCAATTTCATCACCGACTACAAACTAAAATTCTGAGTTTACAAAGAACTTGTGATTTATATCTTCTATGACTAAATCACATAAATCACATACTATGCATCTCATGGAGTATATGATAATGTCCAAATATTCATGTTACTATTATTTTAGGTAATAAAAAAACAATTTTATTAATCACAACATAATGTCATACATAGCACCATACAATAGGATTTAAAGGGTACATATCCTAACAATCTTCCAGTTACCCTAAAGACTATTGTGCACTAATCTAACTCTCATTCCCTCCAAATGTGTCTCAAAAGTCCTTTGGGGCAAGGTTTTGGTAAAGGGATCTACTAGATTATTTGCACTATCAATCTTTTCTACTACTACATCTTCTCGGGAAACAATGTCTCGAATGATATGGTACTTTCTTTCAATATGCTTTCCTTTCTTGTGATTTCTTGGATCCTTGGATTGTGCAACCGCTCCATTATTGTCACAGAACAATGTGATAGGAACTTGCACCATTCTCATAACACCAAGATCAGAAAGGAATTTCATGAGCCAAACAGTTTCCTTTGCTGCTTCATAAGCAGCAACATATTTAGCTTCCATGGTGGAGTCAGCAATACAGGATTTCTTAACACTCCTCCAACTTATGGCTCCACCTCCCAAGGTGAACACACAACCTGAAGTGGACTTTCTGAAATCAAGATCTGATTGAAAATCTGAATCTGTATAACCAATGGGAATCAAATCCTTACTATGGTAAACAAGCATATAATCTCTCATTCTCTTTAGATACTTAAGAATATGCTTTACAACTTACCAATGTTTTAGTCATGGATTTGATTGATATCGGTTGACTATGCCAACTGAATAACAGATATCTAGCAAAGAATATAGCATGGCATACATGAGACTTCCCATTGCTGAAGCATAAGGAACTTGTCTCATTGTCTCTTCCTCTTCAAGAATCTTAGGCCTTTGGTCATCAAACAGAGGAACTCCATGTCTGAAAGGAAGCAATCCTTTCTTGAAGTTTTGCATGTTGAACCTTGCTAGAATCTTATTAATGTATCCAACTTGTGACAAGCCTGACATTCTATTCTTTTGATCTCGCCAAAGCTTGATCCTTAGAATAAAGTTAGCTTCGCCCAAGTCCTTCATATCAAATTGGCTTGACAACCAAATCTTTACTAATGACATTACTCCTACATAATTTCCAATGAGTAGAATATCATCAACGTAAAGCACTAGGAACATTACTACTTTATCTTGATGTCTTTTGTATACACATGGTTCATCAAGATTTTGTTCAAAACCAAATGACTTGATTGCTTGATCAAATTTGATGTTCCATGATCTAGATTTTTGCTTAAGTCCATAAATGGACTTTTTCAACTTGCATATCATATACTCCTGGTTCTTTGCTATGAAAGCTTTCGATTGCATCATATAGATTTCTTCTTCAAGATTGCCATTAAGAAATGTAGTCTTGACATCCATTTGCCAAATCTCATAATCATAATGAGCAGCAACGAATAAGAGAATTTTGATAGATTTAAACATTACTACTAGTGAAAAGGTTTCTTCATAATCAATACCTTCTTTTTGTGTATACCCTTTTGCCACTAGCCTTACTTTAAAGGTTTCAACATTTCTATCTATCAGTCTCTTCCTCTTGTAAACCCATTTGCAACCTACAGGTTTAATACTATTAGGTGCCTTTACAAGATCCCAAACTTGATCGGAATACATAGAATCCAACAAAGTGGTGCACATCTATATCTTTTATTGCCTCCTCCTAAGTGTAAGGATCAGATTCAGCCTCTTTTGAGATAGGTTCATAAGTTTCTCCCAGACCTATAAATCTTACAGGTGGCCTTATAATCCTCCCACTACGACAAGGCTCTTGTGTACTAGTCATCTTATGAGTAATATCTTGTGGTGTATCCGATACAACCACATCATTCCTAGTTTCATCCATTGATTGTTCAATTACAGGTTCATTCATTTCAGCCAAAACAACTCTACTTTTAGGAGTATAATTATTCATATAGTCATTTTCCAAAAATTTGGAATTTGTACTAACAAACACTTTATTATCTTTATGACTATAGAATAAACCTCCAACAGTTCCTTTTGGATACCCTACAAAGAAAACCACTTCTATTTTAGAATGTAACTTGTCAGTCTTTCCTTTCAACACATGTGCTAGACAACCCCAAATATGGAGATGTCTCATACTAGGCTTACGCCCAATCCGCAACTCTACAGGTGTTTTAGGAACAAAATTCGAAGGTCAGAAGATGCATTGTAGTATTTAAGGCATATCCCCAAAAAGAAATTGGTAGAGTCTAATAACTCAACATAGATCAAACCATATCTAAAAGAGTCATATTCCTTATTTCTGCTACACCATTTTATTGTGATGTTCCAAGTTCATTCAACTGGGATATTATCCCATTTTTAGTTAAGTAATCCTTGAAATCCACAAGAAGGTATTCACCACCACGATCAGATCGGCCTTTATGCGTTTACATAATTGATTCTCAACTTCAGCCCTAAACTCTTTGAAATTTTCAAAAGCTTTTAACTTCCGTTTCATTAGGTATACATTACCAAATCTAGAGTAATCATCAATGAAAGTAATGAAATACTCATAGCTACCTCTTGCTTAGGTTGACATAGGACTACATACATCTGAATGTACTAGTTCTAGCAAATCTTTGGCTCTATTTCCTTTTGCATTAAAAGGCCTTTTAGTCATTTTACCTTCCAAGCATGATTCGTAGACCAGAAATTCATTAAAATCTAATGGTTCTAAAAGTCCATCTTTGACCAATCTTTGGATCCTCTTTGAATTAATATGACCTGACTGTAAATGCCAAAGATATGCATTACTAGTAGAAGGAAATTTTCTATTTAATGATTTCACATGTGAATTATTATCTATTTCAGAATTGTATAATTCATGCTTATCAGGAGTTAAAATATAAAGACCATCAACAATATTGTAGAAAAGATAAACATTTTAGCCTTCTTTATTACAACATTGTCTTTCAAGATTACACAATATCCATGTTTACCTAAATAAGTTGCTGAAATTAAGTTTCTATGAACATTAGATACATATAAATAGTCTTTCAATATTAAAACTCTAGAACCAAAACACAAATTAAACACTCCAACAGGTACAACTGGAATTCTTCTTCCATCAGCCAAAGTAAGAAAAATTTCCCCTTCATTTAGCTTTCTGGTCTCCTAGAACCCCTGCAAAGAATTGCAGATATGATTAGTACAACCTGAATCCACACACCATGAATCTGTGGGATTTTGTACTAAACATGTTTCAAGAAGGAATGAACTTTTCATACCCTTATTCTTGGTAGCTCTAAATTTTGGATAATTCATCTTCCAATGACCTTTCTCATCACAATGGAAACACTTTCTTTTGGCGTAGTCCTTTTTCTTTCCCTTGTTGTCAACTCCTAAGGCAATTTGTTTACCATCTTGCTTGGTGAAGTCCTTCTTCTTCTTCTTTTTACCCTTGCCTTTCGACTTAGGTTGAGAAGAAGAAGCTTCAACCATATTAGCATCAATACTGGATGTACCAAGAATGCCTTCTGCCACCACCAACTCATTCATTAATTCAGACAATGTATAAATCTTTTTATTCATGTTATAATTAAGTCCAAATTCCTTGAATGATTTTGGCAGTGATTGGAGTATCATATCCGCTTGGGATTCTCCATCAATGTCAACACCTAAAACCTCCAATGTATTCAAATGAGAGATCATCCTAAGACAATGCTCCCTTACTGAAGTACCTTCAGCCATTTTGGTATTATAAATTTGCCTCATAGTTTCTTGCCTTGCAGAACGGCCTTGCTCATAAAAACATCTCCTTTAGCCTTAGCATTATGTTTGAAACTAGTTCTACATCCTGCATTTGATGTTGTAGAACATTTGAAATAGATGCTAGGATATAGCACTTGGCCATCTCATTAGATTTCTACCAACGATCATATCGCTGTTTTTCCTCGAAAAGAGCATCTAATGATGGAAAGTTAGGACAAGGTTGACCAAGCACATACTTGTGCTCTTCAGCAGTAAGAACAATGTCCAAAATTCTTTTCCAATCAACATAGTTGGATCCAGTCAGTTTGTTTTGATTAAGAATAGCAACAAGTGGGCTAAAGGATGCCGTGATTAAAATCTGAAAATAACAAACATGAATATAATAAGTAAGCTGGACATTATCAATTTAGCATATAAACATATAGTATGGAACCTTAATAAAACCATAATATAAAATATGCAACGACAACCCAATCCCATATTCAATATCCTTTAGCATAGAGTGAACATTAACTACCATGATTGATTGAGAAATATTCCCATTAGCAGTGCTATCATGATAACTCTTATCAAACACTAATAATATGCCGTTATACATTTAGCCTCTAAATAATAATAGCAAGAACTCAGCATAGAGGATACTATAATATTTAGTCTAGTGTATACCATTGTTTAGAACCATGTGTAGCAACATTTCATCTACCATTAACAGGTTTATCTTATAGTACCATCATACAAAACACCCTCCACATGGAATGCAAAGCTCAAGGCTAAGACAAGGTGTTTGATCAAACCACTATAAAATAGGAAGTTCAATCTTGTAACAACATGAAATAAGTACTCTTCACATGGAATGCAAAGCTCGAAGCAAAGACAAAGTATATATTTTATACTACTATGAACTGACAATGGAGGCTGTGAGATGCAACCCTTGTATCTCTTTCCTACTAGATATTTTAAAAGAACGGTTTTTAATTAGAAATCATGTGTAATCTCATCACACATAGCCTTGCACTTTATCTATGTTTAACACTTAGTGAAATTTTCAAAAACAGTTCATTCGATCGATCAAAGGTATCTCTCGATTGATCAAAATGTTCAACAAATCCATTTCAAAGTATCTAGATGACTTAATTGACTCTCGATTCCTGTTCGATCGATCGAAAGGCAAATCCAATCGATTGAAAGGAATTCTCGATCAATCAAAAAATTGAAGAAATTCATCACAGAGTCTCAAGATGACTCAACTGATTCTCGATCGCCACTCGATCGATCAAAAAAGAACATTCGATCGATCTAAGGTATTCTCAATCGATCGAAACTCGTGAAACTAAAATTTTTTCAAATTTTCTTGTAACCGTTTTTGACATTTCACTTAAACAAAACGTAGTTTCTTGATCACATCAGAATGAGATTGAGATCAAAACTGAATTTCCTTGATGCTATAGTATTAAAGTTCAATCTAACCTACTTAATATCAAACTTAAACAACATCATAACATCAATTTCAGTTTTTATCAAACAATAATTTCAATAACCGTGTAGAAAATTGATCGTAGAATCTTCTAACATCATGAAATTACTATCTTTGATTCCAAAACTCACAAAATATGTTATACAAATTCGAAATTGAAGACTGCTCTAATACCAATTGTAAGAAAAACATAGTTTGTATTGCATACAAAACATACCCAACGGAAAATTAATGGATCTACTTCATTCGCAATTGATAACATATACTATGTAAATTTCAGAATTTAAGAACAAGAGAGTGTACTTCAGTGTGGTGAAATTCAAAACCAAAGATTAGACGTACTTGGGAATACTTTTAATCTTCACTCCAATTTCACTTTACGCCTAAGAAGTGTGGTCTCTCAATTAGTTTATACGTATTTGTTCAAGAGGAATAAGAGTGGCTTACACACATCCCATATACTCATACAGAAAATACTTCTTCTATTTCCTTCTTATACATATTTAATAAATAACTAATTCTCTAATTGGGCTAGCCTTTTGGGCCATCCCAATTGGGTTTTAGTGTGTGGCTTGGAGTGGGACCAAAAGGGACAAATAAGACTCTAGCTCCAATGGGTTTTGAGCTTTTCTGTCAACTCTTGACCAAGGATTTCAGACCAAGACCGTTCATTGAACAGTAAAAATGAGAAGTTCAAGGTTTTTGATGTCGAACCGAGGCCGAACCCTGATGACATCATAATTAATTTAATAATTAATTAAAGCCTAAATATAGATATTAAATTTATAAAACTAGAAAAATTGACTAATATATCTATATATGTGAGGGAAATTTAATGATTTTCAAGCATATATTTAATAATTAAATATGAAAGTTAATAAAATGAAATAATAACCATGAAAACATTAAAATTTATGATTAATTTTTGAAGTAAAGTTGAATATCTTTGAAGGATTTTAATTATAATTTTCTTTTTATTCCTTGTAAGAGATGGATAATTTAATTAAGTAAAATAAAATTGTGTTAAGTTGTTATTATAAAAAAATAAATAAAATAAATAAAATAAAATTGCTAAGGGGTTGGACCGCACGGTTCTTGCCACCGGTTCATGCAGTCCAACCCCGGTTTTAGGGGTTCACAGAATTAACAAAATATCTGGTTCTTTATGCTTAAAAAATCAGTTTTCATCCCGGTTCTCGGTTTTCACGGTCCAACCTCCCGGTCCGGTCAGGGTCTGAAAACCTTGCTCTTGACAAACTCAAAATTACCATTAATTATATTTAATACCACTATATAAATATAATTGCACTCTAGACCTTATTAATAAATTATATCCCAATACTTTATTATACATTCAACCTCTTGATAAAAATATTCGTAGTAATACAAAGTCAAGAATGATAACTGTCACTTTGAAGATTACTACATCTTAATCCTTGAGTATCCGGTTTAATCTTTTAAGTTATTCATCATATATTTATGAAATTGTTATATTTATGAAATCCAATTTCATAAATATATACTTTTGTAACTTCTTACTAAAGTTATCTCAAGGGAATATTTTACACCTCCGTTAAGAGATTATGAAATCCATCTTGAGGACATATGTTTCTTCAATATTAAATGTGGCTACCCAACATACTAAAGTTTTGATCGTGTCTTTAGATCTTACTCTTGATATATCAAAGTAACCTACACTTTAATGACTGGCAATGTAATCCAAACGAGAGATGGTAGAGCTGAACTTAGTAAACCAAGCTCGTGAAGCTTGTTTAAGGCCATAAAAAGCATGTTGAATGTGACAAACCTTTTTTGGTTCTATAGAGAGACCAGGAAGAGATTGCATATAAACTTCTTTACTTAAATTCCTATTAAGAAAGGCATTTTTGACATCCATCTAAAAAAAGTCCATTAACTGGTAGTGGCAACAGCTAAAAGGGCACAAACAAATGAGATTTAAGCAACCAGAGCAAATGTCTCTTCATAATCAATCTCATACTCCTGTGTAAAACATTTTGCAACAAAACGAGACTTTATAGTGCTTAATGGACCCATTAGCCTTGATCTTGTAGATCCACTTACAACCAACCACAAATTTCTTAGGGGGGAGAGTCACAAAATCTCAAGTATGGTTTTTAGATAATGCGTCAAGTTCCTCTTTCATTGCAATATGCCATAAAGGGTTAGTGGAGGCCTCACGATAGGTGTGAGGCTCGTGTAGTGTAGCAAGGGCAGTGTAACAATGATAGTGAAGTAAATGTGCAGGAATGGATTTCACCCAATTTGGGTGATGAGGTGGAATGTCTTGTGCAAGATCTTTAGGTGGAGCAGGAGCAGGGGACCCAAGCTCAGGGTTAGGTAGCTCGTATTCAACATATTCATCTTCCACCTGTTCATTAAAGGGTGATCCAGGAAAGGCATCAAAAATATCTAGTGGTTGGACAAAGAAGTCTATTCTAGGATTAGGAGTAACTATAGAAGGAATATATGGCTAGTCTGAAAAAAGATCTAAGACAAAGGAGGTAGATAGGGAGGCACGAAAGTGAGAGAGCTCGACAAAAGAGTGATGTTCCCAAAAGACAACATTGTAAGAGATACGAAGACGATGAGAGACAGGATCATAACACCGATACCCCTTTTGAGTTTCATCATAGCCAAGAAAATAACAAATCCTAGACCAAGGCTTAAGTTTGTTAAACTCATGTTGCTGAAGAAGAATGAAATAGGCAAAACCAAAGAAGCGAAGGTGGTGATACTCTAGAGGACCCAAGAACGTGCTCATATGGAGTTTGATTTTGGATGACAGGACTGGGAATGTGATTAATAGCATGAATAGCATGAAGAGTAGCCTCGCCCCAAAAAGGAGCAGGAATTTTGGCAGAGAGAAGGAGAGCACGAACGGTGTCAAGAATATGACAAAGTTTTCGTTCAACTTTTCCATTTTGCTGAGAGGTACCTAGAAAAGTTAGCTGATGAATAGTGCCATAGGAATTCAAAATAGCTTGGAAAGCATATTGAGCGTAGTCAAGAGCATTATCAGATCAAAAAATTTTGGTGTGTTTGGAAAACTGAGTTTCAACCATTTTTACAAAATTACAATATACTTGCAATAACTCAAAACGATGTTTATATGAAAAAACTAGCTATAGCAAGAATAATTATCAACAATGAACGGTTTTAGACCCCTTAACACACAACCAGATTGAGTAGCCTAGTCAATTAGCCAAGTTGTTACTTAGTCAAATTAAGCAATTCTAGGTTAAAACAATCAAACAATCATATCATGAAAATTTATAGCAGCGGAATAATAAATAACACACGATATGATCACCCAGGAAAACCAAACCGGTAAAAAACCTAGGGAGGATTTTACCCACCGATCCTCAAGGCAAAACTGAATTCACTATGAAAGAATTGAAGTTCATACAAAAGGACTTACAAGCTCCCCGCTCGACTTCCTAATGCTACCTACCAGTAGAACTTACTGACACGACCCCGTGCAAGCTCCGAATCCACGGACTCCTTCTTTCTTGAATTCTTCAATCAGCTACAAGCACCCACGCTTGATATTCTTTAAGCTTCAAAGGTAGCAACCAAGTTGATCATCAAGATGTTGAAGTAATCTCCATCTAGAAAACCCTAAGCTTTGTGTAAAGGAAAGCTCCTCTAGATCTCACAAGAGATTTACACAAAACAACAATGTATGAGCAACAATACAACTGGAGCGACTCTAAAAACGTGGCTAGGGTTTTGCCTTATATACCTAGGGCAAAAACATAAAACCCTAAACGTTTAATGAGTTAGGGCTGAGTTGGAAAACTGCAGAAAAACGCAATCTGATCGATTTTCGATCGATCGAATCTATTCTTCGATCGATCGAGCCAGACCGAAATGCCCCAATGCATCTATAGTCTCTCGATTCCAACTTTACAATAATTAATCAACTTTGAGCATACTTTAACAAGTCTAAACATATTGTTTTGATCATGGTTTGCCAATATTACAAATTAGAGTTCTAAATACATAAATTCCTAAACCTTTAGAACCTAACAAACTCCCCCTTTGGCAATCCGTGACAAAACCCTAATTAAAAACTCAAAGTTTACAAGTAAAAAGCCCTTTACAAAAATAATGCTCATAAACTCAAATTCAACCCTAACTACTATCCATCGGTTGCAAGTGTAGACAGCAGCTTTGTTGAATCAACCTGTATATTCCTTAAATACTCAACAAACGCATAAACGCATGTGTGACAGAAAAGAGTAAAACAACAGGTATAACATTCTTGTAAGATTCACACAACACAAAATAAAGACATATATGAATGAACAACTCATAAATATAAATCAAAAAGCAGTGAATCACAAAGCAACAAGAATCAATGAATATAACATGTATATCAATCAATGTTACTCCCCCTAACATGAATATCCCCAAAAATGATATACAAAGTGAAGCACCTAGATACAATCTAAAAACTCCACAAGCTCCTCAACAACAAAAAGTAACAAAAAGTCTCCCCCTAACTACAAAAACTCCTCTACAAGTTAAAAACTCCACTCCCCCTTTTTGTGATGGAATGCCAAAGGGCAATCACAAGTCGCCATCAAAAGGAGGTGGTGAGGGTGAATGAAGACGCGCAAAGTCGGCTCGCAGAGCATGAAACTCATCTAGCAAGTCCACCAAAATCTGACCATGAGCCGCCTGAACGGTCATGACAGTCTCCAGGGTACGACAAACATCAAAGTTGGTCGAAGGAGGTGGAGGAACATCAGCAGCAGCAGCATCATCACCAACTGGATCAGGAACATCCTCACCGGCAAGACCTGTAGAAGAAGAAGGAGGAGGTGCGCTACTAGACGGCTCAGACCTAGGGTGTTTAGAACTAGCTCGAAGATGAGCGACCCTCTGTCTAAGAAAAGACGCACCTATGGGAGCTATCACATGAACGAGCTCAAAGGAAGGAAAGCCACTAAGATCAAGATAAAGCAAAATCCTATGAATGAAAATAGGATGCACAAGAGCATGAGAAGAAGATGAACTCCTATAGACATCGTTCAAAGAACGAAGAAAAAGATGGGGAAAACTAATAGGAGCATCAATAACCAGAGCGTACAAAAATACACACCTCTCGAGAGGAATGGTGTGAACATGAGATATGGGCCAGATAGAATGACAGGCTATCCTAAAGAACAAATAGTGCAACCCGAAGAGCTCAGCAGAAGTGATCCGAGGATCAAAACCCCACTGGACAGAAGTCCCAGTGATGTAAGACAAGACATCGCTCAACTCGGGAGACTCATCATAAGGATAGACAGGATTCTGGACCAAAGGTACCCCTAGAGCATCAGCCACTATCTTGGGAGTAATGGTGTACTCTACGCCTCGTATCCAACTCTTTACCAAAGTGTTGGAATCATAGATGCGGATAGAGATGTTCGAAAAGAACTCTCTAATCAAGGCAGAAGGTGGAGGAGGATCAGAAATATCCACCAAGGGTAACCAGCCCCTACGCTCAAAGTTTGCCCTAATGGCAGGATCAAGTTCATCTAATAGAACAAAACGCTCAGCCCAAATCTTTCTCCTAATGTTTAGCTTCTCATAAATCTCTTTGTTTTTCTCGCTCGAAAACTTCTCACGGTCAAAGGAGGGAGGGGGTGAAGGAGAAGGTGAGGAAACATTCCTACGGGCTCTAGTCTTCCTAGGCATAGTGCTAAGGAAAAGACAGAGACACAAAGTGAAAACCAAAAGAACAAGAAAACAAAACCAAGGGCAGACTGCAAGTTAGCACAAAAAAAATATAGAACAAAAATCTATATGATGCATGAACAATAACAATGTTGTGATGCATGAACTAATGCAGTAAACACAGTTCAAATTAAGTTCAATTACACAAAATTGGCTCGAACATAGAGTTTCTAACAAAAACCCTAAAAAATTTGAAAAACCACTTGAAAATTTTTGCAACAAATTGATGAATTGATCATTACACAAGGTTGAAAACAGATTAGAATAACCAATTTCATTAATACAACAAGCCAATTTCATCAATTAAACCTTAATTGAACAAAATCCCCAAATTGGATCAATTAGAAACCCTAGAATTTAAAATTTTTCACAAAACCCAAAATTGATCAAATTAAACCATTAAGAACATGTTTATAGTGTGTCCCCCACAAAAACCCATTGATCAATTACACAAAATTGGGTCTAAATCAACAACAAACCCAAAAAGAAAAGGGTCCGAAATTTTGAGCATAAATGCATGAAATATGTAAATAAACTCAAAAAGGAGGGGTAAGATAGACATACCGGCTTGAGGAAAAAGATTTCTTGCAAAAAATCCGGAGGAAAACGACAAAAAATTGGAATAGTTGAGCTTGCCAAGTCGGAGAGAGAGAAAAGACTTTGAAAAACTTTTGAAAAAGTGTTTGAAAAAGTCAAGAACAGTGTTTTTAAAAACCTAATTCGCGACTTTCGATTGATCGAAAAATACATTCGATCGATCGAATCAAACAGTCATTTTGGAACAAATTAGAGCACTTTTTCGATTGATCGAAAATCAGTCTGGATCGATCGAAATGGGCAGAGGCTCACAAAATTTTTGAGAAAAATCACAGTTTTGAAAAACACAAATCCCATTTTGAAAACAACTCCTCAAAGCATTAAATAATGAAAACAAAATGCATGAGTATGAGATGGAATGATTTTTCAAAAACCCAATTTGAATCCCAGTTTCTCTAAAGAAAATTTCAGCCATTCTCTTTTTAAATTCTCAAGCAAAAAAAATGTTTTGCATAATTCTCAAAGTATCTTCAAACTTGGTTGGTCAGACCAAAAACACACACAATAACATATACAAAGTTTAGCAAAGAGTAACTTGTGTAGTGTGTGCAACTAGCAAAAACTTTGAGAAACATGTGAGGTGATATGTGAATAGTGATCAATCACAAAGTCTACACAATCCATCACATAAAATTTAAAAGAGACTATCACCTAAAGAGTTACATCCTATAACTCCCACATCTCCTAGAACAAAAGATTGCAATCATGTAAGTTTCTTGTTTTTTGCCCCATTATATTGTGAAATTTATTATGTGAAATGGCATCAAGCCTAATATTACACACCAATTGTAATTATGTGAGATGGCATCAAGCCTAATAGTACACACCAATTTTAAGCATTAAGCAATTAACAGAGGCTACACCTTATGTTCTTTTTGTGCATGTGCTACACTTTCTCGAGCACAAAATCTTATGATATGCACTAAGGTGTTCATGATTGGCTAGTGAACAGTGGTGAGATGGTTATTTATGCCTTTCTCAAAAGGATCAAGTCAGACAATCAAATAACATGTGACTTCAAGATTAAGACAAAGTGATAAACACCATAAACATCTTTCCCACACAACATGCATTACAAAGTTTCAACTAGTCAAGTGCAATATATAAGCTCATCAAAACTAAACAAGGTACATAAGACATGTTATGTGTAAATAAATTGACCAACCTTGTTTTCAAAAACCAAGAAACATAATGTCAAACAAATTTTTGCTTTCTCCTTTTCTCCTTTTTATTTTATTTTATTTTATTTTATTTTTATTAAGGGAAAACAAATAAATCCTAGAATGAAATGCATGAATGTAATGCAATGCAAACCCTAGAAACAAAAAAAAAGAAACACAGAAAACCAAAGAACAATGGTCACAGAGGAATGAGCAATGAAGCACAAGGACCAAGAAAGCCAAAAACAACTTAGGGACATCGAAGAACACCAATCACTTGACGAAGTGTCTCAAACTTACTTCCATCAAGAGGTTTGGTAAAGATGTCAGCGTTTTGACGATCAGTAGGGATATACTCAAGGACGACAATTTTCTTTTCAACCAAACCCCTAATGAAGTGATATCTAAGTTCAATGTGTTTGGTCTTAGAGTGCTGAACAGAATTTTTAGATATATCTATAGCACTAGAATTATCACAATAGACAACCATGGTGTCTTGAGGAATCCCATAATCACTCAAAAGCTTTTTCATCCAAAGGAGTTGAGAACAGCAACTCCCAGCAGCAATATATTCTGCCTCAGCAGTGGATAAAAAAACAGAATTTTGTTTCTTACTCATCCAAGCCACAGGATTGGCTCCAACATAAAAACACCCCCCAGTGGTGCTTTTTCTATCATCAGCATTCCCAGCCCAATCAGAATCAGAAAAACCAGCAAGAGATAAATTTGACTCTTTGCTATAAAACAATCCATAATCACAGGTTCCACTCACATATTTAATAATTCTCTTAACATCATTTAAATGAGAAACCTTAGGATTAGACTAAAATCTAGAGCAAACACCAACACTAAAAGAGATATCAGGCCGACTAGCAGTTAAATACAAAAGACATCCAATCATGCTTCTATACAAAATAATATCAACAGACTCACCTGATGGATCTATTGTTAATTTTGCATTAGCAGCCATTAGTGTTCTAGCATGAGTAGCTTTGTCCAGTCCAAATCTTTTGACTAAATTCCTTGCATATTTAGCTTGATTGATGTAGATTCCGGACTCTGTTTGCTTTACCTGCAATCCCAAAAAGTAAGTCAGTTCACCAACCATGCTCATTTCAAACATCGCCTTCATTTCATCTGCAAAAGAATGAGCAAGAGAATCATTAGAAGCACCAAAAACAATGTCATCAACATAAATTTGAGCTACAACAAAACCAGTCTTATCCTTTCTTATGAAGAGAGTTGTATCTGCAGATCCCTTTTTGAATCCATGCTCAGTGAGATATGCAGTCAATCTATCATACCAAGCCCTAGGAGCTTGCTTCAAACCATAGAGGGCTCTCTTCAACTTGTAGACATCATCCGGTCTGTGAGGATCCACAAATCCCTTAGGTTGCTCAACATACACCTCTTCTTGTAACATCCCATTTAAAAAAGCACTTTTGACATCCATTTGATACAACTTGAAATTTAGATGACTTGTGATTGCCAACAGTATCCGAATGGATTCCAACCTTGCAACTGGTGCAAAGGTCTCATCAAAGTCAATTCCTTCCACCTGTGTGTACCCTTGTGCAACAAGTCTTGATTTATTTCTGATCACAGTGCCATGTTCATCTGACTTGTTCTTAAAGATCCATTTAGTTACAATCACATTTACACTTTCCGGCCTAGGAACTAATTCCCACACATCATTCCGAACGAATTGATGAAGTTCTTCATGCATGGAATTTACCCAATCAGCATCTTGAAGTGCTTCATCTACCTTCTTCGGTTCAAATTAGGACAGATAACATGAGTGAGTGATCACATTCAAGGCTTTTGATCTCAATCTTATGTTATCATTCAGACTACCCAATATATTTGTGGAAGGATGATTCAATCTCACTCTAGAGGATGGACGTTTAACAAGAGATGTTGTGGTACCTTTCTGTTCAGATGGAGGACTGAGCTCATTTTGTACCTGTCGAGTATCATGAACCGGAGTGGATGGTTCTAAACTCGATGGTACTGAGACTGTATCATTTAACACCAACAGCTCTTCCTCACTATGTTTCACAACATACTCAGTAGGAAGAGAATCATCAACTTCTAAAGGCTTATCTTGAGCAGGAACAGTGCTTTCTGAAGATGCTTCTGAACACACTTCATCATTTATCACAACATTTGAAGATTCCATGACTGTTTTGGTTCTTAGATTGTACACTCTATAAGCTCTACTAGTGGAAGAGTATCCTAGAAAGTATCATTTGTCACTCTTTGCATCAAACTTTTCTAGGTTCTCTCTATACGTAGAATGTAACAGTCACTGCCAAATATCCTGAAATATTTGACAACAGGTTTCTTCCCTCTCCAGAGTTCATAGGGAGTTTTCTTGGAGTCAGGTCTAAAATACACCCGGTTGAGTGTATGGCAAGCAGTGTTGACTGCTTCTCCCCAGAAGGACTTTGGCAACTTTTTGTTGTGTAGCATGACTCGTGCCATCTCCTGAACAACCCTGTTTTTCCTTTCCACAATCCCATTCTGTTGAGGTGTCTTGGGTGATGAGAACTCTTGGTGAGTGCCTTGATCATTGCAGAAAGTAGCCAGCTTGGTATTCTCAAATTCTCTTCCATGATCACTTCTGATTCTGGCTATCACATTATCTTTCTCAACCTGCAATTTCTTGCATAGATGTATCATCTTCTCAGGAGCCTCAGCTTTATCCTTCAAAAGCACAACCCAAGTATATCTAGTAAAGTCATCCACAACAACTAGAATATACTTCTTTCCACCCAAACTTTGAACTCTGGTAGGACCCATGAGATCAATGTGTAATAACTCTAAAGGTCTTGAAGTTTGAACACTAGTCACAGACGGATGCTTGGATTTTACTTGTTTACCTATCTGACATGGTCCATAAATGCACTTATCAATCTTCTCAAATTTAGGTAAACCAATAACTGCCTCACACTTGGAAATCTTCTCCAACTGCTTATGACTGGCATGTCCCAACCATTGATGCCACAAATCAACTTGATCAATCTTTGCACTAAAGCACTTGTTGTTTACACTTGGTGTTATGCCATAACAGTTGTCAGCTGTCCTTACACCAACACACATACAGTCACCTCCTCCATCAAGTATCTCACATTCATACTTGGTGAAAAGAACATTTAATCCATTGTCACAAATCTGACTTATGCTGAGTAAATTGGCCTTCAATCCATCAACATACCAAACATCTTCAAACACTGGCAATCCTGGAATGTCCACAGTACCAATGCCTCTGATAACAGATTTACTTCCATCTCCAAAAGTGACTGTCCCAATCTTTCCTTCAAAGAGTGTTTTGAATAAACCTTTATTTCCTGTCATGTGCCTAGAACAACCACTATCCAAATACCAAAGACAAGAATCACGTGCCTTTAAGGCGGTTAAAGCAGTATAACATACATAATTCTTATCACATGTGATTATGCCAAGGTACTTAAGGAAAGATTTAACAAAAACAACAAAAGGCAAAGACAGCAAGTAGATAAGTTGACACATAAGCAAAAAGATTTTCCAAGAATCCATGACAACAGGGGTCAAGGATCAGCTCAGAGATCAAAAATCTCAGACAAAAAGAGCTACCTGCTCTGATACCACTTGAGCGGTTTTAGACCCCTTAACACACAACCAGATTGAGTAGCCTAGTTAATTAGCCAAGTTGTTACTTAGTCAAATTAAGCAATTCTAGGTTAAAACAATCAAACAATCATATCATGAAAATATATAGCAGCGGAATAATAAATAACACACGATATGATCACCCAGGAAAACCAAACCGGTAAAAAACCTGGGGAGGATTTTACCCACCGATCCTCAAGGCAAAACTGAATTCACTATGAAAGAATTGAAGTTCATACAAAAGAACTTACAAGCTCCCCGCTCGACTTCCTAATGCTACCTACCAGTAGAACTTACTGACACGACCCCGTGCAAGCTCCGAATCCACGGACTCCTTATTTCTTGAATTCTTCAATCAGCTACAAGCACCCACGCTTGATATTCTTTAAGCTTCAAAGGTAGGAACCAAGTTGATCATCAAGATGTTGAAGTAATCTCCATCTAGAAAACCCTAAGCTTTGTGTAAAGGAAAGCTCCTCTAGATCTCACAAGAGATTTACACAAAACAGCAATGTATGAGCAACAATACAACTGGAGCGACTCTAAAAACGTGGCTAGGGTTTTGCCTTATATACCTAGGGAAAAAACATAAAACCCTAAACGTTTAATGAGTTAGGGCTGAGTTGGAAAACTGCAGAAAAACGCAATCTGATCAATTTTCGATCGATCGAATCTATTCTTCGATCGATCGAGCCAGACCGAAATGCCCCAATGCATCTACAGTCTCTCGATTCCAACTTTACAATAATTAATCAACTTTGAGCATACTTTAACAAGTCTAAACATATTGTTTTGATCATGGTTTGCCAATATTACAAATTAGAGTTCTAAATACATAAATTCCTAAACCTTTAGAACCTAACAAACAAAAATAATAAAATATCGAGATCCACCAATACTAGAGATAGAGGAAGACCCTCAAACATTAGAATGAATTAGGTTAAAGACATCAGTGGACATTGGTTCACTAGTATTGAAAGGCAAAGTTGGTTGTTTTCCTAATTGACATGAAACACAATCAAAATTTTCGTTGGACATAGAACCTAACAAACCTCTAGAAGCCAAGTGTTATAACCGAGAGGAAGATACGTGACCAAGTCGGGCATGATAAAGTACAAGGGAAGGAATAGAAGAAATTGCAACAGTTGCAGTAGCAACCGAAACAGGAGCAATAGGTGGAAGATAAGGATTGTCCACAAGAAACATATGCCCAACTCTAGGACCATGCCCAACTCTAGGACCAATCCCAAGCTCTTATCCCTTCCTGGGATCCTGCACAGTACACCTGAATAATCAAAAGTAATGCGATAACTCAACTCAACTAATTGTCCCACAGAAAATAAATTGTAAGAAAGGTTAAGAACATTAAAGACCATAGAAACAGAGAGGTTGGAGATCGAGATTGAGCCTGTATTATGACCAAACATTGTGGAACTATTTGCTGTGCGAATATTAAGAGGGTGTGGTGTAGGTTTAAGTTGAGAAAATAAGGACGAGTGAGGTGTCATGTGATTACAACAACCAGAATCCATAAGCTAAGAGGAATGAGACATACCAAATAAAATTAAGAGAGAAGAAGAATAAGATGCATTACCAACTATACGAATGGTATTAGTGATGATGTTTTGAAGGTCTACTATGGAAATGGTAATAGTGAATCCAGAAGATGTGAACTTTGCTGAGATGGGAGCCATTGGTTGAATACTCTCAATGTTAGCAACAGTAGTAGTAGAAATGCAAACAACTTATTTGTTGCAATGATAGCAAGTCTCAATATTATGGTCAAGACGTTTGCAAAAATTGAAAAAACGTTTGTTGGATTGTTGGCAACGATGGTTGCAATAAGAAAAAGACATGTCCTTATACTTCATTTAGAAGCAAAATATGCAAAAATGAAATCTAAAAACTAGGTAAGGAGAACCCAAATTGCAAAAAGTCAACTGTCAAATAGTAGAAAGTCAACAATAAACCATCGGTCCAAGTCAATTGAAAATGATGTCAGCAAAATAAGCAGATGACGTCAACAAGTGAGTTAGTTGGGGTTGACGTGGAAGATAATGTCAGCAGGTGAGTCAACTAGGGCTGGCGTGGCAGATGACGTTTGTAGGTGACGTCAGCAGATGAGCTAGATGATGTCAGTAGGATTTCTAGTGGCGTAGAGGAAACTCGCTGAATGTTTATCCGGCGTGTCCGATGAGGACGATTCTGGCAGTGTTGAGTAGATCAATTGATGATCTATATGACGATATGTCTTATGTCTTAATCAGAGGTCTAGAGGGACAGATCCAACAAAGGCAGTGGTCTTGGTGGCGGAGAGTGAGCTTCTGGCAACAAAGATTCAACCTAAGGACCTTTGACGGCAATGGAATAGTCAGGAGAGAGCACCGAAAAGGTTTACCGAATAGAGAAGATAAGGTAGCAGAGAATACCAACAAAGACAAGACTACAAGACATAAGAAAGTCAGAGCAGTGGCTCTGACACCATGGTAGAAATACTGAATGAATTTATTGTATTTCTTAAGTAATAAAATATACATGAGTGCCTTTACATAGTATGTTGAGTATGTAATATAAGTATGTGTGATATACTAGTAAACAAGGTGGGCACATTACACGTTAACAAAAATTAATCAATTTAATGGTTTAGGTTAAATATTAAAAATTTATCTAATTTTACTTTATTTAAAATTTTAAATAATGTGATATTTCAGTAAACTGCTAGAATCTTAGCCTTGAAATGAATTCCCTCTCTCTTGATAGGAATAGTGCGTTGATAGGAGTTATAATCTCCCGAATTGATAAGTGCTGATAGTTGGTTGCAATGGTTAGCCTTGCCTGCTGAGCTGGCATTGTATTGAGATTGACATTTAGGATAATTAGTTAGCCAATACTTGTAACAGATTGTAATTGGGAAGGGAATTGTACTATAAGAGGCTATAGCTCATTGCAAAGAGGCACATCATAGATGTTAAGCAAATTGCTCCCTTCCCTTGAAGAACTACTTCAATTCCATAAGAATCTTTGGATTCATATCATCCCTCCATTTTAATGTAATTATATATATATATATATATATATATATTGGACTCATCACACGTGCTTTGCACATGCAATAATATTCTTTTTTATTTATTTATATTTTAGCTTAGTGTTATACTAATATTTTAGTGAGTTTCTTTTTTAATAAGTAATTTTTTATTTTTATTTTTGGTAAAGATAATTGAAGTATTTGAAAAAAAAAAAAAAAAAAAAAAAAAAAAGGAAGATAGAAATCAGATATTTAAATACAAATGAGTGATGAGAATAACAGTTTTCCCCCTTTTTGTATGTGAGAGATAGTATTACTCTTTGAACATTTTTTGGAAGAAGTAATTTTGTAATTTTTTTTTTTTTTTTTTAAAGACAATTGAAGTATTTGAATTCAAATAGATAACAAATGCAGATAGGAATCAGACATTTGAATACAGATGGGTGGTGAGAATAAAGGTTTCTTTTTTTTTTTCTTTTCTTTTGTACATGAGATAGTATTATTGCTTTACCGTTTTTAGCTTTTTTGTAGCAAAACAAATTAAACTAAAGGGTATGTTATTTTAGAATTTGTATAAGGATATTTTGGTACGCCAAAAATTAAAGACGAAACAGAGGAATCTTATTAATAGTATAGATATATGGATAAAACTTATGGACAGTACCTTAGGTGTTGTTCCTTAGGTTCCTATTTTAAAATTCTGTCATGTGGTTACGTAACTAAAAACTATACTTTCATCCTATGAGAAAAAAGCGATATGACAGAATCTTAAAAGATAGAATTTAAAGAACAGCGCCTAAGTATTATACCTAAGTCTTACCATATATATATAAACTTATGTACAATACTTGAAGTGTTGTTCCTTAAGTTCTCCACTTAAGATTGAGCCATGTGGCTACTTAATAAAAAAATATACTTCCATCCCATGAGGAAAAATTCACATGGTAAAATTTTAAGAGGGGAACCTAAGGAACAATACCTAAATACTGTAGCTTAGTCTTACTCATATATATATATAGAAAATTTATTTCATTCTATTCAATTTTTAAAGAAAATGGCTAGGAGAAACCAAGTTTTTACAATAGAGACATTTTGAATTTAAATCTCTCTACTCAAACCATAGTTGTCAAACGTAAATTGTATTGTGAATCAATTTTTGATTTTCCGTATCGCTTATCGTATTATGTATCATAAGATACACAAACACTTAATAAAATTTATAAAATGTAAATTGATGTCACGAGGAAATATCACCTTTATTTTATTTATAGATACAATATAATTTATACTTATGACTATAACTTTATGATGATTGCTTTTATCATTAGCTTAAGACGGGAGCTCCTTTTTTTGTGTAGACAGAGTTTAGATCTTAAATCTCTTGTTCGATGATAATAGACTCTACCAATTTAGCTAACCGAAAACCTACTAAAATAACACATTTATAATTGCTTTGAGATAAATAATATCAAATTTTAATATAAACTCCTAAAATATTATTAAATAATAATGCATATTGAAGTTTTAGGCCCCGTTTGGATTAGGCTGTTTTCATCACTCAAACTGAGTTCTCATCACTCAAACTGAAAATTGGCGTGGGACCCACTAAAAACCTTGTGTTTGGCTTGATTTTCTCTCCATGTTTTTATAACTCAAACTCAGTTTGAGTTGAGCTACAGTGCAGAAAACTGAAAACACCAAATTGGTGTTTTTAGTTTCTGAGTTACATAACTCAGTGGCATTGTTGTAAATATTCGGACTCAGTGGGACCCAGCGCTTGTGTGTTGTCCCGTCAGTTCAGAGCTACCGTTGTAAACAACCATAGCACCACCACAACAATCCCAGCGCCACCACAACACCACCACAACAATCCCAGCGCCAATCCACACAAACCCAGCACTAATCTACACCAACCCAACGCCGATCCACACCACCGAAACACCAACCCAACACCGATCTCCACCGTAACCCAACCCCAACGAAACACCTCGCTGAGTCAACCGATTCTCACACTCCAACCCGCACCCACAACTCGATCCGCACTCGTTCCCCATATCCAACT
Organism: Quercus aquifolioides; assembly: GCA_019022515.1. Classification (NCBI taxonomy): domain Eukaryota; kingdom Viridiplantae; phylum Streptophyta; class Magnoliopsida; order Fagales; family Fagaceae; genus Quercus; species Quercus aquifolioides. Next base: position 51,691,817 of record CM032333.1, read on the forward strand.
CATCCATCTCACAAAAACAAGGACACCCATCTGGGTCCTCATCGTCACACCTCTCGCAATCACACCCAGACATGTTGTGCCCCAACTCGTCCACCAAACTCACCAATTCCACACCGAGTCAACTCGCCGAGATGCTAAAACCCAGCGAACCCCATGATTGGCATTGGGGTTGTGAAGAAGAAGGGAAAATCTGTGAAGGGGCGTAGATGAAATGGGCATATGGGTGGTCATCTATAGTGTTATGGAACGGGATGGGGAGGTTTTCGAAGGATTTGGAAGCGTCGGAGGATCGGCGGAGAGTGGTGGATTTGGAGAGTTGGTTTAGGGATTTGGAGGTTAGAGGAAAAAAAAAATCAAACACAGATTGAAGAGGGGAGAAACAGAGAAAGCTGAGAAAGAAATTGAGAAGAGTGGGAAAAAAAAATCAAATATAGAGTGAAGAGGGGAGAGACAGAGAAAGAGAGATAGACAAAAAAAAAATTTTGATAGAAAAGATGGAGAGTTAGAGAAAGGTGGGAGGATGCGTGGGAAACTAAAGGTGGAAGATTTTTTTTTTTTTTTTTTTTGTTAATAAGACGCAGGTAGTAACAGTATTGCATTGGGTAGTGGCAGTGGGTGTGGTCCACGGTTTTGGAGATAAGTTGTAGAAATATGTAGCTGGAAATTGAGTCAAACAAGAGTTTTGCAATTTTTGAGTGAAAGTGAGGTTTGAGAATTGAGTTATGAGTTTTGGGTTCGAGTCATGAGTTTTGAAAACTGAAAACTGAAAATTGAGTTAGGTCTAAACCAAACGGGCCCTTAGTCTCGCTTTTATTTCCCAAAATCCATAGCGCGTAAAAATAGCAAACTAGAAAAAGAAAACAAAACAAAAGAAGTTGCTGCAGATTGCAAACAGGGGCTACAAATTAGTGAATTTTCCTGAGATGTACACAACGAAAAATTTGGAAGTGATACTGAATCACTGATCACGCAGCAGATGTAAACATGAGATTGAATGAAATTACGATTTGTATAGCATTTAGACTTTTTATCTTTTACAATCAATTCTGAAACAATAAATCTTTTTATCTTGTAGGACTTAAAACTATAATGTTGGAATCAATTTCTTTCAACCTTTACGACTGACTGGTTTAAATTTCCTTGTTGGTAGTGATTATTTACTAATGATTAAATGTATAAATTATTTTCACTATATGAAGTATAATTTTTGTATCTATTCACTATTTTAATATTTTTGCAGGAAGATGTGAAAATATATTTATTTTATTTCTATTGTGCCCCTATCATACAAAAAAGAAAGTATATTATATTGCTAAACCACACATTGTGAGTAAAAAGTGACGCGCAATTAAAAAGTTATTTTATCTATTTTAATATATTATTTTATAATACACATTACATCAGATATTCTATTTTTTTACCACGTTCTTTAAATATTCATATTAATTCTTTCTTTCTTTTCTCTTTTCTTCTTTTTTTTGTTCTTTCTTTTGTCCCAACGCAGAGAGAGAGAGAGAGAGAGAGAGAGAGAGAGAGAGAGAGAGAGAGAGAGAGAGAGAGAGAGAGAGAGAGAGAGTAATGAAATAAGCAGAAATGCATATCAACATATAGAATTTGTTGTACTTCTGCCAATTTCAGTGTTCAACTAGGTGGAAGATATCTAATTAGTGGTTTTGTTATTTTAATATGTGATTCAGATTCGTGATTTTGAATATAGTCCGGATGCACTAGAGAGTCGGAAATAGGAGTAAGAAAAATTAATGCAAGAACAGGGAAGTTTGAGAAGTTCTATTTTGCAAGTGGTGTTATAACAGATATGGGGAGGTATTTTTCTTTTTCGTTTTTTTAAATCTTTAATATGTACTAAATTTTATGTGTCCATTACTGTAGTCTACTTGCCTCTTGGTCCTCATTTTTACTCAGATATGAGATATAGTATAACAGAATTTGAATTTGTTTTTAAAAAGTGCACTATATTCATTAATTATTACTATATTAACTCTTTGGGGTTATGGATATTGATGAGTCAGAAATTTATGATCGTAATTAATCTGAGATCGTTATTAACCAAGAAAAGACGTTACGCATTTATTATGCTCATTGATGGCAAAGTGTAACGGACAGAGCAACAGTTATAGAGTGAGCTGTGAACTTCAGACAAAGATTTTGTAACGCACTAGCCGTTGAGTATAAATACAACAATTTATTGCTCATTAATGAGGCACGTAACTATAAAAAGAGAAGGCAACAAAAGTTAAAGGTTCACACAAAATACTCTACGAAAATCACTCTCTAGTCAACTCTCTCTAAAAAATTTCTCTCTTACTGACTTAAGCATTAGAGGCAGTTTGGCTAACGCCACACCGACGTGTTACTCTTCCACCCAATTCATTTTGCAGGTTTTCCTCCAATAGAGATGACCCAAATTACAGTTTCGTCCATCCACTACGACAAGGAGCTCAACTACTGATTTTTTGCATCATCAGTTTGGCGCCGTCTATGAGGATCGCTAATCATTCAAGCCATCTTTCCCAGTGATAAAAGAGTTCCTCGAAGTACGAGATAGAGCCAAAATCTATACAACAACCAGAAGCTATGCAACAGCAACAAATCCAAGCCCTCCTGGCTAATGTGGAAGAGCTGACTTGCTAGAATGAAGAGCTGCAAAAGACAATAGAATCCCAAAACGCAGAATGTCAGTGAACAGTTTGAACGGTTTTTAGACCCCTTAACACAACCGGATTAACCTAGTTAATTAACCAAGTGATTAACTTAGTCAAATTATGCAAATCTAGGTTATTACAATCATATCAAGTATATAGCAGCGGAAAAATAAATTACACAGAGATATGATGACCCAAGAAATCACACGGTAAAAACCTGGGGAGGATTTAACCTAGCTATCCTCAAGATAAACTTGAATCCACTATCTTGAAAGAATCAAAGTTCATACAATAAGACTTACAAGCCCCACCCTTGACTTCTTATTGCTACCCACCAGTAGAACTTACTGACACGACCATGTGCAAGCTCCGAGACCACAGACTCCTTTTTTCTTGGATTCTCCAGCAAGTACAAGCACACCCGCTTGTGTATCATTAAGCTCCAATGGCAGCAACTGAGTTGATCATCAAGGGGTAGATAACATATCCTCCTTGAAAACCCTAAATTTTGTGTAAAGGAAAACTCCTCTAGATCTCACAAGAGATTTACACAAAACAGCAATATGAGCAACCTCTAAAACGTGGCTAGGGTTTGCCTTATATACCTAGGGCAAAAACATAAAACCCTAAAAGTTTTAGGAGTTAGGGCTGAGTTGGAATTCTGCAGAAAAAACGCATCTAACTTGATTTTCGATTGATCGAGCATAAGCTTCGATCAATCGAACTAGGCCGAGAAGCACTATTAAATCCTACATCATCTTGTTCCAACTTTACATAAATAATACAACTTTGAGCAAGTCTAAAAGACTAAACAACCTGTTTTGATCATGGTTTGCCAACAATACATATTAGAGTTCTAAATACATTAAATCATAAGTCTTTAGAACCTAATACAGTTGAAAACCAAAATGAGGAAGAACAGCTCAGAAGACTTGAAGGGCACAACAATGAAGAAGAATCAAACTCCCAAGCCAACAGGCGAGACCGAACCTCAGGAGAAGATTTCTCCAAGATGGAGAATGAGCTTCACAACATGAGGAAGGAGATGGAAGAATTAAGAAGTTCCATGAAGGATAAAGGTTGGGAGAATTTGGATGGGATGATTCAAAGGATAGACTCACCATTCACCACTAAAGTACTAAATCGTCCCCTCCCACCGAAATTTCATCTCCCACAGCTGGAATCATATAATGGTTCCAAGGATCCCTTTGATCACATTGAATCATTCAAGACACTAATGCTATTGCAAATGACCCCAGACGAGGTGATGTGTAGGGCATTCTCAACGACACTAAAGGGAGTAGCCAAAGTATGGTTCAGTAAGATACCCCCAGGAACTATTGCAAATTTTGAACAACTCAGCAAGGGTTTTGTTCGTCATTTCATTGAAGGGGGGGGGGGGCAAAGACACAAGAAGCCAAACAGTCATCTTCTCAACATTTAACAAGCAGAAAAAGAATCACTAAGACAATACGTGACTCGATTCAATAAGGAGCTACTATAGGTAGACGAAGCTGAAGATCAAGTCATCCTAACAACTTTCCAAGCAAGGTTGCTACCTAGGGATTTTTTTCTTCTCAATCACCAAAAGCCCACCAAAAAGGGTCAGGGAATTGCTTCGAATAGCTTAGAAATACATGAATCCAGAAGAAGCAGTGCTTGCAAAAGAAATGAAAGGAAAAAGGAAGAAAGACGAAGGACCAAGTAGCAATCGCGATAAGAAGGAGACACAAAGTGTTAGGCAGACTATAGGAAAAAAGAAGGAACTTCCGGATAGGAGGCCAAAGTTCACTAACTTTACTCCTCTAATAAAGCCAATTGAGCAAGTCTTGATGCAAATAAAGGACGATCCCTCCCTGCAATGGCTGAAGTCAATCAGTTCTTCAGCAGAAAGAAGAGACAAGAACAAGTATTGTAGATTCCACCAGGACCACAGGCATTGCACCAGCAAGTGTAGACATTTGAAAGACTAGGTGGAGACTTTAATCCGGCAAGGAAAGTTACAGAAGTATATTAGGAAAATGGAGCCCTACATATACCAACAGAAGGACAATAAAGACAGAGATTAAGAAGCAGGAGATAGCAAACCTCCTACAGGAGAGATAAAGACGATCTCAGGAGGATTGATGGTAGGCAAAACGCTGAAGTCCCTGAAAAAAGCCTATGAGAAAGAAATAAATAGTGTCCATTCACGACTCCCTCCAGTGAAGATGCCAAGGAATGACGAACCTAATATCGTCTTCTCAGAGAGAGATGATCGCGAAATTAGACAACCCCATGACGATCCACTGGTAATCATGCTCATAGTAGAAGAATTCAACATCTACCGAGTACTTATTGACAACAGAAGCTCAGCAGATATCATCTACTTACTTGCGTTTTAGTAAATGAAACTAGACAAGAGAAGGATCAGGCCTTTCACCTCTCCTCTGGTGAGCTTCACTGGGGATAGAATCATCCCTAGGGGCATCATCACTCTAACTATGACTCAGCACAGATCACCAAGGAAATTGATTTCCTTATAGTTAACTACCCTTCAACATACAACATAATCTTGAGAAGGCCTGCTCTTAATAGGCTAAGAGCAGCGACGTCAATTTCCAATAGCCCATAGGGTAAGAGAAATCAAAGGAGATCAAGTTTTGGCAAAAGAGTGCTACCAAGCTGCCTTAGCATCTAGGAAGAACCACATATGGGTGATCAATGAACCAAAGTCCATCTTCGAACTGTCAGAAACACCACAAGAAGTTGAGGTCGTCCTAGGAGATTTGTCAAAGGTATTGAACATAGGATCAGCACTCCCAACTCTGGAGAAAGAGAAGATGATTTCCTTCTTGAGGTCAAACCAAGATGTTTTCACCTAGAAACACGAGGATACGCCTGGAATGAATAGGAAGATCATACAGCATCATCTTAACGTCAACCTAGAGTGCAAAGCTGTACAACGGTAGTGGAGAATATTTGCGCCAAAGCGTAACAAAGCAATAACTGAAGAAGTAGAGAAGCTACTAGAAGCTAGTTTTATTAGGGAAGTCTTCTACCCAGATTGGCTAGCAAACAAGGTAATGGTAAAAAAGAGTAATGGCAAATGGAGGATGTGCATTGATTTCACAGACCTGAACAAAGCCTGCCCAAAGGATAGCTTCCCTTTGCTAAGGATTGATCAACTGGTAGACTCAACTGCTAGGCACAAGCTCTTAAGTTTCATGGACGCATTTTCTGGATACAACCAGATCCTCATGGACGAAGAAGATCAAGAGAAGACCTCGTTCATCACCAGCCAAGGGTTGTACTGCTACAAAGTTATGCCCTTTGGATTGAAGAACGAAGGAGCCACATACCAAAGATTGGTGAGCCGCATGTTCTTTCACCAAATTTGAAGGAATGTGAAAGTATACGTAGACGATATGCTGGTGAAAAGCAAGGATGAAGCTAACCACTTGGACGATCTAAAAGAAACCTTTAGCACACTACGTAAGTACAGTATGAAATTAAACCTTGCAAAGTGTGTTTTTGTTATTGCTTCAGGGAAATTCTTGGGATTCATGGTGTCCCAATGAGGCATAGAGGCAAATCCAGACAAATAAAGGCAATAATCGAGGTCAAATCACCAAAAACAGTGAAGGAGGTTCAGAGCTTGACAGGAAAGGTCACAGCTCTAAATAGATTCATCTCTAGAGCAATGGACAAGTGCATGCCATTCTTCAAGATCTTGAAAAAGGTCTTTCAATGGATTGACGAATGTGAAGAAGCCCTTGCAAAGTTAAAAGAGTGCTTGATGAAGCCACCATCGCTAAGTCCCTCGGTGATGAGAGAAAAGTTATACCTCTACTTAGTAGTGTCTAACACCACAGTAAGTTTGGCATTTATCAGAGAAGTAGAAAATGTCCAGAAGCCAATCTACTATACCAGCTAGGCATTCCAAGGAGCAGAGGCAAATTACCCAAGGATGGAAAAGATAGTTTTCACATTGGTGGTCGCTTCCAGGAAACTCTGTCCTTACTTCCAAGCACACTCCATCGTCGTTATGACAGACCAACCAATAAGAAAGATGATGAACAAGATAGAAGCAGCAAGACGACTCATCCAATGGGCAATTGAACTGGGCTAATTCAACATTAAATATCAGCCTTGAGTAGCAATCAAATCCCAAGTACTGGCAGACTTCATCGCAGAATTCACCTACCCCTACAAGGAAGAAGAATTCCCCATGGAAACATGGACGGTCCAAACAGATGGGTCTGCCACGAAGAAAGTAGGAGGGGCAGGAGTACTGCTCATATCTCCAGAAAGAGATATATTAAAGTATGCAGTTTGACTACAATTCTCAGCAACGAGTAATGAGGGTGAGTATGAAGCATTGCTAACAAGATTAAGTCTAGCAAAAGCTCTCGGAGCAAAGAATCTTATCGTCCAAGCTGATTCTCACCTCATAATTGGACAGGCGAAGGGAGATTATGAAGCCAAAGAAGAGAGGATGCAGAAGTACCTGAAGATTGTCCAACAACTCTCACAGCACTTTAACAGCCTAGACTTTGTGCAAATCCCTAGGGCCAAAATGCAAAAGCTGACTTCCTAGTAAGATTGACCTTGTCAGACGATTACAATGCACCCTCCGAACTATATGTAGAGATAAGGGGGCAACTAAGTACAGAGGGTGAGCAGGTTCTGAAGATAAAAGAACAAGACGAGTGGATGGCTCCCATTGTCCGTTATTTGAACGAAGGATGGCTCCTAGAAGATAAAACAAAAGCAAGGAAGATACAGATCAGAGCAGCTCGCTTCGAAATTATTGACGATGTACTGTACAAACGAGGTTATTCACTTCCATACTTAAGATGTGCTAACTTAGAAGAAACAGATTATGTGCTCCGTGAGATACACGAAGGAATTTGTGGAAATCATGCTAAAGCAAGGTCTTTAGCAGGAAAGGCACTCAGAGTAAGATATTACTGGCCGACTTTACAGAATGATGCACACGACTTCGTCAGAGCATGCAATAAGTGTCAACGCTTTGCAAATGTTCAGACAAGACCAAGAGAAACGATGACACCCATATCCTCACCATGACCCTTAAGGGAAGAAGCAACTCAGATTTCTGATCGTTGCGATTTACTTCACAAAATGGGTAGAAGCAGAACCAGTAACATCGATAACAGAGGATAAAATCACCAAGAAATACCAAATGTCCTTTTGGCATATATGATGACCACAAGAGTTCTAATAGGAGAAACATCATTCAGACTGACATTTGGCACTAAAGCCATCGTACCAGTGGAAGTGGGACTAACGAGCCTCCGAGTCAAAACTTATGAAGGTCAGAAGAACCAGCAGGAGCTTAACAGCAACTTAGATCTAATTGATGAAGTCAGAGAGGAAGCCATGAAGCAAATGGCCAAACACAAGGAAGCAATGGCTAGATACTACAACAGAAAAGTCAAGGTAAAAAGGTTCAACATAAGAGACCTCGTCCTCAGGAAGAAATCATAGGCAACAAAGGACTCAACCCAAGGAAAACTAGGACTAGCCTAGGAAGGCCCCTACAAAGTAATCCATCACTCCAGAGAAGGCTCCTACTACCTAAAGTGTTGAGACGGCTAGGAACTGCCTCAATCATGGAACATATAACATTTGAAGAAGTACTACTAGTAAGGAATCTTTTACATTTCAAGTTGTCCAATCTTCATCTCAGTATGTATGTTAGTTATTACTTTCATCATTCATAGATCAATAATACACGAGAGCATTATCCATGCATATTTATCAATAATTATCCATGAGTTATTTATCAGCAAAAACATGTGCAACACTCAGGAGTTATTCTTGAGAGACATCCCAAGAATCTCCGTCATTAAAATTTCAAATCAAAAATTGTTCATACAAAGCTAACATCGTCATAACCATCACAGTTGTTAATACACAACCACCAAAGTCAACTAAATCAAGAGATGTTCAAACACAACTATTGTCATCATCATTCAGACATGACCAAAAAAAAAAAAAAAGGTTAACCTAAAGACGCTCCAATAGTGTGACTCCAAGTCATGTGTACAGCGCAACATTGTCATTACTAATAACGTCATGGTAGATAAGAGGGAAATATATATATATATATATATATATGGAGGAAGTTGTTCAAACACAACTTCAAATATCATCATTTAAACATGACTCAATAAAAGTTGTTCAAACACAACTAAAAGAGAAGTTGTTCAAACACAAACTTCTAATATCATCATTCAAGCATGACTCAATAAAATTTGTTCAAACACAACTAAAAGAGAAGTTGTTCAAACACAAACTTCTATCATTGTCATTCAAACATGACTCAATAAAAGTTGTTCAAACACAAACTTCTATCATCTTCATTCAGACATGACTCAATAAAAGTTGTTCAAACACAATTAAATGAGAGGTTGTTCAAACACAAAATTCTATCATCGTCATTCAAACATGACTTAATGAAAGTTTTTTAAACACAACCTCTATCATCGTCATTTAAACATGACTTAATGAAAGTTGTTCAAACACAACTAAACAAGAAGTTATTTAAGCATAACTTCTAAATAACGTCATTCAAACATGACTCAATAAATAAGCTATTCAAACACAGTTAAACATAAAAAAGTTGTTCAAACACAACTAACATCGTCATTCAAACATGACTCAATAAAAAAGCTGTTTAAACACAGCTAAACATAAAAAAGTTATTCAAACACAACTAACATCGTCATTCAAACATGACTCAATAAAAAAGCTGTTTAAACACAGCTAAACATAAAAAAGTTGTTCAAACACAACTAACATCGTCATTCATGACTCAATAAAAAAGCTATTCAAACACAGCTAAACATAAAAAAGTTGTTACCATCGTCATTCAAACATGACTCAATGAAAAGTTGTCCAAACACAACGCATGAAAAAGTTGTTCAGCACAACTAAAGCATGAAGGTATCCAAAAGGACAACCACTGTTGTCATCTAAACACAGCAAAGAGTTACTTATAAAAAGTTATATACCAGCAGTTCATAAAAAGAGTTGTCATTGTCAAAAAGAAAGTGCATGCCCTAAACGCACAGGCCCAAAGAAATTGTTCAGAAGAAGTGCTCAAAACAACGAGCCTATAAAAGACATTTTTTTCGTCTTACCAAAAAATATATATATATATATAGAAAGAAGAAAATAAATCACTATTCCTTAGGAGCTAACGAAGCCAGATCCGCAAGAGCTATGGTCGTGGCCTCTTCCATCACATTCTAAACTATAGCCTCAGAAGGACGATTAGCTAGTAGTTCCTTCTCAACCTCACCCATGACAAGACCAGAAAGGTCCAAATCCAAGAGATGCTTCGCCATCCATTTTCTAAAGAGCTCAAAGCCTTCCACATAATACTCACACAGGTCGTCTAAGTATGAGTTGGATTCCTTGAACTCCTGCACTGCCTTAGGTCCAGCTTTTTGCAACTTGAACTGTAGATCACCTATCTGTTTATCCTTTAGCTTGGAAAAATCTTTCTCGGCCTGAAGGCTCTTTTCCAGAGTCGTCACACACTTTTTATCATTCTCGGCTTCAGCAACGAGGATAGCAACCTTATTCTTGAGCGCTTCGTTCTCAGTAGAGAGCGATTTGGCCACAGGCTCCGCAATAGCTACACTATTCTCAAAATCCAAGAGTTTCCCTGAGATGAATAGAGACTCCCCCAAAGCCTATGAGGAAAACAAGAAGGATTCTAGTCAAAACAAAGCGAAAGGAAAAATCCTATACAAAAAAAGATAACCCATATTATCAAAATATACCTGCACAAGCTTCTAGAGATGAGACAACATCACCTCACTAGACAACTTCGCCATCAAAGGGTTTAGGTCGTCCACGGAGAGCACCTCATGTGCCTTCAGGGCAACAGCATTAGCATCATCCTAGAAAGTTGGGAGAAAAGGCTTGCTAGCAAACTTCTTCTTCTTGGTTCCCTCCTCTGCAGAAGCAATCACCTCCAAAGACGAGGTAGGGGAGGCAGGACGCTTAGCAGGTGAATGGGCAAAGGGAGGATTCACCACAGGGCCATCCTTAGAAGCATCGCCCACCTTCAAATGCTTCCTCGCTAGGAGGCCATTGAGGAGGCCACCTCTTGCCTTCTTTTCTGAGCTTCAGCTAGCTTTTGTTTACTGAATCTGGTTGTCATTCTTGAAAGGAAGGAGAAACTATAAATTAAAAAAAGAAAAAAAAAAAAGGAACACTCACTCTTCTTCACAACTTAGAGGTTTTTTTGAACCTTACTAGACAGTTCTGGACCCAAAAAGTGAAGGAACAGCAATTAAGGAGAAATGAGCTCGTCAAAATCTTTGACGGTCTCCAAGTATTCTTTCACCTTCTCAACACGACTGTGATATCTCTTCTTCAGATAAGGGCGTTAAGGAACTACAAAAAGCAAGTATATCATATATCATCGTCACTCACAAAGAATAAATGAAGAACAGAAAGAGCAGACAAGAAGGCCGCACCAAACACAGGAGTTCCCCAACTACAAAAAAACTAGGAGGCTTCGTCTAGGCCCTCATCAGGGACGAACTCCCAACCATTGCCCGAAATAAAGAAGAAGTTTGGTTTCCAATTGTGGAGGGACAATGGAGAGCAAACAAGAAGGCCGCACCAAACACAGGAGTTCCCCAACTACAAAAAAACTAGGAGGCTTCGTCTAGGCCCTCATCAGGGACGAACTCCCAACCATTGCCCGAAATAAAGAAGAAGTTTGGTTTCCAATTGTGGAGGGACAATGGAGAGTCAAGTATTAATCTAGAAACCCTATCCCATGGCTTAAATTCCCAGTAGCCAGGGTCTTTGGACTTTCTTAGAAAATAAAAATGGAGAAATTCGTCTTTCTTGATGACGCCCCCGTCATTGGCAGACATCCATACCACCATACAACAAATGACGATCTGCCAAGAATTAGACACTAATTGTGTTGAGGCAAGGTGCAGATACGTGAAGAGTTCCCTAACAAAGGGATGAACAGGAAGACAAAGACCACCAACAAAATATACCTGGTAGAAACAAACTTCATCAACATATGAGTGACAGGCCCTATCCTCGTCATTCAGAATCCTAATTCTAACCGAATTAGGAAATTGAAACCTATCCCTAATTCGCTTCTCATCTTTCCCTGAGAGGGCACATTGGATGTTCCAAGCTTTGTAGGGAGTAGAAGGGGAAGTAACCTCGGGAATCTCGCGATTATCAGACGAAGATAACCTCATTTCTATCTCACTAGACCTAACCTCCCTAGACATTTTCAAAGACCCAGCAACTCTAGCAGAACAAGAAACCAAAGGAAATAAAGAAGAAAGGATGAACCTATATGGACAGTCCTCCCCCACGAAAAGACTAACCCCCTTAAGACACTCTCCCTCCACAATCTCAAGCAAATAAACTAAACAAGCAAAAAGAAAAGATATTGAGGGACAATTGACCCTAACAAAAGAGTAATCTACCATGGAAGAGTAGAAAAAGAGAGAGGAGCACGAAGAACTTACCAAGGAATGCAGAATTGAAAAAGAAAGCTTAAAGAAGAGAAAAACCCTAGAATGCTAGCTAAACAAGGAAAGAAAAGGAAAAATGAGGGGAAAATGTGAGATAAATGGCCAAAACGTGCACGGGAAAACCGAGGAAAGTCTGCACGTCTGACACATCTTGACATACACGTGGCACTCAGTAGATCAAATATTAACTCATCATAAATGCGCCGTACATGAAAAAAGAAGCGCCAAATGGTTATGTTTTCATCTCGTCTAACTGACGAAAATTCAAACGAGGGAGCAACTGATAAGTCAGAAATTTAAGATCGTCATTAATTTGAGATTGTCATTAACCAAGAGAAGACGTTATGCATTTATTACGCTCATTGATGACAGAGTGTAACAGACAGACCAACAGTCACAAAGTGAGCTGTGAACTTCAGACAAAGATTTTGTAACACACTAGTCGTTGAGCATAAATACAGCAATTCATTGCCTATTAATGAGGCACGCAACTATAAAAAGAAAAGGCAATAGAAGTTAAAGGTACACACAAAATACTCTACGAAAATCACTCTCCAGTCAATTCTCTCTATAATTTTTCTCCTTTACTGACTTAAGCATCGGAGGTGGTTTGGCTAACGCCACACCGGCATGTTACTCTTCCACCCAATTCATTTGGTAGGTTTTCCTCCAATAGAGACAAACCCAATCACAGCTTTGTCCATCCACTATGACGAGAAGCTCAACTGCTGATTTTTTGCATCATCAAATATTATGTGGCTTCATTAAATTCGAATTATTTCTTGCCGTATCCCAAAGCATGTGCTCTAATTTAACATATGCTAGGCTAGAATTGGCTTGGAATATCTGGATTTTGACAGCTAGTTTCTTCTGTTCTATTTGTTTCGTAGATGGAAGCCAGGAGAATATCAATGAGGAGCTAGGAGGCTCCCGAAAACAATCCAGCATACACTGCTATCTATGTTGGCAACCTTTCCCATTAGGTAATAAGAAATGCATGGCATTAATGCATGTCTTTGTACACTATTCCCTGAATAATTTTGAAATGCATGGAATGAAAGCATTTGAAATGCTTATAGCCACTAGCAAGGCTTGATCAATAATCATGGTGTATTATTCTTTGGAGGATAAAAGATGTGTAGGGTTGATATGTGAAGGTCTAAGGATGATGCACTAATGAAGGAAAAGGCCCATTATTCAAGGAGTATCCTCAACACTACCGCGACATTGGCATAGAGGAACTACTATAGAATGTCAAAACAGTACCGTATTAGAATCCCAAGGAGGAAATAAAAGATAAGTCTTTACTTACTCATTTTATAAGGAAAAATAAGTCATTCTACAACATTCAAAGGGTGACCCGTTTGAATGTAGACACGAGTTCCAACCTCGACTTCAAGAACTACCTCGGGTTTAACCACCAATATATCAAAGCACGACACGTGTACTCAGTACTGGTTAAGAAAAGGGCTCTCAATAGACCTCAAAACATACTCAAGGCACACTAAAAGATCCTTAAACTTTGGTTACATATAGTCATTGTAATCTAGTCCTATAAACCCAACAATAAAGTTTTACATATTATTTTTGAATATCAATAAAGTACAACGGTGGAAATTTACTATGCTTCTTATGTGAGAACCTAAGATGATTTGAGAAACTTTTAATGTTTGTTTGACAAATTTCTTCAAAATTTTAACTTTTATGAATATCTAAATTTTTATGAATTGTAGTAATCCCAACTCTCATATTTAGGGAGGAAATGTCAATTCTCGAATATTCCGTATTTTTTAGGAGACCAATATGGCGGCTAAATTTATTTATTCAATTTACCTTTTATACTCTTAGAACTAACTATATAGAAATGATTTTAGAGACTAAAGAATTTATTTTCATTAAAAAAAATGTTTATTAATGTGTAAGAATACATTTGTCATTTAAAATGTCATCTATAATGGTTAAATATTAATTATTTAGTTACTTAATGAGTTCGTATAACATTATTTTAAAATATTTAATTTTATATATTTTTAATATTACCAAAAAATAATAACATAAATTCAATAACCACACAACATAAGTATCAACTTTGAGAAATTCCAAAATTTGTAATTTTAAAATGTTTTAAAAATTCTCAGCCATTATGGTAAAGAACTAACCAACAATAGAGTCATATAGAGCATGTATCTTTTTAACTGTTTAAAATGTATTCACTAAAAACAGTGATTGCTTAAGTGTTTGTTTGGTTGGAGGGGTAGAAAACTATGAGAAGAGAAAATGAGAAAGGGATAGAAAAGTGGAAGTATAGAAGAGATTTAATTTTCTTTCATTTGTGTTTGATTAGGAGGATGGAAAAGTGTAGAGATGAAAAACTTATTTATTTGGTTGAGAAGAGAAATGAGATTACGAAAAATGAAGCTGGTTTAATTTACAATTATGTCTCCATTTAAATAAAACAAAAAAGTAACACATTTTTTTATTAAATAATTATGTAGGGACACTTCAATTTTTTTTTTTTTTTTTTTTTTTTTAAAGAGCACAAGCCAAAGGAAAATGAGTACAACCAAAAAAAAAAAACACTAGTGAGAAGTACAAGATGATAGGCCAAAAACATATTGACCCCTTGTGATGAAATTAATTGATTAATTAGCCAAGTTTATTAATTAATCAAATTAACATGCAAACACATGGTAGCCCAAACAAATCACCAATTAAACTAAGTATGCAGCGGAAAATAAATTGACACGGTGATATGTTTACGAATAGGGAAAACCTACACGGCAAAAACCCCACCGGGTGATTTTAAGGTAACCATTCCCAATAATCCACTATTATCACAACAAGCGGTTACAAGTAAAGGAATCTCAGTACCTTATACTAATCTACAGTTCAACCCTTACCCCAATACCTAATTGGACTTGTTCTGTAGTGACAATCTCTCCTTTTAATGCCAGACTCCTAATACGTGACTAACCAATTGTGCGGATCCCAGTACACGACAAACACCAACTAGAGAAGGTTGTTGGCTGCAAAGTTCTTCAGTTCATCACACGATGAAGATCGTGAAGCTCCTTGGTTACAAAACCATACGGTGTACAAACACAGAGCCTTCTCCACAAGAAAGATGAACTAGGGAAAATTTTGTCTCCGGTCACAATTTGCTTGAACAAACTTTGCTCAACACTTGTATAACTTGTGTCCACCTTTGATGGCCCTTAAAATAATATTTTTATATGTCTAGGATTGTGAGAAAGAAAGCTCAAACATACAATCACGGATTGGAGTCAAAACAGAACTTAAACTCTGTTTTTCATAAACCTCGACAGATACCCTATCTGTCGAGCTACTGTCGAGCCACGGGCTAGAACAACTCTACAAGTCTCGATAGATGCTAGCTATCGAGCTTTAATGAACAGCACTTTTCACACTTGAATCTTAGATAGACTTGCATGGCTTCAACACTTGAACTTGAAACAATTTTCTTGAAGTATTAAATATATCCTAGATCTACCCAAATACAAGTAAAGTGTGTTTTGTCAAAGGATTAGTCAATTACAAAAAATAATGACATATGTTCCTAACAAGTGAATCACATATGTCCTAACACAAGAAAAGGCCAAAAAACAAAGAAGTAGAAAAAATTAAAAAAAAGCAAGTGCACATGGACATTTTCGTTAGCTCAATACATTGAGCATTTTCCTCTCAATAGGGAGAAAACTTTTTGGTGGGTTTAAAGAGAAAACACCCGGTCCCCATTAATTTTCTCTCTCCTCCTCTCTCCAACTAAACACCCGCTAAAAATATTTTCTCTTTACTTTTCTCTCTTTCATTTTCCATTATTCTTAAAATCTCACAAACCAAACAAACCCTTAAGTTCTATAGGGACCCCAAAATCCTTGTATACATTAACAATAATAATTGCTTAAAATTTCTATAGTTTAATTGGTCGATATTTTTTGGTGTTTTGAAATGAATCATTGAGGGTTTAAATCACAATTTAAACCTTTATAACTATTATGAATTTTTAAGAGATGAAGTTATATAGGAACAATTTGCTATTCCTACAGAATTTTAAAACTTGAAAAGATGTGAAAGATAAGTATATCTGTTTTCTCTTTGAACAAACAAGAGAAAAAACATCTGTTGAGTCTTAGTCCCCTACAAAAAGATTGTAGACGTTTTTTTGTAAAGCCTGGGGTTGTGGTCCATACTCCACTCCCTCCCACTACTTTAGGTCATTACTCATGAGTGAGATGGCCTTGTGGCTCTTTTACCTCACTCTCTCTTAGTTGGCCTTGTGGCTCTTTTACCCCCCCCCCCCCCCTCCTCTCTCTCTCTCTCTCTTTCTCTCTCTTTCTCTTTGTGTGTGTGTAACATTCCAGTAATTAAAAAAAAAAAAAAAAAAAAAGTAAATGTCATATTTTTTATTGGATCACACGTGCTCCACCTAACCCAACAATCCCCCACCACTCATTCTCACAAATATCCCTCACTCTCTTTTGGCCCATCCCTCTTTTTCTTTTTGTTTTTGTAAACGTGTAATAGGCTATGGGCCTTAGGCCCACCTTATTTACTTGTATAGCAAACATACTTGTACCACACACTCTACCTCCTATATAAAAGCACTCATGTACATTTTATTTCTTGAGAAATACAATACATTCATTTAGTATTTCTAACATGGTATTAGAACCACTGCTCTAACCTTTTTGGTGTCTTACAATCTTGTCTTCTTCGGCATTTTCTGCTGCCTCAACCCTCTCGAATTAGTAAACCTATATGTGCCCTTTTTCTTACAACTTCGCCACCATCAGAGGCACTCCAGGTTAAATCATCACTGCAGGAAGATCTCTCTCAGCCGCCAAGATCACAATCTTCATCGAATCTGTCAGTTCTGAAGTTCCGATTACGACACCAAAGACACAATCGTATAGATCATCAACCAATCTACTCAATGCCACCAGAATCACCACCATCTAAGTGTTCATGCACCCCCATGCGCCGCTCAAAGATTTGATGAGTTGTCCCACCCGTCGATATAAGGTTCGGCATGTGCCACACACACTGGTGAAGCACTTGATGATGTCGTCTGTGACGTCATCACAACCACGTCAGTCGCCACGTTAGCCCTAATTGACATCATCTACCACGTTAACTGCTTACGTCATCTGCCACGTCAACCGCTTACGTCATCTGACACATTAGCCACTTATGTCAGCAGGCCTATGTCATTCGTTGACTTGATTGACTTCGATCGTGGACCATGACTTGCATTAACTGTTGACTTTTTGCGGTCCAAGTGCTCCTTACCCAGTTTTTCGCGTAGATTTCATTTTTGCAGTCCTTTTTTTGCATATTTTGCTTTTAAATGAAGAATAAGGATAAGTCTTCTTCTTATTGCAACAATTGTCCTTGAGAATCCAACAAACATTTTTGCAATTTTTGCAAATGTCTTTGCTATAATATTAAGACTTGTTATCATCGCAACAAATAAGCTGTTTTCATTTCTGTTGCCACTGTTGCTAATACTAAGAGTATCCAACCAATGGCTCCTATCTCTGCAAAGTACAAGTCTTCTGGATCCACTATCACTATTTTCAAAGTCGACCTTCAAATCATCATTGCTAATACCATTCGTATGGTTGGTAATGCATCTTATTCCTTTTCTCTCTCAGTTTTATCTGGTATGTTTCCTTCCTCTTGGCTTATGGATTTTGCTTGTTGCAATCACATGACACCTCATTCGTCCTTATTTTCTTAACTTGAACTTGCACCACACCCTCTCAATATTCGCATAGCAAATGGTTCTACAATGTTTGGACATAATATAGGTTCTATTTTGACCTCCAACCTCTTGGTTCCTGGGTCTTTAATGTTCCTAACCTTTATTACAATTTATTTTTTGTGGGACAATTAGCTGAATTGAATTATCGCATTACCTTTGATTATTTTGGGTATACTATGCAGGATCCGAGGATGGGACAGGAGTTTGGGACCGGTCTTAGAGTTAGGTATTTGTTTCCCATGGACAATCTTCGTCTTCCACCTGTTGCTCATATTTCTGTTGCTGCTGCAGCTACTGCAGTTTCTTCTATTTTTTCCCTTGCACTTTGGCATACCCGACTTGGTCACGCATCTTCCTCTCGGGTGCAACACTTGACTTCTAGAGGTTGTTGAATCAACGTTCACTGATGTCTTTAACTTAATTCATTCTAATGTTTGCGGGCCTTCCTCTGTCTCTAATATTAGTGGATCTCGATATTTTGTTGTTTTTGTTGATGATTATTCTCGCCATAGTTGGATTTTTCATATGAAACATCGCTTTGAGTTATTGCAAGTATATTGTAATTTTGCAAAAATGGTTGAAACTCAGTTTTCCAAACGCATCAAAATTTTTTGATTTGATAATGCTCTTGAATATACTCAATATGCTTTCCAAGCTATTTTACATTCCTATGACACTATTCACAACTGACTTGTCTAGGTACCTCTTAGCAAAATGGTAGAACCGAACGAAAACTTCATCATATTCTTGACATTGTTCATGCTCTTTTTCTCTTTGCCAAAGTTCCTGCTCCTTTTTGGGGCGAAGCTGCTCTTCATGCTGTTCATACTATTAATCACATTCCCAGTCTTGTCATCCAAAATCAAACTATCACCACCTTTTTGGGTCACCTCCAAACTATAACCACCTTTTCCCTGCTTCGTTCTTCTTTAGCCATATAAGCATAACAAACTTGAGCCTCAGTCTAGGCTTTGTTGTTTTCTTGGCTATGGTGAAACTCAAAAGGGGTATCAATGTTATGATTTGTCTGTCATCATCTTTGTATCTCCCACAATGTTGTCTTTTGGGAACATCGCTCCTTTGTCGAGCTCTCTCATTTCCATGCCTCCCTATCTACCTCCTCTGATCTTTTTCCTGATAAGCCAAATATTCCTTCTATAGTTGCTTATGATCCTCCTATAGACTTCCCTGTCCAACAACCCAATATTTTTTATGCCTCTCCTAGATCAGCCTCTAATGAACAGGTCGAAGACGAGCTACCTAATCTTAAGCTTGGGTCCCCTGCTCCTGCTCTGCCTGAAGATCTTGCATAAGACATTCCACCTCATCACTTAACTCGGGTAAAATCCATTCCTGTACATTTACTTGACTATCATTGTTACATTGCCCTTACTACACTACACGAGCCTCACACTTATCATGAGGCCTCCACTGACTCTTTATGGTAGATTGTAATGAAAGAGGAACTTCATGCATTATCTAAAATCATACTTGAGATTTGGTGACTCTCCCCTTGGGAAATCTATGGTTGGTTGTAAGTGAATCTATAAGATCAAGACTCGCTCTAATGGGTCCATTGAGCGCTATAAAGCTCGTCTTGTTGCAAAAGATTTTACACAAGAGTATGGATTAATTATGAAGATACCTTTGCTCTGGTTGCTTGAATCTCATTTGTAGCACACATACTTATACTATACACTCTACCTCCTATATAAAGGAACTCATGCAATTTTATTACTTGAGAAATACAATACATTCATTCAATATTTCTAACAGTTTTTTTTTTCTTTTCCCTTCACTTCACACACACTCATTTCCCACATTCTCCCATCGGTACCATTTCACACCACCATCTCCACCATCATTTTTCCGGCAAGGTCACCGGAAAATCCTTAGGAACCTCTAAGCATCTTCATCCCTTTTATTTGAGGTAAAGATTTCTAATCTTTTTGGTGGGTTTTATACTTTTGCTTGAGGTTATTTTAATCTAAGCTTTGATAATGATATTCATGTGATTTATGAGCTTTGGAAGTGATATTCGTGTGTTTATATGTTTGGGTTTTGTATTGGTGGAATTATTTGATGAGTGGATTTATAGTTTTTACAATGGTAGTTATCTAAGTGGTGAAGATTTGGGATTTTTGGCTTTTTAACTTGAAATAAATGGTGAATATAATTTTTATTGATTATTTGGAGCTAGTTAAAGTTCAAAATTGTTAGTCTTGGAGGATATTGTGATTCTTGGTGCCATGGGTCTCCTAATGATATTATATAAATCTTGTGGGAACCACTTATAAAGTGTTGAGGTTTTGATGTTAATTAGAGATAATACCTTGAATGATTCATGAGTATAATGGGAGTCTATGCCTCGTAAATTAATTGGTTGAGAAACTTTGGAAGTGGAAAATATTATTTGTGAGGCTAAATACTTGGCTCTCCTAATTAAGTGCTTATTTTTTTCAATTCTTAATTTGTAACTAGATACAATTTCAAGCTTTATGATTATTGTGATAGGTTTGCTTGATATTATTTAGATTCTAGCTAATCTCCTTTGGAGCTTGAAGAATTAGGCTTTTTGCAGGTTACAAAGTAAGTGGCTTTTTAATGGGATTTTTGGAAAATAACCATGTTGCATAAACGTTGTTTTTGGGTCAAACACATTTTGAAAACTTAAACTATGTTTTCTTAAAAAGTGTTGTGTTGTGACCCTACTATATATGATTATATATGAAAGTGCATCATATTTAATATTGCATATGGGGAAATGCATGAATTTTTGACATGGAAAATATGAGCATCTTTGATTTAATCTTTGGTAATGAATTCGTGGATTTTATGGTTTACTAGAAAATTTAAAGATGCTTATCTTGTTATTTGGGAAATTGATAGAAAATATTTTTGACAAGAATGAAGTTGAAAACCTTACAAACTTCAAGAAAGTTTTGATTATTTAAGGTTTTTCTGACTACCTAGATATAAACTATGCGTTTCAAAGTACATAGAACCTATGAGCTTTATGTGATTTTAACCCTATGCCATATGTGATTTCTCGGTGATCACCTGCTTTGGTTTCCGTAGTCTTTGTGACAACAGAATCAAATCCAGGTTAGTGCACTTTCACTTTGGATGATGCATTCTTCCATGTTGCCCATGGATGAAAGAGGTTCTTTCATTGTGTGTGGGTGAGGCTATTGCCCACGGGGCCAAAAGGCCTAATGCAAAAGAGGTCCTATTTGACACTTTCTCCCTACTACCCATGGGGAGAGAGACAAAACCTTAAGGGTATAGGTGAGGCTGCTACCTATGGGGCCAAGAGACTGCATACCAGAGAGGACAATATCATGCTAGTGTGAATGGGTGGATCCCCTGACCGATCTGTGTGGTAGTGTGGTATATTTGCGATAAATTACCTTATGTTGGATTTTATGGCTTTGGAATTATATATTTAGTTCTCACAAATTATAGTATATAGTTTCATGGTAATTATTTTGAGAAACTTTGTGCCCATTATTTAATCATTCTTGTCATATTATTATTGAAAATGATCTTGCAGTATTCAGTTAGAAATTTCCCAAACTAAAACATGCTTTGTAAATTTTTCATCATCATGAAACTTGCATTTCCCCCACCCGTATTAATTATGCTACTTACTGGGCTCTATTTTATCCCATTATTTTACAAACTTTTCAAAGTAGGCAACAATTGTTTTGAGACAAGTTTTTGTGGCTAGTAGTACTTAGACTAATTACTGATGGAGTCTGGACTTTTGTGATGAAGATATTTAGATGTTGTATATCCTAGAGTAGGCTTGACTCATTCTTTTGTATATTATAGTGATTATGACTTTATTTTCATTGATGGGACAAGTTAATGATTTATAATTGTATTTATTTAGACCTCTATTCTTTTTGTGGCCAATAGTTCTTGTAATTATTGCATAGAGATTTGACTTATTTTGGGAGTATTTTTAATGGAATTATCTATCTATATCTATATAATAACTAATAGCCGAAATGTTTGATCTTTTGTTGACCTTACCTCATTGCGCCATGTGGCTACACAAACTAGCGCCATGTCTACATTTAAAAACACGAAACATTATGCCTTTTGAGATTTTAACTTCCGGTTTACTTCAATTCGTTTCACAGCATTTTTAAGTTTTAACTATAAATAACATCTATATAATAACAACACATACCCTTTTTTTTTTTAATGAACAATTACTCATTCATTTAAAAAATAAAAACTGCCTTTTTGATCATCCATTGACCCCGTTTAGTCTCTATAAAAACTACCTATAATAAACTGGGGACAACGTTTGGTCCCTTGGGTAGTAGTTGTAAAAGACCAAACAACACCCTTTGTTATTGTTTTATTTTTTTTTATGTCTGTACCCTTCTCTTCCACCAATGACTCTCAGACTCTCTCTGCGATGAAAGAAGAAGCACTAAGTCGTACAAATCTCTACTCAGAGAGACTTGGGAAAGGTTTACAGGAGACTCAATGATGCTGACCGAGTTGGCTGTACGATTGAAAGAACAATGGAAGCTATAGCAACAACCCTCTTGCTATTGCCTTCAATTGAACAACAAGATTTGCGATTCGAGCACCGCAATCTATTGTGATTTTTGTCAAATTTGATCAAGCACATAGAGGAGACCATCAATTTCTGCATGATTAGAACAATGTGTATGTGGCTTGATTTTTACTCTGAAAAATATCTTATAGACTATTAATTTCTAATGAGAAGTCAGATTCCTCTTCGAAAATAGAACATTCTAATGTTGATTTTGTTTTTTTAATGGATCATTTTGAAGTTTTTTTCTTCAGTTCTGTATTTTTTGGAGGGATTCATGTTGTTAAATTGTTATTTCAATCCCATTAAGAACATGTACACCATGTGTTTGACAAAACATCTCACTCACTCTTGCATTTTTCTTTTTTTGATAATTCAATAGTTATACTCTTACATTAATTTAAGTCAACTTCATGGTTTATGATTGTTTAAGGTCTCGATATTGCCAAGAACTATTTTATTTTTGTTCCTCTCTATAAAACTACACAATAAAAACATGCATTTTTCTTTACAGAAACTGTCCAATGAACAGTGAGACTAACATGTTCTTCCATTTGGTTTTTGAATTTGATTGTTTTTCATATACTTACTAATATATTTATTGTTTCTATTTCTTATTGTGGTAAAAGATGAATACTTTAGTGGGGTTTTCAAACCTAGGCTTCTTCCTCTATAGGTTGAAGATTCTTCTATATTTTTCTTTAGTTTTTGGTTATTGGTTTCTGATTTTCATTACTTTCTTATTATTGTTATGTATTATTATTTTCATATGTGATGTGTAGAATTGGATCATGGGTGAATTAGAAATTGAATTCATAAATTGATGAGTTGGATGTAGAAGGTTTTGATAATTCAAATTATTGGATGCATTGTATTTTTATGTTCCTATTTGTGTTGTGATTTTGATACATATATGTTTGTTTTTTTGATTGACTCAAAAAATATTTTATAGTTTTAATCATCAACTGCCCTTTTTTAGTTGGTAGATTTTGGATCAAGCTAAATTGTTTGGTTCCTTATTTCAAAATTCCAGACCTTTACATAAGACTCATTGAGACAAAAGATCAACCATTGAGTACTACCATTAAAAAAAAAAATTTACTACCATGTTAAAACATATTAGAATAGTGAACTCTCTTCTACCATGTTCAAATAATGCAGTGAAATGAGACTTAAATTTATATTGCTAAAATAACTCTCTTTTTCCCCTTTTGGGTATTTGGATTAAATGGATTAAATTGGTCTTGGGTACCTTTCTATTTTCAATAAGGCCGAGGACAACTGCTATACAGCATGAGACTGAAATTCATATTGGTAAAATAACTCTATTTTTTTCCCAGTTTTGCTAATTACCTACCCTAAGTCATTGATTTCTCTGTTGACATTCTTATGCCACAACAAAGTCTCTTTTCTCATTTTGATATACATTAGATAGGCTCATAGGCATTAGGACAGAGGTTAAAATATTCATGAAATTTATGCCACTATGTTCATATTTATTTTTGTATTGTAGACAATTTAGCCTCACTATAAGCACTTTATCTTTGCATCTTATAAGCCTTCAAAGAGATGAACGACAATACCTTCTTTAATCTTGAAATATTCCTGGTATGTCTTGAGCCAAGTAGAAATTACTTAATCTCGCAATCTTACTTATTTTAAGATAATATCTAATACCATACTCATCCTGCATAATCTTATTTAATTGAGTTATATTTTAGATCAAGTTACGTTTTCAACAACAAATAAATTCATGTGTATGTATGATGCAGGACTATATGCACCATAATATGTTTGAACAATGCAATTTGTTTTGATGGCTTTAAAAAAAATAAATAAATAAACAAATAAAATTTAGATACTGTAGGGATTGTTTTATATATCTTTCAGTTCAATTATAGGAACATGGTCATATTTATATGTCCTACTAAAGTGCCTTATAAAATCTCACCTTGCCAAATCATGCTATTATTCTTTGAAACTCTGTTCCCATCTGTGGTGGTGGAGCTTATTCCTTACACTTGGCTTCTGCAAAATACCTTTCCCTCTATCCAACATTCTACTTCTTCACAAGGCCTGAAATAACTAAGTAAAGAATTTGTGAACATTCTTCAAGGTATGAGGTGAATAATTCAATAAAGCTATTAATTCTCTATGGTTTCTTTGTTCTTTAAAAAAAAAAAAAAAAATTATTTCTTTACTTTTATTGTCCATGAATATGATGGGCTTATAGTGGATGGTCATAATATGAATTTTTTTGCCAATAAATCTGGGAAGCAAAACCCATGACTTTGATTCTTCAATTAGGTTTGTGGTTACCATTTACATAGATATTAGTTGTCCATACATGCTGTTTTCTAGGATTCCCTCCTTAGTTTATCTCAAAACTTGAATAGTTGATAAATTTTGCTTTAATAATTTAGGAAATGAGAGGAATTTGATGATAGAATTGTAGTATCATTTGTTCAGTCATGAAAGATTATGTTTTTCGTGTTTGGCCTTCATTGAGTGTAAATAAAAAATCTATATCAAAGTATACAATTAACTGGAGCAATGAAAATTTATTCAAATAAAACTTAGGTAAGAAAGTTGAATTTTTGTAGAAGAGTTGAGTGATTGGTAGGTACATTGAATATTAAACAACTAAACAATATAGCTTTAGGGTGAGTATGAAATACATGAATGGTTATTAAATCAATGCATGTAGAAAAGGAAAGTTGCATAGTATGCTGCATTGTGATTCTTTTATTTATCTGTAAAATATTCATGTGGTTTGAAATGTTGTTTATGAGTTTTTCATGTAATTCTTTTATTTATCTAGGAAATTAATCTAGAAATCCACACAACAAAAGCAAATTTAACCTATATACTTGGCCTTTACGAAGTCAAATTTGGGGACACATATCCTTCGAGTTATCAAATATGCTTAGACCATATTCATGTGATTTGAAATGTTGTTTATGGGTTTTTCACTTGCATCTACTTCTCCAAGAATTAATCTAGAGAGGATCCACACAACAAATTTAACCTATATATTTGGCCTAAACTGAACATGACCATGGCAAATTTAGGGATGTATATTCTTTGATTTATCAAATATGCTTGGACCTTATGAGTTTCTAAGTTTCATTTATTCTTTGGCTAAGATTAAGAGTTCCTTTCTGAAGTATTATTGTTAATTTTGAATTGAAAAGCTTGATAATGTTCTTCTTTTCTTTTCTTCGATTTTTTTTTTTTAACATCCTGATAAAGTGGTTGATGTGGTATGACTAGCCTCATATTACACTATAAACAAATGCAAGTATACTATTTCATTTATTAATCCAACAAGACCAATACTAAATAAATTTTGATCAAATTAGGATTAATTCCTTAAATAAATTTTAAGTAAATTAGGTAAGTTATTTTTTACAAGTAATCCAATTTCACAACTAGCCCGTGCATTGTATGGGTTAGCGACTAGTATATCTAAAAGCTGAAGCGTAGCATTTATTGTTGCTATGCTCCAATTAAGCCACATCAGCGCCATGTCATCATTTATTTTCTTTCTTTCTTTTTTATTTTGAGTCTCTTCTTAAATTTAGGTGTTACTTTATCTCCAAATCTATCTTGTGTCTCTCCATTAACCCAAACTCTACTATTATATGGAATTCTTAAAGTCATTGATACTTTATCTCCAAATCTATTGTTTGTCTCTCTATTAACCTAGACTCTTGAGATGCTGGTATTATATGAAATTCTTATTGTCACCAATAGATTGCAACCTTCTCACCTCTTCACTTTTTTTTTCTATAAATTTTCAATTGTTCTCTCTTTATAAAATGATTGGTAGGGCCTTCAATGGGATAGTTTCTTGAGTGTTTTTTCTATTCTTTTAGTCATGGCTCAAGTCTGTCTACCAAAACCCAATCAAATGAGTGCAAGAGACAGATAATAACTCTAGAGCTTGTAGACGAAACTGAAGCAGATGAGAGGTGAACATTAATAGCCCAAGTCCAAAGGGTATAAACTCAAAATGAGTTCTACTATTTGTATTATTCTTATTCTTTTTTTATTTATTCCCATCTCATTAAAATATTTTTTTTCTTTCTCAAAATTAGTTCTACTATTTTATTTATTTATTTATGGTTGCCCTTCTTTAGATTGTAGAAATGTTACTCTCAATATGTTTGCTATTTTTCTCTTTTTCTAGTCGTCTTATATGTTGAACTAAATTTAATTTTTATCTTTGTTTCGTTTGTCAATTCCTCGACAGATGTCAATGATCAAGGCTCGCTATCACTGGGGGCTTTTTAATCTATTGAAGGTTATACTAATCAATTGGTAACCATTCTTTTCTTAGAACCTTTTGAAGGAAAGAGGAATGAATTTGTTGCTGTTCTTGGGTGGTGCTTGATAATTCACTTTTTATAGTTCAATACACGTTAGCTATAATAGATTTCCATTTCCTTATACTAATGATCTGTTTTATTGTTTAATTTGACTATTTATTGTCCCAAAAATTGTGGGAAAATGGAAGAGAAAAGAGAGTAGAGTTTGAATCTTAAATTTTTTTGTGTATGGAACATGGGATGTAACGGTTTAAATTTTTTTTATCTTAAAAATTTAAAGTAAATTCTAATTCTTCAAAGTACATCAACTTAAGTAGACTGTTGTGTTGTGGCTAAAATTTTTGTGTTTGGGACCTTAGTTGGCCTGTTTGGTTGATGAATAACTTTGGGGATTGTTTAGCTTATGAGAATTTTTTTGGTATTTTAGGAGTGAGGAAATTCAAAGAACTTAATTATTTTTAAATTCCATTAGTACCTAGCTTTATGCTAATTGTTGTGCTAATATAAAAACTAATTGATTCTTGATTTTTGAATACCTATCTATAATACTATGTACATGAACAATAATTGGGTTTTTAGTTTTAGATTTTGAATTATGCTATTTTTGCAACAACTTGATTTTCTTTTTAGAATTTTCTCTTCTTGAATATGTAGAATACTATGTACATGAGTTTTAGACAAAACTTAACAATACCATTTCTTTTGGATTTTGCTATTTCTTTCCTTTTTAAACACAATATGATATAGCTTATGTGTTCCAATGAAGGTAGAAGCAATTGCTATTTTTGGGGCATAGCAACTGATACAATCTAATAACTTCTCATAACGATTTGAAATTCATAACTTGGAATGCTAATAGATATCTTCTCCGTGGCAAGAACAATTGGTAGAGTTTAGCAAGTTTTCCATAAACTTTGACCATGTTATGGCAATATAGGTGACTCACTTACTTACAATTCGTATACGCACTATTTTGATTTTTTTTGGGAATTCAGAACAATGACAATTGAGTGATTTGTACATGGACACATTGATAAATGTCTGTAGTGGACATGGGTGGAATCAATGGCACATTACAATTTGACAATTTGATTTTTGATGGAAATTGATTTAAGTGAGGGTCTATTAAATTTGATCATTTTGCTGAAGTAAGGTTTGTTTAATATGTATTTTATTTATTTATCTTATTGTAAATAAGTTTTTGTACATGATGATTCTAACCTATAAAACTTCACTTTACTTTTTTCTTTTTCTTTTTTTTTCTTTTTTTTTGTGGTCTTATTCTTTTTTGTTGGCAACTAATTAGACATCACTTTTAGGAATTAAGGATTTAGCAACGGGTACGAAGGTTGCACATCAAAATTTAGAAGAATTAAAATATGGTACAATCTCATCATGGGAAGAAAAATAGGAAATCTAATGTTGTGTTGGCATGTCCCTCCATTATTGGGTTACAAATATCATATCTAAAAAAAAAAAAAAAAAAAAAAAAAAAAATAATAATAATAATAATAATATAATGATATATTTGTAGAGATGGAGAGTTGGAAAATACTTTTAGAAATAGTTCAATTTTTTAGGAGTAAACTATCTTCAATAAATTTTAGAGAATAAATTATGGATTATATCATTTTACAAAATAATTATATATTCCCACGCATCACGTGGGTCTGGGACTAGTTATGATAATTCTTGATGTTGGTACTTGATATGATTTATCTTGGATTGAATTGTCAAAAAGGAAAAATATACATGTACTTTTGGGATGTATTTCTCATGCTTTGGACCCTTTTGGGTTTGGGGCGTGACTCTCTCTCTCTCTCTCTCTCTCTCTCTCTCTCTAAAATGTTGGTTTCAACGTTTAGCTTTGCATATTAGGTTTATGGTAAGTCAAATTCTATTAGTAACTTTTATTATTAAAACCTAATAATTTTAGTCACTTAATTCTACCTTTCATTAAAAAAAAAAAAAAAAATCATGTGATGTGCACACTATGATAATGATATTTCTAGTTATTGATGATGTAACAAACATTAAGTGTTCAAGCAATTAAATTCATTAGATTTCAATGATAAATACCAACAAAAGATTTGATTGGTCACAAACTTACAAATCTATTGTGTAAGGTCTCATTTCAATTATTAAACTATTAAGAATAAAGTTTGAACCACAACATTTTTACAACAAATTTTAAGTAGCAAATTATTAGTGATAGATAAAACAATGATATTATATTATTAATGAGTCCACATAAGAACTAGTATTTTAGCACAAAAAAAAAAGTATTAATTTGTCAAACTGTTGTAAAAATATTATAGATGTAATACTACTCTTAAATTAATTGACAACAAAGTTTAACTGTGATATCCAATACTATTACAAATATTATATTAAAAAAATACAAAAAAAGGAGAATGATTCAAATATTTAATAGATGGGTTCGGTTAATGTATGCCTTTAGGGCACATATTAATCATCTATTTTTGGAAACATTTTATGGAGAATTGAAAAAACTGTAAAAAAAAGTTTGTAACTTTTTTTTTTTTTCCATAAAAAGTTTCTTAAAATGGTTTACTAATATATGTCCTAAGGGCACACGTTAGTAAAACCTTTAATAGATTGGTTGGAATATTGTCAATTGAAATAAAGGCACCTGAGAGCATGGTTTTCAGACCCGAACCGTTCAAAGAACCGAAGGAGGGAGAGGTTTAAAGTTTTTAAGGTTGGACCAAGGTTCAATTGAGATCGAACTTTAGTGACATCAAAATTAATTTAATATTAGTTAAAATACAAATAAATATATTAAATGTGTAAAAATATGGAAATTTACCCTTAAAAAAATATAAAGTAATTAAAACAACTTTCAAATGAATTTTCGTTATTTTTATAAAGTGGATAGAAAATAATAAATATAAACAAGCTTTAAAAAATTGTGTTTATTAATCTTTCAAATAAAAAGCATTTTAATTTAAAATAAAATCATTTTTAACATAAATTTACAAATTTTATATTCATATTTATTGATGTAAAAGCATCATTCTTGAACAAAAATAAATTTAGAAAATACTATTAAGTAAATAGTGATAAAATTAAATGCAAACTATTAATCTTGTACAATCAAAATAAATAGAATATATAATTCATGTACGACGCAAGGAAGCCAACTAGTTCAGTGGTTATTGTGTTGGATAGAGGTCTTAAATGGGTGGGAGGTCGTTGGTTCTATACCTGATGGATGCATTTTTCACTATTTATTTCATGACCCGCTTTCACTTGCTAAAGAACCAAGTTGGGGCACGGGTAACCGGGTTGGACCGTCCAGTTTGGCCCGAATTTGACAACCTTGCCCGAGAGGTAGGCCGGGTGGGAGTTCGTTGGTTCTATACCTGATGGATGCATTTTTCACTATTTATTGCTAAAGAACTGGGTTGGGGCACGGGTAACCGGGTCGGACCGTCCGGTCCGGTCCATATTTGACAACCTTGCCCAAGAGGTAGGACAAGCGTACGATTGAAATAGAGGCTCACTATCATTCTTCCCCCAAAAATCCAAAGATAAAAATAAATAAATAAAGAAGAAAAAATATAAAGGCACCATGTGATTAACGGCGGAGGCAAAGGAGGCCGAGAGGGGGAAAGTGCCCCCCTGACCTCCCCCTGACATTTGCATCTTGTACCTTAACAAAAATTTTCTATCTCAACTTTGTCCCTAGCATAAATAAGGAGATTTCTCTACTTCTAAAATAGCAACCTAATGTCCATCATACGTAGAAGTACATAGCACATTTTTGTCTTTTCCCAATGAAAACAAAGTTCAATGGCCCCACTTAAGATTAAAGTCTAAAGTATTGTCTTTTTGACAACTCTCCAAACTATTAACATTAAATAATGTATTCTGCTGTTTATTCTCAAAAAAACATTAAATAATGTATTTATACAATTTTTTTTTTTTAACAAATTTCACAATTGTCATAACAATACTATACGGTGAACGTTTGAATAGCAATGAATCTCACGTCTGCGTTTTGTGTTGCGGTTTTTTTTTTTTTTTTTTGTCAGCTGCAACAGGAGACAGTGGCTACTGTTAATGAACAGGAGACAGTGGCTACTGT
Organism: Quercus aquifolioides; assembly: GCA_019022515.1. Lineage (NCBI taxonomy): Eukaryota > Viridiplantae > Streptophyta > Magnoliopsida > Fagales > Fagaceae > Quercus > Quercus aquifolioides. The sequence continues at coordinate 51,722,816 of CM032333.1, forward strand.
TAATGAACAGTAGCCGCACTTTTCCTACTTTTTCGTTACTTTTGTCACATTAGTGGGTCCCGTGTTTACCGGACCCACAAACTTCACTTTTCAGCAATTTTTTAATTAAAAATGGGTCATACGGTACTATTTACACATTTAAAAATTATTTTGTTACAGCGTTTTCAGTTTTTAATTTTTAATTTCAACAAAATAAGTTCTATCCAAATGGACTAATAGCATATACAATATTTCTTACAATAAATTTCATTGAACAATCAATTTTCATTTAGGCCCACCATGTACACTACTTTATTGTCTGCACGTTATATAATTTTCACTGTCAACTCTCCTCTTGGTGGGTTCTACATGATCATTATTTTTTATTAAAAAAATGGCCTACTTGTATTCATATATAACACCAAAACACTACCCTCCACTCATTTTCTTATGGACTACTTGTAGTCAATTTATAGTCCTCTCCTGACTGGAATGGGATTGGTTGTGGTACGTGGAAAGTGATTTAAGGCATGTTACACGTTTAAAGTTTTTACTCATTGACTGACTGCATAGATTGACGAGATGGTGCTCCAATGATTTATACAGGGCAGTCCCATAATTGTTAGTTAATATCATACTTGTTAGCTGCTACTCTTACAGTCTTTACTTATCTCTCGGCTTTTACATTCTGGGTTTTCAATTTCATTGAAAAGAATTCCAGATTTGAACTCGTACTTCTTAAAAGGTAAATAAAGTGCGTCCAAATCACAGGTCTGTCTCTTCATGTTGGACATCTAATTGGGTGAAGGAAATGAATTCCAAGCGACTTAAATTTTTCAGGTTTGTTTGCTTAAGCCTGAATTTTAGCAGTCCCTCCTTCTGTTGCTTTTATTTCGTGTACACAATTTTGTCAGCATGTCTTTGTTGCTTTCTTTGAGTGCATGTGCGTGTCTCACAAATACTATCATGCAATAGTTTTTTTTATTTTTTATTTTAGTGGTTTTATTGGTATTTGAAAAGTCAGATTGTGTGAAACTATCATAAAATATCCTAATGGAGGAATCTAATTTGATACCATCATTGTGAGACATTCTAGTTTAGGAAGTAAAAAAAAAAAAAAAACCAGAATTGGTAAATTGGTAGTGTTGCAAAAAGCTGAGTTACTGAATAATAGTCAGTCGTTCTCTGATATTCAGTTTTAGTGCAGAATTCCATAGTTAGGGACCATTCAGATGTGTCAGTTTATGGAAGAAACTTATTAGTAGACTAAATTTGCAATCAGTTATTCGATATTGTGCTACATACACTCTCTTTATGCTACTTTAATCTATGTACAGGGTTAAGGATCAGAGTTCAGAACCATCTTTGAGTTCTAGGCAGAATTATGACTTTGAACATGGACTATATCTAAGAGACTTTAGAACAACAGTTGGCAGAGTTTTGGAGAGACTTGGGGAAGGATTTGAGAGGGGTTCCGAGAGGATTAAAAGCTTCAAAAAACTGAAAAGCATTCCTTATGTAGGTGATCAGCCAAAAAAAGAGGCAGGTCCTCCTCCTAAGACAATTCTTGATCCTCAGGGTCAATTTCTTCAAACTTGGAACAAAGTATTTGTGCTCTCTTGTATGATATCTGTGGCCTTGGACCCTTTGTTCTTTTACATCCCAATGATCCGTGAGGACAACATGGGCAAGAATGACGAATACAAATGCCTTGGTGCAGACAAAAGACTAGCTAAAATTGCTTCTGTTCTTCGATCACTCTTTGATGCCTTTTATGTAATTCATATAATCTTTCAGTTCCGTACTGGATTTATTGCCCCTTCTTCTCAAGTCTTTGGAAGGGGTGAGACGATTACTGATCCGGTGGCTATAGCAAAAAGATACTTATCCACATACTTCCTCATTGACATTCTGTCAATTCTTCCATTGCCACAGGTATGCAGGACATTCAATCAATTTGAAGCATCACAAAATCTTATTTAGTGCATTTTGATGTAGCTTTTTACTGAAAGCTCATTGGTTGAAAAATAGTTAAAAGGATAGTTACATACTTACACCTTAAAAAAAAAAAAAAAAAAAAAAAAGTGAGGCTTGCAAATAAACTATAAAGCAACAGGAGAAAGCTCACCAATAAGACACAAGTCTTTGTGTGTTCATAACAACATTCAGTTCTGTAGTCATAGGTTTAATAGTAATTGAATTGCTTCCCTAATTGTAACTTAGCAATTAGTGTATTAGTTCGTTTGGCTTCCATTTTTGCTGCTGTTAAACCAGTTAAGGAAATATTGGAAACGAGTCTCTAAAGGGAAATTTACCATATGATGAGTACCACAAGTCTTAAGGTTATATATCAGGGGCCCCAACATATATTTGACCATTATTTTTAATTTTAATTTTTTGATAATTTGATAGTTGAGAAAGAAGGGATTTGAATAGTGGACATCTTCAATGGAAATACCAAGAAGTGTTTGTTGAGCTCTTAGCAATATTTGACAATTATTAGTTCAAAATGGTACTTTGGACACAAATGGACACATAATGCATCTATCAAATTATATGTAGAAGTAAACAATGTCTTATGCTAAAATTGTGTTATATTGCTTGATTTAACAGAATTGGGTGTGCAAGGGAAAGTCAGTTTTACAATTATGGATGTGTTCTGCTTTTCAGGTGGTATCTCTTGTTTTCATTGCCAAAAGCAAAAGCCAAGCTGTGAAGCAAAGGTTGAAGTTCGTAATATTCTCACAATATGTGCCTAGAATTACTCGGCTCTATCCACTATACATGGAAGTAAAAAGAACCTCAGGGATACTGACTCAGACAGCATGGGCTGGAGCTGCTTATAATCTTTTTCTCTATATGCTAGCCAGTCACGTAAGTTGATTTTGGCGGTGGATTTTAATTTCTTAACATTAATTACTTGCAAGATTTTATGATCACAAATAAATCTGACAAATTAAGCAGGTTGTTGGAGCTTTTTGGTACTTGTTTGCCATTGAACGAGAGGTTACATGCTGGCAAGAGCACCGTAATAGTACTAAGGATTGTAAAAGTGCTGATTTTTACTGTGTTAAAGACCACCATAAAAACTTTACAAGTCTATATGAGAATTGCCGTTATCAAAAACCTGATGATATTAAAAATCTAACGGACTTCAACTTTGGAATGTTTACTGATGCTCTCAAGTCCGGAATGGTACTAAAGTCAACAAGATTTAGAGTGAAATTGTCTTACTGCTTTTGGTGGGGCTTTCGTAATCTTAGGTAAGGAAAAATATAGAATCCTCCAAATATATATATATATATATATAATTTAATTGTTATAATACCAATTGAACTACAAAATTCTTGGCAATATTTAGTTTCTTTTAATTTCTTTTTCTTTTCTTTTTTTTCATGAAAATGTGTCTACTCCCTTAACTCAGTTGCATCGCCTCAAATATTATTTCAAATGTCATCTGCATAGGTTTTAACTTCCAAGAGTGAATATTTTCTTATTAAAATTTGGTTACCTAATTAATTCCTATATATAAATCAAGGCTTGTCAACTTATAACAAGATCTAACACATTGCGAGTTACAGCTTAGGAGCTATAGGCATTTTTATATTGAATCATTTTGTTTTTCCTCAGCTCTGCTGGCCAAAACCTTCAAACAAGCACGTTTATTGGGGAGATAGTATTTGCCGTCGGAATATCCACCTTTGGGTTGGTTTTATTTTCGTTACTTATTGGCAATATGCAGGTACTCTCTAATTCTTATCAGTTCTCTTTCTAACCTAATGTTTTAGCACTATGATATCATTATGTAAATAGATGTTTGAGTCAGTCTGACTTTTTGTTTTTTTGATACAACATAGAAATTTTAGTTTCGTGCCAGCATAAAATAAATAAATAAATAAATATATATATATATATATATATATATATATAACTGAAACATAGCATTTATTATTATTACACTCTTATTGAGTTATATCAGAAGTGGCATCATCCACCTATTTCCAACTATTTCTCTTTTATTTTTAACTCTTCTTCTTATTAATTTTGTATCTTGTTGTTACACTTTTTCCAACCTTTTCCTAACCCTTTTACCTTTTCATTTCTTCACTACTCTCAACCTTAATGTTACTCTTCTTCTATCACTTCATCTTCCTTTTATTTTTGGCTCTTATTATCCCCATCCTATTACTATAAATTTGTTATTCTCTCTCTCCCATTCTACACATATTTTCCCACACAAAAAAAATGTTATTACTCTCTCTCTCACTTTTTGGTGGATATTTTATTTTTTGTATCTCTACTTTAGGTTGATAAATTTATGTATTCTTTAGAACTCTATTTTGAGTTATGCAATTTGATTTTTTGTTTTTAAGTTATAATCTTTTTTTTTTCTTTGATTGTTAAATGTTATCTTACTACATACAAAGATAGTGTATAAAAATATAATGTTATTCTATTATATAGCATGACTTGGATAATTTGGTGTTTGAGTCATGACTATATCTTTAATTTTGACTCTTCTCTTCTCATCTTATTCTTTATCTCTCTCTCGAAAACAATTTTGGCTATATATTTGAATGTGCATGTCAATTATTTGAGTAATATAAAGTGTTTTTTTTATAAGCTTTTATTATCATGATAATCTCTTTTACGAGAATGTGAAATTTAAATAATATATTTGAAACTTAAACAATTTAGTTTTTTTTTTTTTAGAAACAAACACACATATACACACAAGAGAGAGGAAAAAGGATTCTAACATAAAGGCACACCACAACTCCACTCAAAAGTCATGGTAACCTTTAAGAGAGGGTGAGACAAGTTAATATAAAGTGTTTTTTTTATAAGCTTTTATTATCATAATAATCTCTTTTACGAGAATGTGAAATTTAAATAATATATTTGAAACTTAAACAATTTAGTTTTTTTTTTTTTAGAAACAAACACACATACACACACAAGAGAGAGGAAAAAGGATTCTAACATAAAGGCACACCACAACTCCACTCAAAAGTCATGGTAACCTTTAAGAGAGGGTGGGGCAAGTTATACTACACACAACACACTCTCTTAAGCAATGTGGGACAATTACCTTTTTTTTTTTTTTTTTTTTTTTTTTTTTTTTTTTTTTGTGTGTGGAGAAACAAACACACACACACACAAGGGAGAGGGAAATATAATCTCTTTTTAGTTGTACATAAAATAAAAAATAAAAAAGGAAAATATAATGCACCACAACATAACATAGAAAAATGTGGACCACCTAAAAAATGAATAATATATTCAATAAAAAAAAATCAATGTAATAAAATGATGATGATATATTTTTTGAAATAGATAAAACAAAAATAATCTTAGAAATTGTTTAATTTTTGGGGAAAAAATTATTATTGTATAACTACAAAATAATTATCTATTATCACGTGTTGTTTGGGTCTACTAGTAATAATAATAATAAGGGTAAAATACTATTTTTGTCCCTAAACTTTATTAAAAGTTTGTTTTTCGTCTCTAAACTATTGAAAAAACTCTTTTTTCATCCTTAAACTTTGTAAAGAGTTTTTTGAATAGTATAAAGACAAAAATAAGGATGAAAAATAAACTTTTTCAATAGTTTAGGGATGAAAAACAAACTTTTAGTAAAGTTTAAGAACATAAATAAAACATTTTCAATAGTATAGAGACGAAATATGAACTTTTCAATAGTTTAGGGATGAAAAATGAGCTTCTTAAAGTTTAGGATGAAAGAAAACTTTTAATAAAGTTTAGGGATGAAAAACAAATATTTAGTAAATTTTAGGGACCAAAATAGTATTTACCTAAAAATAATAAAGTTCACATGAGTGTTAAATGCTTGTTTAACTTAGTTTACAACTAAACTTAAAATCCTACACACAACTGTCTGACATTCAAAAACGAGTCTTTCTATTCTCCAGTAGTTCAGGTCTTCCATTATGAAAGAGTAAATTCAGGGGGATTTGGCCCCGAGTTATTATGCCTTGAGCCTGCTTGGTCTCGGTTAGGACCTCTTTGAAATCCCCCTCTGCTTTGCTTGGTATTGGACTTCTCCGACTACTGCTATTTGGGCATGGACTGTGTTGTAGACCTGTAATGAATGGCATGGACTGAGTTTTAGCTTTTATGTAACCCACCACCCACACAATCCTCCCCCCCCAAACACACACACATCAGTATTAATTGCTAATTTGTTGTTTTAGAGCTGTGAAAGTCATCTTTACCATTGCTATCTCCTTCTCCTTCCTTTTAGCAAAAGCCATATACCCACGATATCTAGAAAACACGCATATTTATTCATCCAATATATATGCATAATTATTGTATTAATTTCTCTGTGGTGTATTTATTCTTAAAGATCTGCTGTTTTATTTTAGCTTCAATAGAAACTTGATGTTGGTCAGTTCTCACTTATTCTATCCGGTCTTATGACTTATGAGTAGAAACCTTTCCACAAATAGTCCTAAGATTTGATTAACTAAAAGTGCTATATTATGAATGTTATAGAGATATCTGCAGTCCACAACAATGAGAGTAGAAGAAATGAGAGTGAAAAGGACTGATGCAGAACAGTGGATGTCCCACCGCATGCTCCCTGAGGAATTAAGGGCACGAGTTAGACGATACCAACAGTATAAATGGCAACTAACTAGAGGTGTCGAAGAAGAGAATCTACTTCAAAGCCTTCCTAAGGACCTCAGAAGGGACATAACACGCCATCTTTGCTTAAATCTTCTCAAGAGTGTGAGAATTTTTCTTTGATTTTTTTTTTTTCTATACATCTTTTTATCCTACTTCTAGCTATTGTGTTCATCAAGTAAATTTTATCTTTTAGGTGCCGATGTTTGAAAAAATGGATAGTCAACTGTTTGATGCACTTTGTGATCGTCTCAAACCAGTGCTTCACACAGAGAAGAGCTGCATTACTCTTGAGGGGGATCCAGTGGATGAGATGCTCTTTATCATGAGAGGAACCCTGACCACTATGACTGGAAAAACAGGTAATGCTGGTGATCTGAAGGCCGGTGACTTCTGTGGAGAAGAGCTTTTTGCGTGGGCTTTGAATCCCCGCTCCTCTACCAGTCTTCCCATTTCAACAAGAACACTAATAGCTCAAACAGAGGTTGAAGCCTTTGCTCTAAGGGCTGCTGATTTGAAGTTTGTGGCCTCTCAGTTTCGGCGTCTTCATAGCAAGGAGTTCCAGCATATTTTCAGGCAAGTCTTTAAGCTAAGCTTATCGACATTTTGGATGATTATTGTCAACATTCTCCAAACAAAGTGAGGCTATACAAACAAAAAAATTGTTCAGAAATTGTACAAAAAGATGTGGTCATCAATTCTTCATTTAATTTTACATTGAAATACCACGGTTATCCCATCAAAATCTACAATGCCCCTGTCGCATTGGATTTCTAAACAAAATTTAAAATATATATATATATATGATAGCTTTTCCTTGGTCTGTAATAGTCTTTCATTGTTAGAATTGCATATTCATAGTGACTTTGAAGAAAAATTACATTAGAACTCTGATTACCTTTATTTTTCCAAGTGGAATGATCCCCATGTGTAATTGTGATTGATGGCTTTCAGGTTCTACTCCTTACAATGGAAGACGTGGGCATCCCGTCGCATCCAAGCAGTTTGGCGCAGGTACTATGAGAGAAAGCTTTATAAGTCTTTGCATGAAGCAGAAGACAGATTGCAAGATGCTGTGATGGACGAAGCAGGGACCTCAAAGGTTGAACACAATGATGAACGCAAAGCACCAAAAAGGTTGCTACTACTGCCACAGAAGCCTGATGAACCTAATTACAATGGTGAAGATTAGTAGAGTGGTGTTCCAAGTGATTATTATGTAATGTTTTTTTTTTTTTTTAACAAACAAGGTTCACATGCAAGAGGTTTCTGTGTATATCATGTGTAACATGTGCTAAGCAAACTTCAGACTTCATAATTTAGAACTACTGTTTCACTGTGTGTTATTCAGAAGCTTCAAACACATACATGAGGAATGTCTAGTGATATGCTTTTCTCAATTAATTCCCTCTTCAACCAAAGAACACCTTAGAGTAAAGCATGTAACAGGGATGACAATTTCACGCCACCATATGCCTCCATTTCAACACAACATTATTGCGGGGGTGTAAGCCAGTTAATTTGCACATGATTTCACCATTTCAAGTCCATGCAGGTAATCCTTTTTTTTTTTTGGTGTCCTTTTTCCCCCTTTCGGAATATGTTTGTCAAGGAACTTTTGAAGACAAAAGGATACTAAACAAGAAAGAAAGAAAATAGTTGTATTTATAGATATAATTAGTGGGTTTATTTTACAAAGAATCCTAAAGAAAATCAACATGCGATTGCGATACAAATGGTCCCTGAAGAATGCTCAGTTAACTGTTTCTCATTAACCAGTCCAGCTAATAACCTTCCATCATATAAATTTACCTAAAACTAAGAAGAAGAAAAAAAAATTGAAACTAGTATTAAGTAAGCACATTAATAGTTAATTGTGGAAGTGATGCAAGACCATCTGCAGCAGTACTTTTTGTAACAAAATGTCAAGTAACTTTTTACCTTCAGCTACTATCATAGTGACAGTGAAGGAACAAGTGATCCACTGATTCCTCGCTGTTCTTACACAAACAGGACCAATTAACAATACAAAAATTCCTCTTTCTTCAAATTATCCAATTTAAGGATCTTTCTTTAGCCACAGTCCATGTGAAAAAAACCACCCTAGTAGGGGCTTTTGCCTTCCAAATACTTCTCGAAGGGAAAGAATCCTCACCGTCCGAAGTGAGAACTTTATAATAAGATTTAAACAGGAAAACAACCACTCTTTCTTAGGAATCCAAACCAACTTGATAAGATGGTATCTCAATTCACTAATTCAAGTCCATCAGCTTTTAGAGCCTAGCCCAGATCGGAAACATAAACAGCCTAGGTCCACCTTTAAAATTAACCCATCTCACCTTTTAATAAGTTTTAGCCCAGATATTAATAAAAGGGTCCATGGCCTGTTTTTTTCATAATAATTCGAATGCCATCATATTTGCCATGTTCGCATTATGTCATGGAACATTGTCATATTTGCATATTGGTCTATAACTTAGTTATATTAGCATTTCGTTCAACCAACTTGTCATATATGTATTTTTAGCAAAAACTTTACAAAATCATATTTTGACCTGAAACTTTTAGCGCAATTTAGTACATTCTACACATTCAACATATTCATAGAATTTAAATTTTCTACAAATTCAGACAATCCATACATGTAATGTACACAATTTCTGGTTGAATATATGTAATTCTGGATATTCAAATTTTCTGTAAATCCAGACAATTCGTACGTAATGTACACAATTTCCCGTTGAATTTATACAATTCTAGATAGTCAAAATTTCTTCAAATCCAGACAATATGTACATCTAAGGTACACAATTTCCTGCTGCATTTAGGCAATTTTAAACATTTAACGTATCCACAAAATTCAAATTTTCTGCTAATCCAAAAAATCTGTACATCTAGTAATTATGGATATTCAAATTTTCTGCAAATCCATAAAATCCATACTTTTAATGTACACAATTTCCAGTTGAATTTACACAATTATGGATATTCATAATTTTAGTAAATCCATACAATCCGCACATCATATGTACACAATCTCTCGGTGAATTTACGCAATTCTGTACATTGAATGTATCTACAGAATTCAAAATTTCTGCAAATCAAGTCAATCCGTACATCTAATGTACACAATTTCCCATTGAATTTATGCAATTCTGAATATTCAAATTTTTTGCAAATCCAGACAACCTGTACATCTAACGTACACAATTTTCCATTGAATTTACGCGATTCTATTCATTCAACGTATTTACAAAATTTAAATTTTCTGCTAATCCAAACAATTCGTACATCTAATGTACACAATTTCCTATTGAATTTACGCAATTCTTGATATTCAAAATTTCTGCAAATCCAGACAATCCGTGCATCTAATACACACAAGTTTCCATTGAATTTACGCAATTCTGGATATTTAAATTTTCTGCAAAGCCAAACAATCCGTACATCTAGTATACAAAATTTCCCATTGAATTTACGCATTTCTAGATATTCAAATTTTCTGCAAATCCAGACAATCCGTACATCTAATGTACACAATTTTCCGTTCAAATTACACAATTTTGTTCATTCAATGTATCCACAGAATTCTAGTTTTCAGCAAATCCGAACACTCTGTACATCTAATGTACACAATTTCCCGTTGAATTTATGTAATTTTGGATATTCAAATTTTCGGCAAATCCAAACAATCCGTACATCTAATGTACACAAATTCCCATTGAATTTTTGCAATTCTATACACTCAACGTATTTACAAAATTTAAATTTTCTGCAAATCTAGAGAATCCATACATAATTCTGTACATAATTTCCGGTTAAATTTCTCGTTAAATTTACACGATTTTGTTCATTCAACGAAATCGCAGAATTTAAATTTTCTCCAAATCTAGATAATCCGTACATCTATTATATACAATTTTCCATTGAATTTACGCAATTCTGGATATTCAATTTTTTTGCGAAACCAGCCAATCTGTACATCTAGTGTACACATCTTCTCGTTGAATTTACGCAACTCTAGATATTCAAATTTTCTGCGAATCCTAACAACCCGTACATCTATTGTAAACAATTTCTCATTGAATTTACAAAATTCTGGATATTCAAATTTTCTGCAAATCTAGACAATCCATACATCTAATGTACACAATTTTCCGTTGATTAATTTTACGCAATTCTAGATATTCAAATTTTTTGCGAATCCTAACTGTAGGGGGTGGATTCGAGCGCTCTCTAAGGATTGAGAGAGTGGACCCAAGCCCAGCTAACCCTCCAATAAATTTGTAGAGTATAGGCTCAAGAGCTAGGCCTTAGTAAAGAGGGCAACGGCCATGCATGGTTGTACGTGATTGCTAATAACTAAAACGTGGGTTTGAACACACAATGAGGCTCCTCGGACGTGCCTTATGGAGCTGGAAACTCCTATTATCTCTTTTCAGAAAGGTTACAAGAGTTGAGAGAAAATACTTTGCTACAGTATTCCTTTTTCTCTGGTTTTTCCGCCGTCCCCCTCACAAGAGGGATTTTTACATTATATACCTCTTACTCAGTTGATCCTAGCCCTACATTTGTTGCTCAATCCGGTTTCCACTTGAGTGCCTGTCCCATCAGCCGCATTCCCATACCTCCAGTGGGTTGCAGCGCTCAAGACGGCACTGTTCAGAGGTCCTATTCTCATTAATGCGGCCAGAGCGTTAGTTGAGGGCATTTAATGTGGAGGTGACAGTTCGCCTAGGACTTGCTCCTCCGCCATGCTTCAATGTCCGGTGATTGGTTCTTGCTATTTGCTCCTCGGATGCTTGGGGAGACTCCCCTTAAAGGTGTGCCGTATGCCCACTTTCTGTCCTCGGCTTACCGAGAATGTAACCATCCTCGGCAATGCTCCTTGAATCCTGGGCTCTAAACTTTCGTCCTCGGGCCTCGGATCGTGGAGGCGTCCTCGGCATGGGCCTCTGGGCTTGGCTTGGAGTGGGCCGGGGTTGCTGACTTATTCTGGCCCCACAATAGCCCCTCAAAATCATGCTGTCCGCATCCTCGGGCGGAAAGGAGGATTTTGATATCCCCGGACCTGCTTCGCGTCTAATCAAGTCTTATCCCTCGTCAGCGTTGGCGCCTTTTCAACTGCCCAAGGTGCGTTACTGGCGCTTCGATGTGCGTAACGTGTCTTGCATTAAATTCGGGCGGCTTTATGCTCCCCACGTTCAACGGGCAGATGACAATCTAACGGTGGAGATGCGTCTGGCACTTATGGGCGGGAAAACTTGCGCAGCTCTTCTTTCTAGGGTATAAGTACCCATTAGAGCCGTTTCTTCACTTTTCATTTGCAATCGAGAGCTCCTGCGCCTCTATTCTGAGTCCAGCCAAACTTCCACCTCCATCTCCACAACAAAAAGCCAGTCCGAGGAGCTCCTCCTCATTTCTGTAAGTCTCTCTGTCTCTCTCTGAGCTTTCTCCCTCTCTACTCGTCCTTCTCTTTCATTCGTTCATCTTTTAGTTCGCTTAGGCGTCATCTAGGATGGGTAGACTTAAGAAGTTTGTTGGCACTGAGGAGGCGATGGAGAAATTCATCGCCGATTACAAGATACCGGCCAATGTGGGCTTAAGGTATTGTGAGGAGGGGGAGTGGTACCTCAAGAGGCGAGAGGGCGAAGTGGTGATTCCTGTCATCGCTTTCCTTGAAGGGGGGATGAGGATCCCCATGGGGCCAGTGATGAGGGGTTACCTCACCTACTTCCGGTTGACTCCCACCCAATGCGCCTCCTACATGTTCAGAATTTTGGGCAGTGTGGACGCCCTTAAAGAAAAGATGGGTCTGAGGCTGACCTATCACAATGTCAACTACTGCTACAATCTTCAACATTTGAAGAACAAGTCCTATTACATGAGGACGAGGGACGACAGGGTCCGGCTTATCCAGTGCCTCCCCGAGTCCAACAAGGGGATGAATGAGGATTTCCTCATCGTGTCCGGAGCGTGGCACGATGGCCTTCATTGTCCGACGACGGAGGGAGCACCAGGTGGGGCAGTGGGAATAAAAGGGGATTTATAGATTCTAGCTTCTTTCTCTGCGTTATTTCTTCTTGTATTGTTTGGTTTCTAACCACGGATGTGTACTCTCTTTGCAGATCCGCATTCCTATGCGCGCCATTTCAACTTGATCAATAGGGAGGACTTGCAGAAGGTGCTCAGGTCGGCGGATTTCGAGGACGAAGAAGACCACCAAGTCAGAGCTGCGCACAAGATTTTGGGGTACACTCCGCTCCAGAAGTCATTTGCGGCCCCGAAGTACGTGATCAGAGCAAAGGATCCTCGGCTGCAGAAAATAAAAGTGACCGAGGACGGGTTCGAGTTTCCCGAGGACACCTCCACTTCAGAAGGCGTCACAGTAGCAGTCCCTTCGTCTTCCCATTCGTTCCCAGAGGCCGCGGAAGAGAACTTAGAGAGGGAAGGGGAACCTGTAGATTTTGGTACTGCCGAGGAGGGTTTCGGCGTTTTTGAGCAACTCCATCAGTCCGAGGACCCCTCTGGAGACTTGGGTGATCCTTGTCTGACCGAGGCAGACTTCTTAGCGTCAGAGACATCTTCCCGGCGCGAGATGGGCTACAAGAAGAAGTACCAGCCAAGCCTGTCCGAACTACTAGAAGGGCAGCCGGGGAAGTCCAAGCCGAAGCTTCCTCCCCCATCTCCAAAGAATCGTCCTGTTCAGACCAGGTCGGCTTCAACACAATCCAAGCTTCCTCCTCCTCCGCCTCAGGCGAGCCCGTCGTTCAGGCACGAGCCCGCTGACCCTAAGCAGAAGAAGGACAAGGGTAAGAGGACCCTTGAGGACAAATCTAGGCCCACGCGGGAGGGCAATGGCAATCAGCGGCCATCGAAGCAATTGAGGATAGGCCCCTCAACGCAGGATAAACAGGTCGCTCCCCCGCCCGAGGCCCAGGCCTGGCTCCCCGCCCCAATGCTCCGCGGGGCTCCCTTGAGGGATGACTCCTCCCTCAGGGACTTTAAGGATGACGAAGGCGCGTACGTGGCCGACGCTGTGGAGAGATGCTTGCTCCTGCCTGCGGACATGGCGGAGCTAGGAACCATGAGGAGTAGGGATGTCTTCCTCTGCCTCAAGCGGTATTTGGGGAAGGTAAGACCTTAACACTTGTGCTTTTTCTTGCCTTTTTCTTGCTTTCATTTCTTTTTGAGCTCGGCTAATTGCAACTTGTCTGTTTCGTTTGGCAGGCTGTGCAGGCCACCTTCAGGCTGGAAGAGGCGGCCAATGAACATGGGAAGGCCCTGGATCTGGAGCGCGATAGGCGCTTGGTGGCTACCAGGACCCTCAAGAAGTCGGAGGAGGACCTTGCCAAGGCCAGGGAGGAGCTGAAGGCAATGACCCAGGCTAAGGAAAGCGCAACGTCAGGCCTTGAGGGTGCCCAAAGGCAGGCCGAGACTCAGACAAAGCGTCTGGGTGAGGCAGAGAAGCAGTTGAAGCTCGCCGAGGATCAGATAGCTGGCCTGGCAAAGAAAGTGGCAGAGGCCGAGGAGGCCAAGAGGGTGGCTGAATGGGCCAAAGGGGAGGCTGAGAGGGCCAAGCTTGAGGCAGAGTAGGGCAGGGAGGAAGCCTGGGCCACTAAGCAGGAAGCTGAGGAGGCAGCCTTTACTGCCGGGGCAGCTGAGACAGCAGCTGCCTACAAATCCCAAGTCCCTGGGGTATGTAGGCGCTACTGCTCCGAAGCTTGGAGCGAAGCCCTCAGGCAGGCTGGAGTGGAGGCTTCTTCTGACTTGTGGAAGGAGGAGAACGTGTACTACCCTCCTGTTATCCGCGAGACTGCCCCCGATGGCTCTGAAGCCGAGGAGGCCGCTGTGGAAACTGCTGCTACTCCGGGCGAAGAGGCCTCGGATGCTGGGGTTACTGATGAGCCAATCCAAGGGAGCAATCCTCCCGTGGTGGTTGTGTTGAGTGATGGCTCCAACGAGGACGCGCCTCAGCAGGTTGTAGAGCCTTCCCCCGCTGCCCAGGTCTCTTCTGCCGAGGGGGCGGCTATTCCTGTTGTGCCTCTGCAGGCCATTCCCATTAGTCAGGGCTCAGGGGACCCTGAGGCAGCTACGGGCCAGCCACCCACTGAAGCAGGCAACTAGGCCCCATGGCCCTCCTGCCTGCTGCACTTCATTTCTGCATCTCTTCCCTTTTTTTTTTTTACTTTATTTGTAATGCGACTTCCTGGGTGCAATTCCCTTGTGTTTAATGAAATGAAAACTTTATTTCCTTTTCTGTTTGTTGTGGCTATTTCCTTACTTGCACGCTATTTGTTTTTTCTTATAACTTTGACTTCAATTGTACCTCGGCCAATCGCGGCATTTGATAATTACAACGTAAGGGCTTGTATGCTCGGGCGGACCTTTTATGTCCTAAGGAGCAGGTGGAATTTTGAAGTACACTTAGGATCTTTTAGAGTAGTTAGTTTCCCCTTAGGCATAGGTCCGAGGACCCAGCAGTTCTATGGTTCTGTCTAACACTTGGTTTTCTTAAAGTGGTTAGTTTCCCCATGGGACTGAGTCCGAGGACCATGCAGTTCCCTGGTTCTGTCTAACTCTTAAGCTTTCTGAAGCAGTTAGTTTCCCCATAGGACTGAGTCCGTGGACCATGCAGTTCCTTGGTTCTGTCTAACGCTTAGCATTCTTAAGTAGCTAGTTTCCCCATGGGACTGAGTCCGAGGACCATGCAGTTCCGTGGTTCTGTCTAACACTTGGGTTTCTTAAAGTGATTAGTTTCCCCATGGGACTGAGTCCGAGGACCATGCAGTTCCCTGCTTCTGTCTAACACTTAGTTTTCTTAAAGTAGTTAGGACGCGAGGCAAATAACTAAGATATGCTAACAATATGAATCAAAGTGGCTTCTTTATTAATAGTAGTACCTTTTCAGGTTGTTTACATTCCATGGACGAGGTACAGGTTTGTCATCTAAATCTTCTAAATAGTACGCTCCTATCCCTGCCACCGAGGTGATTCGGTAGGGGCCCTCCCAGTTGGGTCCGAGCTTTCCCCAGGAAGGGTTCTTGGCAGTTCCTACAACTTTTCTCAGCACCAGGTCTCCCGGTGCTAGTGGTCTGAGCTTTACGTTGGTGTCATATCCCTGCTTGAGCTTTTGCTGGTAGTAGGCCAGCTGGATCATTGCTTGCTCTCTTCGTTCGTCTACCATGTCCAGGCTCCGCCCCAGCAGTTCATCATTGCTGCCTGGGGTGAAGGAGCTCGTCCTTAGTGTCGGGAAATTGGTTTCCAGGGGGATCACTGCCTCCGCACCATAGGTCATGGCAAAAGGTGTTTCCCCCGTTGAGCGTCGGGGCGTAGTCCGGTACGTCCAGAGGACATGGGGCAGCTCTTCTACCCATCTCCCTTTGGCATCATCCAGTCTCTTCTTGAGCCCGTTGACAATGACCTTGTTGACCACCTCGGCCTGTCCATTCCCCTGGGGGTAGGCTGGCGTTGAGTACCTGTTTGTGATCCCAAGTTCGCGACAGTACTCCCTGAAGGCCTTGCTATCGAACTGGAGTCCGTTATCCGAGATGAGGGTATGAGGGACCCCGAACCGCGTAATTATGTTCCTCCAAAGGAATTTCTTCACGTCTACATCTCTGATGTTGGCTAGTGGTTCGGCCTCGACCCACTTGGTGAAGTAGTCCGTGGCCACCAACAGATACCTCTTGTTCCCCGGTGCCTTAGGGAAGGGTCCCACGATGTCCAAGCCCCATTGGGTGAACGACCATGGACTGGATAACGGATTGAGGGCCCCTCCTGGCTGATGGATGTTTGGGGCGAACCTTTGGCATTGGTCGCACTTCTTGACATACTCCTGGGCCTCTTGCTGCATTCCCGGCCACCAATATCCTTGAGTGATGGCTCGGTGAGCCAGGGATCTCCCCCCTGTGTGGCTCCCACATATTCCCTCGTGCAGCTCCTCGAGTAGCAATTCCGCCGCTCCGGGGTGGACGCACAGTAGGTATGGTCCAGAGTAGGAGCGCTTATATAGCTTGTGATCCTTGGACAACCAGAACCGAGGGGCCTTCCTTCTAACCTTCTCGGCTTCTGACTTGTCCTCGGGCAGGATATCTTCTTTTAGGAATCTCACTATGGGGTCCATCCAGCTGGAACCCACCTCAATCTGGTGGACGGGGATCCCTTCCCTTGGCACTTCGCTTGCTCTCCCCAGATGTTCCACGAGTATTATCCGAGGCAGATCCCCTGCCGAGGAGGTTGCGAGCGTGGCCAATGAGTCGGCATGGCTGTTCCCGCTCCTGGGGATATGAGACAGGCTGTAGAGGCTAAACCCCAATCGCAAGCGCCTGACTTGGTCCAGGTATTCTTGCATTCTTGAATCCCTGGCCTCCATCTCCCCATTTACCTGGCCTACCACCAACCTCGAGTCCGAGAACATCTCTATCGACTTTCCTCCCATCCTTTGTACCATGATCATCCCTTGTAGTAATGCCTCATACTCGGCCTCGTTGTTCGTGGCTGCGAATCCGAGCCTTAAGGATTTCTCAATGACATGATCTTCAGGGGATACTAGGACCAGCCCCACTCCGGACCCCCTTTGGTTTGCCGCGCCATCCACATACACTTTCCAACATGGTGCCTCTGGGATGGAGATTGCCCCAACTGATTTCTCATCACGGCTCTTATCCTCGGCCGTCACTTCTACGATTGGTTCGGCGAACTCGGCCGTCAAATCCGCCAGAACCTGGCCTTTTATGGAAGTCCGGGGCATGTACTTGACGTCAAAAGCCCTCAGAATTGTGTTCCACTTCGCGATTCAGCCTGTGTAATCAGCGGTCCGGAGCACAGACTTCAAAGGCAATTGGGTTAGGACAACCACGGTGTGAGCTTGGAAGTAATGGGGGAGCTTTCTCGTGGCGTGGACTACAGCCAGGATGGCCTTCTCTAAGGGTAGGTATCTCACCTCCGCTTCGTGCAGCGACTTGCTGACGTAGTAAACTGGCCTTTGAACGCCATTATCTTCCCGTATCAGTACTAGGCTCACCGCATGGGGCGCCACAGCAAGGTACGCGTATAGGACCTCGTCGACCTCAGGATAGGACATGATAGGCGGTCGGGAGAGGTAATCCTTGAGTTGCTGGAAAGCTTCGACACAATCCTCAGACCACTCAAATCCCTTCCATTTGTTGATCAGGAGATAAAAGGGTCTGCACCTGTCAGCCGACCTGGAAATGAACCGGTTCAGCGCCGCGATCATCCCAGTAAGCTTTTGGATCTCCTTGGGATTCTGCGGAGGCTTCATATTGTGAATGGCCTTGATCTGGTCGGGGTTGACCTCGATCCCGCGGTGGGTGATCATATACCCCAGAAACTTGCCAGAGCTTACGCCAAATGAGCATTTTGAGGCATTAAGGCGGAGCTTGTGCTCTCTCAGGACGCCAAATGTGCGGCCGAGGTCTTCCAAGTGCTCGGACACCAACTTGCTTTTCACCACCATATCGTCAACATAGACTTCGACGCTCTTGCCCAACATCGGCTCGAACATTCTCGTCATCATCCTCTGGTAGGTGGATCCGGCGTTTTTCAGGCCAAACGGCATGACCTTGTAGTGGTAGTTCCCAACGGGTGTCACAAATGCCGTCTTCTCTCGGTCCTCCAAGGCTAGGGGGATTTGATGATAACCCTGAAAAGCATCCAGGAAGCTCATCCGAGGATGGCCTGCAGTCGCGTCTACTAGCTGGTCTATTCGTGGCATTGGGAAGGGGTCTTTTGGGCATGCTTTGTTCAGGTCTGTGAAGTCTACACAAACCCTCCACTTCCCACTTTTCTTCTTGACCACCACAGTGTTGGCCAACCATGTGGGGTAGAAGATCTCCTTGATGGCCCCCGCGTGCTTAAGCTTATCGACCTCTTCCCTGATCGCATCAGCATGCTCTTTCGACGGGCGCCGAGGTGGCTGCTGCTTGGGGATCGCAGATGGGTTGACGTTAAGGTGGTGACAGATGAAAGATGGATCAATCCCAGGGGCATCGCAGGGGTCCCATGCGAACACGTCAAGGTTCCTCTTGAGGAATTCGAGTAATTCCTCTTTCTCCCGTGGAGGCAGCTGGATCCCAACCTGGAAAAACTTCTCCGGATCATCGCCAATTATCACCTTCTCCAGGTTTTCGCATTTAGCATCCTCGGCAGGTGCATCTGGAGGTGCCACTTGGGTCTTTGATTGCTATGAATTTTCCTCGGATAGGGCCGAGGACTGTGCATCGATCCGATGGGATATGGCAGCCACTGTGCAATGCCTAGCCGTGGATTGGCAACCTCGGATCTCCAGAACCTGGTCCCCTGACAGGAATTTCACCTTCTGGTGCAAGGTGGAGGCTACGCCATCCAGGGCGTGTAGCCAGGGCCTCCCTACGATGGCTGTGTAGGGAGAGTATGTGTCCACCACTATGAAGTTCGCCTCCACCACCACTGGGCCGGTCTGTACGGGCAGTCTGATCATGCCCTTTGGGATGACGAGCTTCCCGTCGAAGCTCATTAGGGGGGAGCTATAAGGTGTGAGGTCTTCCAGCTTTAGCCCCAGCCCCTTGTAGAGGTCTGGGCACATGACCTCGGCTGCACTGCCACCGTCCACCATCACCCTTTTCACGTCGTAGCCCCCTATTCTGAGGGTGACGATCAGGGCGTCCTCGTGTGGTTGGATGGTCCCAATCTTGTCCTCCTCCGAGAAACTCAGGGCTGGGGGAGGATTCCTCCTGGACCTTTTTGGCCCCGTCCGGGGGTCCTCGGCGGGCAGTTGGGCCACAGACAACACTCGCAAAGGGGGTGTGCCCGTCCTTCCTGGCGCAGCCAGGATTATATTGATCGTCTCGGTGGGTTGCCCCATGGCGGCGTCCCTCCGAGGCTCTTGGTAGGTCCGGTTTTGCTGGTTGCTGGAATGGTGGAGAAGGTGCTTCAGCCTCCCCTCCTGGACTAGCTGGTCCAGGTGGTTCCAAAGGTCCCTGCAGTCCTCCGTAGTATGTCCGTGATCCTGGTGGTACTGGCAGTAGCAACTCTGATTGCGCCTTCCAGGTTCCCCAGCCATCTTGTTCGGCCATCTGAAGTACGGTTCGTCCTTTATATTCTCCAGCACCCTGTGCACAGGTTCTCGGAACATAGCGCCTACCGTCTGTGCATTGGTCGCTCCAGATTGCCCACCGAAATCCCTCCTCGGACGGGCATTGTCATAACGGTCCGACCTGAAATCCCTTCTCTCCTGGGGGATAGCCTTCTCTTTGCCTTTGCCTTGCAGCATATCTTCCTCCACCCGCTTGTACTTGTCGATCCGATCCATCAGCTGCCGCACACTGGTGGCTGGCTTACCGGTTAGGGACTTCCTCAGGCCGTGCCCCATTGATAATCCATTCTGGAACGTGTTGATGGCAACGGCGTCGTACTTGCCGTCCAGCTCGTTGTAGATCTCCCAATACTTGTCCGAGTAAGCCTTGAGGGTCTCCCCGTCACGCATGGACAGGGACAGCAACGCGCTCATGGGCCGAGGGGGCTTGCTATTTGTGACAAAGCGGGAGCCGAAAGCCTGGGTCAGCTGCCTATACGAGTCTATGGAATTCGTCCTTAGACCGTTGAACCACCTCATTGCCACAGGTCCCAAGCTGGATGGGAAGACTTTGCACATCAGCGCCTCGTTCTTGGAGTGGACAGCCATCCTTTGGTTGAACTGGCTCACGTGCTCCACAGGGTCCGTTTTGCCGTTGTAAGCAATGAAGGTTGGCTGCTGGAACCGCCGAGGAAGCTCCGCGTCCTCTATACGACGCGTGAAGGGTGACTTGGAGAGCCGGTCCAGCGCCCTGCTCATGGCGTCGCCTCCTAAGTCCCTGGGGGTTGGGTTGGCACGCCTACGCCTCTGGTAGCGCTCCTCCTCGTGGGAGAAAGTCTCGCTGGGGGGCGTTCTTGACCTTTGCCTGTATTCATCATCGCTTTCGTCGTCGGAGGGCGGGTCAAGGCTAGGTTCGGACCGTCTTCGTTGCGCACGGCGCAGCTTCCTCTTTAGATCATCTATCTCACGTTGCATGGCCACTTTATCGTCCCTTCTCTGGGAAGCGTGGCTGTGGGCCTCTTGTGAACGCGTGGCCTGGCCATCGTCGCGCTTCTGGGGAATGTGCCCGTCCCCTCGGCTTTCGCTCGCCGTTGAAGTATGCACGCTTCCTTCCCAAAATTGCCTGTTGTCGTTCTGACCGCCCCCGGGGTCGCCATAGTTACCCTGATGCCGTGACTTCGCCGGTTCAGGTCGATTGGGAGTTCCTTGGTGAGGGCCTGATCCTACCATGTTCGACTGTGGCCCTTACCAACGCACAAGCTCCTCCCACAGACGGCGCCAATTGTAGGGGGTGGATTCGAGCGCTCTCTAAGGATTGAGAGAGTGGACCCAAGCCCAGCTAACCCTCCAATAAATTTGTAGAGTATGGGCTCAAGAGCTAGGCCTTAGTAAAGAGCGCAACGGCCATGCATGGTTGTACGTGATTGCTAATAACTAAAACGTGGATTTGAACACACAATGAGGCTCCTCGGACGTGCCTTATGGAACTGGAAACTCCTATTATCTCTTTTCAGAAAGGTTACAAGAGTTGAGAGAAAATACTTTGCTACAGTATCCCTTTTTCTCTATTTTTTCGTCCGTCCCCTTCACAAGAGGGATTTTTACATTATATACCTCTTACTCAGTTGATCCTAGCCCTACATTTGTTGCTCAATCCGGTTTCCACTTGAGTGCCTGTCCCATCAGCCGCATTCTCATACCTCCAGTGGGTTGCAGCGTTCAAGACGGCACTGTTCAGAGGTCCTATCCTCATTAATGCGGCCAGAGCGTTAGTTGAGGGCATTTAATGTGGAGGTGACAGTTCGCCTGGGACTTGCTCCTCCGCCATGCTTCAATGTCCGGTGATTGGTTCTTGCTATTTGCTCCTTGGATGCTTGGGGAGACTCCCCTTAAAGGTGTGCCGAATGCCCACTTTCTGTCCTCGGCCTACCGAGGATGTAACCATCCTCGGCAATGCTCCTTGAATCCTGGGCTCTAAACTTTCGTCCTCGGGCCTCGGATCGTGGAGGCGTCCTCGGCATGGGCCTCTGGGCTTGGCTTGGAGTGGGCCGGGGTTACTGACTTATTCTGGCCCCACACTAACAATCCATACATCGAGTGTTCACAATTTCCCATTGAATTTACGCAATTCTAGATATTTAAATTTTCTACAAATCCAGACAATTCGTATACCTAATGTACAAAATTTCTTGTTGAATTTACGCAATTATGGATATTCAAAATTTCTACCAATCCATATAATCCGTACATCTAATATACACAATTTTCCATTGAAATTAAACAATTCTGTACATTCAACATATCCAAAAAAAATTCAATTTTTTTGCAAATCTAGTCAATCTGTACATCTAATGTGCACAATTTTCCGTTGAATTTACACAATTTTAGATATTCAAATTTTCTGCAAATCCAAACAAATTGTACATCTAATGTATACAATTTCTAGTTGATTAAGTTTATTCAACGTACTCGCAGAATTCTAATTTTCTGCAACTAATGTACACAATTTGAATTTATGTAATTTTGGATATTTAAATTTTCGGCAAATCCAAACAATTGGTACATCTGATGTACACAAATTCCCATTGAATTTGCGCAATTTTGTACATTCAACGTATTTGCAAAATTTAAATTTTCTACAAATCCTAACAATCTCTATATCTGATGTACACAATTTGCGGTTGAATTTACATATTTTTGGATATTCAAATTTTCTGCAAATCCAAACAATCCGTACATCTAATGTATACAATTTCCCGTTGAATTTACGCAATTATGGATACTAAAATATTTTGCAAATCCACAAAACTCAAAATCTAAGGTACACAGTTTCCAGTTGAATTAATGCAATTCTATAAATTCAAGGTATCTGCAGAATTCAAATTTTCTACAAATCTAGACAATCTGTACATCTAATGTATACAATTTCTAGTTGAATTTATGCAATTTTGGATATTCTAATTTTCTCCAAATCCAGACAATCCATACATCTATTGTATTCACGTTGAATTTTCGCAGTTCTGTACATCCAACGTATCCACAAAATTTAAATTTTCTGCAAATCCTGACAATCCGTACATCTGATATACACAATTTATGGTTGAATTTACATATTTTTGGATATTTGAATTTTCTGCAAATCCAGTCAATCCGTGCATCTAATGTACATAATTTACCATTGAATTTACGCAATTATAGATATTCAAATCTTTTGCAAATCCAGACAATTCGTACATCTAATGTACACAATTTCCCATTGAATTTATGCAATTACGTTCATTCAATGTATCTGCAAAATTCTAAATTTCTACAAATCAAGGCAATTCGAACATCTAATATACACAATTTCCCGTTGAATTTACAAAATTCTGGATATTCAAATTTTTGTCAAATCCAAACAATTCGTATATCTAATGTACACAATTTTCTATTGAATTTGTGCAATTCTGTACATTCAACGTATCCGCAGAATTTAAATTTTCTACAAATCCAAACACTCCATTCATCTAATGTACACAATTCCCGGTTGAATTTACATATTTCTAGATATTTAAATTTTCTGCAAATCCAAATAATCTGTACATCTAGTGCACAAAATTTCCCATTGAATTTATGCAATTATATATATTCAACGTATCCACAAATTTCAAATTTTACGCAAATCCAGTCAATCCGTATATCAATTGTACATAATTTCCCGTTGAATTTATGCAATTCTAGATATTCAAATTTTCTACAAATATAGACAATCTGTACATCTGATGCACACAATTTCCCATTTAATTTACACAATTCTATACATTCAACATATCTGTAGAATTCAAATATCATGCAAATCCAGACAATCCATACATCTAATGTACGCATTTTCCAGTTGAATTTATGCAATTTTGGATAAACAAATTTTCTACAAATCCAAAAAATATGTATGTCTATTGTATTCTCGTTGAATTTTTGCAATAATGTACATTCAATTTACACAATTTCCTGTTGAATTTACACAATTATAGATATTCAAATATTTTGCAAATCCATACAATCTATACATCTTATGTGCACAATTTCCCGTTAAATTTACGCAATTCTGTAAGTTCAACGTATCTGTAGAATTCAAATTTTCAGCAAATCCAGTTAATTTGTACATCTAATGTACACATTTTCCAATAAAATTTACGCAACTCTGGATATTCAAATTTTTTGCGAATCTTGACAATCTGTACATCTAGCGTACACAATTTCCCGTTGAATTTACGCAATTCTGGATATTAAAATTTTCTGCAAATCTAGACAATCCGTACATCTATTGTACACAAGTTTCCGTTGAATTTTCGCAGTTCTGGATATTCAAATTTTCTGCGAATCCTAACAATCCGTATGCTAGTGTCCACAATTTTTTGTTGAATTTACGCAATTCTAGAGATTCAAATTTTTTGCAAATCCAAACAATCTGTATATCTAATGTACACAATTTCTCGTTGAATTAATGCAATTACATATATTCAAATTTTCGGCAAATCTATACAATTCGTACATCTAATGTATACAATTTCCTGTTGAAATTACCCAATTCTGTACATTTAAGGTATCCACAAAATTAAAATTTTCAGCAAATCCTGTCAATTCGTACATCTAATATACACAATTTCCCGTTTAATTTATGCAATTCTGGATATTCAAACTTTCAGCATATCTAGAAAATCTGTACATCTAATATACACATTTTTCCGTTG
The DNA here is from genome assembly GCA_019022515.1 of Quercus aquifolioides. NCBI lineage: Eukaryota > Viridiplantae > Streptophyta > Magnoliopsida > Fagales > Fagaceae > Quercus > Quercus aquifolioides. Next base: position 51,747,254 of record CM032333.1, read on the forward strand.
AATTTATGCAATTATGTTCTTTCAACGTATCTGCAAAATTCTAATTTTCTACAAATCCAAACAATCCGTACATCTAATATACACAATTTCCCATTAAATTTATGTAATTCTAGATATTCAATTTTTCGGCAAATCCAAACAATCCGTATATCTAATGTACACAATTTCTCGTTGAATTTATGCAATTACATATATTCAAATTTTCTGCAAATCTTTACAATTCGTGCATCTAATGTACACAATTTCCTGTTGAAATTACCCAATTCTGTACATTTAAGGTATCCACAAAATTAAAATTTTCAGCAAATCCTGTCAATTCGTACATCTAATATACACAATTTCCCGTTTAATTTATGCAATTCTGGATATTCAAACTTTCAGCATATCTAGAAAATCTGTACATCTAATATACACATTTTTCCGTTGAATTTATGCAATTATGTTCTTTCAACGTATCTGCAAAATTCTAATTTTCTACAAATCCAAACAATCCGTACATCTAATATACACAATTTCCCGTTAAATTTATGTAATTCTAGATATTCAATTTTTCGGCAAATCTAGTCAATCCGTACATCTGATGTACACAATTTCCCATTGAATTGGCGCAATTCTATACATTCAACGTATTCACAAAATTTAAATTTATGCAAATCCAGATAATCCGTACATCTAATATACACAATTTCCAGTTGAATTTACGCAATTCTGGATATTCAAATTTTCTGCCATTCCAAACAATCTGTACATATAATGTACAAAATTTCCCGTTGAATTTATGCAATTATGGATATTCAAATTTTCAGCATATCCAGACAATCCGTACATCTGATGTACACAATTTTTTGTTGAATTTATGCAATTATGTTCTTTCAATGTATCCGCAGAATTCTAATTTTCTGCAAATCCAGACAATCTATACATTTAATGTACACAATTTCCCGTTGAATTTATGTAATTTTAGATATTCACATTTTCAACAAATCCAGACAATCTGTACGACAGATGTACATAATTTCCCGTTAAATTTGTGCAATTCTATACATTCAATGTATTCGCGGAATTTAAATTTTATGCAAATTCAGATAATCCATACATCTAATGTACACAATTTTCCAGTTAAATTTACACAATTGTGGATATTCAAATTTTCTGCAATTTTAGAAAATCTGTGCATCTATTGTATTCTCGTTGAATTTTCTCAATTCTGTACATTCAACGTATCTTCAGAATTTAAATTTTTCTACAAATCTAGACATACATCTAATGTACACAATTTCCAATTGAATTTACGTAATTCTAAATATTCAAATTTTCTGCAAATCCAGACAATTCGTACATCTAATGTACACAATTTTCTGTTGAATTTGCACAATTATGGATACTCAAATTTTCTGCAAATCCACACAAACCCTATATCTAATGTACACATTTTCCCGTTGAATATATGCAATTATGTATATTCCACGTATCCGCAGAATTCAAATTTCCTGCCAATCTAGACAATCCGTACATCTAATGTACACAATTTCCAATTGAATTTACATAATTATGTATATTCAAAATTTCTGCAATTCCTTGCAATTTGTATAGCTAATGTACGGTTTAGGGTTTAGTGAAAATGGATTTGTTATCCCTAAATTTAAATATTTAACTTTACCCTTTAACATAGATTGTTTCTAATTATGTTCAAAGATATCTATTTAGTCTACTTGATAGGTATGGGGGTCCTTCCAAAGCCTCTATTCTATCATAATTTCCCGTTGGATTTACGCAATTTTGTACTTTCAACGGATTCGCAGAATTCAAATTTTCCGTGAATCTATACAATCCGTACATTTAATGTATACAACGGATTTCTATAGTTTGTTTTCTTTGTAAATGTTTTCTAAAACCCTAACTTACAGTGTGGAGATTTGGCATGTTAATATATTAATATGGAAATATGGTTCGCTGAATATATTTGAATGATTTGTAGATGTTTTACAGTCTAATTTGGGATAAGTCGATAAGAGATCTCACATGCTGTTAGCCATAGGCTGGTAACACAAAAAGAAATACATATATATATACACACACACATTAGGTGACAAATTATACTTAAAAATTTTGATGAATGATGACGACTCTACTCACACTTCTAAAATAGAACTTGCCAGAAGCTTGCTCTTAAATCTGGTACTATCATTACAAATATTAGATATAGTATATCCAATATTTTTCTCAAAAAAAAAAAAAAAAAAAAAAGAAGTTATATCCAATATAATAATATAGTAAGCAGTTCTAAATGAACATAAATTATTATTATATCCAAGCCTACGGATTTTCTTTATTATGAGTAGTTTTTTAATTTTTTATAAACTCGATCCAACTAGTTAGGGCTCACTTACCTTATGTCAAACCCACCTCCATATTTAGTTTTCGAGGTATGATAAGCATATTGGATTCTCATTGGGGTGGTATGTGAGAGAAACATAGGACTATACTAATAAATGTTGAATATTAACATTTTCTGAGGGGAAAATTATAACTTACCCACTTATAGTTTGGCCGAAATTTAAGTTGCTTACTTGTGATTTGAAATTTGACACTTTACCCAATTGAAGTTATCTTAGTTAGAGTTCCGTAACCCACTTTTGTTAAAAACATAATTAAATATGTAATTTTGCTTCATTTTTATGTCTCTTTCCTCCAAAAATACAAAAAAACATAAAAATACAAGATCAAATAAGATAAAAAAGAATTCAACGAAACACTTGCATCATGGGATTTCAAACTACAAGTAGATAACTTAAATTTCGGTCAAACCTCAAATAGGTAAAATGTCAAATTTCAAACCAGAGGTAAAGAATTTTAATTTCAATCAAATGATGGATGGGTAAGTTGTAATTTACCCTTTTTTGGTAAGTCTTAAAATTATTGTAATTTGTGAATTTTCTTTTAAAAGAATGTGAATATGATATTAAAGAGTGTAGTCACTCTTCCGTACAAATTTGCTTGTAATTTAGCACTTAGTAACTCTGTATTTAGGTGGGATTCATGTAAGGGTAGTGTGTGAAGAGAGTGTGAAGAAAAGTTCAAGAATGTGCAAAGAAGTAGAGTTTCGCGGTTAGGACTCGCGGCTGACTCGCGATTGGCAAGCCGCCAACTTCAGGCACGTGAGAAGCACACAGAGAAGCTGAAGGGTCACGCCAGCTGTCGCACTACAGGACAAAAGTCCCAGGCTGGCCAGGTCGTTACGTCGCGACTTGAACTCGTGACTTGGACAAGCCGCGAGGTCAAGCCACCAACTTACCCTGTTTGGCAAAAACTGACTCTTCGTATTTCAAACACACACCACTATATATAGACCCTTATACCCACGAAATGTAGAGAGCTTCTAGAGAGAATTTTTGAGAGAAACCCTAGAGAAAAACAAGATTGATTCATCCACAATCTTTACCTTAAAGTCTCTACAAATTCCTCTACCCTCTTCCTCTCCATTGATACATCCTTGAGAGGTCATTGACCAAGTCCTTTTCTCACCACACTCACGTCTGTGAGAAAGTTCATTTGGTGCTAAGGGAAGCAGTTTGGAAGGAACCAATATACATTGGTTGATGCTATGGTCTAGTAGCGGAATCCGGTAAGCTAGAAAAAAAAAAGGTTCGGCGCAACCTCGTTGAAGCAGGAAGCTTGGAGGGCTTAGGTACCTGGGTAGATTAGGCTTGGAGGGTCTATTGCTATTCATGTATCCCAACTACATTTTCTAGTGGATCATTGACCGCTTGGAGGGCGGCGGAGAGGTTTTACGCCGAGAACTTCGGTTTCCTCTTCGATAACACATTGTGTATTGTCCATGTGTTTGCATCTTCCTTCCCTTTATCTTTGCCTTATATTTACTGCTGTGGATGTGTTTATATTTGGCTTAGATTAGTTATCAATTCTGTGTTTGGCTTATGTTCATGTTCCGCACCTTAATTGTTTGATTATAAGCTTGAATTGATATTTTGTAATTTGGGGTCTAAACATTCAAGGGTGTTTTAGACGCTTTTTGAACTTTCAGAAACAATTAAAAAACTTTCCTTGTTATAAATACATGTTCATACTCAACATTATTTTTCACAAGTTAACCATTGACTTCCCAAAGTCTAAGTGTCCAAGGAAAAGCAAAAAGTATTAATAGAGTCGTTGGAGAGAAGATTGAAGCACTGAATAAACTGCACGCCAGCCACCTTGTGAAGGGTGTATCATGTCCCAAAAGAATGATAGCTCAGGGTTCCTACACATAGTGTATTTTCTTGCTCCAGTCTTGTCCACGCTCCCACATGAGTAGTCTTTGCTCACACCAACACAGCATGGCTTCAAAGGATGCTTGAACTTCAAATTTCCTGCATAGGGAAAGTAATGTAGTTACGTATCTTCTGTTGGAAAATTAATCTTCCTTATCTATTCAATTTTTCTGGATTGTCCCTTTTTAAGATTTTCTTTACCTTTATTTGAGTTTTAGACCCTAATTGTCTTAGATGCAATCAAATAATAACCAAATAATTGGACAAAATGGGCTTTTGCCCTTTTCAACCAAATTAATTAGTCTTATGCCCTCCTTCTTAAACTAAATAGGGAAATGCCCCTCTTTTAAAACTCGATTTTTGATAAATCGAGTTATAAAAAAAAAAAAAATCTGGAGCCCTATAGCAGCGTTTTTAAGGACCTATAGTGACGTTTTTAAGACCTATAGTGACGTTTTTTAACTTGACTTCCATTAAATCGAGTTATAGGCAATTTTTTTAATTTTTTTTACCTATAACTCGATTTCATATAAATCGAGTTACAAAACGCCACTATAGGTCTTGAAAAACGTCACTATAGGTCCTTAAAAACGCCGCTATAGGACCTAACTCGATTTATCAAAAATCGAGTTTTAAAAGAAGGGCATTTCCCTATTTAGTTTGAGAAGGAGGGCATAAGGCTAATTAGTTTGGTTGAAAAGGGCAAAAGCCCATTTTGTCCCCAAATAATTAATTAGCTAGATTAATTATGTAATAGATCTAAATCAATTAAATATCAAACAAGCATAGATCACATGAATACCAAGAATGATGACCCAAGAAAACTTTTGAAACTGTGGTTTCAAAGTAAAAAAATCTGGGAATGATTTAACTTAAACAATTTTCAAGGCAACATTTCACTAATTGAATCAAAGTTTATACAATAGACTTAACTCTAAATCTACTGCTACCTTATGTAGTACTTACTGGCGTGACCACACTCAGTTCTGAATCTACAAACTCTTCTACCGTAAAACTTTTGCAAACACTCTAGTTTATGACTCTGAGATCTCCACTCAAACATTTAGATTAGCAACACAAACTCTTCAATTTGTGACTTTGAGATCTCTACTCAAAGATTTAGATCAGCAATTGTGGTTAACTGAATGCAATAACTTTGCTTTATAACTGGATCTATTATTTGCACAAAGTCTCCAACTGTAGCTCCAAAAGGGTATGGAAAATCTCCAAATCTATGTACAGAACACTCCTCTCTTGAATATATAAAAACGTGCTCTAGGCTTTTCATTTAAATATCCTTAAGTTCCATCAAATTCCTAGATCCAATGACTGAGAAAGACAGTGAGATTTCAGATCTACACGAATCTCGATCAGTCGAGATAAGTGAAACTTATCTGCACTTCAATTTTTCTAATTTCTTGAGTTTTCATCTGTGCAGAACTTCATTTGTGTTGTTTCAAACTATTTCTACACTAAACCACTAGACAAACTAAGTTTTAAAGGTTAAAATTTATTCATGGTTACCAACCTAAAAATATAGACTTTACAACCTTCATTTATTTTCTTTATTTTTTTAGTTTTTTTTTTTTTTTTTTTTGAGAAACAAACACACACACACACACACAAGGAAGATGGAAAGATATTCTAATACAAAAGTACACCACAACTTCACTCAAAAGTCATAGTAACTTTTAAGGGAGGGTGGGGCAAGTTATACTACACACAACACACTCTCTTAAGTAATGTGGGACAATTACCCATTCTTTTTTTTGAGAAATTGTCCCCATTCTCTTTTTTGAGAAACAAATACACACACACAAGGGAGAGGGACTTTATTTTTTTAGTTTATTTGCTTAAATACAGACATAATTTAATCAACTCTTAGTAAAAAGAAAACAATAAAAAGTCAAATATGTTGATACCAAACGTAATTCTCTTTCTTTTTGGTTGGAGAGAGAGTGAATGAGGGATAAAGTACAACTTGTTCGACTTTTTTTGTGGTTGAAATGTTTCTTTTTCTTATTGGTGAGGGTGTAGATAAACAATAGCGAAAAGTTTTTTAAAAAAATGCCCCCTTTGATTTATCCATAAAACATGAAACCTTTTTAAAATGTAACACTTAATTATACTAGTATTTACTTTATGTGTAAATCGTTTCAACATCCTTTAAAATAAAAAGTGAGTTGCTCATGTGATATCACATGTTCATAGTTAAAAAGTTACATTTCTACTTAAAACAATACCGTAAGAAGACTGAAATATCACATATGTTTAAGCATTACATAATTGAAACTATTTAGACATAAAACAATTAATACCAAATGACATAGGGGTAAGTGTTACACTTAAAACCTCTAGCGGGGAAATCCAAATTTTTAGGGAAAACCACTGGGGGTTGTGTATATTTTACCCTAGACATTAGCAATGAATACTGATTTGATTATATAAAATTTAAATAATAATGCCCTTTTGATATCTCTATTAATTGTGCTTACGGTGGAAAACAAAAAAGGAAATTACCTGCACGGTCTTGACTCTTAAATGCAGATCTGAATGCGCTATTGAGATCCAGGATTGTAAACACAGATTTCCTACTCTCTCCGTTCAACTTTTGCACTGTTTGTTGAAGTATTTGGTTGTGGAAATTTGAGATCAAGTTCCAAGTTTCACTACAATTTTGATACGAAGAAGAGGCAGCTGACTGAGGCAAACACCCCATGGGCTCAATTGCTGTGACTGCTATTTTTGGTACTCCCAAGCTACGAATACGCTCTAGATTTATGGCTAGCTGGTTAATGATTGATGAAGTGAAGGCTCGCAGATCCTAATATGAATGTGAAACACTATTCAAAAGACTAGTAATGAGGCTCATTTCCTGCCAATTCTATTCTATTTTCCTTCCCTCTTTCTCAATTCAAACGGACCGGAAGAGTTAAGAAGGAAAATGAAAATATAAGAGAGTTCTCTTCCACTTATCCACTCCATTTTATCATTTTGTGTGTGCTTTAAGAGTTGTGTGTGAGTGTTTGAGAGTAATAAGCTTAAAGGCCCACCAACTTTAAATGGATATTTTTTTTATTTGAGATAATATTTACTTTCTCATGTACATTAAAAATATCAGTTAAATGACCAAGGAAGATCGCCTACCATATTTCTATTTTATAGACCCAAGAATTGAACCATATTCATAGCTTATGGGGACTGGTAAATTAGTTTAACCTACCAAAAGCCCACATGCATAATTAGCTTAACCACTCACCTTTAGGTCAACATGTTTTGCGACAAAAGCACCGTAGTCATTGCCCCCAAGTGATACAAGAGCAACGGAAGAGTTAAGGTTGCATTTTGAGTACGCTTCTTGTTCAACCTGCTGTTGAAAAAAATTGATTTGGGTCGTCATGTTAGGTCCATTGACCGACGTGTCGAACACACCAGTCCCCCCACATGCAAAGTTCATCCCGAATTGCAGTTTTGATTTCTTCACCAATTTTCTCCTTTCGTATGCTATTGGGGAACTTATCCCGGAAAATGAAGCTGTACATTATGCAATACAATTAGCAACAAAAAAAAAAAAAAAAAAGAAAAAAAAAGAAAGGACAATAGGGCCAATTCTTCATGTTTTATTTACGTAACTTAAAATGTTTTTTAATTAATATATAAAACTACGATATAAATACTAGTAGTCCCATTTTAAATCAATTTTATTATAGTTCTAATTTCACATCTCCAAACAAAAGCGACACAACTAAAAATGTTTTGCTATGCTTTTTTTTTTTTTTTTTTTTTTTTAACAAGTTTTGTTTTGCTTTGTTTCACTGTTATTATTATTATTATTATAAGCAAGAAAAGGAGATTTAAACCTAATTGTCTTCCAGTGAAAAAACCAAATGCCTGTACATGATAAGGTTCTTTACCAAAGAATCACTAATATACATTGGTAAAGATGGTAAATACGCAAATACAGATTCATACTTCATAAGAAACATTCACTAAATTAAAATGAAAGATTCTTTTAATCTTGAGTTGAGTCTGCTATGGACACAATTTTTATATATATTCACCTCATTTGAGTCCCACCATAACACAATATTGCAAAAGCAAGGGTAACTTTTGCCTTGGCTAAAGCTATTGTTTAATCTTTCACTTGATAGCTAGGAGATTTTAAAGGAATGTACATCTTGACGAAATAAAATTAGTGTGATATAGTTATGCAATATATTCAAATTAATATTCTATTCATAATACTTTTATTTAATTTGAAATCACCAATTTGACTATTTCTTCAACATTCTTGTTCATGTTAATGGCCTTAGCTGGTATTTTCAGCCAAAGAAAGTATTTTACTATAAATCAATAATATGCTGTAAGTGAATTATTAAATTCCATAGCTGGGAAGATTTCCAGCGAAAAAGCATTTCAACGTCTTTGTACTTTCATGATAAGGAAAAAGAGAACGCAGAATTCAAATTTTAGGATTAAAAATTGCGCTGGTATATGAGAGAGAGAGAGGGAGCACCTATGTAATCAGTGAGGACACGACCATCTGAGAACCGACCGGTAGGTTTTCCCGGAAAAGTAATCCCATATGGTTCCTTCCATGAACTACTAGCTGGATTTATGCTATTTCCAGTATCAACGTACGAATCCCCGAAAACAAAAAGCTTTGTGGAGCCAAATTGATGTCTATTTGATCCTTTGGCTGCATGAGTTTCTGCAACAAAAGGCAATATAAAACAGTGAACATTAGCATCAAAATAGGAATAGGAATTAGAGAAGATGTATAAAATAAGCTCTTTAAACCTGTGAATATAATAGAAAATAATAGGAAGAGGAAGTTTGATTTCTTGTCCATTTGAAAGATATTGGAGAAGGCGGACGTTTTGGAGAAGATATTGTGTCTTTATAGCAACGATTTTTCTTACCATACATGGAAAGTCCATTAGCTAAGCTCAACAAATGACACTAATCACTCAATTCTTCGAGGTTTTTAAATTTATTTTATAAAAATCATATATTATGATTAAATAATTATTAAGTAATTCATGACATTATAAACTCCACGATTCTGATACTTCTCATTAAGGTCAATATCTTTTAACTTCTCATTAACATCAATATCTGCCAAGTTAATTAACTATTCACACATTAGTTGCTCAATTCATGAGCATTGAAATGCTTTTCGTACTCAATTCAATAGCCAAGAGTTATTGTCCTTATTGTCAAATGTTTTGAATACATAAACGGTAGAAAGTGGAGAATTCTTAAGTACTCCTAGAGTATGGAGGAATTGTGCTCTCTCCTCTCATATTCATAGTGGACTTCACTATGCTTTTAATGAGTAGACCCCACCGTGAATGTGAAAAAAGAAAACTTTATTCTCCGTACTCCGAGAGTACTTAATAATTACTCGTAGAAAGTTTAATATGATTAAATTTAAACATGGGATTAGACATATATATATATATATCTACATACGATTTAAGAATTTTGAGAGGTGTACAATTCTTTTATTAGTAGATTTTATACTCTAACAACCGTATTACTCCCTCTTCAAACTTTTGTGTTAAATTATATTGAGATATATTACTATATTTTTATATACTTTATTCTGGGTAAAGAAATTACTATTAAGAATTTTTTATCCTACTATTACAAGTGATGTAGACTTGTTATAACTTAAGATATCTAGAAGGTGGCTGAAATTATTATATCCTAGGGGCGGTACATAATGTTGTTAGCCTAATACACTGGAAATTCAGGAAATTGATGATAAATTGTTTATTATGTTATGAGATGTTTTTCAAGCTAGGTAACATTTCAACTTGTTCTCTAATCTTATTGTAAATACAATTTTAGTGAAATATTATTGTCTAAATAAATTTTCTATAAATTACGGGATTTGATTTATTTATTAATTTATGTTATTAGGAACAACTATAACATGTAAGATCTTGTAGTGTAAGATGTAAGATAATTTTTTATTTTCTTTTTTAAATTCAATAATTGGAGCATAAGAGATTTGAATCCTAATTATCTTCATATGAAAAATTCAAATGTGTCAACAAATTGACTACAAAAATCTTGGCATAAGATATGAGTCAATGATGACCAAGATTCATGCCATTAAGAAGTAGTACCGATAAGAAATGGAAGTAAAAATGAGGTAGTATTAAATAATTATCCAAAATTCAAAAGGATGTAATTATGAAAAAAACATGTGTGAAATTTTGTCACATTCCCATCCTAGTTTGCATCTATAAATTTTTATCATTTTAAAAAACTAGTGATCCATTCCATACGTAATTACATACTTATTTTTCACTTTTGATTGGTAAGATTAAAGACCATAAGAAGCCAATTAAAACATTTTCATCTTGACATTTAAAAAATAAGAACATTTTCATCTTAATACATAAATTCAGATCATCTATGTATAAAACGTGTATGCGATTAATGCAAATAAATGATGGTCATAAAGTATAAGACCCAAAGTTGAATGACATTTTTTTTTAAGAAGGAAGTTGCATGACATATTATTCTATCTTATTTGATATTTGTAAATCACAAAAATTTCTAAACTTACATATTAGACCCATGTGCAATTCATGTGGAAATGTAGGAATTAACATACCTATCAAAAAAAAAAAAAATTTGTCCTCATGAAAAGATAGTTGATTGCAGGGAGGTGACATCTCAATTATGGCCACAAGTCATTCTGCAGAATCAGTAGTATAACTTAAATCTTAGAGTACGTCATTTGGCACGAAACTATTTTTTAAAAATACAAAATTTTCTGTTTGATAGCGATTTTTAAAAATAGTTCTATAAACTGATTAAACCATGTTTTAGATTCAAATTAATTTTTTTATTATTTTTAAAAATAAATTTTTTTTGAAAGACTAATTTAAAAGAATACTAAATAATAATAAAAATTGAAAACTTGTTTGGTAATATCAAATTTAAAATAATTTTTTTTAAGTAACTGAGAAATCTTTCATTCAAATCATAGCAAAATTAGAGAAAAATAAACATGTACAACAACCTCAGTCAACCCGATAAAATTTTTCAATGAATATTCTCATCGCAACAAATGTTGATGATATTTATAGCATCTGATGCACTATTACTTTCTTCTTCCTCTACTTTAGTTTTGATGTTTATGGGAATCCTTAACATGATATTATGTAGAACAAGATTTCCTTAAATCCTTGCCCACAAAAATGATAATAAGCCTTTCCACCATTAATTTTCTTCTCCATAGCAACCGTGATGAAAGTTTTTCTTTTTGTTTCTCTTACCATCATTCTATGCCAAAAAATGTGGATTGTCATTTCAGTCTTTTTCCTTGCTAGTGTTCTCGTCACCCTATTTGTATTGTTGCAATTTCCACTTCTTATTGAGATGTTTATTTTAACTTATGGATCAGATCTTCGACAAGAAATTGAATTGTTAATTGTAAGTTATTCATTGATATATAATAAGATGTATGTGTAATGTGTTCCTTTAAGAATTGTCATATTCCATCCAGAATATTATTATCTTAAAGTTTGAAAAGATAAATGATGAACTTTCATAATGTGATGCATACTTCATTTTAGAGCTTTTAATATTAAATCAAATAAATCTCGCATCCATTATACATTTTCACTTCCGTTTGTTATTGATACCAAATCTTGGTATGACATGAGAAGGTAGGGATAGAGTCAAAACTTGTAGTTAAGGGGGCAATTTTGCTACTGGTTGTATGCAGTGGCTTAGCCACTGAGGTGTTTTTTTCTTTTTTTTCTTTTCTTTTTTGTGACTTGGGGGGGGGGGGGGGGGGGGGGGGGGGGGGGGGGGGGGGTGGGTGGGTGGGTGTCGAATTCAAAGGCTACCTTCGTTCCTGTGAGAAGGGATGATAGTATTTTGGGGTAGGCCATAAATGACGTTGCCACCAATAATCAAGATTTTAAACTGTGAATAATCAACTAATTGAAAATTTTAATTAATTAACCACATAATTCTAACATTATTTTAAAGTACTTAAAATCACATATATATTGAACCAAAAATTAAAGTAAATATTTTTCGAGGTAAAATAAATTTAAGTAATTAGTTATGCATGAAGGTGTCACACCCATCACATGACCTTAATTCATTTTGATTATTTCTTTTAAGCTATAGAATGGAAATTAAATTAAACAATTTGATACTAATTAGAGGTACGTAGTGTGTCCCATGGTGGCATGCATGCATTAAGAGTGATGCAGATAGAATAACACTAGTCACTAGTGTTTTTTATTTGTAAACTATTTGGGCAAAGACAAATATATATATATATATATATATATATATATATATTGTTTGTTCATTTAGACCCCTTAAATCAGATTGTTTAACATAATATATTAATCAAGTGATTACTTAGATTAATTATTCAGATATAGGTTAAACACAAATAAATCATATCATACAAAACAGCGGAAAATAAATAACACTACGATATAATGACTTAGGAACCGATGAAACGAACTGTTTTAAAGTAAAAACCTAGGGAAGATTTGACATAACTATTCTCAAGATAAAATAAATCCACTATAAGAGAATTGAAACTTTTACAATAAGATTTAACCTTAAATCTATTACTACCTCATGTAGTAACTTACTAACACAACCATGTGCAAGCTCCAAATTCATGGACTTCTTCCCTTCTCAGATTTACACCAACACAAGCCGCCTTGCTTGTGACTTTGAGATCCCACTCAAAAGTTTCAAATCACCATCAATAATGATCTTGATGCAGCAACTATGTTCTACCAACGCTTAATTGTAGTTCTTCTTCACTCCAATTCTACTTTACACCCAAGAAGTGTGGTCTCTCAATCAGTTGCCAAGAGAGAATAATCGAGTGGCTTCTACTCACACATTCACACCATTTTACAATGATGTGTCTTATTAAAATTCTGTATGTTTCTTTCTTTGTATCTAACTGATTATCTAATTGGGCTGGCCCTTTGGGCCTTTCCAATTGGGTTTTAGTGTGTGGCTAGGAGTAGGACCAAAAGGGAACAAATAAGACTCTAGCTTCAATGAGCCTTGGGCTTTTCTGTTAACTCTTGACAAGTCCAAAATTATCATTAATTATATTTAATACCACTATATAAATATAATTGCACTCTAAACCTTATTAATAAATTATATCCCAAGACTTTATTATATATGCAACCCCTTCATAAAATATTCGTAGTAATACAAAGTCATGAATGTAGACTGCCACTTTGAAAATTACTACATCTTAATCCTTGAGTATCCAGTTTAATCCTTCAAATTATTCATCATATATTTATAAAATCTAATTTTATAAATATATACTTTAGTAACTCCTTACTAAAGTGGTTAGACCTAACACTCTGAATAACCAAACCCATTAAATTTATTTCAAGGGAATATTTTATATCTCCGTTAAAAGATTATGAATTTCATCTTGAGAATATATGTTTCATCAACACTAAATGTGGCTGCCCAACATACTGAGATTTTGATCATGACTTTAGATCTCACTCCTGATATATCAAAGCAACCTACACCTCATAATCAGATCCATTTTTCTCTCAGGATTAAGAATTCATGCAAATAGAAGTCGTGAGATTTATTATTCATTTGACAGTCGTTAAGAGAATAATAAATCTCATAGCAGTCTAGTTCAATATGTCTTAACTTTTAAAACATATCAACATATCAACTAGAAGTCTACACTTCCATGATGAAAACAAATCATCTTAGTTGATATGTTATAGTCTTCGCAGATGAAATGCCCAATTTCATTACCGACTACGAACCAAAATTTTGAGTTTACAAAGAACTTGTGATCTATATCTTCTGTGACTAAATCACATACTATGCATCTTATGGATTACATGATAATGTCCAAATATTCATGTTACCATTATTTTAGATAATAATAAAACAACTTTATTAATTACAACATTAAATTATACATAATGTCATACATAGCATCATACAATAGGATTTATGGACATTAATCCTAACACTTTCTAGGTTGCAAAGAGAGAGAGAGATTGAGAGGAACATAGATAAAAGAGAAGAGGAAGAGAGAAAAAGAGGGTGAAAAATTAATAAATAAATGAATAGTTATGAAAATTAAGAAATGGAATGTAGAGTAAGTTGTAAAATTGTGGGTTAAAATAGATAAAATAGTTTTTTAAATCACTAAATATTAAATTTTGTATGTGAATGCTCTAAGATAGAGGGGATGCTATTCTCGAGACAGAAAATGTTTTATGCTTCTTTAGGATTGTAAAACATTTCATTAAAATTTTAGCAATTTTGTTTCTAAACACTCAAAAATTAAATGAGGGGGAAAAAAAATGTCGCACACCAAATTAACGGGCTTAAGAAGCGCCCCATTAGAGTACTTGGATCAATTAACTAGATTTGTGAGGGGAAAGATTTTCTCTGTGTGGGTTTAGCCCACGTATTCCTCATGTTCAGCAATCCTTAAGTCCAATTAGACAACGTAATTCTCATACCCAATAATCCTCGTAGGAAAATTGTTTGAATTGTTGACTAGTCCAACAAATATGATTGAAGTAGGGTTGTTCAAAAAACTGTCCAACCTGATCCAGCTCGACTAGTTACTGTCAATTTTGACCACTAAAATTTTTTGGCAGAAGTTGGAGTGTTTATTTATTTAATATTTTTTTAATTCGATAATTACAACAATAAAGGAAAGAAGTTTCAAATCCTGAATCTCCCAACAAATTGTTAACCCCTCTCTCTCTCTCTCTCTCTCTCTCTCTCTCTCATCATCCCTACTAAACAGCCTCAACCAAAACTCGATTGTTCTCCTAAAATTGGAGTATTATTGACATTAACAAAGAAATCAATTGAAAGCAATTTTAGAAAGTTCTCAACTTAAAAAGATTGAATCAAATGATGGGTCGACACTTGTGTGTTTCAATATTAACATTTTCTAGAAAATGAATCTTTTTTAAAAAGTATCTTTTAGAAAACTAACTCATTTTTATAAGTTTGGTAGCAACTTTAAAATGAGTTAGAAAATTATCTTTTGACTTCCCTTATTTAGCTTGATCTAAGATAATAAAAAATTTCTACTAAAATTTTATGGAAAAATAGAAAAAAACTTTATCTCAAACTAAGCTAAATAAAGGAAGTCAATAAATAATTTTCCTTTAACCCAATTTTTCTAATACTACCAAATACAAAAAAAAAAAACAGCAAAAAAAAAAAAAAAAAACCCAACTATCATTAGTATTAAGAAAACTAATTATTAATCCAACTAAGTCATTTATACAAGTTTTTAGTATTTGGGGGGTGAAAAAAGTTGGTAATACTAATTTAGTCCATGCATCCTTGGCACTCCCTTACAGCACGGGGCCGACAGAGAAATTCAAGCATCTCCATCCACGACTGGCTGGTTAACAATATATATCTCCCTCATATTCGTGATTTGCGGGCATATTTTCAATAAGGTTACAAGTATAAGATTTAGGATCAAGGAGATTTTAAATTATTTTGTGAGAGAATGGAAAAAAAAAAAATTGAAATGGTTGTTAACATCATAAAACCCATCGCTAGATCACCTAGTTTATTCCCTCAATTCTTCTTGATAGACCTGTTAAAGAAAAGAAGAAAAAAAAAAAAAAAAATCTCTTACTTTCCTTCTAGGTAGTCTTGCCCCAAATAATAATTAATAATTTGAGCAAGTTAAAAAAAATATATATATAGAAAATATTAACTTACTGTTGGAACCCGAACGTCGTTGTTTGGATAAATTACCTTGTAGGTAATTCCATATCCAAGTCAGTCTAGTTTTCCATATACACGAGAAAAATGATTTCTTTGCACTATAGCTCAATGAAAAACAAAAACTAAAGAAATAAAGAAAAGGGTAGGTAGATAATGTTAGAGAGGATAGATTTTTCATTATTAAAAGCAATGGTTTGATGTTAGAGAGGTGGGATTCCTCATTATTAGTAGAAGATCTCCGATGGAATACTCCTAACTCACATACCAAAATCTCTCTCCTGACAACTTTCATTCCCTTATATTCCATTCAACAATTGTTCAAAAGTGATTTCAAGAACAACAATACGCAATCCAGTGATATATACTACCATGGATGCCACTAATCAATTAGTTGAGACCATCTTGTTCTTCTTGTGTCTGTTCCTAGTAGTCGTATTCTTAACCCTTGCTTCCTTCTTCTGCACCCGCTTTCGCACCCACAGAAACTCGCCACAAGTCGCTAATGCCCGAAACACTGGCACCAATGAAGTAGGCCTTGATGAATCCACTCTCCACAGCTTCCCAAAGGTTCTCTATGGCCAATCTAAACTCAAAAAGAGCAGCTCAACTGCCCCTTGTTGCTCCATATGCTTAATGGAATATAAAGAAACTGACATGCTGCAGTTGATGCCGGATTGTGGCCATCTCTTCCATCTTCATTGCATCAACTCATGGTTAAGGCTGCACCCCACATGTCCAATATGCCGGAACTTGCCAGTTCCGATTCCGGGCGCTATTGCTCCAGTCAATCAAGTACCTCTCTGGACAACACAACAAGTGTGATTAGAGGCATGCAATGGACAATCAGAATATCTTTTGTGGGGGGTTTTTGTAATAACACATTCAGATCAATGTTTATAGGTGATGTTTTTGCTCTCCCTTGATGACTTCATATACAATATAAGCATTGTTATTGTTTGTTTACATTTTGAATTTTGATTTTTTTTTTTTTTTTGAAAACAATCAATACCTTCCTGAATTGTGCCATGCTGATGTCGGTGTGTTGTAGAGTTCATAGATATCTTATCTTAGAATATATAAAAAGAGTGACTTTGGCTTGATTTTGTTTGTGGTGTAATGGGAGCTGAAATTACGTTGTTAACTCTAAAGGCATATATACTGTTTTTTTTTTTTTTTTAATCTGGATAAAAAGACTGAATTGGTATATTACCATTCCTCCATACACATTGCTGATAAAAGACTGAAAACCGCGAAACTCATGAGAAAGGGAATTAATACCATGCAGAACAGAAGCTATAGAAGAAGGTGGGGATGATTTTCCTGCAATACAATTTTCAATCACAAGAGAATCACCCTTCTGCAGGATAATTTCTCGAATACCGATGTCATGAGCAAACAACAAACCCTCTTCAAAAGCTTTGGCTTCAACCTCCATAGGACCAAAGACAGTAACAATTTCTTGCTAATTGCAGCGATCACCTTGCCTTGACTGTCATGAACTAAAACCCCAATCCCAGCCTGGTGTTGAGTCTGAAATATAGCTCCATCCACATTTACTTTGTATACATGATCTGCAGGTGGAACCAATTTTGACAGCCAACGTCTTTAGCAATAACAGGATTCTCATTGGCTGTTTGATATTCTCGTATGTAATCTACACTCCTTTGTATCAAAACTTGATTAGTCTTCACCTTGCCCCCATGCCTCTTATTATTCCGATTTGACCACATCACCCGTGCAATTGTCACCACCAAAGTAAGAGCTCCATCGTCTATTTCCCTGGGAAAAATTAAAAACCATAACAAGTCCATAAATTCCAAGAAAATAAGGTTGCTGTCAACACCAAAAAAAAGGAACAAATTCCCAAATATCCTTCGCACACCTACAGCCCCATAGAACATGACCAGAGGTTTCAAAACCATTTCTACATTCCTCACGTGTCATCCCCCACAATACCACGCTTCTTGAGATTAGAGAGATTTGGTAAAATATTTTTACAAGCACACTAAGCAAAGTTTTTCACTATACTAGGAATTGTAAGCTCCATATTCTTCTCCAAAAGTTCTTTATATCACCATCAGAGGATCTGCCACTTGTGTCCTGACGATATCTTAAATCCATAGCTACCTTGTAGGCACTTCTAACAGAAAAAACACACCATTGGCTGTGGAATTTCAAATCAAAGAATCATCCGGAAGATAAGTTAGACTAAGAGGCATTCCCAAAATTAATAACATATGACGGATCAAATCTATGGGGTTGTAATAAAAAAGTTGTAGATATAACAAGCACCCACTACATCTAATTATCGACATGATGTATTTTTTAGAAAAACAAGAATGTGCTTATAGAGGAGGTTCAGAAGTACTTCGGCATTTTTCTAGGTTTGGGGCTGTAAACATACTATTCTATTTCGATCTATACCACAAAATCTTCAACCCCAATGATAAAGAAAGCTTCAATTACTCTCAAAATAAACATCATCGTGTGTTAAGCTCAACAACCCAAGATGCAAGGCCCTAGCCTAGTTTTAAGCCCATTTATTCTTAGATGCCTCAAAGTTAAGCAAAAAATTAACTAAAAAGTCTATTCTCCCTCTAAATTCAAGAGGCTAATCATCTTGAATCGACTAATCTGTCTTTCAATTATCCTGGTTCACAACATTTTTATGTCCGGAAATCAAACATAAGATAGGAATTACGTCAAGTTAAATTCAAATAAAGTGATTAAGTTGAATTCAAATAGTATCATGTAGATGATTAGGGGATTAAGATTGCATTTCATTTCAAATTGATAGTTGAAAGATAGATTAGTTAATTCGAAGTGACTAGTCTCTTGAACTTAAAAGAGAGAATAGACCTTTTAGTTAATTTTCTGTTTAATTCTCATTAATGTCTTCCAGTACATAAATAGCTAATGATGAAATAGCTAACAAATAGGAACCAACTCCTATTTAAATTTAAATACAACTTGAAATGAAATGCAATTATAATTCCCTAATTAGCTACATGTTATTACTTGAATTCAACTTAAGAACTTTATTTGAAGTTAACTTGAAATGATCTTTATCTTATGTTGTCTGATTTCCAGATATTACATAGACATCTCAAATTATCGTATGTCATGCCACTCACTTACCCTAAATTACTCTCTTCCATTTTCATCTTGTTGAGAATCAATTCTGGTCAGCTCCCTAATAGGCTAGAACCTTCACCGACCCTAAAAGCTTCCAAAGAACTTTAAATATGACCCTACCTTATCATTTCAAAGGATTCGAAAACTCTCATATACTAAAACTCTATAGAAATGTTATTGTTATATACTTTTTTTCCTTTGAGACCTAAGTAGAGAGGGTAGATTTTGTAAGTGTCTAGCTAATTGAGAATTTTGGCACTCAGCGGCTAGGAAACTAATCTTTCACTCATATTTTGCAACTTTTTACATTACATCTCTCATTCATTTCCATTAGTTCATCTAAGGTTCAAAGCCAATAAACATAGCCTTACTAAAACCTTTTCCAATCCGTTGATTTAAACACACATTGTTGCGACAACAAATTTCAACCGAGAGATCAGTCATCAACTTTATATCTAATGGAGTAAGGCATGAATCTTCTCAGGGGTGGCTCCACATTGAAGCCAGGATGGTCCTTTGAACATCCTGGCTTAGAAAAAAAAAATTATAATTTTTTATTCTTAAAAAAAATTTGTGACAACCCTAAAAATTTTTTAGGCCCAACATAATTAAACTTTGGACAAAATTTAACAACAAACTTGGTTGTAGACTAAGACTACAACTCCACTTAATATTTTTTTTTTTTATTGGAAGTGAATTTTGACAAATCCACCATTGAATTACATTTTTTTTTTCTTCTATTCTTCATGTTTGCAAAATTTCAAGAATATCAAAGATTAATAGCTATATCATCAATCAAATGTTTAATAATATCAGATTGGCATGTTTTAAGAACAAAGAATGCAATTCAATGATTAGATTTTTAAAATATGTAATCATATTAATTTGTTTAGTGAGAGTTATAACTTTAGGCTACAACTAAGTTTGTAGCCAAATTTTGTCCTTATACTTTGGTCCCCTTAATAATATATTAGGCCCTTACGATCAAAAAGAAAAATTCCAAGAAATTTTTTGAAAGAGATGTAGATTGCAATATTGATAATAAGACTATAATGAAACGATTTCAAAATTAAAAAACTCATAGAAGGAAATTGTTAGACTTTATGTATTTGCGTGTTTTTTTTTTCCCTTTTTGTTTGTCAATATATAAAGTTTTCTTTTTATTAGATTTTGTATAATTCAAGTTTCTTAATAAACATCCTGAAAAAAATTTATGAAACCACCACTAAATCAGTGGCAGAGCCACTTAAGGACCAAGGGGGGCCTTGGTCCCCCCAAAATTTTTGAAAAAAATTTAAATTTTTTTTTTTTTTTTTTGAAATATCCTAAATAAATTGAAAATTCTTAAATAACCTACCCTCCAAACCTGATATAATATATATATATATATATATATTTAAGAAAGTCTAAAAATAAACACAATTTTCATTTAAATAAAATACAATCCACAAATACATGTTAACAAATTAAAATACACATTCAGCATCTTTAAAATGAACACATAGGTATTTTAATGAAAAAATTTATAATTTTCATCCCAACACATCTAGGGATTCCTTGTACACAGTAAAAAAAATTGAAAAGTCTAAAACTTTGTTGATATGCTGCACCACCAAGTCTCCCACACGGCCACACAGCTGTGGTCTTGCAGAAACAATCTTTCTTACGCAGGTGACTTTCTCTCTCTCTCTCTCTCTTGCTCTCTCTGTCTCCGTTGAGAACTTGGCCTTTGCGTTCTTCTTTTTCTTCTTTCAGACTTTCAGCTCTTTCTCTTTGCCTTCTTCTCGCCACTGCCTTTGTCTTCTTCTTCTTTCTTTTTTAATCTTTTCAAATTTCAGTTCTTTGCTTTTCATCCTTTTGTTTAAAAATAAAAGTTTTGTCCCTTTGTTTAAAAGTAAAAGTTTTGCAATAGTGTAGCTATGTGTTTAATTTAGACAAGAAAGAGTGACTCAATTTTGTCTCTTTGCCATTGTCATTGTCAGTGACTCATTGCCGTGGACCTCTCAATTTGTGAAGCTTCCATACTTGTGCAGTGTGCAGTGCTCTATCTATGCCCTTAAAACCGGTTGACCCATATGTTTTTAACACTTTTCAAGTATTTGTTTTTCTTTGTTTTAATTTTTTTATTTTTCTTCATGGTTACAGTTTTGAACAAAGATGTTTAACTTTTATGTTATTGGATATTTTGCGACTTTGCCCATTTCATAGTTGATTAAAGATATTAAATCATTTTGTCAATTTTTCTTATGATTGTTCAATTTTAATTAAATATACTTTTGCTTATACATATTTATTTATGAAGTATTATACATTACTATTTTACATTTTATATACACAAAAAAAAAAAAAAAAAAAAATTTATATATGGCTCCCCCAAAATAAATTCCTGGCTCCACCATTGCACTGAATCTTTTCAATGATCCATATTTTCTCTCATAATCTCATGTTATTATTATTATTTTTTAAATGTTTTTGTATTGATCTCATATTCTCCATAATCTCATGAGGTTTCTCTTTTTATATGATGATCTTTTAATGAATTTCAATTGAAATTTTCAAACTCAAAGCAAAATCCAAAACGTAAATATAGAAAGAAAACAAGAAACGTGAATTGGTGACGTTAGGAATGTTCGAGATGAAAACCGCTGGACATGGCATTGAATTTAAAAACGAAATTGCAATTATTAATTTTACTGGACCGTTATATATATCTCCGTCAAAAGACAATGCAATTAATTACAGTATCTTTGATTCTCAAATAAATAAATAAATACAGTATCTCTAAAGGATGCCTATATATAATTTTTTTTTTTTTTTTTTAAATTCACCTTCAAAAGTAATTAATCTTACAAGACACTTTGGGGAAGATTTTGAAAATTTTTAAGCATATACCACTATCTTGTTCATTGTATTAATTTGTATCCTGATTGTGAAAGTGAAAATATTTGTAAAATTTATAGAATCTGTGCCTCTCTTCTTTAAATCCGGATTGCCTGAAGTGTCGTGGGGAAAGTGTGAGAGGACCAACTGACTAGTCAGAAAAACCAACTTCTTTAAAGGCCAAATCAACGGCCTCTACCAATCCAAAATCATTTTTATTTTGACTGCTAACCAAGCAGCTTACACATTCAAATTTCCATAAGACCAAAAATTTATGTTTCCAACCAATGTTTCCAACAAAGTACACATTTGCAACTTTCTCCCAACAAAAAAAAAAGTACACATTTGCAAAGGATGTTAAATTTCACTAAGAAATAGAAGAAAATAACACATTTCTAGCACAATAGTAGCTAGAATTGGACTCTGAATAAGTAGGCTGTCATTCACTCTCCCCTTAATATAACATAAACAACTTGCTACCAAGGAAATACAGAAAATCTAAGTAAATTTATTTCAAAAAAAGATCTCAAATTCAAAATTCCAAACTTCTAATCTCATTCCAATAGCTAGCTAGTGGAACAAGTGGTCACGTCCTAAAGAATCAAATTTAAAGTAATGCTGCTCATGTTATACCCCAATGCAAATCATAAATTTTCTAGATCATCCAAGCATGGTAAATACCACCATGCACAATCCAAAAGCCCATCCAAATAGGACTTCAGAAGAACTTGTACCGATCCTTCTAAGCCCCGATGCCGCAGACTTGGAAGTGGGAGCATTAGCTTCTGGAGCATAGCCATAAGGGGATGCCGCTGGGCTTATATCTGGCACTGATGGATTAGATCCATTCCTCGTGCCGGGAGATGATGCGGGCGTTGATGATCGAGGACTAGGAGAAGGAGAAGGTGATGGCAATGGAGAAAGTGGAGATTTATCGGAGCACGCATGCACCTTCACTGAAACCTTGATCCCAAGAGCACAGTTGTTTGAGAAATTGCTGATGAAATAGAAGACACCAATCTTATTCAATGGTACAATTGCGGGACCATTGTTGAAGACCTTATAGGGGTTGCACGCAGTGCACCTCTGGTACTCTTGCCTTGACACTTGAATTACATTGTTAACACCCGTCTCAAAGTCAAAACCTACAAGAGAAACAAAAAAAGAACATCATTGGAATTAGGCATGCAAAGGTGTTTGTGCACTACAATATTACCATTGACAAAATTATACTTTTGACCCATAAAATATAGGATTGTTTTCATTTCAGTTTTTTATACTTGAGATTTTTCATTTTGATCCATCAAATTTTATTTTATTTTCAACGTGTTCGTTTCACTTGTAAACATAACTAATTTGACAATTAAGCAGAGAAAAGGAGGGGAAAAAATTAGATATGACACAATTTTATTATGCATAATGGTCAGATTAATCATGAAAATTGATGAAATGATCATTTTGAAGATGAAATTAAATTTGATAAACCAAAAAAAAAGTACTAAAATGAAAACAACCAAAAACAATAAACATCAAAAGTGTAAATTAGTTTTATTTTAATTAATAGATATTTAAGTGTGTGAGTTACTGAGAGAGTCGCCGGTTCGGAAGAAATGAGAGGAGGACCAGTTGGTGTAATAGTTTGGGGATGGTGCTATGGACCAGATTGAGTCTCCCACTCGGTATCGCACTGCAGGTGGGCACCCAGGTGGGCAACTTGGGCAAGCAGAGGTGCAACCAAACAATGCAGCCACCACCACCAATACCAACATGCCTGATTGAAACAAAGGGTGTCCACGCCTAGCCATAGCAAGAGAGAGAGAGGGAGTTTATGTTTTTCTCAGTGTTTTTTGGTTCTGACGTAGGTTAGAGAGACAAGAGGCAAAGAACAGAGAATGAATAGGTTAAGGGCACAGCAAGAAAAGAGATGTAACGGTCTATTAATATAGGAGAAGAAATTTAAGTAGAACGTACGTTGAGAATGAATTGTTATTGCTATAAGACCAAAACGGAAAGATGAAGGTGTCAATTAATTAAAGAATTAAAGTTTTCAATTTTTTCATGCTTTTGGCTCTTGCCTCCAGCTCTGGTCAAAGCTCCAAGCCGAGATTTTGTTAAGAAAAAAAAAAACTCATGAATCATGACATGAAATGTTTTTCAAAACCAGCATTGTTTTTTAATGCAACAAAAATGTTATGCATTTACACAATATTGATTTTTTTTTTATCTTTTTTATGTTTGGAAGGAATTTTGAATACTCATGAGATGGAAGATGAGATCAAGATAACCGTTGCTATAATTATACATTTTTAATGTTTTAGGGTTTTCAGGTTCACAATAAATGTTAAAATCAATATCAAACATGATGTATAACACGGTATCGTATACTCGCATGTTACAATATTTGCTAAGAAAAAATTACTTTTTTTTTTTTTAGAAACAGAAAAAAAATTACTTAATGATTAATTCTTATGTATTCTCAGAGCACGGAAAATGGTGATTCCTCCTCTCACATTATCGTGAGGCTACTCATTTAATTCATGATAGAGTCCACCATAAATGTAAAAAAAAAAAGGAGCACAATTTATCGATGCTTTGGGAATGCCTAAAGATTTTTCCCCATTTAACATTCTATTTCTTTCCATAAATAAAAACTTTTGATTAATACTCCCATCCCAACCCCACACGTTTTTGCTAATCCCTTAATTAAGAATTATGACCCAAAAAAAAAAATAAAAGAAAAAAAGTGACGTGTCACTTCTCTGGAGAAGTGACACATTTGAAAAGCGACTTGTCAAGGAACATTTATTTTATGCATACTTTGCACATTTGTCAACTTGTGATTGAATTACATCACTTATACATAGAACCAACACTAGTAATTGGTAAAAAAAAAATTCAATCATCACTTAACACATGTACAAGTTGTGGTAATTTGTGTAGCAAAGTGTGTCCATAGATTTATTGTTTGAAGAGGTCTTGGATTCAACTCATGGGAAGGATAATTTTTTTATTATAAATAATTCAATAGTTATAATAAGGGAGATAGAATTTGAATATTGGATGACATGAAAATACTAAGAGGTGCTAATCAATTAAGCTATGGCAGATCCATGTTGGGACCAAAGGGGGTCATGACCCCCCAATATTTTGGAAAAAAATTAGTAGATATATAGATTTTGGAATTATCCCAACTAATTTGAAAATTTCATTTTACCCCCCCCCCCAAAATCCCCATACACAGTTAATATACACAACACAATTAGTGATAAATATATATATATATATATATATATATGTAAAAAATTTACAATAATTAGACACAATTATCAAAACAAATAAAAGGGGAAAAATTTTCTAATATTCCTCCTACAGTGACTCTCTCTCTGTCTCTCTATTTGGCATCTCAACTAAGCAGTGAAGTGTCAAACTAGGAAGCACAGGTGCGTTTCAGGACTCAGGTGTGGGTGCGGGTGCGGGTGCGGGACTCGGCAATTAAAAATATTTTTATTTATATTTTTAATATATTGCTAAGCATACTTTTTCACATTATATAAACATATATCAAATTTAAGAGTAATAGTAGATAATATCTAAAACATGATGTTGATAAATTAAATACAACCCACAAGATTGAAACTAAAACATTCCATGATGTTCAGAAATTAGACTACAACTCATAAGTTTTAAACTAAAACAAAATAAAAGATAATCAACAATTAAAATTACAACCTGCAACTACAAAACCCTTTAACTCCCACAAGAACCGAAAAACAAGCACACAAACACAGCACAGAGAAGAGAGAAATCATGGAAAACAGAGACTAAAAGGGAAGCAAAGAGAAGAGAGAGCACAACACACCTGAAGCCGAGCACACCGCAGAGAGGGAGAGGCTGGAGGCGGAGAGCACAGAGAAGAGAGATGAGGGACAGAGTGAGAGAGAGTCTTTTGGATGAAGTGAGAGTGCGTGAGAGTTTGAGGCATTTAGGTTAAGTTCAAACAATGCGTTTCGCGCCTTTTTTTTTTTTTTTTTTTTTTTTTGAATTTCGGCCTGACTCAGCCATTTCGTCTTGAACCGGCCATTTCAGATTTCGGCCGATACGGCTGAGTCGGCCCGATTCGCGCCGCGTTGGCACGAGTCGGGGAGGCCACGTGGCAGGACACTGCCCGACGCGACACGGACTCACGGTCAGTGGCGTCCCTGCCGCGTCGCCATGTCCCGACGAGTCCAACTCCGGTGCGGCTCCAAAGAGGAGCCGCGCTGGTGCATTCTAGGTGTCAAACTAACTTCTTTTCTACTGTGTCTACCTTCTTCTTCTCTCTTTTCTGTTTTTCTTTCCTCTATTTCTTCTGTTATTTACAAGGTAACAAAGAACAGTGTGAATAATAATTGCAAACCAACTTTATTTATTAATCCTACCCAGGTATTGTTCTTCTCATTTTTTGTTATTCAATTATTCTCCTCTGAAGTACCCATCCAAATAATTCTCTCATATAGCATTCTTAAAAACTACGAGATACAAAACCTAATTCTCATAAGAGTGAGAGAGCTACCCATTTTACTTAGGAGAAAAACTCATTGTAGTCTCTTCCTTCATCCTCTCAAATTGTGAAATCCTTAACAGGGGACCCGAACCTTACACACTTTGATACTTGAGCAATTAATCTTGGTTGAGGCTTGGTGCTAGGAATCATTGGAACAATCCCTAAATCTTTAAGAGGCCTTGGATTGGCTAAGGAGATTTGGTCTAGAATTTAATGGCTCAACTTACAAAACCAATGCTAATAAGGAGAAAAAAATTGGTGCAATTAGTTGCAGGTAAAAGTGAGAAGCTCGAATACATTTTTATAAACATAGCTTGAAGGGTTTTAAGTATGATGTATTGCAACTAATCTTACTAGTGATATTGGTTTGGTGCTACAGGTCTTGGAGAATTATTTTTGCTCGATTTTGGGTTTTTCTCTCCATAAACACTTTGAAATGTTTGGGTGTTTTGGGAGTTGCTAATGTATTTGTGTATCCATGCATATATCAATTGACTAACCGAATTAACAATTGGGTTAAAGTTAGTAATTAGCTTAAAATTGATATAAGCTGTAATTTGGTGTCTAAACTGGTAAACTTTCAATATGGAAAGAACTTGACCTTATTATTTTATCATGTCTTATAGTTTGATTTAAAAAAGCGAAAAAAAGGACTTGGAAAATAAAGTAAAAAGGAGTAAGAGAATGTGTGACTCACGGTATGTGTTATAGTAGTACATATTAATTTTACTACAGATTTGTAGTGATTTCAAATCCAAAATCCAAATCCTTAGAAATCTAACCAAATTAAAACTCTAAGTTAGTTCACAATATATACATACATACACATATATTAGAATTGATTAAGTTTGGTAGTGTCTATTCTTTAATATATATATATATATATATACCAAAATCAAAATTAGAAATTCTATTTCATCTCTCTCTCTCTCTCAAAATACCATAATCAAAATTAAACATTCTATTTCAGTTTTCCTTCACCATTCATTGTCTTATTCATGGTGTTGTTAAATTATACACTTAAACCATAATAAACAAGGCTTTGGCTTAATTTCTAACATCATAAAGTGGTTAAAGATTTAAATTTTATCATACTCAAAATAAAATAAAAGTGCATTAATGATCGTTTGCTATAAGTTTTTGCTTGATAACAAAAAGAAACAAGAACATTAGTAATCTTCATACGCACATAATTTATGCAAGAAACCTAGATATCATCAACATCTCTAACCCCAACTCTAAAAAGAGGAGAGGTTAGAGAGAGTTTCAGATCAAAACAACCCTTGTCTAAACTAATTTATTGAGTTTTACTTTTCTGTTTATCTGGGTTTGTAGCAATTTGCTTAGATTTTCTCACCATGTTTGTTGTCATCTACATCAAATTGTTTGTTTAATGTAAGTGGTTATATATATATATATTTTTTTTTATATCTTTTGTTTGGGTGTTGAGAAAACAACGGATAAAGTAAATAATTTTTTTCTTTTTGTAACTTGCTGTAGTTGTGTTGAGATTCACTTGTAGTTTGCTAAGGAAAAATGGTATTTTCTTTATTTCTTTTGTCTGGATGTTGAGAAAATGATTGACAAATTAAATACTTGGTATTTTTTTTCAACTTGTTGCAGATGTGTTGTGATACAGAGAGGTATTCTAAAATGTTTTTTTTTTTTTTTTTTTTTTCTCCAACGTAATAAGCATAGACAAAGGAAACTTTTTGTATAGTATAATGAAAATTTTGTACTAGTTTTTTCTTTTCAATTTAGAAATTGTTGTATGCACTGGTAAATGCACCAGTAAAGTTGAGAGGGTAAAACTTTTTCCACCTTTTTCATATCTTGAGTTTAAATTATAATTCATTATTTTTCTGTAACTTCCATTCATCTAGTTTGGTTGTAAACAAAATTATTTGTTTATGCAATATACTTTTTTCTTTGATCAAGTTATATTAATTTGATGGATGTTTCAAATAATGTACCCAATGTGCTTGTGGATAATGATAAAAGAGAAGATTAGGAAAATGTAAATGTAATGAAATCAAACTTGGAATGAATGTGAGCTCTGAAGAGGAAGCATGCAACTTATACAGTGAATACGCTTTAAAGAGAGGGTTTAGTATTCGAGAATGGAATAAATGAGAGGTTGATGGCATTCTTAAGCAACGAGAATATGTGTTCTAAACAAAAATATAAACAGTTTGAAGATCCGTTTGCAGAAAAACAAAAAACAAAAAACAAAAGGTTAATCATTTGGAGACAAGAACGGGTTGTTGTGCTAAAAAGTTAGTGTGGGAATTAAAGCAACACAATCATACAGCTATTTATCAAAGGAAGTTGGTGGTGCCAATAATGTTGGTTTTTCTATACTAGATTGTCACAATTTCTTGTACACTGAAAGAAAAGAAATCATTGAAGCTAGAGATATTGATGAAACGAAACATCATGAAAATAGTGTTTCCTATTCACTCACTAAGGGTGTGGGTAAAAGATTGCACATTGTCCAATTTAATCTAGTTGAGTTGAATGTTGGATGTGATTGCAAATTATTTGAGAAATTGGGTTTGTTGAGTTCCCATGCTTTAAGGATACTTTCATGTGAATAATGTGAACAAGATACCCGAAAAATAAATATTAAGTAGATGGACAAAAGATGCAAAAAAAAAAGGTTACATTACTTTGTTGATTTATGTCAATTAAATGAGAAATCTACACATGCATTTCATATGAGTGACTTCATTCATATAATGATTAATATTTGTGAGAAGACTTCATTGGTAGAAAGTGAGACCAATATGGTTAGAGAAATATTTAGAGACTTATTGTGTCAAGTTGAAAAGAATGTGGCATCCAAAAATATGGTAGAAGATGTCGATTATATATGTCCTCGAAAAGATCTCATTAATGATAATGGTGAGCAACCTTGCTTAGTTGGTGATAAACCAATCATTGATCTAAAATGTTCGAGAAAGAAAGGGGTAACCAGTAAACGTATGAGAAGTCAAATGGAGAAAAAGAACAGGAAAAGATTAAAAGATGTAACAACTTCACAAACTCAATAGTGTACTTCTATGGTGCATGGTAAGTTTCAAAGTCTATTGTTTTCAATATCTTTGTCTTTGTTTTTCTTGTTAAGTTTTTATTTTTTTTTTTAATATTTCCTTTATTGTGCCAATTTTTGAAATTCAGAAGATGCTCAATCATTCTTTCCACCTGAGTTATATTCCAACTTTAGCTATACAAAGATGGTTCGGGAAAGTATCTTGATTCAAGTAATTTTTATAACTTTAGGATATTATTTTGTTTTTAAATTTCTTTGAAATATACATTTATTTATTGTTTTTTTTTTCTAACATTATGTTATTTTACATGTAGGACTCACAAGAATAATGAACTATGAAGCAGATTGGATAGCTTTTTGGACATTTTGTGGAACATATTGCACATTTTGGGCATACTGCAATTTTTATGGACAACTTTTTGCGCTCTTTTTTGCACAAGAGATTTGAAAATTTAGGCAATTACTTGTAGAATGTATTGGATGGCTCTTAGGACATATTCTTGGATAATTTGTAGGAGCTTTTGGATAGGTTTTATAACTAACTTATGAAGCTACTCAAACATTAGCTTCTAGTAAAACATAATTATAAGTGCAAAGGAAATCATGCTTAGATGCAATGGATATTGATCAGACATTAAGTGGTCAATTATTTGCTAGTTTTAGAGTTGGGCTTTTGATATTAACTTTAATTCAAACAAAATGAGGTGTATGATGAAACAAGTAGTTTGTGGAATCTTGATTTCCCATAATTAGTGTTGATATTGTATCATACTGTTAATTTGTTGCCAATGAATGATTTGTTACCAATGAAAAGAAGGTTTGTTTATTGATCATGTTTGGTGTTATAGGTTTTGTAATAGCATATAATAGCATATTATAAGGGATTTTCTTGATTTACAGTTTTGCTTTCTTCTATTCTTGCACAAAATTTTCAACCTAGACATCAAAATGATTAAACACAACAAATGACCTTCTAAACTAGAACAAAATTGTGTAAAGCAGATATAGAATTCAATTCGGTCAATTTTATCTTGCCTCTTACTTCATTTGTTCAGTACAGAAATAGCTAAGAGGAGATAATCCTCAACACAACCAAATCCAACAAAATAGGCACAACTCCTATTTGAACTAAAAAACAACTAACTGAATACAATTCAAATTTAGAAGAAACCCTAATCCTAATTTTCAGTTGCTGCTATATCTTTATTCAAATCTTCAATTGCAATTTGCATCATCTAATCAACATTTATTTAAACTTCAAATCAACTTCAAACTTTAAACTTCAAATGCAATCAATTCAAAATCTTTGCCCTTTTAAGTTGCAACATGGCTTGGACTTTTGCTACTGTTTGAACTTTGCTATTATCTGAATTGATGTTGTGACTTCTTGCAAACATAACAGTATATGCCCCTGTTGAGAGAGATCTTAAGAAAAATATGGAAGTGTATATAAAGTTATAGACCAATTCATTTTCCAACTCTTAATAATCCATACCCAATTTACATTTTCCAACAATTATCATCCCAGTAATTAAAAACAACAAATATAAAAGTCCAAATGTGGAAGTGTATATAAATCATTTCATGTACTAATAATTAAATATAAACTAATTCATGTTTAAAAAAAAAAAATTGAACCAATTCATGGTTTAGGCAGTTTATGTTAAAGCCATCTCAAAATTTTGGCTTGTTCCAACATTTCCTAATAAAAGCCATACCACAATAGATATTGAAAACATTCCACAATAGAAAGAAGCAAGTTGGAACCATATTACACACAAAAATAAAAGAAGAAAAGAGAAGAAAAAAACTCAATCTTGGATAAAAATTTTATACATGTTCGACTTATACACCCAAAAATAATAATAATAATTTAGTTTGATAATATCAAAACACAATATATCAGGTCCATCACATGCGGTATAATTTTAATATTTCAAAATTCACAAGTTCAAGCCCCTACCAAAAAAGGAAAAAAAAAAAAAAGTAAAAGCCAAAATAGAAATTTTCTTTTTTAAAGATATTAGGGAAAATAAAAGAAGTTTGATGATAATAGCTTAATTTTGCATATTTATATTATTATTACAAAGCATTATCATACTTATTTTGAGTTAATTCATGCATTTTATAGTTGGTTTTGGAATAATGCTAAAATATTCAATTTTGTGTTTAATTGAATTTTAATGCGTGAATTTGTCTTTTATAGGATAATGAAATTAAAAAAGTGGATTTGTGCAAAGAAGAAAACTAATGGACTTTACTTTTACAAGGGTCTTGATGAAGCCAAAGAAGGCCAACCCAATTAAATTCAAGTCCAATTGAAGCAAAGAATCAAAAGAAATTTGCACCAAATTCAAGTCCAATTTAGATTAGGATTCTATCTTGCGCACCAGTTAGTATTTGGAGCATAACTTTCGGCTGAGATGTCCAATCAAGATGATTCAAGTTTGGCTGGAAAGTTAGCTTAAAGGGATACAACTTTGTAGTTTACCAAAAGTCAGAATACTGAAGTTAAATGAGCCGAAAATATCAGTTACTTAAAGCCTAAAAACCTGTAATTTTCTCCAAACCGGAATTCAACTTGTAATAGAATTCCTTAACCTATTTAAAGGCTCTTTAGGGTAAAATTTAGAGGGGAGCTTCCGTAGAACATAATTTAAGTTTTCTTAAATTTTTTTTACAATTTTTAGAGTTTTATTTGTGTTATGGCTTGCTAGAAGCCTTGCTAAGGCAAGGGGTGAAACCCAACCGTTTATTGGTATGTTCTTAACAATTATTTTATGGTTTTAATGCTTATATTATTATGTTTTTTATTAATTTACTCATCTAGAAAAGTGTTTATTCTGCATAATCCTTTGATTTATCGTAGACTCCGGACACGTTAAATGCTTAGTATTCCCTGCGAACTAATTCACTAGTTTTATTTTGCCTAAAATCAATCAATTTCATGAAACTACCTTAGACAATTAATTTTTCAGTTTTTATTGTTAAATCATCCGACAAAGATCATCCTTCGTATGAATTTTAGTTGAGTTATAAAATAAATATTGTTAAGACTACCCATAGATGTGTTGTGTGTGGATCCCTAAACCTTAGCGCCTTAATATATTGTTATTTTCTCTCAATTTAAATTACCTTTACTAAACTATCAAAAATCTCTTCAATTAAATTTATTATTTTAGTTTTATTCTCTGGTTTGCTAATCAATTCTCTTTTCCTTGTGGATTCGACCTCGGACTTACCGAGTTATTACTTCGCGACAATCCTACACTTGGGAGCATTATTTAAGTCGCAGCTCTTGACCTGAATATTGAAGAAATCTCTATCTTCCACTTTTTTCTCCTAATGAAAGCATCAAATCTGAATATTGAAGCTCTAAACGGTTATTCTATCACCTCCGTCAACAAATCCAAGTAGAAAGAAAAGAAAAAATCTTCTAAAAAAACCTAGAGAGATCATAGAGGTAGATGTGTTGCAAACCGGTCCAACTTGAACTCAATTCGGTGATTAAGGAATTTGGAGTGAGGTGGAAACTAATTGTGATACAGAGAAGCTTGAAGAGAGAGATGTTGGTAAATCTAGTTTTGTATCTCACACAAAACACACAGCGAAAGCAACAAACATGGATCTATTTCATTCATGATTGACAACTTGCATTATGTAAATTTTAGAATTTAAGAACAAGATAGCGTACCTTGGTGCGGTGAAATTTAAAACAAAAGATTATAAGTACTTGAGAACACTTTTAATCTTCACTCCAATTCCACTTTATGCCTAAGAAGTGTGGACTCTCAATCAGTTTCCAAGGGAAAATAATTGAGTGGTTTCACTCACACATACATACCATTTCACAATGATGTATCTCTTTTCTTTTTTCTCTTTTTCTAATTTCTCTTTTTCTAATCTCTCTTTTTCTAATCAAAAAATTATGTATGTCTCTCCCTTTATATATAACTGATTATCTAATTGAACTGGCCTATTGGGCCTTTCCAATTGGGCTTTAGTGTGTGGCTTGGAGTGGGACCAAAAGGGACCAATAAGACACTAGCTCCAATGGGCCTTGGGCTTTTTTGTCAACTCTTGACAAGTCCAAAGTTACCATTAATTATATTTAATACCACTATATAAATATAATTGCACTCTAGGCCTTATTATTAAATTATATCCCAAGACTTTATTATACATGCAATTCCTTCATAAAATATTCGTAGTAATTCAAAGTCATAAATATAAACTGTCACTTTGAAGATTACTACATCTTAATCCTTGAGTACTCGGTTTAATTCTTTAAGTTATTCATCATATATTTATGAAATCCAATTTCATAAATATATACTTTAGTAACTCCTTACTAAAGTGGTTAGGCCTAATACTCTGAATAACCAAACCCATTAAACTTATCTCAATGGAATATTTTATATCTCCGTTAAGAGATTATGAATTTCATCTTGAAAATATATGTTCCATCAACACTAAATATGGCTGCCCAACATACTAAGGTTTTGATCATGACTTTAGATCTTACTCCTGATATATCAAAGCAACCTACACTTTATGATCAGATCCATTATTCCCTTAAGATTAAGAGTTCACGTAAATAGAAGTCGTGAGATTTATTATTCATTTGATAGTCGTTAGGAGAATAATAAATCTCACAGCGGTCCAGTTCAATATATCTTAACCCTTAAAACATATTAACATATCAACTAGAAGTCTCCACTTCCATGACCAAGACAAATCATCTTAGTTGATATGTTATAGTCTTCGCAGATGAAATACCCAATTTCATCAACGACTACGAACTAAAATTCTGAGTTTACAAAGAACTTATGACTATATCTTTTGTGACTAAATCACATACTATGCATTTCATGGACTATATGATAATGTCTAAATATTCATGTTATCATTATTTTAGATAATAAAAAAAAAATTTATTAATCACAATATTAAGTTATACATAATGTCATACAATAGGATTTAAGGGCACTAATCCTAACAATCTCCCACTTGCCCTAAAGACTATTGTGCACTAATCTAATTCCCATTCGCTCCAAATGTGACTCGAAAGTCCTTTGAGGCAAGGTTTTGGTAAATGGATGTTGACACCCCATTTTGCAACCCGTATTTAACCTCACATGGAGGGTAAAAGGGTAATTTTGCCTTGAAAATATGAATCTTGATTCTAGCCATTAGATCCTTAATCTCATTTAACTAAAATGATCTTGATGTTGTAACGATCAAATCGACTAGTCATAAGCCCTAATCGGACCACCAGATTGAAAGTTATCATCAAATCAAGTTTTAATGGCTGGGATGCACTATCACAAATTTAGTCCGACTATATGTGATTATGAACAATTAATTTCAATTGGTTATAAGTGTAATCAATTTGAGATTAATGACGTGTCATAATTTGATTGGTTATGACTACATTTTATGGTGAGGTTGCATATACCTAATTAATTAGATAGTTAAACATTAATTATTCAATGAGTAATTTATGCAATTATCTTTTAATTAGAGTAAATTTGGAACCAATTAAGTCTGAAATGGGAGTAATTGGAGTCATTTAATGTTAATTGGGAGCTAATTTGGGACCTATTAATGTTAATTGTGCTGAAACCATTTTCTAACAAATGACCTCTGCTCACCATTTCATCAATATCTCTCAGAATATTTTAAATATGTGAATGAGGTTAATTTTCCCAGAAACTAGACATCCGGGGCTTCAATTTGAGTACAAGAACGAGACAATTCCGATCAGAATTGAGTCAGATATGATTTTTCGAAGTTGGCTCTACAAACTGTTACAACAGCTACGGGAAAACCGAATTCTGGCTTGCTCCCCACTCCCACCAATCTCTCCATTTAATGCACTAGATTTTCCCTAAGGCTAAAATGAGGTCTAGGTTCATAATCTTTGTCAACCCTCATTAAATGGCATTCCATTCATATTCCCTCCACTACTACTATATAAACCCTCCCTCTCCTTCATTCCAGAACAGCAAAAACCTCCTTTCTTCCCCTCTCTTGAGTTCTAGTGAAGTTGAATAGTCTTGTCATATCTTGGTCTTCCTGAGACTCAAGGTATTGAGTGAGACTCACTCTTCCTCTCCTAACTCTTCTTTTCCTCCACTCTAGAACCTCCCTCAAGAGTCTCCTCCTCCACCATATGGATCTTGCATGAAGGTATAATCTTTTTCCCTAATTGTTTTTCATGTTGCCATGATGAGGGTTCAAGAGTAAAGCATGATAAGAATCATTTAAATTCTTTTGAATATGTTTGAATGTTCTTAAATATTCGTATGTGTTCTTCACATGTTCATGCATAACACTAGTTTTAATCTTAAATCCACATCAAAAATATGAAAAACATGTTTGTCTAATAATTCTTTCAAATCCTTGAATCTAGGTTATCACCATCCACACATATTCACTAGAATTTATTTTTTTCAATCCAAATGTAATGTTCAATAAATTGAATTAGGGTTTATCGCATGCACACACTTTAAATTCAACATGCAAATTGATTGACATATTGGATGATGTGATATGAATGTTGGCCACCATAGTCTAGAAGACCGGTACCTTATAACATAGCCTCCGAACTTAGATCAAGAGTTAGTAGATCAAATGTTTATCCTTGTAATTTTCAATTTCTAGATTGTAATTAGGAAATAAAGCCATGTACTTTATCTTAGATTGTATCTAGGACCAAAGCCATGTAAATTTCTATGTTCAATGTAAATTCAATTTCAAATTAATAAAATGATGAATTTTTCAATTATGATTTTCTTATTTATTCCAACAATTAAATAAGTGGCGACTCCATTGTAAAACCCTTAATCTAAAGGGGAAAATATAACTAGTCGAACCTCTATTTTGAGAGGTAATAATACGACTCTACCCATTCACGTGGGTTTGGCCCAACATTCCTATAAAAACGGGCCGGGGGCGCGGTCTCTCACAGTGGCGACTCCACTGGGGACATTGAGGGCTAAGCTTCAATTAGGTTATGGTGGCCAACCATGTCATTGTTTGTTTATTGCTTTTTTGTATATAACATGTCTAATATGTCATTATTTTGCATGTCATGCATCATTTTCTTGAATGAAATTTATTTTATTTGTGTGCTAGCCCAGAAGCCCGGTAGTATTAACTGTGGATTGTGGTCTTCCTGAGACTCACATACCCAGCGGTGAACCTATCACCCACCGCGACAAGGATCATCTTGGTTATGCCATGGTGGTTCATAAGGACAAACTGTACCGTTCGGACCAACGCGACGCTCCTGGCGTCACAAGTTGGGAGGTACGACGTCCTAGCTTGTGGGGACCTTTAACCTACCTTCTACCCATGTTGTAATGACCCATAGAACCTACCTTTAGGTCGGTCCATGTAAATTACATTGCATTATGCATGTGTTTGGCTGTTGTTTGAACCATGATGAGCCCAAGTCCAACGCTTGAGCCTATCATAATTGTTTGAACCATGTATGCTATGAATGAACCCAAGCCCAAATGCTTGTGATTGAAGCCTCCTTGCCATGGTGGCCCAATTTGCTTTTCTAGAGATAATATAACATGTGTGCATGCAGTTTTCCAAGTGCAACCCCAATCAAGTGAAGGTGCAAGCCTTTAAAGTTCCAATTCAAGTCAACCAAGCTCATCGCCAAATTCATTTGCCAACCCAAACTCATTTCTTGTAGCCATGGTTGAAGAGAATACATCGAATGAGCCCATGACCAACTTCCATGAATTGTTCAATACTTTGGTGGCAAGTCAAGCCAAACTTCATGAAGAGTTCAACACTTTGAGTCAAAAGCTCAAAGGAAAAGATACTACCACTTTCCAAAATGATGAAGTTCAAGGTCCACAATTAACTGAAAATGAGAAAAAGTTGAAGGAGCGCTTGGATCAAATGGAACAACTATTTCAAAAATTTCGGTGGAAGGAAGATGCCATGAACTTCCATTCTCTTTCTCTCTTCCCACAAGTAAGAGCTCCACCCAAATTCAGGATGCCAAGTTTGGACAAGTTTGATGGAACAGGCTGCCCCAAAGCCCATTTGAAGATGTACACAAGGGCTCTCCAACCCTTGGGAGCTACTGAAGAACTTTTGGCCCAAATGTTCCAAAACACACTTACTGGGGCTGCTCTTCGTTGGTTTTTGAATCTTGAAGACTCTCGAATCCCTACTTGGGAGGACATTGCCAATGAGTTCTACAAGCAATACAAATACAATATAGAAGTAGACATTACTAGGCGTGATTTGGAGACCACCAAGCAAAAGCCCAAGGAATCTTTCTCAACCTTTATCACAAGATGGAGGTCAAAGGCAGCCCAAATGACAAATAGGCCCAATGAAGAAGAGCAAATCCAAATGGTTGTGAAGAATTTGTTGCCCATATACCATAAGCATCTCTTTGCACAATACTTTCCCAACTTCAAAGCCTTGATCATAGCTGGTACTCAAGTGGAAGATGTTGTCAATAGTGGCATATTAAAGAATGAGGAAAGCTACTCTTCCCAGAAAGTAGTGACCCACGCCACCAATGGGGAAGTGGTTAATGTTGTGAATTTCCAAGCATCTTCAACTGTCAATCCTAAGCCTCGAAGGAAGTTCGATGAATTAAACATGACCTTGAGTGAGGCCTTGGAGAAACTACAAGCTAAGGGGTTGTTGAAACCATTGGATCCTAAGCCCATACCACATCCTATGCCTAGAAGCTATAATCCCAATGCTCACTGCAAATATCATCAAGGGGGAGGCCACATGACAGATAAGTGTTTTCACCTGAGGCATGACATTCAAGATCTTATCGACCGACAAGTTGTTATTCCACCTTCATTAGTGGATCCATATGAATTTGTCTAAATTCAACTCCAAAAGTTTTTGATAGTCATAGTTTTTGTTCTTAATGTGGTTGCTTATTTAGAGTTTGTTTGTTGTTTTCCTAATCAATAAAGTCCATGCTATGCTTGTTGCATTTTTTTTTTTTTTTTTGGTTGCATTTTGGCATTGAATGAATATACCAAAAAAAAAATTTTAAAAAAAAAAAAATTTCAAGATTTCCAAATTTTTCCCAAAAAAAGAGAAAAATTTTCAAATGAAAAAAGTCCTTGGACTAGGGGCATTGAGCCCTTAAGTCATTTTTAAAAAAAAAAATTCTTTGAACTAGGGGCATTGGACTTCCTAGTGATTTTTTTCAAAAAGACCCATTTTTTTCTTTCAAAGATTTCAAGATTCTTTAAAGTCATCTTTTCAAAATGGTACATGAGGATCCTTTGGACAAAACTTTTTCTAAATTAAGATGTTTAAAGGCTTGAACAATCAACTTGTACTAAGAAATGATTGATTTTATTTGATCCGTGTAAACAATTTTACTGAATTACTTTGAATAAAAGAAGAAATGGTCTTACAAGGCAATCAAAGAAAATCTATCCCTCCAAAAAATTCAAAAGGCTCATGCATTCATTCCAAATTTCTGAAAACTTTTATGTCTCCAATTTTTCTTTTAAGAGGAATTTATTAAAAGAGCTCAAGTCACTGTGCCTACAAGCAAGCATTGCTAGGGATAGGAGGCCGTCTTTGGTAAAACAAGATTACACCTTAATACCTAGAATGATCATTATCCCTTGCTAGCCCATTTGAGCCTTTAAACACTTAGCCTCTTTTTCGCATGAACCCACTAAAATCTAAACCTAGGGTGGGACAATTCAAAGTATGCATGCTTAAATCTCATGTTGAGGAGGAGTCGACCTTGAGCTTTGAAGCTAATTGATAATGCTCTCCTAGAGGACATGAAAGACAAGTAGAGAATTCATTAAGTTAAAGATAAGAAATCATTAAAGCTAAATGAGCTTTCACTTAATCAAGGAAAGAGAAATGAAATTCCATCAACGTGAGAGAAAGCAAAAATGTGCGTCAAGTTTGAAGAACCTAAAATTCATCATGCCAAGAAGAGTAGAAGGTTCATCCAAAAAGGAAAAGATTCATCAAGTACAGAAAGGTGCAAGTGCATTGAGGCAAGAAAGAAGTCTAGAGAGTGCATCAAAATGACCAAAAATCATTAAATCTGAGAAAAACAAGGAGGGAAAAATGTCCCCAAAAGTTCATTCAATCAAGAGATGAAAGACAAAAAAAAAAAAAAAAAAAAGAAGCCCGCTAGGCTGAAAACCCAAAAGGGCGGTCTAGGCAAAAGTTAGGGCCAAAGAAATGAAGAAGAAGAAAATAAAAAATTGGAAAATCCTACCAAGTTGGAAACTTGAAGATGCAACCTAAAAAGAGAAGAATTTTACAAGATGAAAGTCTAGAGGTATGATTCAAGGGGATGAGCATAAAAACAAATGTTGATACAAGTGATCAATGAAGACTAGTGAGAAGATGGCAAAGAAGAAATGGGAAAACTTCTCCAATACTTGATTTTTGAGTAATGCATACTTGGGGGAACATCATAGGGAATTTTGAGCCTTTTTATATCATTCATTTCATAACCTAAACCCGGCCTACATTACAACCCATGAATAAGACCTCCTTGAAGTCTTGCTAATTGTAGGCACATCTTAAACTCTAATAATATTTTTCTCTTGAATTAAAAAGGAAAAGTGCTTAAAATTGTCACCCCACAGAATGATATGTCTGAGGACAAAATTTCTCAAATTCTCAAATCCTCAAAATGACTCAAAAGAACTTCCAAATCTGGAACACTCTCCTTGTTTGCACCCAACAATGTGATACATAAATATTATCACATTTCATTTCTTGATTGCCTTTGGAGACTTAATCTGACGATGTTCAAAAGGATGAAGCAAATTTGATTACATGAGTTTAATGATCTTGATCCTTCCTAATCAAAGGGATTTGTTTGATTCTTAAACACTTTGATTTGCCAAAATGTTTGTTCAAAGGACCACCTCTTGTTCATAAAATAAAAAATAATAAAATAAAAAAAAAAAAAAAAAAAAGAAGGAAATTTGTTTTTTTCAAAAAAAAAAAAATCATTCTTTTTCAAAATCCAGTTCTCTTGAACTACGTCTGGACCTGATCCTCTATGAGAGAGGTACGTAGGCAGCCTTGCAGAGGCTCGGTCCCATTCACCCAAACAACCTTGGGGAGCAAAATCAAAACAATGTGACAAAATTGTTTGGGTGCAAGTTAGGCTAAACCCATTTGTTTTGCATCAAGCATGTTTAAACTTGGAGCATTGGCCTATTTATTGTATGCGGATATGTCCTTCTTGCATGAAAGCATGTTTTCATTTGAGGCATCAATCCTTTTTTTTTAAGCATGTCCACATTAGAGGCATTGACCAAAAAAATTTCATGATAACTGGTTTCTAACAAGCTTGAGAAAAAAAGCCATTTTGCAGGATTCAAGGATGGTGGATCGTGATCTTCTTTATGTTCCCTAATGGTTACAACATCAAATGAACACAACTTTGATTTAAGCATGGAATATGCCTAAAACTAGGGGCATTGGGTAAGTACTTCCAATTCAATTCAATTAATAAATCCATTGCTAATTGAAATTATCTTTTTGTAGGAATTAAGCAATGACTTATCCAGCAATCTGCATCAACTTCCAGCCAAAGTTAATTCATTCAAGGGATCGACCTTAATTCTCCCAAAACCCATAAGATCGACCTTAGTTCTCCTATACACTGTAGGATCGACAGGAGCTCTCCTACTTTCAAGGGATCGACCTTAGTTCTCCCTAAACCCATAGGATTGACCTTAGCTCTCCTATACACTGTAGGATCGACAACAGCTCTCCTACCTTCAAGGGATCGACTTTAGTTCTCCCGAAACTCATAGGATCGACCTTAGTTCTCCTATACACTGTAGGATCGACAATAGCTCTCCTACATTTAAGGGATTGACCTTAGTTCTCCTAAAACCCATAGGATCGACCTTAGTTCTCCTATACACTGTAGGATCGACAGTAGCTCTCCTACCTTTAAGGGATCGACCTTAGTTCTCCCGAAACTTATAAGATCGACCTTAGTTCTCCTATACACTGTAGGATCGACTGTAACTCTCCTACTTTCAAGGGATCGACCTTAGTTCTCCCTTAACCCATAGGATTGACCTTAGCTCTCCTATACACTGTAGGATCGACAACAGCTCTCCTACCTTCAAGGGATTGACCTTAGTTCTCCCAAAACCCATAGGATCGACCTTAGTTCTCCTATACACTGTAGGATCGACAGTAGCTCTCCTACCTTTAAGGGATCGACCTTAGTTCTCCCGAAACTTATAGGATCGACCTTAGTTCTCCTATACACTATAGGATCGACTGTAACTCTCCTACTTTCAAGGGATCGACCTTAGTTCTCCCTTAACCCATAGGATTGACCTTAGCTCTCCTATACACTGTAGGATCTCCTACCTTCAAGGGATCGACCTTAGTTCTCCCTTAACCCATAGGATTGACCTTAGCTCTCCTATACACTGTAGGATCGACAACAGCTCTCCTACCTTTCAAGGGATCGACCTTAGTTCTCCCTTAACCCATAGGATTGACCTTAGCCCTCCTATACACTGTAGGATCGACAATAGCTCTCCTACCTTCAAGGGATTGACCTTAGTTCTCCCAAAACCCATAGGATCGACCTTAGTTCTCCTATACACTATAGGATCGACAGTAGCTCTCCTACCTTTAAGGGATCGACCTTAGTTCTCCCGAAACTTATAGGATCGACCTTAGTTCTCCTATACACTGTAGGATCGACTGTAACTCTCCTACTTTCAAGGGATCGACCTTAGTTCTCCCTTAACCCATAGGATTGACCTTAGCTTTCCTATACACTGTAGGATCGACAACAGCTCTCCTACCTTCAAGGGATCGACCTTAGTTCTCCCTTAACCCATAGGATTGACCTTAGCTCTCCTATACACTGTAGGATCGACAACAGCTCTCCTACCTTCAAGGAATCAACCTTAGTTCTCCCTTAACCCATAAGATTAACCTTAGCTCTCCTATACACTGTAGGATCGACAACAGCTCTCCTACCTTCTAGGGATCGACCTTAGTTCTCCCAAAACCCATAGAATCTACCTTAGCTATCCTATACACTGTGGGATTGACAGTAGCTCTCCTACCTCCAAGGGATTGACCTTAGTTCTCCCGAAACCCATAGGATCTACAGCAGCTCTCTTATATTTCCAAACCAAAAAGGTTATGGCCACAAAAAAAAAAAAAAGCAAGCCTAACATTAAAGTATTCATCTTGGAACTCATTCAAGCATTGCAACATGCCCCAAACTACGGACATTGGCTAGGTATGTCAAATTTCATTCAATGAATAACTCTTTTACTAATTGAAATATTTATTTTGCAGGTACTAGGGTAAAAGGCCCACAAACATCGGCATGAATAATGCCTCTCAATTTCAATGGACCTCTGGGAAGCACGTCACGTCCAAAATCAATCCATCAGACCTCTGAGAAGCACGTCCAAATTCAAATCCACGGACCTCTGTGAAGCACGTCCAAACTTCAATCCATCGGACCTCTGGGAAGCACGTCCAAATTCAAATCCACGGACCTCTGGGAAGCACGTCCAACTTCAATCCATTGGACCTCTGGGAAGCACGTCCAAATTCAAATCCATCAAACCTCTGGGAAGCACGTCCAAAATCCATCGGACCTCTGGGAAGCATGTCCAAAATTCAAGATCACGACTGAAATCCTCATTTTGTCGTAACCACTGGTAAACATGTCTTGTACTCGTTTTTTTCACACAAAAAAAAAAAAAAAAAAAAAAAGCAAAAACAAAAAAAAGGCTGCATGTATGAACTACGTTTGGACCTGATCCTCTCACTAGGAGGTACGTAGGCAATCTCCCCGGAGATTTGGTCCACATTTTGATCCATAACATGACCATCTACATTTTTATCTACATGCATCATACATTCACCACGGTTAAATACTGATTGCAAAGTTAGGTGTCTCTTTCATACATTGACATTCGCTTTTCAAGCTCTGCCAATGAGGGGCATTCTGTTGACACCCCATTTTGCAACCCGTATTTAACCTCACATGGAGGGTAAAAGGGTAATTTTGCCTTGAAAATATGCATCTTGATTCTAGCCATTAGATCCTTAATCTCATTTCACTAAGATGATCTTGATGTTGTAACGATCAAATCGACTGGTCATAAGCCCTAATCGGACCACCAGATTGAAAGTTATCATCAAATCAAGTTTTAATGGCTGAGATGCACTATCACAAATTTAGTCCGACTATATGTGATTATGAACAATTGATTTCAATTGGTTATAAGTGTAATCAATTTGAGATTAATGACGTGTCATAATTTGATTGGTTAGGACTACATTTTATGGTGAGGTTGCATATACCTAATTAATTTGATAGTTAAACATTAATTATTCAATGAGTAATTTATGCAATTATCTTTTAATTAGAGTAAATTTGAAACCAATTAAGTCTGAAATGGGAGTGATTGGAGCCATTTAATGTTAATTGGGAGCTAATTTGGGACAT
Organism: Quercus aquifolioides; assembly: GCA_019022515.1. Classification (NCBI taxonomy): domain Eukaryota; kingdom Viridiplantae; phylum Streptophyta; class Magnoliopsida; order Fagales; family Fagaceae; genus Quercus; species Quercus aquifolioides. The sequence goes on from CM032333.1 coordinate 51,791,413, forward strand.
ATTAATGTTAATTGTGCTGAAACCATTTTCTAACAAATGACCTCTGCTCACCATTTCATCAATATCTCTCATAATATTTTAAATCTGTGAATGAGGTTAATTTCCCCAGAAACTAGACATCCGGGGCTTCAATTTGAGCACAAGAACAAGACAATTCCGGTCAGAATTGAGTCAGATATGATTTTTCAAAATTGGCTCTACAAGCTATTACAGCAGCTACGGGAAAACCGAATTTTGGCTTGATCCCCACTCCCACCAATCTCTCCATTTAATGCACCAGATTTTCCCTAAGGCTAAAATGAGGTCTAGGTTCATAATCCTTGTCAACCCTCATTAAATGACCTTCCATTCATATTCCCTCCACTACTACTATATAAACTCTCCCTCTCCTTCATTCCAGAACAGCAAAAACCTCCTCTCTTCCCCTCTCTTGAGTTCTAGTGAAGTTGAGTAGTCTTGACATATCTTGGTCTTCCTGAGACTCAAGGTATTGAGTGAGACTCACTCTTCCTCTCCTAACTCTTCTTTTCCTCCACTCTAGAACCTCCCTCAAGAGTCTCCTCTTCCACCATATGGATCTTGCATGAAGGTATAATCTCTTTCCCTAATTGTTTTTCATGTTGCCATGATGAGGGTTCAAGATTAAAGCATGATAAGAATCATTTAAATTCTTTTGAATATGTTTGAATGTTCTTAAATATTCGTATGTGTTCTTCACATGTTCATGCATAACACTAGTTTTAATCTTAAATCCACATCAAAAATATGAAAAACATGTTTGTCTAATAATTCTTTCAAATCCTTGAATCTAGGTTATCACCATCCACACACATTCACTAGAATTTATTTTTTTCAATCCAAATGTAATGTTCAATAAATTGAATTAGGGTTTATCACATGCACACACTTTAAATTCAACATGCAAATTGATTGACATATTGGATGATGTGATATGAATGTTGGCCACCATAGTCTAGAAGACCGGTTTCACCGGGTAAGGTGGGTGCCTAACACCTTCTCACCTTATAACATAGCCTCCGAACTTAGATCAAGGGTTAGTAGATCAAATGTTTATCCTTGTAATTTTCAATTTCTAGATTGTAACTAGGAAATAAAGCCATGTACTTTATCTTAGATTGTATCTAGGACCAAAGCCATGTAATTTCCTATGTTCAATGTAAATTCAATTTCAAATTAATAAAATGATGAATTTTTCAATTATGGTTTTCTTATTTATTCCAACAATTAAATAAGTGGCGACTCCATTGTAAAACCCTTAATCTAAAGGGGAAAATATAACTAGTCGAACCTCCATTTTGAAAGGCAATAACACAACTCCACCCATTCACGTGGGTTTGGCCCAACATTCCTATAAAAACAGGCCGGGGGCGCAGTCTCTCACAATGGATCTGCTAGATTATTTGCACTTTCAATCTTTGCAACCACTACATCTCTTCGAGCAACAATTTCTCGAATAATGTGGTATTTTCTCTCAATGTGCTTTCCTTTCTTGTGATTCCTTGGATTTTTGGATTGTGCAACTGCTCCACTATTGTTGCAAAACAATGTGATGGGAACTTGCTCCATTCTTATAACACCAAGATCCAAAAGGAATTTCTTGAGTCAAACAGCTTCCTTTGCTGCTTCACAAGCAGCAACACACTCAACTTCCATGGTGGAGTCCGCAATACAAGATTGCTTAACACTCCTCCAAGTTATGGCTCCACCTCCCAAAGTGAAAACACATCCTGAAGTGGATTTTCTGAAATCTAGATCCGATTGAAAGTCTGAATCTGTATAGCCAATGGGAATCAAATCCTCACACCGGTAAACAAGCTTATAATCTCTCGTTCTCCAAAGATACTTGAGAATATGCTTTATAGCTTGCCAATGTTTTGGTCCTGGATTTGATTGATAACGGCTGACCATGCCAACTGAATAACAGATATCTGGTCTAGTACAAAGCATGGCATACATGAGACTTCCTATTGCAAAAGCATAAGGAACTTGTCTCATCATATTTTCTTCCTCTTGAGTCTTAGGCCTTTGGTCATTAGACAAAGGAACTCCATGTCTGAAAGGAAGTAATCCCTTCTTGGAGTTTTGCATGCTAAACCGTTCTAGAACCTTATCTATATATACAGTTTGTGATAAACCTAACATCTTATTCTTGCAATCTCGCCAAAGCTTGATCCCTAGAATAAAGTTAGCTTCACCTAAGTCCTTCATATCAAATTGGCTTGACAACCAAACTTTTACTGATGACATTACCCCTACATCATTTCCAATGAGTAGAATGTCATCAACATAAAGCACTAGGAACATTACTACTTTATCTCGATGTCTTTTGTACACACATGGTTCATCAAGATTTTGTTCAAAACCAAATGATTTGATTGCTTGATCAAATCTGATGTTCCATGACCTAGATGCTTGCTTAAGTTCGTAAATGAACCTTTTCAACTTGCATACCATATGCTCTTGGTTCTTTGCTATAAAACCTTCCGGTTGCATCATATAGATTTCTTCTTCAAGATTGCCATTGAGAAAAGCAGTCTTGACATCCATTTGCCAAACTCATAATCATAATGAGCAGCAATGGATAAGAGAATTCTGATAGAATTAAGCATGGCTACTGGCGAAAAAGTTTCATCATAGTCAATACCTTCTTTTTGTGTATACCCTTTCACCACTAGTCTTACTTTAAAGGTTTCAACCTTTCCATCTATCCCTCTCTTTCTCTTGTAAACCCATCTGCAACCAACAGGTTTAATGCCGTTAGACGCCTTTACAAGATCCCAAACTTGATTGGAATACATAGAATCTAATTCAGATTTCATAGCTTTGACCCAATGATGTGCATCTCTATCATTTATTGCCTCTTCATAAGTGTAGGGATCCGATTCAGCCTCTTCTAAGATAGCTTCATAAGTTTCTCCTAAACCTATAAATCTTATAAGAGGCCGAACAATTCTCCCACTACGACGAGGCATCTGTGTACTAGTTATCTCATGAGTAATATCTTGTGATGTATCTAATACAGCCACATCATCCCTAGTTTCATCCATTGGTTGCTCATTTACAGGTTCATTCATTTCAGCCAAAACAACTTTATTTCTAGGATTAAAATTATTCACATAATCATCCTCCAAAAATTTGGCATGTGTGCTAACAAACACTTTGTTATCTTTATGATTATAGAATAAATAACCCTTTGTTTCCTTTGAATACCCTAAAAACATGCATACTTCGGTTTTAACTTCCAACTTCTCAGACTTCCTTTTTAACACATGTGCTGGACATCCCCAAATGTGAAGATATCATACTAGGCTTACGCCCACTCCACAATTCCTTAAGTGTGTTGAGAACAAATTTTGATGGAACTAAATTCAAAATATGCATAGCAGTTTTTAGTGCATATCCCCAAAAAGAAACTGGTAAAGTTGAGTAACTCATCATGGACCTAACCATTTCCAAAAGAGTCCTATTCCTTCTTTCTGCTACACCATTCTGTTGGGGAGTTCTAGGTGCAATCAATTGGGATATGATCCCATTTTGAGTTAAGTAATCCTTGAAATCCCCAAGAAGGTATTCGCCACCACGATCAGATCGAATGGCTTTTATGTGTTTACCTAATTGATTCTCAACTTCAGCCCTAAACTCTTTGAACTTTTCAAAGGCTTCGAACTTCCGTCTCATTAGGTACACATAACCATATCTTGAGTAATCATCGGTAAAAGTGATGAAGTACTCATAACCTTCTTTTGCTTGGGTTGACATAGGACCACATACATCTGTATGAACTAATTCAAGTAACTCTTGGGCTCTTCTACCTTTTGCATTAAAAGGTCGTTTGGTCATTTTGCCTTCCAAACAAGATTCACAAACTAGAAATTCATCAAAGTCCAATGGCTCTAAGAGTCCATCTTTGATCAGTCTTTGAATTCTGTTTGGATTAATATGACCCAAACGCAAGTGCCAAAGATATGCTTCATTAGTAGAAGAAAACTTTCTCTTTAATGATTTTACACGAGAGTTATGATCTAATTCAGAATTATATAATTCATGCTTATCAGGAGTTAAAATATAAAGACCATCCACAATATTGCCAGAACAGATAAACACTTTATCCTTCTTTATTACAACATTGTCTTTTAGGATAACATAATATCCATGTTTACCTAAATAAGTTGCAGAAATTAAATTCCTACGAACATTAGGTACATACAAATAGTCTTCCAATATTAAAACTCTAGATTCAAAACATAAATTAAACACTCTAATAGCTACAACCGGAATCCTGCTCCCATCAGCCAAAGTAAGAAACAATTCTCCTTCATTAAGTTTTCTAGTCTCCTGGAACCCCTACAAAGAATTGTAGATATGATTAGCACAACCTGAATCCACACACTAAGAATCTGTGGGATTTTGTACCAAACATATTTCAAGGAGGAATGAACTATTCATACCCTTATTATTGGCAGCCTTGAATTTTGGACAATTCCTCTTCCAATTTCCTTTCTCACCACAATGAAAACATTTTCCTTTGAGCTTCTTTCCTTTGTCAGCAACCCCTAAGACAATTTGTTTACCCTTTTGCTTGGTAAAGTCCTTCTTCTTCTTCTTCTTACCCTTGCCTTTCGACTTAGGTTGAGAAGTTGAAGCTTCACCCACATTGGCTTCAACATTAGAAGTACCAAGGATGCCTTCCGCCGCTACCAATTCATTCATTAATTCAGACAAAGAGTAAATCTTTTTGTTCATATTATAATTGAGTCTCAACTCCTTGAATGATTCCAATAGTGACTGTAGTATCATATCCACTTGGGATTCTCCATCAATATCGGCACCTAAAACTTCCAATGTATTCAAATTGGAAAACATTGTAAGACAATGCTCCCTCACTGAACTACCTTCAGCCATTTTGGTATTATAAATTTGTCTCATGGTTTCTTGCCTTGCAGAACGGCCTTGCTCACCAAACATCTCCTTCAAACTTAGCATAATGTCCGAAACTAGTTCTACATCCTGCGTTTGATGCTGTAGAACATTTGAGATAGATGCTAGAATGTAGCACTTGGCCATTTCATTAGATTTATGTCAATGATCATATCGCTGTTTTTCCTCAGAAGGAGCATCTAATGAAGGAAAGTTAGGACAAGGTTGAGTAAGCACTATTTGTGCTCTTCAGCAGTAAAAACAATGTCCAAATTTATTTTCCAGTCAACATAGTTGGATCCAGTCAGTTTGTTTTGATTAAGAATAGCAACAAGTGGGCTAAATGATGCCATGATTTTAAATATGAAAATATCAAACATGAATATAATAAGTAAACTATACATTATCAATTTAGCATATAAACATATAATATGGAACCTTATAAAACCATAAAATAATATATGAAATGACAAACCAATCCATGTCTATAATTCCTTGATAGCAAGTCTATTATAAACACATTAATTGATTGAAAACTATTCTCATTATTAGTGCTATCATGATAACTCTTTTCATACACTAATAATATGCCGTATTAGCTTTAACCTCTAAGTGATAATGACATAGTTCCTTTGGGAGGTTAACATTACACTTAGTCTAGTGTACACCATTATCTAGAATCATGTGTAACCACATTTTATCTCCCTTATAATGTTTAAACTTGTAGTACCATGGAACAAAACACCCTCCTTTGGGATCGCAAGGCATATACGCCAAGACAAGGTGCTTGTCCATATTACTTTAAACAGGTTAGTTCAATCTTGTAGTACTTGAAGTAAACACCATCTTTTGAGATCGCATGGCATATACGCCAAGACGAGGTGCTTACCCACACTACTATGAATCAATAATGGAGGCCGTGAGATCCAACCCTTGTATCTCTCTCCCACTAAATGTTTTAAATTAAAGGTTTTTATGATCAAGAACCATAATAATGCTAGAAACCCTTGAAAACATAATCCTAATCTCATTAGGAATAAATTTCATTAAATAAATACTTTAATCCTAGCATTAATATATATAAATATATAAACCAAGGCAAGCAACAATATGATGAATCCTTTATAAAAATTTTGCATATAAACCCATATATATATCAAATAATATACGGGTTCAATGTAAGTTGTTTATAAAGGATTCAATAAATCCAAGGCACATATTACATGCTTATAATAATCAAACCATGCAAGCTTATATATATTTATATCCAAGCGGTGCATTAACATCCAAGCCATGCAATGAAGGATCCAAGTTGTGCAATGAATAGATACATGCAAATGATAGTTATTTGAATAACTATATCCAAAACATAAACTTCAAGATGGTTTGGATATATCGGTCAGAGCATTAGAATAACTACCCTTCATTTCAATAACTACCATTGACAATAACTACTTCACGCACATGATGGTTTTTACAATTAGATTCATATAACCATATCTAGGCAATTAATAAGTCACGGCACCAATACTTGGAATACTTAATAGTTAAAGGCCACTTCGAACAAACCAACGCAATACGATTGTCATCATCATGAACGGTTATCTCAATAACTTTCAATAACTATACTTGAAACAATGTTGAACATCAAGAAACCGTTTTTCTTTTATTCAAAAATCCAATCACATACTATACAATCATGATATGAAAACTTGGCTCTGATACCAATTGTTGGTAAATCTAGTTTTGTATCTTATACAAAACATACAGCGGAAGCAACAAACATGGATCTATTTCATTCATGATTGATAACTTGCATTATTTAAATTTTAGAATTTAAGAACAAGATAGTGTACCTTGGTGCAGTGAAATTCAAAACAAAAGATTATAAGTACTTGAGAACACTTTTAATCTTCACTCCAATTCCACTTTACGCCCAAAAAGTGTGGTCTCTCAATCAGTTTCCAAGAGAGAATAATCGAGTGGTTTCACTCACACATACACACCATTTCACAATGATGTATCTCTTTTCTTTTTTCTCTTTTTCTAATTTCTCTTTCTCTAATCTCTCTTTTTCTAATCAAAAAATTATGTATGTCTCTCCCTTTATATATAACTGATTATCTAATTGGGCTGACCTATTGGACCTTCCAATTGGGTTTTAATGTGTGGCTTGGAGTGGGACCAAAAGGGACCAATAAGACACTAGCTCCAATGGGCTTTGGGCTTTTCTATCAACTCTTGACAAGTCCAAAGTTACCATTAATTATATTTAATACCACTATATAAATATAATTGCACTCTAGGCCTTATTAATAAATTATATCCCAAGACTTTATTATACATGCAACTCCTTCATAAAATATTCGTAGTAATTCAAAGTCATAAATATAGACTGTCACTTAAAAGATTACTACATCTTAATCCTTGAGTATCCGGTTTAATCCTTTAAGTTATTTATCATATATTTATGAAATCCAATTTCATAAATATATACTTTAGTAACTCCTTACTAAAGTGGTCAAGCCTAACACTCTGAATAACCAAACCCATTAAACTTATCTCAAGGGAATATTTTATATCTCCGTTAAGAGACTATGAATTTCATCTTGAAAATATATGTTCCATCTTGAAAATATATGTTCCATCAACACTAAATGTGACTACCCAACATAATGAGATTTTGATCGTGACTTTAGATCTCACTCCTGATATATCAAAGCAACCTACACTTTATGATCAGATCCATTATTCTCTCAGGATTAAGAGTTCACGTAAATAGAAGTCGTGAGATTTATCATTCATTTGACAGTTGTTAGGAGAATAATAAATCTCACAGCGGTCCAGTTCAATATGTCTTAACTGTTTAAACATATTAACATATCAACTAAAAGTCTCCACTTCCATGATCAAGACAAATCATCTTAGATGATATGTTATAGTCTTCGCAGATGAAATGCCCAATTTCATCACCGATTACGAACTAAAATTCTGAGTTTACAAAGAACTTATGACTTATATCTTCTGTGACTAAATCACATAAATCACATACTATGCATCTTATGGACTATATGATAATGTCCAAATATTCATGTTATCATTATTTTAGATAATAATAAAACAAATTTATTAATCATAACATTAAGTCATACATAATGTTATACATAGCATCATACAATAGGATTTAAGGGCACTAATCCAAGAGAGAGAGAGATAGTGAAAAAAGAAAGTTTTGAGGGGAATAGATGATTTGAAGGGATAGAGTTTGAAATTTAAAATATGAGGAGTGAAAAGGGGTAGAAGTGAAAAATTTTGACGGGTAGAAATGTAATCTTGGGGTTTCAGTGATGAAATTTTAATGTATTAATTTTACACACATGTCACTCAATTATTGGTTTTTGATATGGCTGTTGTGGTATCTTTTGATACCAAATACTTTCTCCATTTTAAGAGCTACTCTTCAAGGGATGAAATTCACTTTGCACACACTTTGTCACAATTTGCACATTTGTCAACTTGTGATTGGATTACATCACTTATACATGAACTAACATTAGTACTTGGTAAAAAAAAAACAATTCAATCATCACCTAACTCATGCAGAACTTGTGGTAATGTGTGTGGCAAAGTGTGTGTCCATAGACTTGTTCTTCGAAGAGGTCTTGGGTTTAACTCATGGGAAAGATATTTTTTTTTTTTTTTTTATAAATAATTTAGTAGTTACAATGTAGAGGAGAGAATTTTGTTGGATTATAGATTTACCCCAATTAATTAATTTAATTACCTAAGTTTATTAATTAGGTCAAATTACATACAATATCGTGGAAGCACCAACAAATCACAATTTTAATTCAGAGTGCAGAAAATAAATTTGACATGGTGATTTTTTGATTAATGGGGGAAAACCTTCACAAGGCAAAAACCGCACCGGATAATTTTCAGGTCACCACTCCCAATAAATTTAACCTCTAAGCCTATCCCAAAATACCTGCCTACAATAAAATCCTTACGCTAATCCCCAATTGGACTTAATTTTTTAGAGATTTCTTCCCTAAGAAGAATCCCAGTACGTGACTAATTCCCAGTAACTTTAAGGTTGTTTGGATGCAAAGTTCTTTACTACACACTTGTAAAAGAAAAAGCAACCTAGCCACAAAACCATAAGACGCATAAGAACACAATAGCTTCAAAAGAAGTGTTAGATTCTCTATATAAATCTCTTTGTTTAATGACTGCTATAAAATAATCTTTTATATCATCTAGTTGGTTAAAGAGCGAAATCCTAGAAAGCCACATTATCATGGGTTGAAAATTAAATTTGGAAATTTTGAATCTGAGAAACTCGATAGATTGAGAGGTATTGAGATGTATTGAGCATTATTTATTCTATGTAGCAGCTTGAATCAAGTTAGGTGCCGAGTAGATAGATTTCAACTTTTTCAAACTTGTTTCTTTGTGTAGTCTTCATGTCTTTAATAGTACCAGTTGTAAAGTTTATCAAACATACTTCATGATATTCTTGAATCCACTTAAATCTACCCAAATACAAGTAAAGTGCATTTTGTTAAAAGATATGCCAACTACATAAAAATATGACTCTAACATATTTGAACATTGAATGTAATGAAAACACCAGAAGGTGCCAACCAACTGAGCTACAAGACTATTGACGGTACAATATTTGTTAAGATCTTAACATTGGCATACTCCATGCCACATATGTACGTATTTTCATGCTATTATTTTCAATATATTTTGTGCATTTGTGAGTTACATTGTATTTGGTTGAAAGGTCAAAATGTTGGAATTGAAGCTACTACTTTGGGAATCTTAGTTATGTGAGTTTAGGAAGTTAGGTGAGTTTCTTAAGTGAGATGTAGCTTTTTCAAAATAGTTACCAGCAATCTTGCTAGACCCCTAATCAAGTGAGATTGCAAAATTTAGACAATTTAATTACACTCCTTTGCAATACCCATCCAAATAATCCTCATATATTGTCAGGTCCCATACCCGAAAAGGGTCCAATGCATGAGAAAACTATAACCCAATGCACCAATAAATTTTGTTGACAATTCAATCCAAAGAATTCCTACCAACATCAAGAAATTTGCATAACAATTTCATTTAAAGTGCTTCCAAAGTAAGTCAGAGCTCTATGAATAATTACAAGGATTATTGGTCACAAAAAAATGGAGGTCTAAATAATTATAATTACACATCAAACTTGGCCCATCAGGCATAAAAGTCATTGCCACTATTAGATACAAAAGAATGAGTCAAGTCTCCTCTAGGTTGTACAACACCTAAGGTTCACCACCTTAAAAGTCCAGCTTCCATTAGTAGTTCATCTAACTACTACTAGCCATAAAATCCTGTCTCAAAATGATTATTGTCTACTCTGAAAATTTTGTGAAATAATGAGATGAGACGAAGCCCAGTAAATAGTATAATTAATGGAGATGGGAGAAATGCAAGTTTCATAATGAAGAATAGTTTACAAAACATGCATAATTCAAAATTTCCATTTAATTTCTAAAAAATCAATTTCATTAACAACATGACAAGAGTGATAGAAATACATGTTATTCACTATGAGACATAAAAATATCCAATACTATTTCAAAACCAGAAACCTCACCCAAGGCCACATGACAAAGTCATCACATAGACGAGGTCATCACCAATGTCATGGCACAAGGGAAAAACCACATCAAAAGCTCACAGGTTAATGTATTCAAAATACATAGCTCACTTTCAAGTAGTTTCATAAAATATTCCAATATTCATAATATTCTCAAAGTCCTCAAAACCATTTCTTGTCAAAAATATTTTGCATAAATTTCCCAAATAATACAAGTTAAGATAAAACGTCTTTAGTATTCCCTAATAATACTATGAATCCATAAAGTCATCATCAAGGATTAAATCAAAGATGCTCATATTTTCCATGTCAGCAATTCATGCATTTCCCCATATGTAATACCAAATATGATGCCCTTTTCATAAATAATCACATATATTAATATTACAACATAACACTTTTTAGGAAAATATAGTTTTCATAAACAATTTCCCAAAATATGTTTAACCCAAAAACAATGCTTTATGCAATATGATTATCTTCAAAAATCTCATTAAGAAGCTACTTACCTTGCAACCCACAATAAGTCTAGGTTCCAAAGATCCAAAAGAGGTTAGCTAGAACTTAAACGATACCAAGCAAACCTAACACGATAAGCATAAAGCTTGAAATAGTCAAACTTTGACATATAAAGTTACTAATTAGGCAAACATCAATATTTTAACCTCACAAGTTATATGTCACACTTCCAAGTTCCTCAACAATTTAATATACAAGACATAAGCTCCAACTTATAAACTTAAGCCATTCAAGGTCTTCTCCCTAATACTAAAATTTCAACACTTTATGAGTAGCTTCCATAAGATTTACACAACATTATCAAGAGACCCATGAACCAAAATCACAATATCCTCCAATACAAGCAATTTAAAACTTCAACTACCTCCAAATAAACCCAATAGAAATGGAAAAATTAGAATTATCAACTATCACATGTCAGAACCCAAAACCCCTAAATTTTCACCATAACAAACCTTAGATAGCCATCATTTGTAAAATCCATAAACTCACTCATCAAATAAGTCCACCAAATCAAAACCCATGTACATAATCACATAAATATCACTTCCAAGGCTTAGATTAAAAGCAGCTCTAGAAAAAAGTGAAAACCCACAAAATAATAAGAGTTTTACCTTAAAAAAGAGAGATGAAGAAGCCTTAGCATTTTCCTTGGAGCTTTTCCGTTAAACCTTGCTAGAAAAGATGGCAGAGGTGGTGGTGAGATGAGCATAGGTGAAAGAGTGAGAGAGAGAGGTAGAGAGCAATGTATGAGGGTGTGTTTATGCTTGAGTGTGGAAGAAAATAAAATAAAGGCAGCCCTTTACTAGCCGGCCAAGAGGAAGAGAGAGAGATATTTTGTAAGAACGAGTGGTGGGGAAGAAGTGGGGTAGGTGGGGCACATGTGGGTCTAAAAAAAATTTGACCTTTTTTTTTTTTTTTTTTTTTTTTTGGCTTGGGGCTTTACGCATATAGCATTCTAAAACTACAAGATACAACACCTAATTTTCATATTGAAGAGTGAGAAAGCTACCCATTTTCTTTTAGAGAAAATCTCATTGTAGTCTCTTCCTTCATCCTTTCACATTGTCAAATCCTTAGAGAGGAGACCCAAGCCTTACACACTTTGATACCTGAGTGATCTTGGTTGAAGCTTCGTGTTGGGAATCATTAGAACAATCTCTAAATTTTTAAGAAGCCTTGGATTGGAGCTAAGGAGATTTGGTCTTGCAGCTAATGGCTCAACTTGCAGAACCAATCGCTAGTAAGGAGAAAAGATTGGTGCAATTGGTTGTAATTGGAGTTTTTTTTTTTTTTTTTTTTGCCTGATTTTGAGTTTTTCTCTCCATAAACACTTTACAATGTTTGGGTGTTTAGAATTTGCTAATGTGTTTGTGTATTTATGCATATATCAATGACTAACCAAATTACCATTGAATAAAGGCAGAAATCACATTTTCATCCCTACATTTTCAGGCGATTCTCACTTTGGTCCTTAGATTTTATTTTTACCGCTTTTAGTCCCTATCCTGAAAAACGCTTCCTGTTTTGGTCCCTGCCGTTACATCAGAGACGGAAAATAGACACGTGGCAAACGGTAGAATTAAAAAATATTTTATTTTATTTATTTTAAAATAAAATAAAATTTTTGTTATCATTTAATTATTTAAATAATAATTATTCTTCATGTTCTTCCCCTAAGAACATGGTTGCACAGAAAATAAGAAATTCAAATTTTAAATATTTAATAATTATTTGTTTGTTTTATCTGTATTAAAAAAATATTGGTTATAGTGGAGGATTTATATCAAATTTACTTTTTTAATATAATGAAAGATTTATTATTTAAAACTAAATTCCAATAAATTTTGTTAGATCTGTATGGAAAATGAAAAAAAAAAAAAACTAAATCTATATTTGTTTCTATATATTGCTTTTGATTTATCTGATCTGATCTGATCTGTTGAATTTGGAATAAAATTTATATGGAAAGTCATGAAATCTTAGACGACGTCGTATCGTAATCTCATATTGTTATTATTGTTGTTGATAGATGCAAATCTTCGTGAAAACCCTGACCGGCAAGACCATCACTCTCGAGGTTGAGAGCTCAAACACCATCGACAACGTCAATGCCAAGATCCAAGACGAGGAAGGAATTCCCCCATACCAGCAAAGGCTCATCTTCGCTGGAAAGCAACTCCAGGATGGCTGCACCCTCGCCGACTACAACATCCAGAAGGAAAGCACCCTCCTTCTCGTCCTCCGTCTCCACGGTGGGATGCAGATCTTCGTCAAGACCTTGACGGGAAAGACCATCACCCTTGAGGTCGAGAGCTCCGACACCATCGACAACGTCAACGCCAAGATCCAGGACAAGGAAGGGATCCCACCAGACCAACAGATTTTAATTATTTAATTTTTGTTTTATTTGTTTGCCCAGAAAATCTTGAATTAGAAATTTCTAGAACAATTATTATTTAAATAATTAAATGATAACTAAAATTTTATTTTATTTTAAAATAAATAAAATAAAATATTTTTAATATTTTTTAATTCTGTCGTTTGCCACATGTGCATTTTCCGTCTCTGATGTAACGGCAGGGTCCAAAACGGGAAGTATTTTTCAGAATAGGGACTAAAAACGGTAAAAATAAAATCTATGGACCAAAGTGATAATCGCCTGAAAATATAGGGATGAAAATGTGATTTCCGCATTGAATAAAAGTTAGTAATTAACTTTTTTTTTTTGAGAGAGTTTCAACCTATGGCGTCCGCTCCTAATGATAGCTCTTTATCATCAGATCAAGACACCAATCAGTTTTTGGTATAGATTAGGATTGAACCCCAGATCTCTTATACAACCATTAGAGACTTTACCAATTAAGCTAACTGTAAGTTGTAATTTGGGGTTACTAATCTCGCATATGGTATCCATTCTCCCATGCAGCAACATGGCTCTCTCTCTCTCTCTCTCTCTCTCTCTCTCTCAAAATTAGAAATTGTATTTCAACTTTCCTTCACCATTCATTGTCTTATCGATGGTGTTGTTAAATTATACACTTAAACCGTAATAAACAAGGTTGTTGGCTTAATTTCTAACATCATAAAGAGGTTAAAGATTTATTTATCAAGCTCAAAATAAAATAAAATTGCATTAATGATCGCTTGCCATATGGTTTTGCTTGATACCAAAAAGAAACAAGATCATTAGTAATCTTCATTCGAACATAATTTACGTAGGAAACCTAGAAATCATCAACATCTCTAACCCCAACCCTAAAATGAGGAGAGGTTAGAGAAAGCTTCCAATGAGAACAACCCATGTCTAAACCCAAAGCCAAAATTATGACTACCCATAATGATAATTTGCCCAAAAATTTAAACTAATAAAAAAGTCATCATAATAAACCAGTACTTATTCAAGAGGATAAAAAATAACAAATTTACATATTATTCCAATACACAAAACCTCCACAAGCATTGCTTTCCCAACTATTAACATTAACAAAATCATTCCCCAAACCCATAGGCATATTCATTGGCTGCATCAGAGATGTTCTTGGCATTCTTAATTCTTCAATTCTGGCCCCCACTTTCCTTCGCACCTCTTGCAAAGCCTTCATATATTGCTCCATCTCCTCCAACCCCATATTCTCATCCAATGGCTCATCCCACCAGAACCCAACATTAGTGTTCTTCATCTTCTTATTCATCTCCTCGATCTCCGCTAAATGCATCTTTTCCTTTTCTAACTCCTTCTGAAGCTGATCATATTGCCTGTTGAACTCATCGACAGGCACAAGTTCTTGGGACGAGGATGATGAGTCTGACACGGTCTTCCCATCGAGGTAGCGTTCAAGGATGGTTTCAACATTAGGGTGGCCAAAGCTGTACATGTTTTTCTTCTGAGAGAACACAAATACAGCAACTTCAGCACCACACAAAACACAAAGCTCGCTCGCTTTCTTGAACAGCCCAGTACGGCGTTTTGAGAAGGTTACTTGTTGCTTGCCTCGGTCGTCTAATTCCTTGATTTCTATCCTTTGTCGCCCTATACTTTTCTTGCCTTTAGTCATGACCTTTTTCTCTAGAACCATGGCTGCTAGTACTATAACTAAACAAATATAGTCAAACAAAAATACCAAGAAGAAGAAGGAGGATATGGTATATAACAAAGATGAAAGTGGGATTATATTTATAATTGGATACTCCTTTGTTTAAGGACCAAGTACCTATAATTTTGCTTATAGTAATAGAGGATCCTTGACTTTCTAGACATATTTTCTTCTTTCTAACTAAGAGACTAAGAGACTGAAAAATATAGTAAAACAAAAATACCAAGAATAAGTAAGAGATTCTCACACACACACACAAAAAAGGAAGGAATATGGTATAAAACAAATATGAATGTGAGTTTATTATTTTTATAATGGGACATTCCTTTGTTTAAGGATCAAATTAGTACCTATAATTTTGGTTGTAGACGATCCTTGATTTTCTAGATATGTTTTATTCTTTCGCACGAAGATAAACAATTATCATAATTAGAGTTGACGATTTTTGAAATTGGCAAAATTTTCTTAACATTCATTCCTTTTTTGATTTGTTTTTCCGATAACTTTCTGACTATAAAGCTGTGTTGGTTTGGGACGGTGTGGTGCCGCTGTGGAGTGTGGACTGTCCCAGAGTGACACTGGGCTCTAGTGGGCTAAAGTTGGCCGAGCCCGTTAATCATGAGCTTGTGGTACTCTATTCTTTTCCTGCAGGCTGCAGGGACAGATTTCGTTAACCTAGGCCTAATTAAATAAAGTTTTGTAAATAACGTGTATTTTAATGAAATAAAATTAATATAATAGTTTTATATTTTGGTATTGTTATATCCCAGTTCAATGTGAGTTAAATTATCCATGGAGTTGTTAAATTATACACTTAAACCATAATAAACAAGGTTGTTGGCTTAATTTCTAACATCGTAAAGAGGTTAAAGATTTAAATTTTATCAAGCTCAATATAAAATAAAATTGCATTAATGATCGCTTGCCATATGGTTTTGCCTGATACCAAACAGAACAAGATCATTAGTAATCTTCATTCGGACATAATTTATGTAGGAAACCTAGAAATCATCAACATCTCTAACCCCAACCCTAAAATGAGGAGAGGTTAGAGAAAGCTTCAAATGAGAACAACCCATGTCTAAACCCAAAGCCAAAATTATGACTACCCATAATGATAATTTGCCCAAAATTTTAAACTATTAAAATATTGAAGATTTGGATAAGTCACAGTTCTACAAAATTAATAATATATATAATTTTTTTTAAGAATGTAAACTATAATCAACGTTGAGTTTAATTTTTAAAATGAAACTATTAAGCAATCTGCTGCTATTGAATAATTATGTCCGTAAGGCTTTGATCACCTTTTAGGGTATGAAGCGCGCTCTTCTAGAAAATTTATGTGAGAAAAAGTCGTCAATGCTTAGCGATCAATGGGGGTGATAACATGACAATTTAACCAGCCCTTTTAATGTTTTTCCAGTGTTAGTGTTACATGTGGTCAAGAGTCATGATAGATAGAAGGTCGTATATGAACTTTGAGGAATTAAATCAAAGGATAAAATATAACAGACTTGATTTTAAGTTGAGGAATTAAATCAACAAAATTGAAAGTTCAAGGACTAATAATAATTAATATTGACACTATTAACAGTAGAGTAGTAACCAAGAAAGCATGGGTGCGGCTCCAGAGCCGCCGCACCCGCACCGAACTCGTCCCGACGTGGTGTCCAGCATCCGACGCGCCGATTCTCCTCTCTTTTTTTTTTTTTTTTCAATTCGCACTAATTCGGGCCGATTCGCTTCAATTCGGCCCGATTCCGAAATAGGCCGATACGGCCTAATTCCGGCTGATACAGCCACCGAAATGGCCGCTGGCCACCATTCTTCTACTTCAATGTGGTCTTGTGGAAAAAAAAAAAAAAAAAAAAAAAAAAAAAAAAGGAAGAAGAAGATGAGAAAACACAAAGAAATGGTTAGAACTTAGAAGAGGTGAGGAAGAAGAATAAAAGTATATAACAAAAGAATATAAATTAAGTAGGTGAGAAAGTCATTATTTCAAGTGAGTAGGCTTGGGAATTGGGAAAGGAGTAAAACCTTCTTGAAATGTGGTTTTTTGTTTACAATTACTAAAAATATTGATTTTATTACGAACAAATCATAAATAATTGTTTTTTAATAATAAATTCTAGCCTTTTATTTGAATTTTTTATATAAAAAATATTAAATTAACTATATAAAAATATTTTTAATAATTTTTTAATCATCACATCCGCACCTTATTTTTTTAGAAATTGCTGAGTCTTGCAACCGCACTCAAATCCAAAAAAGCACCCGTGCTTCACATGTAGAAACCAAATTGAACTTTTTCTAATGAAAAATTTTTGTGCCAAATAAAGTGGCACAACATTGACCACAACTGCCCATGTGGCGAGTTGTGGTTGGTGGAGGGGTATCCTCACATGAACCCACTATCACCCCTTCATCAACTACAACACGCCACATGGACGATTTGTGTCCAATATTGTGCCACTTTATGTGGCACAAAGAATTACTCTTTTCTAATACTTAATAATTGTGAACTGAGCTTTAAGTATACCTACCTAAATTGTCCCATACTGGCTTGGCTAGTCTTTTGTGAATTGTTTATGTATGTTGACCAATATACTATGTTTTAGAGTTAGAGAGAGAAAAAAAAGATAAAACTCCATTTTTCACTTCTGAAAATCTCTCTTTGAAATATGGCAAAGAAACCTGTCAAGTACTATGTGGTACTTCTCAGTTCTCTCTATCTGTGTTATATATTTATGAATGGGATTCTGAGTTTGTAGTGGGACTTAATTGGCAGGTGGACGCGTTCACTGAGTCAGCGTTCAAGGGGAACCCGGCAGCTGTATGTTTGTTAGAGGAAGAAGATCAAAGGGACGAGAAGTGGTTTCAAGTGGTGGCAGCCGAGTTCAACATCTCTACTACGTGTTACTTGACTCAGCTCACTCACTCTGACTCACCCACTCCTCAGTTCCGTATCAGATGGTTCAGCCCTGTAGTTGAGGTATGTACTTTGGCTTGTGACTCAATGACAAAACAACAACAATAATAATAAAGAAATAGCAAATCTGATAAAAAAAAAATTTTGAATTTTGTTGTGTATGTACGCATGCTACTTGTAGTTGGTAAAAAAGAAAGTAGAGAATTTTAAAAGAAAAGAAATTTATTATTAATTTACTACTTTCTTGGGGAGGCTATGTTAATTTGCCACCCAAAAAAAGAAGAAGATAAATTAGAATTTTGAAATTTGAAAGAAAAAGGAATTAGTTTAAAATAAAAATAAAAACAGTTGAATGCGCCTTTGAATAGCTTTTTTTATGAGGGGGACAAAAGTTCAGTTTATTTATTTTATTATTATTATTTTTTTTTTTTTTTGAAAAAAGACAGGAATATATTTGTATTTAGAAAATCTGGGACTTTAAGAGAATTTACGTAAGCAAATAAGTTAAAAAGTTTAAAGTTGAAAGTTAAAAGCTAATCCAAATTGCTATCATGCTAGATAAAAATTTGGCTTGCCAAGTAATATAATTCTAGATAAAAATTTGAATTTCTTTATATTGTGACAGCATTATTTGCCCGTTTGACATATTGTAGGAATTAGATAAACTGTAGAACTTTAGTAATAGAGCTACTGCAATATTCAACTTTAATGTTTTGTGTTTTTGTCAAATTACTGTGAATAGTGCTTTGGGGTTCGTTTGGTTGGGGAGATGGAAAAGTGGAAAGGATTATAAAATCCTAATAGTGAATTATAGAGTTTTTTTTTTCCAAGTTCCAATTTTCAACTTTAGAGCTTTGGCCTTTGAGTACCTCTCAAAAGAACTCTTTTAGGATTGCCAGACACCCCAATTTTTGGCTTAAAGTGCTTTACAGCACAAAAAACACCAGACGGATCATATGATTTCGATTGGCATGCCATTTATGTTCCATATCAGTTAGATTTCATTTAAGACTTAATCATAACTTGTTGTATATAAAATTGTTTATTTTCTTTTGGAATTCAATATCTTACAATGATTTATTTGCATGTGAATCTTATAGCAGCCAAATGTTGATTAAAGTGTAATTGACACTGCAAATGTTTGATACCCTTTTGCAGCTTCAGCTTTGTGGTCATGCCACATTGGCTGCTGCACACACAATCTTTGCTTCTAGTTTTATGAATTCTAGCATTGTGGAATTTGTCACTGTATCCGGAATTGTGACTGCTAGAAGGGTTCCCGAAATCAAAACAACCGATAGTTTGAATTCTCAGAATGGCGAATCACATGAGAGCTTTCTTATTGAATTGAATTTTCCTACCACCCCAATGACTGATTTAAATTCTGCTGAGGTTTCAACAATTTCCAATGCCCTGAATGGTGCTTCTGTGATTGATATAAAGAGGACAACTACTAAAGATGATATTGTTGTAATGCCTCCATACTTTTTCTCTTTGATTTAATATTTCTTTTACTCATAAGTTTTGAGTATCATATGGTAATATAAGCGATTGAAAATTCCCTGAGAGAATATAATGTTGGCTTAACATGAATGATATTAACTATTTTGTGTATTGTTTGACCCAATTGAGAATCATGACTAGTCTTATCTGTTGACATGATCATTAGATTCGATGAATAATTGGTTGGAATATGTCTAACAACCTTTGTGTGCCTAAGCGATTCTCAAAGCAAAAGTGGCATCTTTTTGACTAACAGATGAAATTTTTGTTAAGTTCTAGAAACTAAGATTATAGTCTTCTGCAGGTCATTCTCCCATCAGGACAAGCTGTTGAAGAACTACAGCCACAGTTTGATGCAATACGCAAATGTCCAGGAAGGGGGATAATTATTTCAGGGGTTGCTCCCCTAGGGTCTGGATTTGACTATTACTATCGATATTTCGGCCCAAAAATTGGGATCAATGAGGTAAAATATTTGGTCTCAAATAATGTAATGCTTTGCAAAAACTTGATGTTATAAATCAATTTCTAGATAATATTAGAAATCCTTAGTTTCTGGGGTGCTACTAGAATTCAGAACTAAAAAAAGGAAAGGGAAAAAAAGTAACTCCTCCATCTGTTATTGTGTAAAACTGAAATTGAACCAGTGGGGTTTCCTCTTACTTATCACTTCTCTTTTAGGATCCTGTAACTGGGAGTGCAAATTCTGCCTTAACACCATACTGGAGCAAAAAACTGGGGAAGTGTGATTTGGTTGCTTATGCGGTATTCTTGCTATTTCTAGTGCATTGAAACTTGATTGTAATCTTTGTCTTCATTGTATCATTTACATTCTTTACTTTGTTCAGGCATCACCTAGAGGTGGAGTGCTAAACATTCATTTAGACGAACAAAACCAAACAGTGCTTCTGCGAGGAAAAGCCATTACTGTCATGGAAGGGTCTCTTCTAGTTTAGAGATTTGGGGCACGTTTGGTAGACTGTAATAAACACTGTAATGTAATAGATATTTCTATGGCATAACTATTCGGTTGTTTGGTTATGTTTTTATTACAATGAATAGTTATTCCTTATGAATAGCTATTCTTCAAAATGAGGAATAACTATTCCTTATCAAAAGTACTGAATATCTATTCATTCACCTTATGTAATAACTTTTTTTTAAAATTTCCTAAAAAGTCATTAATTGTCACATCTTCAAAAGGAAAAATAAATAAATTTTCCTTGTTGTTAATTATTAGCTCTATTTTGAACACCCTAAGATAAGTGTATTTTAGGAAATTTGACTTAAAAATGATTTAATTACACCTTCTTTTTATACTCTACTAAATTGTATATGCATATTCAGAATTCTATTCCTAAATGGTCACCAAACTAATTAATAGTAATACTTATTACATTCCAACTTAATGCATTCCTTGTAATACTTATTCTTATTCTCATGTAATGATCATTACAGTATACCAAACGTGCCCTTGGAGTTGAAACTCAATGCTTTGTCTTTTATACAATTGAAATAAATGGTTATTGGGTGTAAGAATCCCTTGGAATTGGCATTTGATTTTCAACTTATTAGGTCATTCTAATTCTGTGGTCCACATTAAAAAAAATAATAATAATAATAATAATGTATTTATCAAACTTATCTAATCTTAATAGCTAATAGTAACATTCCAAAAAAATTGTACGCAATAGGAATTCTCCTTATAGACATACTCTATGTAAATATTGATTTGGAACCATACAAGTTTTTTATAAAAAAAATTAATAAATAAATAAAGGTGAGTATTAGACCATGGCCCTTAGTCTAAGGCTCTCCCCCAACAAATTGATACAAGATCGCTAATGAACAAGTGTATTGGTCTTAACAATGAGCCCAAATGGACTAAAAAAAAAGAGCCCAAATCCTTTGGTTCACGATTTTGGGTTAAAGTAGTTTCTCAACTATGTATATATCAATGGGCTCTTGATCGACTCAGTAGGCCTTTTTCCCCAAACATATTACATATACAGTACTATCCTGTTTAGTCTATGCTCAGCATAGCTAGTTACTGAAAAATTAATCGATTTTCAGAAGATTTTACATTAATGATAATTAATAGGATTAAAAAAGCGACGCAGCTGATTCCTTTCTTTTACAAATTTTATTGTCTTTTGAAAGTTTAAGAAGCATGGACACTTAATTTGGGGTACTGCACTCGTGTCATGTCCATATCGCTCAAGTATCATAATCATAGTATCATGTTATAATTTTTTTTGAAATTGCTCGTCATCGTGTCGTATCCGTACCCGTACCCGTACCCGTGTCTGTTTTTGAAGTGTTAATAGTGATTGTCTTTTGTGTAACAAAACCTGATATTCTTCCTCCATTAGGACTACTTTGTGCAAAACTTACACTATTACACAACCATTTCCCCATAGGAATTGCCGAATTGCAAATGATCTTCTTCATCCAATAATTTAATCAAAAGATTTGACTCAAGGGATCATATAGAGGTTACTATCTTAATCCTCATGCCCTTAGTATTTATAGTTGTTGATGGCCATTTTGGAAGCCCAAGTAAAAAGGAAAAGCCCAACAACGTGGACAGAAAAGAGTTGTTAAATGGAAAGAAAACTCATTAAGCCCAAGTGGCAGGAATAATAGAACACAGGCCCATAAGATAAGCAAATGGGCCTCGAAGTGGCAAATGGTCTCAAAGCAGCCCGGAAAGAGAGAAATAGCAAATCATGGGCAGTATATGATGTAGAAAAATGAGAATGGGCCACGGCAGGCCCGAAGTAATACAAGTAAAGAAAGTAAGGGGTTAATGGCAAACTCATGAACCCCAAGGATGAGGACAAGGTAATTGGGCCGGGGAAGCCCAATGGAGTTAGTAAAAGCCCATGAGAATGCAGAGTTAGAAAAATGGCCAAGGAAGCCCAAGGAAAGCAAATGGGCCAAGGATGCCCAAGAGAAAACAAATGGAACACAGGAGCCCGCAAGTAATGAAAAACCAATGGCCATACTGAGCCACTGGGGAGAGAATAAACGGCAGGCCCAAAGAGGCCCAGCAAGATTGGGCAAATAGCTTTGCAGCAGGAATAACAGAGTGGTATGGCAGGAGATGGTAGCAGAAAAGAGTGGGCTAGAGAAAAGGCAAGGCCCACCATCAAGCAAGGCCCAGCCCCTAAGTGGGGTGAGTCATAAAAGAAGGGAAACTGGAAAAACAGTCAAGGACGAATGGCAGACCGTGCAGGCCAACCACGACAAACGCATGAGCAGCAAGCAGATTTTGGTCATACGTGGAAGAGAGGCACACACAAGGCCCAGACACCACCAGCCTGTACCCAACCAATACAAGACATGGTGAGGTCGTGGGTCAGAGGTAAGAGGGCATGGTTTGGCAGTGGGGAGATGGGAAAAACCTATTTTTGAGGTTCCTACTCAGGCTCTTTTAGGGGAAGTGTCCTGCTAGGATGACATACCACCCAAAAGAGGCAAGCTGAGTTGGAACCACTAGGTGCATGCCATAAAGGATAGGGAGAGAGAAAGAACCCAGATCGTAGCAGGAAAGGGTGCCATGGCAGACAAACAAACAAAATAACCTTCTTTGTCTAGTGATGGGGGGGTGGCATACAGATGGACCAGTGGTGGTCGGCAAGTACACCCAGACCAGACAAAGGTGGTTAAAGGCTAAAACAGTAAAATCCGATCACAACAGGCATTATAAAAAGAGGCCCTTGCCGTGCACAAGAACAACAACAACAGGGGGAACCATAATCAGCAGTAACAAGAACCTCTAAGAAAAAACAAGGAAATAGAAAGAAAGCGAGTGTGAAGGAAAGAAAGAAAAGATAAGAGGAAAATTAAAGAAAGAGATAAATAGAGAATTAGATCGGCAGGCATGCACCAATAGGTTGATTCCCTCTCTCCCTCTCAAAATCTGTTCTCTGCCAAAAGCAAAAGGGTTCCTTTGGGCACCAATCATTCAGGTCCGCTTCCCTCAAAGTGATTAATTTCATGGTAGGATTTTCCTTATGAGATTGATTGCGTTGAGAAGAAGCGTTCTTCCCTCTCTGGTTTTGCTCCTGCAGACCAGATTTAATTTGATTTCTTTCTCTTCTGATTAACCCATATATTACCATTTGTTCCCTTTTGTTCTCTTTGTAAAAGCAATTATTATTATTGTGACTATGTTTCTTGAATAAGGATCATTTGGTCATTTTTTATTAAGTTGCCAGAATACTTTATTTTGTTATTATTATCATATCTGTCTGCCACGACTCAACTGAAACAGCTCTGCCTGCCGTAAGTACGCTCCTGGTAGACGAGGTATAGTTTGCGCACAAGCCGGACCAACTTGAGTTGCAGTTGGACCAATCTCAACTCCCTTACTCAGAACACTTGGACCTAGTACCGCAGGAGGCAGCCCATCCCAATACAACCAAAAGGCCCACTACATTAAATTGGCAACTTCGCTGGGGAGTTGAGAAGCAGATAGGGACAAAAGCCCTCGCAAAAAAATGCCTCCAAAGTCCAAGACAACGCGAAATATGAGTGTCGTGCCCTCACAAGCAGAGTCTAGGCCAACAACGCCTCACCAACAGCAACCTAACCAGGCGAAAGGTGCCAACGGAATGGGGGCTAAACCCCAAACTCAGCCAAGAGTCCCCACGGACAACGCCAACACCTTCATTGAGGTGTTGTAGGCCCTACAGCACTCACAATAACAAATGATGGAAGAAATCCGTCAACTGAAAATAGACAAAACAAAGGAGAAAGAAGCCAGCATGACCCGGAACATGCGGTAGACAAAGATAAGTCACCAGTAGGAGGTGTCCCACAGAATGCGAAACATCGTTTTATTACTATGGCTGAAGTAGCGGCTCTCCTGGAACAAGAGAGAGCCAGAGCACCCAAGGAGAGATTCTATGCATGAAGGCCTCCTTACCCACTAAGGGTACTCAATAAACCATACCCCGAGAGCTATGAGCCGCGGGCCTTTGCACAGTACGATGGTAGAAAGGGAAGTGTCGTTGAGCATGTGAGCAAATTCATTGATACTCGTGGCCCTTACGCCGTAGACAAAGACTTGTGTCTTTGAGAATTTTCTAAATCACTATGTGATCGAGCATACACCTGGTACATTAGCCTGAAGCCAGGATTGATCCCAACATGGGATGACATGGTGGACGTATTTTGCACTAAATACTTCCACGGAGAAGAAATAGTAACACTTGCAACTCTGCAAGCAACCAAGCAGAGGAGTGGTGAGGACTTGATGGAATACATCAAAAGGTTCAGGGACATAACACTCAATTGCTATGATCATTGCGAAGAAAGAACATTGGTGGAAATGTGTATGACAAACATAATTAGGGAGTATAGGGCAGTCCTAGAAAACTTAGAAATCTCCCAATTTACGCAATTGTTGCAAAAGGCTAGAAAGACTGCCTAGTCCGTAAAGCCAAGTACAAACAAAAGAAGTGCTCCACAGGCTATGGCTGTATCTACTGGTGAGCGAAGAAGGAAGACCGATGGGAGGGAATACAACACTCCCCCACCAATACCATGCACTCCAAAAGAGTTAGATATGCTGCTAGACAAGTGGATAACAGACAGAATTTTCAAGCCTAATCAAGTTGCTAGAGAGCCCACAGAAGAGGAGTGAAGGGACCCATGCTTTTACCGTTTGTACAATTACGTACAACATCCTACCGCAGAATGTTGGGCGCTCTGCAGATTAGTGCATCGCAAGATCAAAGAAGGGACTCTAGAACTATCCCAGTAAGAGGTTCAAAGAAACCCACTCCCAAACCACAAAGGGAAGGATGTAGCAACGGTAGTAATTTGCACGGATCTAGGAGAGGATGAAGAAGAGAATCCAGCCCTGCCTGCCGCAGCAATCACCACTTTACAGCAGAGCTCCAAATTCAAAAATCTATTTGACCAGTTGGGGCTCACAGCAAAGGAAAGAAAGATAGCCACAGAGGCTCTAGTGAGCATAGCCTCCGGGGCAGGAATAGAATGCTTATTAGCAGAAATCCCAGATGACAGAGCCTCTTACAAGAGTCAACTGAAATCACTTTTAGTAATGAGGATATGGAGGTGGGGCACCTAGACCACATGAGGCCCCTCTACCTGGCAGCATCCATAAATCAAATCCCCATCAAGAGAGCCTTGGTAGATACAGGTGCTTCCGTAAACCTCATTCCATTGAGCACTTTACAAGCAGCAGGAATTTCAGAAAGAAAGATTCAGAGATGCCCAATGGAAGTGACAGGGTTTGGCGGAAGGGGCGAGTACACTACAGGCCACATCCAGTTGTGGTTGAAAGTAGGCCCCATAGCTTCTTTAGCTCGGTTCCATGTAGTGAAAACAGAAGTATCCTATCATATGCTTTTGGGGAGGCCATGGTTGCACAAACATCGATTGGTCCCATCCACTTATCACCAGTGTGTGAAAGGAAGATTGAATGGCAGGATGATACGCATAGCCGCAAACCCCCGTCGTTCGAGCAGGCAGAGGCTCATTTAGTAGAAACTATGTTCTACGACCAATGGGCTCATCTGGGGAAAGCTCAGTATCAAAGCCACGAGGTACCTTCTACCTAAGTGAGAAGACGTCCAAGGTGACCCAGAGCCTGATCTAAGGGAGTTGCTAGCACGAAAGAAGAAAAGAAAAGAAGCGTCCGCCGCAAAATCAGATGACACACCTCAATGCGTCAGGTCCGAGGCCCTGATGGCAGGATTGTGTACAAATTATGAAGGCGCGCAGGGCCCACAAGTGAGATACAAGCAGGCCCCACCCAAGAATGGCAGCACGGGAGTTTGGCGTGTTGCATAGCTCAAGAAAGTTTGAAAAAAGAAGAAGAGAAGGATGAGGAAGTTGTGGCAGAAAAAGATGCACAGGTTGTGGCAGAAGAAGAGTTGGAGGAAGTTGACCTAGGGTCTGGATCACAAGAACCAAGGCCTATCTCAATTAGTGTAAGACTGACAGAAAAAGAAAAATCAGAGCTGATACTGCTGTTGAAAGAATTCAAAGACGTCTTCGCATGGGACTACAGTGAAATGCCAGGGTTAAACTCTAGGCTAGTTGCACATACGTTGAATGTGGACCCAGAGGCCAAGCCAGTGGCCCAGCCTGCCAAGATATTTCACACAGAAATAGAAGGGCAAATAGTCAAAGAAGTACAGAAATTGCTGGCCGCAGGATTCATCAAGCCCATTCAACACCCGCTCTGGCTATCCAACATAGTACCAGTAAAGAAGAAGAATGGCCAGATAAGATGTTATGTAGATTTCAGAAATCTTAACAAAGCTTGTCCGAAGGACGAGTTCCCATTGCCAAATATGGATTTACTAATAGATTCTGTGGCAGGAAGTGCCATGTTTTCAATCATAGATGGGTTCAGCAGATACAATCAGATCAGAATGGCACCAAAGGATGTGGAGAAAACTGCTTTCAGAACACCCATGGGCAACTTCTACTACACTGTGATGCCCTTCAGGTTGAAAAACGCAGGTGCAACTTATCAACGAGCAATGACGGCCATATTTCATGACATGATGCATCAGGAACTAGAGGACTATGTGGATGACATAATGGTTAAATCAAAGAGGAGAGAAGAGCACTTCTACGTGCTAAAAAAGGTATTCGAAAGATGCAAAGCCTTTAAACTAAGAATGAACTCTCTAAAATGCGCATTTGGAGTGTCCTCTAGGAAATTCTTGGATTTCCTGGTTCACAGCAGGGGAATAGATGTGGACCTGGCCAAAGCCACGACCATAGCAACTATGAGACCTCCATTCACGGGGAAGGAGTTAAAGAGTTTCTTGGGAAAAGTCTCATATATCCGGAGATTCATCCCTAGGTTGGCATCGATCACTTCTGCTTTCACCAAGTTGCTCAGGAAAGGGCAAAGTTTTGAATGAGGGGAAGTGCAGCAAACAGCCTTCAAGAGGCTACAGCAGATCATGATGAACCTCCCTACGGTGCAGGCCCCAATCCACAAAAAAACCATTGCTACTTTACTTGGCCACAAACTCGTACACCATTGGTGCATTAATCGCCCAAGAGGATGGAGGTGGCGTTGAGCAACCAGTGTACTACATTAACCATGCCCTAAAAGATGCAAAGACTCATTATCCAAGGGCAGAAAGGGCATGTCTGGCTATTGTGTATGCTTCGCAGAGGTTACGCCATTATTTCTTGGCCTACGAAGTATGGCTGATGACCAAGTCTCATGCCATCAAAGCTCTGTTGCAGCAACCAATCCTCTCTGGCAAAATATCCCAATAGTTGTTATAATTGTCACAGTACGACTTGAGAATAGGGACACCTAGAGTGGTGAAAAGCCAGGCTATAGCAGATTTATTGGCACAGTTTCCAGGAGAGGAAGAATTCTCGCTGGATGACGAAGTTCCGGGGGAAGTAGCCATGGCAGAAGAGGTTATAGAAAAATGGGTAATGAAATTTGATGGGTTTTCGACCACCCAATCAGGGGGAGTGGGAGTAGTATTGTACCATGAAGAAAATAAGGCAGTGGCGCTATCATTTAAACTGGAATTCCCCTGTTCAAACAACACGGCAGAATATGAAGCCTACCTAACCAAGCTAGCCACGGCTCTCAAAATGAGAGTCAAGCATTTAAGGGTATTAGGTGATTCAAACCTAGTCGTCTGCCAGGCTAAGGAAAGCTTCTCCTTAAAGGAACCCAACCTAGCCCCGTACAGAGCAATGGCCCAGGAAATGGAGGAAAAGTTTTCAACCTTCGAAATAGAACATGCTCCAAGGAACAAAAACCGGTTTGCAGACGCGTTGGCCACACTAGGCTTGCAAATAATGTTCGAAAGGGATAGCACCAGGGTAGAAGTCAGCAAAAGGAAAGAATCCATTATTGAAGTGTTGAAGGAAAGGTTCTAGGAGGAACAGTGCGAAAGGGATTGGCGGATCCCCATAAGGGAAGTCTTGATGAAAGGAGAAGACGCCGCAGAACTAAAAGTACTAAAAGACTATGCCCTGGTGAGAGAAGAATTGTACCGCAGGATGCCAGATGGGGTCTTGTCCATATGCGTGAGGCAGGAGGAGGCCTAGAGAAAGTTGAAAGAAATACATGACAAGACTTGTGGATCCTGCGGGGAAGTCAGCCTTTACCACAGACTTCAAAGGGCAGGCTTTTATTGGCCAAGTATGGGTAAAGATGCAGATCAAGTCCAAACCCAGTGTGGGACCTGCCAGCTTGCGGCAGACAGAGAGGAAAGTTACGCTGTGTTCATCAGCAAAGACTGAAGAAGCCCATTCATACAGTACTTAACAGAAGGCATCCTGCCACAAAAGCACAATGAAAGATACAAGCTTAAGAGGCTGGCAACACGTTACTTTTTGCATAATACGGTCCTTTTCAAAAGAGGGTACGATGGGGACCCTTTGAGGTGTTTAGGTCCTGAAGAAGCAAAAGAAATGATAAAAGAAGTACACTCAGGAGAGTGTGGGGAGCACCAGGGAAAGAAAAAGCTTTACAGATGCTTGCTGCAAATGGGCTACTACTGGCCTACCATAAAGAGAGATACGGCAGGATTTGTGAAAAAGTGTCACAGTTGCCAAATACAAGCCAACTTGATCCACACTCATCCACAAAATTTACATAGCATGGTTATCCCATGACCCTTCCACACTTGGGGACTTGATTTGGTGGGACCAGTTAACCCACCATCGTGTGGATACATATAGATACTAGTGGTTATGGAATACTTCATTAAATGAGCAGAGACCTGATGGACCCCATCAATGGGAAGTGGCTGAAACGTTATTATGCCTAAAGAAAAAGAAATTATGTAGTTATCCCTTCTTTTTGTTAAAGACTTTTATGTTTCCTTTACCTTTTCCTTCTTTCCTTCAAGTGACTATGTCACAAGACAAAATTGTAACGTGCTTTCATGAATATGTAATGAAAAAGTACGAATTATTAGCATTCTATGTCATAGCAATAGTAAAAGTAGTAGCAAAGTGTAGCATCATAGTTACAAACCCAAACTGTGGCAAACTTGCCAAATAAGTACCATAGGAAACATAAAGTGTACCAGATGGAGTAATAAGGGAAGGAAAAAAAAAAGGATCTACATCATCATCAACGAAGTCCGGAAATGAGAGTCTGATCTCCAAAACGGCTAGGCCCACCAATGCTAGAAAGAAGGCGCTCGTGACGGCCCTCCAAGTCTGCCACCTCCTTCTTCAAAGCCTCAATCCATGTGTCAATAGCATTAACGGTTGGCTGAACTCTCCTCATGAAAATGGATCGCGCAATCTCACGGAGATGGTCCAGGATGAACTCCACAGCAAAACCCACACTAACAAGCTCCTGAATCACGGCCCTCCACTGTAGGATCCTCTCGGTAGAAATGGTGTCAACAAAGTTATGCTCAATATCGTTCATCATGCTCCCCAGCATCTTCAAGAAGTGCTCTCTGGCAGAACGACCAAGTCGGAATCCTTGCATAAAGTCTCCACGACTGCTATAGACCATCACCAAGTAAGAAACACAATCATCGGGGACTCAGAAGCCATGGAAGTCTACATAAGGAGGCCTAGAACTCTAGAAATCTGCGAGACCAAGGTCATTGACCTCGGGCTGGTCAAAGCGGGTAAAGAAGGTTGCAGCTTCACTCACAGGGTCCTGGGATGGTGGCAGAACTACTGCCCACCTCAAACTGAGAAAGGGGCAGTAGGAAGTGGACCTATCAAGAAAGCACAAAGCATGAAATGAGAAGCCGTGATCTAAAAAGGACAAACTTACAAGGAAGAAATGAAGAAGAAGATAAGGGGAAAGGAAACTTACCAGGGCCTAGTAGGAATAGGGGCTGTCGGAACGGCAGAAACAGGAGCAGAAGGAACGGCAGAAACGAGTGCTGTAGGAATGGCAGAAAATAGGTGTTATGGGTGTGGCAGGAGGAGTGGCTAAGGGCACACCTACGTCTGCCACAACTCCTAGCCCCTCAAAGGTCTCTACAAACAGGGAAACAGACATACAAATAAAAGGAGATTGCAGTAAAGGGGAAATGCAAGTGCATACATGTAAGGAAGAGATGACGAAAAAAGAGGGAAGAGTGAACTTAGCAAAAAAAAAAAAAAAAAAAGAGAAAGGAAGGAAAAAAGGCACATACCCATGAATTCGGTCTCGGGGGGAGCACTCTCCTCTTTGTCAGAGTCATAAATCATCTTCTTTAGAATAGGCGCATCATCAGAATCCTAAAAAATGTCCTCAGATCCCTTAGAGGATAAGTCTGAGTCAGGCCCACGTGTAGCAAAGCTAGGAATGGAAGAAGGAGTAACTACCAGAGAAGAACCATCCTTCACAGCCTGAGATAGAGCTGCGAAGGGGTCACTGGTGGAGATAACAAGGGGCAGGACAGGGGAAGCAACCTCAGTCTGAACAGCAGCAGGAGAAGTAACTCCCTTTTAGGGAGTAAGTGTCTCAGTAGAAATAGGTGTGGTCTCACTAACCCTCTCAGTATGAGTACCCTCTTCTCTGGGTACCGGCTCGGTGGGAGGGGTAGGAGTCTCAACAGGAGCTCCATGTGCAGCAGTAGAAGAGGCAGGTGTTGTGAATGCTACATCAGCCCCATCAAAAAAGCCCTCCATGGGTACACCCATGGAGCAGAGAGCTCCTCGACAGTGGGGCGATATATGGAGAGAGGCTCGGGCTCATCCTAGAAGACAAAAAAAAATAATATACATGAAGACCAAAGGAACTTTTAACTGCATAAGACAAACAAAGCATGTGGCAGAGGAAGCACGTGCAAAGAAAGGAGAGGAAGAAAAGAAAATGAGATATACCTCAAACTCGGGCTCATCAGGCAAAATGGGACGGGTGACTGATGTATCTTCCTTACGCTTAGACTGCAAAGAAAAAAGAAGAGAACAAAAGATAAAGTTGCAGAGAGAAGTCAGCAAGCATGATTAGCCACAGAAAAGTCAAAAAAAAAAAATATATATATATATATATATAAAGACAAAGCAGAATTAGAGATAACTTACTCTCCGCTCAGCAGCAGACACAGGATGGGGGGTTGTCTTTCTCTTGCTGCCCCGTGTCTTGCTGGCAGGAGGAGCATCTGTGGATGGCCGTGGAGTAGCAAGTTTGAACTTGCTTGTAGACTTAAGCTTGGCAAGACCCTTCTTACTCGGTGCGAAATATTCGTTACTTTAACCTTTTTCTCCCAACCCGGAGGATAATCACAGTGTGCCAATACCACCCTTTTTTCTCCTCATCCCATTCGAAGATAGCAGACCGATTCTGCTTCCTGGCATAAGCAAACATAGACTTGGAAGGCAGGAGCAACCGAGGATTAGCCAAATTGACCATACTGAGCCCATCAAGAGGAATGAGGGAGAAACCACGGCTACCCATCAACTCTTGTTCAAACGAAGTCATCACGGCCTGCCAATATCCATGCATGGCAAGGGTACAAAGGCCCTCCCTTAGTGAGCCCGAGACGGTAACTGCAGAAAAATGCTGGCTCCAAAAGTCAAAGGCAATGGACCGCAGGAAGGGTCGGATGGAAGTAGGGGACTCCATGAGAAAAGAGAGGTCATCAGGAATGTCCTGATTTAGTCCAAACTGCCTCCTCACCCGGTTGGCAGGATAATGAACAAACCTGATTCCCTTGTCGGCTAAATAAGGCAACCACCCAGCATTGGTGGCCGCCAAATAAGTAATCCCTATCTCGTCAAAGCAGGTCAAGGGGGTGGTAGTCTTGGCAGTATCAACAAACAAACCCATAGCAAAATCTACACAAGTATAACCCGTACCCAAATTCCTATAAGCCCTCCAAGAAAATCCGATGCCCTGATCAAAGGACTCAACTGCAGAATGGTCAATTGGTTTCAAGCTGACCCAACGAAAAGCCAATGGGAAGTCAGACTCAAATCTGCCACAAAAATCAATGATGGCTTGTGGACATGACTGATACTTTTCTTTAGTGAAGCGGAGGGGCCTACATTTTGACAAATGCTTAGCACAACACTCGTATAACAGGTGTTGCAAAATAGTGCTATAAACGGAGGAGGTAACAATGTGGCAGGAACCTGTCTGGCTTTCATCACTCCGCAGGATGTCTAATTGGACATACAAATGCCCCAGGAACATAGGAGCCAATGGCAGACTCACCCAAACAAATATCTAGAAGGCTAAACGGAAATATAAGGGCTTTATGGCATAATGGGGGTGGGACCCAAAAACAAACTTGCAAAGCCAAAACGCAACAAAAGCCGCACGGCGGGCGACTATAGAAAATTTAGAAGAAGAACTAACCCAATATGACAGCTTGGCATTCCCGCTCATCCTTTTCTTCAATTCGGCCTCCACGGCTTCTTCCTTCGGCGAAAGCTCTACGGTGGCAAGATCAACGTCGCCAAGGATGGGCAAGAGTAACTAGTTGGCCTCGTCTTCCAGGGTCATAGTGAGTTCGCCGCAGGAGAAGAAGAAGGTATGGGTGGTAGTACACCACTAGCGAACCAAGTGACGAAGGTTGAAGAGGTCTCGGAAGTTGGATAAGCAGTGGGATAAGACGATGGCCTTCAAAACACCGGCTCGTTGTAACAAACCCATGAAGCCCGTGTCAGATAACTCATTATCCACCCACTCCCTCCAACCCAAGGTAGTACCTGATCCAAACTCGAAATGAATAGGCACGGGGAGTGAGGTGCCTTGGCGAATGACGAGATCGAGGATCGAAGAGGTCAACGGGGCCCAAGAAATGTCCATGTTTCGCCGGCAAATAGCGAGCCACACACGGCTCGGCGGCGGCGGCGCATAATCGCCGGGAACCTTTAGGAAGTGGGGGTGGACATCATACCAGGGATCGATGAGAGGGGCGCACTCACTGTCCGAAGCACGCTCTGCTTTTTCCTCATCGGAATGGTTCGACTCGGAGTATACGGCCTCCTCGCCTACATCACGAGCGGCGGGAGGATCGGAGATAGCCTCTTTCCCTTTACGGCGGGAAGAGCCTTGACTTTTCACCGACGTTATAGTATAGAGATTTGATCGAAGTAAATGGTTGGGAGCGTTTGAGGAAGTATTTAGGAAGAGGAAGAGGTGAAGAAAGGGGAACGGAGAGAGTATTTTGAAAAGGGAGAAGGAGTTTGTGTTTGGATCACAAAGGGATTCTCTCTTAAATACCTAGGTAATTAATGCCGGCACAAAAGGAGACAACGGGTCAGCCATTAGAAAGGGGATGAAATTAATGAAACAGCGACTGTGTTTCAAAATAATTGCCAAACTGGGAAATGAAGAGAGACAATACTGCTCACAGCAGAAATATATATATATATATATATATATGTGTGTGTGTGTGTGTGTGTGTGTGTGTGTGTGTGTGTGTGTGTGTGTAAGGTAGGGACCACTGTTCAAAGAGCCTGCGAAGGAAAAGAAGATAGAAAGATAGAAAGGGCGAGGAAGTCTTTTATTCACATATGAACCGCAGAAACGCTTCATATGTTTAGGGAGCTAAATGTTGATGGCCATTTTGGAAGCCCAAGTAGAAAGGAAAAGCCCAACAACATGGACATAAAAGAGTTGTTAAATGGAAAGAAAACCCATTAAGCCCAAGCGGCAGGAATAATGGAGCACAAGCCCATAAGATAAGCAAATGGGCCTCGAAATGGCAAATGGGCTCAAAGCAGCCCGGAAAGAGAGAAATAGCAAACCATGGGCAGTATATGATGTAGAAAAGTGAGAATGGACCACAGCAGACCCGAAGTAATACAAGTAAAGAAAGTAAGGGGTTAATGGCAAACCCATGAACCCCAAGGATGAGAACAAGGTAATTGGGCTGGGAAAGCCCAATGGAGTTAGTAAAAGCCCATGGGAATGCAGAGTTAGAAAAAGGGCCAAGGAAGCCCAAGGAAAGCAAATGGGCCAAGGATGCCCAAGAGAAAATAGATGGAACACAGGAGCCCGCAAGTAATGAAAAACCAATGGCCATACTGAGCCACTGGGGAGAGAATAAACGGCAGGCCCAAAGAGGCCCAGCAAGATTAAGCAAACAGCTTTGCAGCAGGAATAATAGAGTGGTATGGCAGGAGATGGTAGTAGAAAAGAGTGGGCTGGAGAAAAGGCAAGGCCTAGCCCCTAAGTGGGGTGAGTAATAAAAGAAGGGAAACTGGAAAAACAGTCAAGGACGAATGGCAGACCGTGCAGGCCAACCATGGCAAACGCATGAGCAGCAAACAGATTTTGGACATATGTGGAAGAGAGGTACGCGCAAGGCCCAGACACCACCAGCATGTACCTAACCAATACAGGACACGGTGAGGTCGTGGGTCAGAGGTAAAAGGGCATGGTTTGGCGGTAGGGAGAGGGGAAAAACCTATTTTTGAGGTTCCTACTCAGGCTCTATTGGGAGAAGTGTCCTGCTGGGATGACATACCATCCAAAAGAGGTAAGCTGAGTTGGAACTACTAGGTGCATGCCATGAGGGATAGGGAGAGAGAAAGAACCTAGACCGTAGCAGGAAAGGGTGCCACGGCAGACAAACAAACAAAATAACCTTCTTTGTCTGGTGATGGGGGGGTGGCACACAGACGGACCAATGGTGGTCGGCAAGTACACCCAGACCAGACAAAGGTGGTTAAGGGCTAAAACAGTAAAATCGGTCACGGCAGGCACTATAAAAAGAGGCCCTTGCCGTGCACAGGAACAACAACAACAGGGGGAACCATAATCATAGTAATAAGAACCTCTGAGAAAAAACAAGGAAATAGAAAGAAAACGAGTTTGAAGGAAAGAAAGAAAAGATAAGAGGAAAATTAAAGAAAGAGATAAATAGAGAATTAGATCAGCAGGCATGCACCAATAGGTTGATTCCCTCTCTCCCTCTCAAAATCCTGCTCTTTGCCAAAAGCAAAAGGGTTCCTTTGGGCACCAACCATTCAGGTCCGCTTTCCTCAAAGTGATTAATTTCCATGGCAGGATTTTCCCTAGGAGATTGATTGCGTTGAGAAGAAGTGTTCTTCCCTCTCTGGTTTTGCTCCTGCGGACCAGATTTAATTTGATTTCTTTCTCTTCTGATTAACCCATATATTACCATTTGTTCCCTTTTGTTCTCTTTGTAAAAGCAATTATTATTATTATGACTATGTTTCTTGAATAGGGATCATTTGGTCATTTTTTATTAAGTTGCCAGAATACTCTATTTTGTTATTATTATCATATCTATCTGCCACGACTCATCTGAAATAGCTCTGTCTGCCGTAAGTACGCTCCTGGCAGACGAGGCATAGTTTGCGCACAAGCCGGACCAAATTAAGTTGCTAGTTGGACTGGTCTCAACTCCCTTACTCAGAACACTTGGGCCTAGTACCGCAGGAGGCAACCCAGCCCAATACAACCAAACGGCCCACTACAATAGCTAGAATTTTTTTTTTTTTTTAATCACTACAAATTTTAATGATATATTATATTACAAAAAATTTTAGGTTGTAGTTCAGGTGAAGTCCTTATATATAGTCACCAAATCTTTACTCATTAAACATAAGATTTCGTCTTATATCAATTAATGCTTTCCTAATAGGCACCTAATATTTCAAGTGTAATGCTACAGCCACAAACTATTTCAAAGGCAAAATGAAATCAAACATCATATTGACACTTAATTTGGATATAAATAAGATTGATGAAGATTTGATCATCATTTTAATGACATTAGATCAATAATTAATTTCTAAATTAAGACAGGTATCATTTTTCTCCTTTATAAATATTAGCCCTTTTATTTCCTTCAAATTGCAAGGAATTTGTCTGCCTTTTTGTTAAAATTCTTCATCACTTGCAAGAATTCCCTAGTATATCCTGACCCAACAACATAAGTAATTTGAAGGCAACAGAAGATCTCTGTACTCGTATTTGGCTGTGAAGTTTTTGAAGCTAATTTTAATGGAGTAATGAAGTACTACCACCCACATGTAATGGACCCCCATATTGCTTGTAGCTTGCTGAATTCTACAGGATTTAGATAATTGCATGGAATTTAGAAGTCTGGCTCATGAATTTTTCTCTTTAGTTCCTCTAGCATTAGTGTAAGGTTTTATTACATATCTTATGATAGTCATGTTGGTCCTCTAAGCTGATTCTCAAAATAAATAAATAAATAAATTGTTAGGTTTTAGACCCCTTAAAACACAACAATTGGATTAACCTAGTTTATTAGCCAAGTGATTAACTTAGTCAAGTTATGCAAAACTAGGTTAACACAATCAAATAATCATATCAAGATATAAAGCAGCGGAAATATAAAGAACACAAAGATATGATCACCCAGGAAAACCAAACTGGTAAAAAACCTGGGGAGGATTTAACCTAGCTATTCTCAAGGTAAACTTGAATCAACTATATGAAAGAATCGAAGTTCATACAAAAGAACTTACAAGCACCCATGCTCGACTTCCTAATGCTACCCACCAGTAGAACTTACTGACACGATCATGTGCAAGCTCCGAATCCATGGACTCCTTCTTTCTTGAATTCTCCAATCAAGTACAAGCACTTCTGCTTGTGTTTCTTTAAGCTCCAATGGCAGCAACTGAGTTGATCATCAAGGTGTTGATAATATCTCTACCTTAAAAACCCTAAGTTTATGTGAAGAAAAGCTCCTCAAGGATCTCACAAGAGATTCACACAAACCACAAATATGAGCAACAAGAGCATACAGAGCTACTCTAAAAACGTGGCTAGGGTTTCCTTTATATAGTAGGAGAAGTAGATCTAAAACCCTAATCCTTAATGGGCTTGGGTTGAGTTGGAAAATTCTGCAGAAAAAAATTCTGCCCGAGATTCGATCGATCGAGCCTAATTTTTGATCGATCGAGCCAGGCCAAAAGTCACTAATACTTCTGCAAGTCTAAACAAGACTAACAATCTGTTTTGATCATGGTTTGCCAACAATACACATTAGAGTTCTAAATACATAAAATCATAAGTCTTTAGAACCTAACAAACTCCCCCTTTGGCAATCCGTGACAAAACACAAATTAAAAACTCAAAGTTTACAAATAAAAACCCTTTACAAAAATAATGCTCATAACGCAAATTCAATCCTAACTACTATCCATCAGTTGCAAGTGTAGACAGCAGCTCAATTGAATTAACCTGTATATTCCTGAAACACTAAACAAAACGCATAAACGCATGTATGACAGAAAACAGTAAATCAACAGATAAATTCTTGACTTCACAAAACACAAAACAAAGACATATATCATGAATAACTCATAAATATAAATCAATGAGCAATGAACAAGAAACAGAAATAAAAACATAAGTAAACTAACTCTCCCCCTAAGTTAGATACAACAAAAAGTTTTTATTTATATTCTCCCCTTTCAAAAATAATTTCAACTCCCCCTAAACAAGACAAACATGATTCCCATAAATCAATAATTTCTCTCCCTTTTTGTCATGTATTGATAAAGACAACTCATACAAAGAGTAAACAATCACCATACGCAATAAAGGATAAGAGAAAATAAAGAATCAAGGGGACACAAACCACTTCAACTCTATAGAAAATAGAGACAACTCCCCCTATGAACAACAAAGGTTTAAAAAAAATCTCCCCCTATAAA
Source organism: Quercus aquifolioides (assembly GCA_019022515.1). Taxonomy (NCBI): domain Eukaryota; kingdom Viridiplantae; phylum Streptophyta; class Magnoliopsida; order Fagales; family Fagaceae; genus Quercus; species Quercus aquifolioides. Next base: position 51,829,649 of record CM032333.1, read on the forward strand.
AATAGGAAAAACAAAACAAGTTTTTGGAAAAAATAGTTTTGGGGAAACTTTAGGAGGGGGGGGGGGGAATAAAAAACACACAAACCAAAGTTAAAAACTAAGGTAAGGATACACATGAAAAAAATATTCTCTCTTTCAATAAATACAAACTTGATACTATGTGACCCATAAACAGTTGCATGAATAGAGAAAAATATTTGCACATTGATTATCCATCATATCTCTTAAAAAATATATTTTATTTAGTTCACACATAAGAAATAGCATATACTAGAATGTACAAAACTCAAAAATTAATCAATCAATTTTTAAATCAAGTTGAGTACCCAATTTAACAAAGTGTATGCATGTTATGTGTGAAAATAATGAGAGATATGATTGCAAAACTGCAAGATGGATACAAAAATCAATGTAATGCATGTGAATCCTAAACACAAATGATGCATGAAAAAATATGTCATGATGCATGCTCTAATGTAGTGAAACTAAATTCAATATAAGTTAAATTCACAAAATTGGCTTGAGCATAGAATTTCTAATAAAACTCCAAAAATTTAAAACCACTTGTTAAGTTTTAAGGAAAAATTTGACCAATTGATCATCACACAAGCTAGAATACACAATATAATGATCAATTACATTAATTCAACAAACCAATTGCATCAATTGAACCCAATTTGAACAAAATCCTCAATTCGGGTACATTCAAGCTCTAGAATTTCCAATTTCTCAAACTTTAAACACATTTTGCATTAAGATCAATGAACTTTTAATCTTGGATGGCTACAACAAGATCACACACAATAAAATGTACCAAGTTTAGCAAAGAGTAACTTGTGTATTGTGTGCAACTAGCAAAAACTTGAGATACATGTGAGGTGATATGTGAATAGAAATCAAACACAAAGTCTACAAAATTCATCACATAGAATTTGAAAGAGACTATCACCTAAAGAGTTACATCATATAATTCTCACATCTCCTAGAACATAAGCTTGCAATCATGTAAGTTTCTTGAATTTTGCCTCATAATATACAAACCAATTTTAATTATGTGATTTTTCATCAAGCCTAATAGTACACACCAATTTTAAGCATTAAGAATTTAAACTGAGGCTTCACTTTATGTTCTTTTTGTGCATGTGCTACACTTTCTCGAGCACAGAATCTTACGATATGCACTAAATTGTTCATGATTGGCTAGTGAACAATGGTGAGATGGTTATTTATGCCTTTCTCAAAATGATCAAGTCCGACAGTCAAATAACATGTGACTTCAAGATTAAGACAAAGTGATAAACACCATAAACATCTTTCCCACACAACATGTACTACAAAGCTCAAACTAATAAAGTGCAATAAAAGAAGCTCATCCAAGCTAAACAAGATACATAAACATGTTATGTAAAGATAAGGTGGCCAACCTTGATTTCAAATCCAAGATATATAACACAAAAATCTTTTTGGTAAAAAAAAATTTATGACCAAAAACAAAAAGCACATATTATGCTAAATGAACAATGTAAAAGCAATGCATGATAGTGCTAAACTAAGCTATAGATGGTACACAAACAAGAAATATCAATTTCTTAATTAACCCTTGAATACATGTACAAACTAATACATACTCACACAAAATCAGAAATAACTTAGTACTTATATAACACATGCTATTCAAGTTTCTCCACAATGTCAAGCATGTTCTAAATCAAGAGAGAGATATCATAATTCATGTAATCCTCAAGAAAAATAAAACTAGACACAAAATAAAATATTTTTGTCTTTTTGAAAAATTTCAATGTTTTTAGATTTTTTTTTTTTAAAAAAAAACAACTTAAAGAACAAAACAATCAAAAACAGAAACAAAATATGTCCACAATTAATTGAAAGAATTAAATCAAGGACAAGTAAACAACACTCACCTTAGAGAATCTTTTCTCACCCATATAGCACGAGTCTTTGGCTTTGTAAGTGAAAATCTATGAGAAGCAGAGTGTGTTTGAGGGATTACACTAATCTTCTGAGAAAGACTAAAATCCTGCAATTTATTTTCACAAGCCAACAAGCTTAAATTTTTGAAAAGCATATGAAACAATTTATTTGGACTTATGGCAGGAGAAATATCATCACATATCCTAGATTGACATACATAATGTTTCAATTTCAATTTATGACAATTAGGACGAATGTGACCGGAGACACCACAAAAGTGACAAACATGAATAAATTTAGGAATATCAGTATTCCTAACAACAAATCTATTCTCAGATTTTGGTTTTTTCCTTAACAAAGAACAGTTTGGTCTAATATGACCAACAACACCACAAATGTGACAGGTAGGCACAAAAACATATTTATTTTGCTCTCTAACAGTAGGTTTAGACATAGGTTTAGAAACTTCAGCGTCTACATCAGAACTTTTACCTTTGTCTAACCTAGCAAAATAAGTCTTTTCTTTATTATTCCTCTTGAAAGGAGGGATATAAACTTTTTCAACTTTAGGCTTAAGAGAAACATAAACACTTATGTTATCAACAGCAGGCTTGGCACAAGTCAAATTTTCAATTTTAGTTTTAGATTCAACTAACTCTTGTTCCAAGCTTTTCATTTTCTTATCTTGAGAGGAAATTTTATTTCTCAAAAATTCATTCTTTTTATTAAATTCATCTTATCTAACAAGCAATTCCTCTTTTTCAAGATTAGCTAATTTTAACTCTTCCTTGAATTTCTTAGCAATTTTCATAGATTTCTATAATTCCTTACGGAGAGTTTCACAGGCATCAATAAAATCAACAGAAGCATGAGCAGAAACATGATCAGAAAGACACTTCAAATTATGCATGACAACAGGGGTCAAAGATCAGCTCTTAGATCAAAAGATCTAAAACAAGAGAGCTACCCGCTCTGATACCACTTGTTAGGTTTTAGACCCCTTAAAACACAACAATTGGATTAACCTAATTTATTAGCTAAGTGATTAACTTAGTCAAATTATGCAAAACTAGGTTAACACAATCAAATAATCATATCAAGATATAAAGCAGTGGAAATATAAAGAACACAAAGATATGATCACTCAGGAAAACCAAACCGGTAAAAAACCTAGGGAGGATTTAACCTAACTATCCTCAAAGTAAACTTGAATCCACTATATGAAAGAATCGAAGTTCATACAAAAGGACTTACAAGCACTTACGCTCGACTTCCTAATGCTACCCACTAGTAGAACTTACTGGCACGACCACGTGCAAGATCTGAATCCACAGACTTCTTCTTTCTTGGATTCTCCAATCAAGTACAAGCACTCCTGCTTGTGTTTCTTTAAGCTCCAATGGCAGCAACTGATTTGATCATCAAGGTGTTGATAATATCTCTATCTTGAAAATACTAAGTTTATGTGAAGGAAAGCTCTTCAAGAATCTCACAAGAGATTCACACAAACCGCAAATATGAGCAATAAGAGCATACAGAGCTACTCTAAAAATGTGGCTAGGATTCCCTTTATATAGTAGGAGAAGTAGATCTGAAACCCTAACCCTTAATGGGCTTGGGCTGAGTTGGAAAATTCTGCAGAAAAACGTTTTGCCCGAGATTCGATCGATCGAGTCTAATTTTCGATCAATCAAGCCAGGCCGAAAGTCACTAATACTTCTGCAGCCACTCGATTCCAACTTTACATAAAACGCCCACACTTTGAACAAGTCTAAACAAGACTAACAACCTGTTTTGATCATGGTTTGCCAACAATACACATTAGAGTTCTAAATACATAAAATCTTAAGTCTTTAGAACCTAACATAAATAAATGTTGGTCCTCTAAGCAAGTCACAAGCTGCAATACAACACTTTGTCCTTTTGTTTGGATTATTGGTTTTCAAGTTTAAAAGCAATCGATTGCTATTTGATCACAAAAGTTCTAGACTTGCCAATTAATTTTTTTATTTTGGTTCTACTTAGCATACGATTTATAGTATAATATGTCTTCTTCTTCTTCTTCTTCTTCTTCTTTTTTTTTTTTTTTTTTTTTTTTGTCTTATGTTAAATTTCTCCAATATATTTCACTATACAAAATTTAGGATTGAGGAATTAAGGATCCTTTTTAGTATAAATATTAGTAAACGCTTATGTAATTATATATCCATGAGTGTATCTTTAGTACTATATAGTACCTATAGCTTTTAGTTTCCTTTTTCCTTACAAGAAGTGGGAATGGAGTAATCCAAATTATCTCGATTGAGAAAACTGAGCAACATCATTGAGCTACAAGGCTCTTCACTAATCCTTTAACTTTTACTTCAAAGAAACTATATGATATAGGTTTTATTTGGTCTTTAAACTCTTATAAAATCTCCTTGAATGATTTTGTTACAGACTTACGTTTTCAGACTACCTTGTCTGAAATGTCAAAGAAGGGTGAGGCAATTGTTGTCAAAACTTCATGGTAACTTCAAGTTTTGGTTTTATTTAATGATTAAATTTTATCAAAATTGCAAATCTGTAACATTGTATATTATTTTGCTAGGAGTGTATTCTATTGAGGTTGATGGAGAATCCGGGAGAGTAAAAGTTACAACTGAAATAGATCCTCACACACTTGCTGAACGTCTTGAAGGAATATATAACAAAAGAGAGCTACCATGTGCAACAATGCACATTCCATCACCACACCCTGTGCCTAACCATAACACACATGTTGCAGCTACTAATAACCCAAATGGACAAGAGCAATGCAGAGATTTCCAAATAGCAAAACTTCAAGAATTGGGACAAGGAAGGAAGGACAATTAACAAATATAAAAGCCAACAAACGATAGAAGAATTTATGAAATTCAAAACCCAATAAATACTATTGTTTACTTTGTGGAATTAAACCCAGCCTAAGATTATCATCTGTAAAGTTGTTATTTACAACTATGAGTTTGTTGGCTTATATTCCGTGCCAAATTTGATTGTAAGTTTATTCAATCTTTTGTACAATGTATTTATTATGGGATTTGATTGTAAGGGTTGTGTGATAGAGAGAAAGAGTGTGAAGACTCAAGCAATTGAAGACTGAAGAGTTTTCGCGAGTAGTTCGCAACTAAGCATCCCGCGAAGTGACTCATGTGCCTTGCACATATTGGAATGCGAAGAGTCAGGCCAGGATGGAGACAGCTGTGTCTTGCGAGTATCTCGCGGGTAAGGCCTTCCCGCAAAACAGCCGCGAGACATTCTGTTTTGCCAGACTGTCCTTTTTGATACACACTTTCTGTACCTACACTATTTATACCCATATTACCCACAAATGTTAAGGAGTACTTCTGAGAGAAAACCCTAACTAAACACCTTAAGAGTTAGAGATTGTTATACCCATAATTCTCTACACATTTGCTTGTGGAATTTCCTCAACTCCTACCTCTCCATTTCCATACCATTGAGAGGTTGATAGCCCAAACACTTACCACACCCTTTCAAAGTGTCAAGTGAAGTTTTGGTGCTACTGGGAAACATTGGAAGAAGCCAAGGATGGCAGATGCAACATGGAGCTTGTTGCGAGATCTGGAGAGTTAGACAAGACACGGTTCCGAGAAGCCTTGTTGGAGTAGGAGCTTGGAGGGCTTAGGTACATCAGGTAGATTAGGCTTGGAGGGTCTCTTGCTAACTCATATATCCCAACTGATTGTCCAGTGGATCGATTTCCGCTTGGAGGGCAGCGGAGAGGTTTTTTGCCGAGTTCTTCGGTTTCCTCTTCGATAACACATCAGTGTGTTATCTTGTGTTTGCATCTTTCTTCCCTACTCTTTTACATTCCATTTTACTGCTGTGTTGCTTTGATTATGGATTAGAGTAGCTTGTTTGTTTGTCCGCTCGCATTTACACTATTCCGCACTTAGTATTAAGTTAGTGTAAAATCAATCGAGCCGTAACTTTTATTTGGGAGTCTAAATAGCTCGTGTTTTAAACACATTTTCGAGCTTTCATCATCCGAGTGTCATTTGTGAGCATTGACATTACAATATGCTACTAATTTCATAATTTGAAGCTTTACCCTCCTAGACTCCAAGCACTTTGTGCATGAGGAGGTACCAATTAAACTACAAGGCTCTTGGTAATTATTAACAAACATAAATTATACAAAATTTAATAAAAAGAGTTTAAGTTTGGGTTCCTAACCCAAGTGATGGATGAACTTAGGCCCAAAAAGCCCAATATAATGAATTTGTAGAGAGTGGGTTGGAAAACTGGGCTTTAATGAGTTGGACAACAAGTAAAATGGATTCAGATGACAAGAAAAGTAAGATAGACTGATTTAAACTAAAGGAAATCGTCATCGACACAATCTGAGGAGATCAGTTCATATATATATATATATATATATATATCTTTCAAGTTTGATTACAAATTTAGTTCTTGATTGCTACAATGTTCTTCTCTTAGTTTCTCGATCCCCCACTCTCAGAGTCTCTCATCCATTTTATACTATCTTCCCCTTTCATCACCACCTTTCACGTGCAGATCAGATTGTAAGTGTTGATTCTTATTCTATCAGCACCTTCCTAAAGTCTTTAGGTAGTAGCTGTAAAGCTGAAAGTTACTGTTCATGTAACACTTCCTCATCAATGCAGTCAGAGAGTTAGCTGCAGAGCATTTAATGCGGTGATAGTAGTTTTCCCTTGAGATATTTCATGACTTTCCTTTGTCCTATTCCTTCCTGATACTTATCCTCATTCATGGAATAATCCAGAACATTACTCTTGATGGCAAATCACATCCTCTGACCTTGGCTTTGCTCAACCAAGGAGGGATTCTTCCTTGGACCACTCTTCTGGATGACCTTAACCAGATTTCACTTCTTCATTTACTAACACGGATCCTTATGAAAGTGTTTACCCTTCCTCGGATTGTTTAACGTCCTCGGATTGGGCCCCTAGCCCAATATATATACATAAATATGGGCTCCTGGGCCTATCGCCCCTACAAAGAGAATTTGAATAATCGAAAAAAATAAAAACACACGAAGTTTTACAATTTCCTTCTATAAACAAAATTAAAAAGCAAAGAGGGATTGATGAGAAATTAAGTGAGAATTGAGAATGCTGAGATAAGAGTATTAAAGTAAAAAAGAGTCCGAAATAATGATAGAGAAGAAAAATGGAGAAAGTGAGAGAGAGCAATGAGTGATATATGATGCGATTGCAAGCCAAGTAACTGAAGAGTAGAGCTCTCGGCATCACTAAGGAGAGAACTCATGGCCACAATCTCTCTCTTAGTATCATTTTTTAGGAAAATAAAATTATGGATTATTTAATTATTTTTATTGAATGGGTTGAATGAGTTACAAAATGATTAGGAATTTTTATTTTTTGTTTTTTAATGAGCTTTTGTTGAATATTTTGTTCATTTTTTGACATTGTTGTTTGTTTTAATCTTGTTGTTTTTTAGGCTATTTTTGATGTCATTTGGACTCATTGTTATTGTTATTTGAACTTTTATTTATGTTTTAATTTGTTTAAGGGATTTATGATTATTTTTGGAGGGCCAAGATTATTTTTGTGAACAACGCTAGAGACACAACAAAATGTCACATAAATTCCTACATTAGCATACAAAATTTTTTAAATTAGAGGTTACAAAAAGCTCATGTGTGAGCTAGCATGCTAAATTCGGATCTATTATGAAATTGTTGTGACATTTTATTGTGTCCCTAACATTACTCTTATTATTATTGAATCAAAATTCTTGAGATTATCAAGTCTGGTAAATATTTTTTTTAGGGTAGACAAAACATGCTAATTTAAATATAATTATTAGTATTATGCCCATGCGATGCACGGCTTAATCAAAATTCATATGAAAATAATTTTTTTTATTAATTTACTCAAAATAAATAATAAAAATAAATGAATACTTTACTTTTAAGTTACATAATAAATGCATGTTGTGTGAGACTAAGGTATCATAAAATGCGCGCATGCACACACACACACACACGCACGCACATATATAAAATTGACTGGAAGATGGTAGAGGTACCTAAATATATATATATATATATATATATATATATATAATTGTAGAGATGTTGGGTCTAGGGATTCATTTTATATTCGTGTATTGGGCCTGTGGCCCAATCCGAGGACTCTAGTGGTCCGAGGATGGGAAATCTTGGTCAGAAGAGACCATGCTAGTAAACAAAAGGGTTAGTTTTAGTAGTGTTGACTCGGAATGGTGAGCCGAGGATAAATGCCACCTCAGTTAGCCAAAGCCGAGGAGGTCCAAAGAGGTGGTTTGTTGTCCAATGTAATGTTCCAAGAAGTTTCGTAGGTGCGAATACACAGTGTAGAGGCCTTAGATAGGGAGGAGTCCCAAAATATCTTAGGGGAAAGCTGCTGCCACCGCATTAAATGCACTGCAGCTAACTCTCTAGCCGCATTAATGTGGAGGTGATACCTGAACAGTGATCATCAGCCTTACAGCTGCAATGTGATGACTTGTGGGGAACGCTGATGGGACAAGTATCAACACCAGCCATCAGGCATGCACGTGGAAGGTGGAGATGAGAAGGGGAGACAGTATAAAAGAAGAGGGCGGCTATGAAAAAGAGGATGGAGAATTCAAGAGAAAAATATTGTAGCATTCAGGAATCAAATTTGTAACTGAACTTGAGAATAATATATAAGAATAGACCTCCTCGGACCTTGTCGAGGACGATTTTTCTTCAATACAAACTTTCTTCTTTTCATTCTCTTATCATCTGAACACATTCTAATGTTTGTTTGATTAACTAAAGCCTAATTTTCCAACCCATTATCTACAAATTCATTGTTTTAGGCTTTTTGGGCCTAAGTCCATCCGCGTAGTGGGCTAGGAATTCAAATCTGGTTCTAACAATAATGATTTTCAATGATACATTGAACTTTAAGACTCAATTAATCACATATATTTATAAGAAAAACCCTTGAATTTAATAGTAAAAAACTTTCCAAAACAATAATTGAAATCATGTTTAAGTGAAACTTCAATTCAATAATTAAGAACAATCTAAATTATTAAACATTTAAAAATTTGAAGTAGAGAAAGACTCACATGAGAATTTAATTTGTCCTTAAAAGCATGGAAGAAGGCATTGAAACTTGAGTGAGTTTCACCCTACCAAGTTTAAGTCAAGTGCGTTGTATGCTACATGTGTGTGTATATGTATGAAAACTAATCTAAATTTAACATTTATTGTAGAAAAGAGATGATGTAGTCTTACCCCTGACTAGCTAATTTTTGTTATAATCCCTTTGTGTTGCATGTGTATATGCATGAAAAATTATTTGAATTTAACACTTATTATAGAAAAGAGGTGGTGTAGTCTTACCCTTGTCTAGCTAATTCTTGTTATAATCCCTTTGTTTTGTGAGGAGAAAGAGGAACGCTTCTTTTGAAAATAAAATAAAATTCAATGTATAATATATAATAGCTAAGATATTAATCTTTAGAAGTGGTATCTCATACAGATTAGTATTTCAATTATGGGCTTTGGTAGTTAGAAGTTAGCACATAGTAGTTAATAATTAGAAAAATTACTTTGAAATTTTTTTAAACCAATCCCTTAAAAAAGTTTTAGTAGAGTTTAAATCACGTTAATAAATTATCTCTCAATTTTTTTTATAATCATGTTAATAAAAAGTTACTGATAAAACTATTATTAGTAAACATTTCTTAGACTTATTTATTTAGCTTTGTTGCCAAATTTATATAAACTCTTTTATTTATTTATTTTTTTTCCGAAGAATATAACACAATCAAAAACCTATAAACAACAATGTACATTCAATATAAAGAATATAATCAAACTTATTCATAATTTAAAAATAAAAAATTAACACAAATTATAAATTAAGATATAAATTTAGAAAAAGAACAAAGAATAAACCTATTTGTTTTCTCTATCACTTTGAGAGATGAAAGTGTGAGTATGTAACTAAAACCTGAATAAGTTATTGTAAAAGAGAATAAATGAGTACAAAAATTCAATATTATGAATTGGGTTAAAACATCTATGAGAAGTTTCTATTAATTTTTTTGAAGTTAAAGAAAAATAGTTTTAAAAAAATGAAAAAATAATAATGAAGAAAGAATGCATATCTGTCATGGGATTTAGGTATTCACATATTGGAATAAACTTCACTTCAAAAAGAATATATATATATATATATATATATATTACTAGAGTAATATATAGGTAGAGTTTCATTTGATATAGAACTTAAATCCTATTGGAATTAAGATTTCTAATCAATTTGTTTGTTTCTATCTCATAAATCCGATAAAAAGTGGAATTCATATGGAAAAAAGGAAACTTTTCAAATGAAACTTTTCTTTTATAAGCAAAAAGCCAAAAAAAAAAAAAAACAAAAAAAAAAAACAAACAAACAAACAAACAAACATTTTTTTTTAGAAGAATAAATATTTATTATATATAGATACTTTTTTTGGAGAAGAAAGAGAAGATGTTTACTCTAAACTCAAATACTTATTACCTTATTTACATTTTTTTTAACTTTATCCAAAGACATTTTTGTTAAATCAATATGAACACTAATTGTCTAAAAAAAAAAAAATCACATGTGAAGAGAAAGATTTTGATGTTGAATACGTAGCTTTTTTTTTAGGGTATTATGTTTTTTTTTTTTTTACTGGAAGTAATATTTTTTTTTTAAATAAGGAATAGATGAAGATTGTTATTGTTTTTTGTTTTTACGTGTACTATGTTGTTGTTGTTGTTTTTACGTGTAGTAATATAATTGAAGTAAAAAAAAAAATGATTAGATCAAGAGTTTGAATTGTAGTCAAATTAAAAAAATTTATCAACTTATAAATTATAATAATAAAAGGATTAGATAAAGAGTTTGGATTGTAATTAAGTTAAGATTTTTATATTTAGAAATTATAGGAGAAGAAGATAAGTACAAAAAAAATTTATTAATTTTTTAAAAATTATAAAAAAATATTTGTAATTTAGTGCAGCCATTTGACGCAACCACGACTTCTAAGCCCAACTTTTATTATATAGTATATGATATTAGAAGGATTAGAAGGAGGAAGGAAAGATGTACGTATATAGTATATGATATGATATAATGTTATAATTTTTTTTTTTTTTTGCAAGTATAATTTTTCTTTTATTATTAGCAAGATCACCCTGACTTGTATGTGTAGCCAACCCTGCTTATGATGGGAGAATCAATTTCATAATAATTTTCGTTCGTGTTTGTACAAAAAGAATGCATACATGTCATGGGATTTAGGTATTCACATATTGGAATAAATTTCACTTCAAAAAGGATATATATATATATATATATATATATATATTACTGGAGTAATATATAGGTAGTGTTTCATTTGATATAGAATTTAAATCCTATTGGAATTAAGATTTCTAATAAATTTGTTTGTTTCTATCTCATAAATCCCATAAAAGTGGAATTCATATGAATATAAAGAAAAAAGAAAACATTATTTTTTTATGGAAAAAATGAAACTTTTCTTTTATAACCAAAAAAAAAAAAAAAAAGTTTTTTTAGAAGAATAAATATTAATTATATATAGATACTTTTTTTTGGAGAAGAAAGAGGGGGTGTTTACTTTAAACTCAAATACTAATTTTACAATTTTTTTTTAACTTTATCCAAAAACATTTTGGTAAATCAATATGAACACTAATTGTATAAAAAAAAAAAGTCACATGTGAAGAGGAAGATTTTACTATTGAATATGTAGCTGTTTTTATTTATTTATTTATTTACAAGAAGTAATATAATTTAAATTTTCAAAAAGGGAATAGATGAAGATTGTTACTGTTTTTTTGTTTTTTATGTGTAATATGTTTTTTTTTTTTTACTCGTAGTAATATAATTTAAAAAAAAAAAAGGGATTAGATTAAGAGTTTGAATTGTAATCAAATTAAAAAAATTTATCAACTTATAAATTATAATAATAAAAGGATTAGATGAAGAGTTTGGATTCTAATTAAATTAAATTTTTTTATCAATTTAGAAATTATAGGAGAAGAAGATAAGTACCAAAAAAAAATTACATTTATTTTTTAAAAATTTTAAAAAAAAATTCTGCAATTTAGTGTAGCCATTTGGCGTAAGGGGCCTTTTTTTGTTGTTATGTTGGACTGGACTGTTTCTTGCGGTAATAGGTCCAAGTATTCTGAGTAAGGGAAGTTGAGACCGGTCCAACTGCAACTCAATTTGGACCGGCTTGTGCATAAACTATGCCTCATCTGCCAGGAGTGTGCTTATGGCAGGCAGAGCTGTTTCAGATGAGTTATGGCAGACAGATATAATAACAATAACAAAACAGAGTACTCTGACTATTTAATAGAAAATGACCAAATAATCCCTATTCATGAAACATAATCACAGCAATAACAATGACTTTTACAAGGAAAGTAAAACAGGAGCAAATGGTAATATGAGTTAATCAAAAGAGACAGAAATCAAATCAAGTCTGTTCCGCAGGAGCAAAACCAAAGAGGGAAGAACGCCTCCTCTTAACACGGTTAATCTCCCAGGGAAAATCCTACCGTAGAGATTAATGGCTTTGAGGGAAATGGACCTGAATGGTTAGTGCCTAAAAGAATCCTTTTAACTTTCAGACAGAGAGCAGGATTTCGAGAGGGAGAGAGGGAAAAATCAACCTACTGGTGCATTCTTGCCATTTTTTATTCTCTCTATTTTTTTTTCTTTCTTCTTTCTTAGTTTTTTCTTTATCTTTTCTTTCTTTTCTTTTTCACTTGTTTTTCTATTTTTTATGATTCCTTAGAGACGATCTTGCTCTCCTCCTTCTGGGCACGGCAAGGGTCTCCTTATATAATGCCTGCTGTGATCAGATTTTACTATTTTAGCCCTTAACCACCTTTGTCTGGTCTGGGTGTACTTGCCGACCACCACTGGTCCGTCTGTGTGCCACTCTCTACTTCCAGATAAAGGAGTGCTGTTTTATTTATTAGTTTGCCGTGGCACCGTTTCCTGCCACGGTGTGAGTGCTCTCTCTCTATCTCTCATGGCATGCACTTAGCAGTTCTCACTCAACCTTACTTCTTTTGGGTGGTCTGTTATCCCAGCAGGACGTACCCCCCAAAAGAACTTGGGTAGGAATCGCAGAATAGGTCTTTTCCCCTTTCTCCACCGCCAAACCATGCCCTCTTACCCCTGACCCATGATCCCACCATGTCCCATATTGGCTGGGCACAGGCTAATGGTGTCTAGTCCTTGCGCGTGTCTCCCTTTCATGTACGTCCAAAATCTGTCTCCTGCTCATGCGTTTGCTGTGGTCTAGAGGCTTGTTTGCATAATCTGCTGCCCTTCTTCGACCTTTTATGTAGGTTGTTTTTCGATTCCCCACTCCCCTTAAGGGGCTGGGCTTTATTTGATACTGAGTTTTATATTTCTTTCAGCCTATTCCTTAATTGCTATCATGTCCTGCCATACTACTCTGTTATTCCTGCTGGGCCGCTCTAGGCCTGCCGTTTATTCTTTCCCCAGTGGCTTAGCATGGCCATGAGTTTTCTTACTTATGGGCTCCTGTGTCCCTTTTGTTTTTCCTTGGGCATCCTCGGCCCATTTGCTTGTCTTGGGTTTCCTCGGCTCATTTCCTAACTTTGCGTTCCCATGGGCTTTTACTAACTCCATTGGGCTTCTCCAACCCAATTATCTCATACTCATCTTTGGGGTTTGTGGGTCTGCCATCAATCCCCTACTCTCTTTGCTTGCATTGCTTTGGGCCTACCGCGACCCATTCTTACTTTCCTACATCATACACTGCCCATGAGTTTGCTATTTGATATTTCTCTCTTTTCGAGCTCTTTTGAGCTCATTTGCTTCCTCAAGGCCCATTTATTTATTTTATGGACCTGTGATCCATTATTCCTACCGCTTGGACTTAATGGTTTTTTTTCTATCTTTTTGCCAACTTCTTTTCGGTCTGTGTTGCTGGGCTCCTTTCCTTCTTTATGGCTTCTCAAAAATGACCCTCAACAATCAGTATGAACACTAATTGTATAAAAAAAAAAAAGTCACATGTGAAGAGGAAGATTTTACTATTGAATATGTAGCTGTTTTTTTTTTTTTTTTTTTTTTAAGGGTATTATTTATTTATTTTTTTATTTACAGGAAGTAATATAATTTAAATTTTTAAAAAAGGAATAGATGAAGATTTTTACTGTTTTTTTGTTTTTTTATGTGTACTATGTTTTTTTATTTTACACGTAGTAATATAATTTAAATAAAAAAAAAAGGATTAGATTAAGAGTTTGAATTGCAATCAAATTAAAAAAATTTATCAACTTATAAATTATAATAATAAAAGGATTAGATGAAGAGTTTGGATTCTAATTAAATTAAAAATTTTATCAATTTAGAAATTATAGGAGAAGAAGATAAGTAAAAAAAAAAAAAATTACATTTATTTTTTAAAAATTTTAAAAAAATTTCTGTAATTTAGTGCAACCATTTAACGCAACCACAGCTTCTAAACGTAACTTTTATTATATAGTATATGATATGATATGATGTTATAATTTTTTTTTTTTTTGCAAGTATAATTTTTATTATTAGCAAGATCACACTTGTATGTGCAGCCACCCCTGCTTATGAGCCCCATTCCGCTCCCACGGGAGAATCAATTTCATAATGATTTTCGTTCGTGTTTGTACAGACAGAAGCTAAAATCACCCTGACTTCCACAAGCTTCCTCCTAACTCACTAAAATCTCAACTCCCACAATACATAATACATGTCAGGTAAAATGCATAAAGTATATATTATAGGTAATTATTTATTAAAAAAAAAAAAAGAAATATGCATTTTAAATGTGAGTAAATAAAACTTCTAGACCAGAATAAATCAAGAAACCATCAAGGGACCCAAAATGGTATCCTCCACCCACAAATTGGGTTAAATTGAATTTTGATGCAACTATTAGAAAAGGATATAGCTTTGTGGCTGTGGTAGGCAAAGACCATGAAGGGAATCTTATTGAGGTATGGACTGAGAAAATTAGTCCAAGAAGTTCTATTCGTGGCTAAGCTGAGGCAGCTTGATGTGTTATCCGTAGAGCAGAAGCTAAGAGAGTCAACAGAATAATTATAGAAGGAGATGCATGGAATGTGATAGAGCCTTGCAAAAATCTGGTTTATCCCCATACTGAAGCATTAAAGCTATAGTTGAAGATATTGTTAATTTAGTCAAATCTTTTATAAATGTAAATTTCTCTTTTGTGTATAGAGAAGGCAACATGTCTGCCCAACTTTTAGCACAATGGGCTACCATTTTGTTATGAACTAAGCCGGTGCCCATCTCCTCCCTAACGCCTCGAATTATCCAAGCTTTGGATAGAGATAGATCCAGGCTCAGCTCTTTTGACTATTCTCTTTTTTTTTCTTGGTCAATAAAGTATTTATTGAGGAAAAATAAAATCAAATTTCTAATTTATTTCTAATCAAAGCTAGTTTTTTATACTACCTCCTTAAAGAAAGATTCCCCTTCACATTCTTTTCTTCTTATGGTTTAAGTGGTTATACGGGTTCTTAACAATTTCAAATTCTTTTTGTAACAAGAGTTGACACTATTTTTTTTGTCAAATCTATACTCTCAGAGCAAACAGCATGTCAAGTGCTTTGTTACTCATTTGACATTTCTTAGTGTTTCCGATAAAAATATCCATATTCAAATCCATCCACTCCTAATTGCTGACATTATATATATATATATAGCAAACTGCACAAAGATTATAAGGAATTACTACAACCAATTTTTCCTATTATAGGAAATCACACGACAAGGGAAAAAACAAAAACAAAAAAATAAACTTTATATTTAAAAGAATTATGGAAGTTATCAATCCAAGTATGGGAAGAGTTCAATGCAATCATAATGAAATTTTGAACTTTAGAGGATATTTGGTTAGCTGAAAAAAAAATGATGTTTTTTTGTTTTCATTTTTAGTTTTTAGTGGGACCACCACATAAACAACACAAAGAAGAAACTAACAAAACTTCCTAGTCCCTAATAAAATCAAACCGAAAGTAATTCGATATTATAAGCCTAAATGTAACATAAATGTTAAAATCATTGTAAACCCTTAAAAAAAATCAACCAGATTTCCATATAGTATAATTGAATTTTGCCGAAAGGAGATGGGCAAATCCGCATGACAAAGCTAATAATCAACAACAATTATGCATGCTCAAGTAAAGTGGCTGCATCTTCTAAAAATAAAAACAAAAGTAAAGTGAATGTAGGACCCACCAATGAATTATGACCGTTGCAACTTGCAACGATAACCTCATTGTCTTCCAATACATAATCTTTTTATTGCCTACGTGTCTTTTCAGTGATTTTTTAGCCTCAATCCTCACCAAACGTTTTCGAATTTTAAATGCCACCACAACTTTCTAGCCGTTTAACCTGGAAAAGTCTCTCTCTCTCTCTCTCTCTCTCTCTCTCTCTACTTTTTTGCTCTCAGCTTCTCACTCGTATATCAGATAAGAAAACCCATTTTGAGCTTTGAATATCCCTTTGCCAGATCAGATTTTGGTAGCTCAATTTGGGGAAAATGAAGGCAATTATGAAGGGGAAGTTACTGAAGAAGCTCAAAACGATTCGACCCATTGGGTATCTGAAACAAGATCGAGTTCTCCAAGTAAATGCATCAGATGGGTACGCTGACTTTCTCCCCAAGAGTCCAAGTCTCAGAGCTCAGACCGAGTTGATTTGCGAAGAAACAGAGCAGAAGCAGAGCATAGAGACAGGTGTGACAGTGGAAGAGCCTGACATTATCGATGTTGAGGAGCTTATGCGAGACCTTGATGAAGATGAAGAAGATATGGATTTTGATGACGAAATCAACAACAAAGAGAACATCGGACCACCATTGGAAGCAAAAGAGACAGCTGCGTACGAGAAATCGAAGCCGGAATTTCGGGAAAACAGAGCTTTGGAAGAATCGGAAATGGGAAACGGTAATTGTCAACAAACACCTTTATCGGAGATTGACATCTCGTCGTTCCGAAGGCCAGACTTGAACTCCGGTACACTCTTTGATCCGAACCTACTCGCCGCCTTTGAGCTAGCCGTGAAAGAGCATATTCGAATGAGTGAAGCAGAGAGAAGAGCGAGAATTGAGCAAGAGAATCTTGAAAAAATTGCAGAAGAAAAAGAAAAAGAAAAAGAAAAAGAAAAAGAAGAAGAAGAAGAGCCTCCATCGAAAACACGTCGAGTTGAGGAAGAGAACCCTCTATTAGAATTCGAAGAGAAATGCCCACCAGGAGGAAAAGACTCAGTAATTTTCTACACAACCACACTCCACGGGATAAGAAAGACATTCGAAGATTGCAATAGTATCCGCTTTCTTTTGGAGAGTTTTCGGGTGGTATTTTACGAGAAAGACGTGTCGATGCATATGGAATTTAAGGAAGAGTTGTGGAGGATTTTGGACAGTAAGGCAGCTCCTCCAAGGCTTTTTATTAAGGGGAGATACATAGGCGGAGCAGAAGAGGTTTTGGCGTTACACGAGCAAGGGAAGTTTCGGCCACTCTTCCATGGAGTTCCAATTGATCGATCAAATGGTGCATGTGAAGGGTGTGCTGGAGTTCGTTTTGTGCTTTGTTCGAAGTGCAATGGCAGCCACAGGATTGTTTCCACAGAGGGAGAGTCGAATGTGTGTCCAGAGTGTAATGAGAATGGGTTGATTGTATGCCCAATTTGCTGCTGAAGAAGCTACATACAAGACTCTGATCTCCTTGTTTAGTATATTGAATCCCTGTTTATTTTGTTTTTTTCTTCTTTTTCTGTTGGGGTGCTCTTGTGATGAATATTCTTTCTATTGCTTTGAAAGGAGAGGAACATTCTTTGGCTAATACATGTATCTAATTTTACATTGTAAAATTCAAATAGATTAAATTAATCATGCTTTTGGGAGCTTTCTATGCTTCCACCTTGTTTTAATAAATGCATCATCTATGAAAAGTGTTGGTGCATTTTAATATTAATTGATAAATAAATTGAAATATTTATTTTTATGCTATTTATTTATATTGTTTTTTGTGGTAATTGAAAACGTGTAGGAGTTTCAAATATAATGGAGAGCTATTGTATTACAAATAACTCCAATCTTTAATCCTAAAACCTCCTACCATTACAATAAAAAAAGTACAATATTTATGAATGAAAATAAATATGGTGATCCAACAGAAAGTGGGAATCTGAGATGAAAAAAAAAAGGGTTAGAGGAATAAGGCCAAGTGGGGAGCTTTCTAAACTTTTCTTTTCGTCTTCAACACTTGTTGCCAAGTGCGTTAAAGCTGATCACTATGCATGACTACTAAATTTATGTTGAGTTTGGTTGGATGGAAAATGAGAGAGATAGAAGATGAGAGTTTTTCATTGTTTGGTGCGATGGAAATGAGGGAGGAATGAAAT
This sequence comes from Quercus aquifolioides, assembly GCA_019022515.1. Lineage (NCBI taxonomy): Eukaryota > Viridiplantae > Streptophyta > Magnoliopsida > Fagales > Fagaceae > Quercus > Quercus aquifolioides. The sequence continues at coordinate 51,848,110 of CM032333.1, forward strand.
GGAAGTGGATGATATTTTCCACCGAGACCCACAAAAAACCATCCTCCTAATTTGGGAGAAAAATGTGGTGAAAGAATGTTTTGTACATTAAATTTATTATTTTGTCCCTTATAATCATAATATTTTATATCTATCTTTTTACGAAATAAGAGTATAATAATAGTGTTTACAATTTTGTAAGGAAAATTGATGAGGTTTTGATGATGTAGTTGATGGATCATTGGAAGTGGACAAATTGCCTAGGATGATTAGGGTGTTGCTAATTAAATGGTGTAGCTGATTGTGGTGTAAAAACGACACAATTTTGTATGAAATAATGGCAAAATATAAAAGGAGGGGACAAAGGGGAATATTGACACATCATTTAATCCTTGAGGGTGTAAATAGTACTTTCAAAATTTGATGGATTGATTTAAAAGCGACTTGAAATTTAGAATGTTGTGAAATGCATTTTAGACAAACAAGCATATCCATGCCAATGTTTAGCTTTTTATATATTTCATAAGCCTGTGTAGTTTTCCTCTCATCCTAAAGCTTATCACTTTTAATTTGTCAAATTTTTATTTAAAATGGATTTATTTTTATTTTATCAAACATACTATTTGATTTAATTCGTATCTCATTTTCATTCTACTCTTCAATTTTATGAATGGCATTCGGACTCTTCAATTTCTAACAATTAGTTATTTTTTCTTTTATTTTCATTCTAATATATGAATAATGTTGGTTATACTAAAATAATGATTCATGTTTTTACCCTTAACTTCTTTTAATATTTTTTTTCTCTCTCCTTTAATCATCTCTTCATTGTCGTCTGTTACTGCCCTTCTATCTGTTCTTTTAGTTGGCACTATCTATATGTTCCAAAACACAAACATGTTTTTTCACTCTAAATTATATATACTACACTAACTTGAGTCTTTCACTCTTTTTGTTTTTTATTTTTCACTTTTTTTTATCACATTTTTCAGGTCATTGTTGTTTAATAATACATTTTAAAATTTATTTGCTTAAATAGCAGTGCTTTGTGTTTCTCAAAAAAGAGAGAGAGTGAAAGACAATGTTGACTAAATAGGGAGTCTTAGTGGAACTTTTTTTTTTTTCAAAGATGAGTTCCATGTTTCAAACTAAACTGGTCTTTTGAAAAGATGATATATATATTTTTTTCTTTTTTAATTCCATATTAGCATGACCAACTCTAGAATGCAACATATACTTGTCTTTTGAAGAGACGGAATTAGGCTTGACTTGTCTCTCCAATAAGAGACTTTTTGACAAGGCTATTTCCAAAAGTAATTTTTAAACAATTCTATATTACCAAGTATTGATTAAAATCGTTTCTTAAAAAAAATAAAAATAAAAATAAAAATAAAAAAGAGGAAAAAGGTAAGCAGGAACCGAGAGAGAAAATGCAATGATAGTGAAGAGAAAAAGATAAGCAGGAGCAGAGAGAGAAAATGCAATCGTAGTGGAGGAGGGACGACTGATATGAAAGCAAAAAACAAAAGGATGGAAGAAAAGAAAAAGTAAGGAAAAAAAGGGAGTCAAAAGTAAATTGAGAAAGAAATAAGTTACTTTATTGAGTCTATATTGAATATTCTACCAAATAATAATTTTGTTCGGAAAAAGAAATAAGTTACTTTATTTAGTATATATTGAATATTGCATGTCTATTCATTCCTCGGTAATGTGGTTGATGATATTTGTCATTTGATGTCTGGTTTACAATAGGCTGCAACTAGTAAGATTAGGAGGGGAGGCAATAAGGTAGCGCATGTTCTTGCTCAACATGCGAGAAATTTAGAATATGATTTGTATTGGTTGGAGGACTCTCCCCCACCAGCTTTGGAAACTTTGTATCAAGATTCGTTATTATAGTGATTAAATGAATGAAGTTTCTTTCTCAAAAAAAAAAATGAAGAAGAAGAAGAAGAAGAAGATTAATGCTGCAGCCAGAAATATCACCTACATTTAGATCTCTTTCACATGCACAGACCCTACCTCAATCTTTACTAAAATGCAATTCAATGCATATTTTAAAGGATAAAATTTAACTATAAAATATTACTACATATTTTGAAAATCTAATCGTTAAACTACATGTTCTTTACGCTCATAATACACATGTCAAATTTGGTGTCAATCGGATATTATTTACTATATGATCTATAAGTTTATATTTTATGCATACTTTTAAAATACAAAAACTTGCAATTTAAACAATTTATTGATAAAATAACTATTAATTTTTAATTTTCTGGAAATTTTACAAGTATTGAGGATATAAGAAGAAGATGTAATCCAACGGTGAATTTGTCAAAATTCACCTCCAATAAAAAAAATATTGAATAAGGTTGTAATATAAGGCTACAACCAATTTTGTAATTAAATTTTGTCCTATTTTAAATATCCGTAGCAATTTCCTACATTTAAAGTTTGAATGAAGTTACATGAATCTTTTAATAAGAAAACTACAAAATCATATTTGCTAGCTAGCCCTAAGTATTAAGTATAATCTAAAAACATGGATATGATTCATGGAGCCAGGAGGAGACAATCAAAACTTGGAATTCGTGGGATGTTAGGAACTTCAAGTTCCAATGTTACGAAGCCCATGAATTTTGATGCTGGTATTGTATTTGTCATGCTTAAGGAGATGAGGTCACTGAGGTGGCACTTTCTCAGTCTTCTTCTTCTACTTTTTATTTTTATTATTTTTTATTTTTTTAATGCAATAGAAACAGTATGAGTTATTAATAGTTGGGAAATTGGAGTGACATCCAACTAGGTTTTTCTTTTTCTTTTTTTGAGGAACAGGTAAGTCAATTTTATTAAGGCAAATCAACTTGAAAAACATCAAACAAATCCTGTGGTGGCTCTTCTAACCACACATCTGTATCAGTAGTTAAAACTGCTCTTCTAGCAAGGGAGTGGGCTAAACTATTGCCCTCCCCCCCCTACTTACATGACAGAAGCTACAAACTTGGAAGCAAGAGCTGGCTTTCTTAATATCTTCTACAACATGGCCCCGATGTGTCCTATTTTGCTTTGGGCTCTTAATAGCAGTGATGACCTTCAGTGAATCACCCTCCACCACCACGTGAGCAAGACTAATCTCCTGAGCAAAAATGATGGCTCTCCGAGCAGTTAAGGCTTCAACCAGGTCCACTAAGCAAGGGAGTTGGATGTTTTGGCTAAGTGCAGCAATGATCATACCTTCAGCATCCCTCACTACCACCCCTAAACCTGCTCTCACTGAACCTTCAAAGATGGCACCATCGAAGTTGAGCTTGTAAACTTCGAAATCCGGTGGCGACCACTTTTGCCTCGTGCGTTGAACGAGAGACCGAGGTGGGCGAACCAGGACATCCCAGAATTCCTGCAACAGCTCACGAGCCCGTCGCACCATCTCCCCTACATCCCAAACCGATTGCTTCTCTCTTAATTTATTCCGTCTAATCCGAATGCACCACGCCACCATTGAAAACAGAGCAGCAAAGTCTGGGCTTGTCTCGGTCAACACAGCTGAAACTAAATCACCAAAACTTCTGAAAACTTTTGAACGAGGGAGACTAAAAATAGAGTCCGATAGCCAAATACATTTGACCCTATCACACAGCCATAAATAGTGGATAGTATCTTCAGGATGTTCTTCATAGAGGTTGCATAACTTATCAGGTAGTATATGCCGTGTAAACAGGTTCAGTTTGGTGGGTAACGACTCATTTGCAGCTCTCCACAAGAAATGCTTCACTTTGTTTGGTACCTGCAACTTCCAAATTCAATTCCAAAAAGACTTGCAACCCTCTGTATCAGACGAACTGGGCAGAGCAGATCTGATCTCAGCGGATAACAATTGTTATGCACTTTTAACCGAGTAACTCCCATCCGTGGTATGTGGCCAAATGAGCAAATCCTCCATTGGATAATGACTAACCGGGATACTTTGAATACGCTCAGCTTCCCATGGTAAAAAATTCAGCTCAATAAGCTCCTTATTCCATACTTTTGTGTCAGGGATGAAGAGATCCTTTACTGTGATCAGTGAAGGATTAATAATGGGAGATACAATCTGACCCCCCCTGAGTAATCCAGCCACCTATGATTCCATATGTTAATGGATGAACCATCAAATACTCTCCACCGTGCACCCTTGCAAATAACCTCCCTTGCATGTAGAATACTTCTCCATGCAAAGGAACTTCGTGTATTGAAGTCTGCATCCAAAATGCTACCTGATGGGAAATATTTTGGTTTAAATACTTTGTACAGTAACGTATCCTTCTCATGGAAGAGTCTCCACACTTGTTTTCCAAGGAGTGCATCATTAAACTATCTAAGATCGCAAAACCCCATACCTCCTAAAGACTTAGGAGAACATAAGGTATTCCACTTCACCCACTGCATTCTCCTTTTGTTATCTTGGTTGCCCCACCAAAACTTACGGATCATCGCCTCAATATCTTTAATTAAACCCAAAGTTAACCGAAACACACTCATTGAGTAGGTGGGAATAGATTGAATCACCGCCTTAATCATGACTTCCTTCCCAGCTTGAGAAAGTAGCTTCTCCTTCCATCCTTGCATTTTTGCCCAAATCCGCTCTTTAATCTGATTGAAGCAAGCTTTTTTCTGTCTACCCATAAATGATGGCAAACCAAGATATTTTTCATAATGTTTGATAGCCAGCACACCTAGCAAGACCTTAATTTCTTGTTGGACCTCCTCACTTCTCCACTAATTTAGAATAAGATATTCATTTCTCTTAAAATATAAACTATGTGCATTCATTCATCTTGAAAAAAATCTTAAAAAATTTAATTTGATTTAATAAATACCGAATTTCCTATTAGAAGGAGTGTTGATGATTTTTAAAGTGGACGGTAAAATAAAAAATTTAAAATAGAAAACTTTTAATAATTTAAGGAAGATTAGTGTAAATAATTTGTATTTTAGAGAAATTGAGTGTCTTATTTTAAACTAGAGAAAAAATTAGTGTAATAAGGAAAAGAAAAGTTCTAAGTTCACTTTCATAATATTTTCACAACAAATTCTAAGTAGTAAGTTGTTATTGGTTCTAATTTGAAACTCATTATTAAAATTACTATTTTATCCACTAGTAACAGTCAGTAACAACTTACCACTTAAAACATTTTTATAAAGAAAAACCTTAGTGTAGAATAGATAATAAACTAAAGGGTAAAATATAGTTAATATAGGTTTGGGCTAATGCCAATCATAATCAGGAATTTTCAAAATTGACTAATTTAGCCCAAAGCCTTTTAGGAGTGTCCATTAAACTAAAGAGCAAGACTTAAGTATAGTACTTAGGTATTGTTCCTTAGGTTTTCCTTTTAAGATTTTGCTATGTGAATTTTTTCTCATAAAATGGAAGTGTATTTTTTAGTTAAGTAGACACATGGCTGAATCTTAAGAAAGAAACTCAAAGAACAGCATCTAAACTACTGCACCTACTATACTTAAGTTTTATCCCAACTAAATATTAGAATTATACGTACTTTTTTTTTTATATGGAATAATTATACATACTTTACCTACCCCAAAAAAAAAAACATTCTTTTCACGATTATGCATTAATTTGACTTTATTATCTTTAAAAAAAAAAAAAAAAGAGTAATAAATATAGAGTATTTAAATGCAATGCAAAAAAAAGAAGAGCGATATACGGGAAGGGCAATAAATGATTTCCTTTTCCATCAACAGAAACACTCTCAAATGAGCAATCGACTGCAAGGCAGCGTCATCATCAATATCCCTCGCACCTTCACCACCGTTCGCAAACACTCCTTCTTTGCTCCCACTCCCAGGTCCTCTCTCTTCACTCCCAAATCAAAACTTCACACTTTCATAATTCATATACTTAGTATCATTATTATTATACATCTACATTTCCTTCACACTCATAATCCTTGCATTTACGTACATCTAATGTGTGTATATACGTACTTTCATTTTTTCTCTTGGCTAGGGTTTGGTTCAATAGTTTACCAATCGGCATGGAAGGAAATGATATCTCCATCTCCACGGTTGCTTCCGAGATGGTAGTCGGTGACCGTGAGCTTCTCGACAAGAAAATCGCTGCAATTCGAAGCACCGGTCATCAAAAACTTCAGGTCTTTTTGGCTTTCGTTATGTGAAATTCTTAATAATTCAAAAACCAAACAATGTTCAATTCTTAATGTTAAAATTGAATAATTCTAACCAAACATTTAAAAATTAAAAATTAAAAATAAAAAACAACTCCAATTTTATTAATTATTTTAGTTTTTGACAAACGAGTGTTCAGACCTCTTCGAGTATCTGTCTATTCTCTCGAGTATATGTACGCCCTTGCCCAACACGCTAAATTATTACAGGAAAGAATCCCCTAGAGGTGGCCCCAATGGGGGCAAGAGATTTTGAACCCAAGAATCACTAAACCAACTCCTTTTTGACATATTATTAGTATTGGTGTATACTATAAGTACATTTCCTAGTACAATTTGGATGTTGAGGGGTATATTAGATTCTCTTCACAAAATGCTATGTTATGGTGATTGTATTATGTATTAAAACTTGTTCTAGGATTCATTCCTTCGAGCTGAAATAGAGGGGCTCATGGTACTTTAATTACCACTAAAAAAAGTAGCATTTCGCATTTGTTTGTTTTTTGGATATGAAACGTGATTTATGTGACGAGAGGCGTCTATGGATAGTGGTAATTTGTTGCTTCTATAAGCACATGTCTGTGCATTCAATTACTGCATTGTGTTGATGGTAATCAGAGCTCATGTTTAGAAATCATGTTGTTTATTTTCTTTGTTGTTGTTTACGTTCTTATTAGGTAAAAAGAAGAATTGGGCTTGAGATAATATAAATTTATTTTTATCGAATTGAAAACAAATGGGAGAGAGGATCAATCAATTCTTCATTTCTTTTGAATAAATTTTTGGAGTGGATATTCATAGTTTACTCTTTAACCCACACTGTATTCTTTTGTTTTCAATATCAGGTAATTGTAGATTTTGATCGCACATTAACAAGGTATTTGATCAATGGCCAACTTGGGTCAAGTAAGTCTTTACGGCAATTACTTTGTTATGTAATTATTTTCTTTCTTATAACTCTGTTTGTAGGATTAGCTTTCAGTTTTCTCTAATAACATGTGTAGGCAGTCATGGCCTTTTGCGACAGGAGAATCCAGAATTTGATGCCAAGAGGCAGCAATTATATGAATATTATCATCCATTAGAGTTTTCCCCAACAATTCCAATCGAAGAGAAAACAAGGCTCATGGAGGAGTGGTACATGAAATCAATAACTGTGATGCCTTTCTTTAATCTAATATACCCATTATTGTAGCTTATAAGCATCTAAATGAGACAATTTAGTTATTCCCCAACAATTCCATTGAGCCCTTGCTTTAATGGCACTTCCTTGTCTCATAAGTGTGGGTGGAGTATAAGGTCATGGCCTCATGGGTACAAAACCCATTTGGTACCAATAAGAAAATTATCCATCTAAATGTTTATGTTTGTTGGAAAATTATCCCTTGTTAATTATATGGCCTATGAATATAACTGTTGATTCCATTGGTGCAGGTGGGGGAAAACTCATGCACTTCTTATTGAGGGAGGCCTTACATATGACGCAATAAAGCAATCCGTTGCTAATGCCTCAATTGCTTTTAGGGAGGGTGTTGCTGAACTTTTTGAATTTTTGGAGGTAAGTCTAATCTCAACCAAGGTATTTTCTTTTTCCCCGGACCCTAATCCGGGACTTGTATGATTGTGACACAAAGTATTCCAAGCTATCCAATGAAAAATTTGATCTTTTGATTTTGGGTCTGTTTTGTATAGTACTAGCTAGTTTAGCTAATCGCTTTATGTTGGTTATTGGTTATCTGAGACATTCTGCCTTTTTTTAATATTTTACTCTGTCTATTTATAATTTGCAGGAAAGAGACATTCCTGTTCTTATATTTTCCGCAGGGCTTGCTGATATCATAGAAGAGGTTAGTTTAACAAATTTTTCCTTACAGTGGTTCATATTCCAAACATGTCACCTTTATTCGTTAAGTTTAGGCCTGACTTCCACTCTTTTTAAGCATCGATGCCTTTTTTCTCACTTTACTAGGTCCTGAGGCAGAAACTTCATAGATCTTTCAAAAATGTTAAAATTGTCTCAAACAGAATGGTATTTGACAGTAACGGTCGCCTTGTCTCTTTTAAAGGTATCCTTTAGTTTTTCTAACCCTTGAAGAAACTTATTATAATAATAGGAGTGAGTTCCACTTCATATTCATGTGTTTCCTGTAATCTACACAAAGTTGCATGTCTGAAGCTTTCAATTGATCTATAATGGCCTGATTAGATTACTTTCTGAGTTTCTGTCCATGGAGTTTGCTGTGCCATCTTAGAAAATCTGGCACGCATTATTTGAGTTTTATGAACTCCTTTCTGAAACAGTGGAAATGAGTTCTTTTGAGATATTTGTGTCTATTTGATAAAACTAACACACAAGAAAGTCGTATAGTGAAATTGACATGATTATTTTGTCAAGTTCATATTTAATTGATGACAAGTTTTTTGGGTATCAATTGAATGATCCTTGAGTAGTGCCAGTTTATAACAGAATATTAATTTCATACCTATGTTAGTATATCCGTTATATACTTATTGTTGAAAAATCTTTAAGCAAATAATGTATAATAACTTAATCATTTCTGGTTACTTTTGTCTTAGGGTTTTTATATTAGACCTATAAAAAAAGGGTTTTTATATTGGATCTGTTTTTATTTATGCTTGTAAATATTTACAGGGAAGACTATTCATAGCCTCAATAAGAATGAGCATGCTCTTGATATGGCTGCTCCTTTACATGACCGATTGGGTGATATTGATGGGTCAACTGATGACAATGCCTCAGTGAAGAGGAGGACCAATGTGCTGCTTCTTGGTGATCACATTGGAGACTTGGGAATGTCTGATGGTTTGAACTATGAGACTCGAATATCAGTGGGTTTTCTGTAAGTTTTCTAAACTTTCCCAACACCCACTATTCTTATTATATTTTACTTATATATATATATATAAATAAAAATAAAAACTATTCTTATTATATTAGTATATCACTTGAATAAATTGTACATATATCCCTGTTCTCTAGCCATCTTTAAACATATAAGTCTTCCTTTGTCTAAATTCTATGAAGTTACTACATGTACTTATATCCTCATGTAATGTAAAGTGCTTGTGAGATGCTATCATATTTCCTTTTTTTGGTCATTGGAAAATATATTTTGCAACATTTATGAAGAGTTCTAGGAAACTTAATTGTGGATTAACATCAGTCGCTGTAAAAGCATATAGAATGCATATTTAGTTCCTTCACTGCACAATACTCTTAGATAACAATCGAACATTCAAATTTCTCAAATCCTGGTACTAGACAATAGATCCATTTTTTTTTTATTGTTTCTGCACTTTGTCTAATATTTCTATTTCTGTAAACTACATGTTTGTTTCCAAATCCTTTTTGCTGATTTTGTTCTTTTCATGTAAGAGCTCTTTTGGTTTTCCTGATTAGGATTTTTGTTTGATGATGGAGACTGTAGCATAGCAACATATCCAACAAGTTTCTTGTTCAGAAATGTTCTTGAGCAGTTCAAGAAACTAGGAAGAGTTTTTTATGGGTAAAGGCTCCAAAAAGGGTTTCACTCTTTGTTTGGATTGCAACATGGTGGATGATTCTTATTTGTGATAATCTAATCAGGAGAGGTTCATATTTAGTTGGTTGGTTCAGTGGGGAGATGGTGTATCATCTATTGATACATTGTGATCTTGCCTATGCTTTGTGGAGCTTTGTCTTTACAGTTTTTGGGATTAAATGGGTGTTACCTAAGTGGTAGTTGATCTCTTGTTTGCACGCAGAAATTGGTTTGGGAAGCACTCATTGGATATTTGGTATGTTGTCCCTCTATGTTTGATGTGGATATTGGGGAGGGAATAAAACAGACAAACTTTTGAAGACCCAGAAAGATCAATTTCTCAGTTGGAATCATTGATGATTAGATCTATATATGATTGGTCTTGTGTGTGGGTGGGGTCTTACATAGCAATTCCCTTGTAGATTTCAAAGAATCATTTTGTTTTTGTGCATTGTTTTTTAGGGTACATTGTGTTCATTGTTGTGCGCATATAGTAGTCTATTCTCTGAATAAAATATCATTACTTATCCAAAAACAGAAACTAGGAAGATAGAATGAGCTAGGGCTTGCTCTCACTGGCATTGGATAAAGGTAACTGCTCTAGCTAACATCATGCAACTCTTTGTAAAAATCTAATCAAAAGAGAGTGATATTTGGGTTCAGCTTTTAAGCCCATCATTGACTCTAATTTAGAAGAATGACCTCACCTATGGTCGCTTAGTTCATAAGGGCCAAAATACCAACAAGGCAAGTGTGTATTCCCACCATACCATTCAAAAGGAAATAAAAAAGAAAACAAGGTGTCAATTTTAATGTCCTTGTTTTAAGGTAAGAATGGAAGCGGGTAGCCTGCCTGATGGAAAATAGATTGAGGTAGGAGGTGCATACACGCTGTTGAAACCAGAAGAGGGTGCAATTGATCCAACAGCCTGCAGCTAAATGGAAAGATAAGAGCTGTGCTTTCCAAACTGCCAAGTTCCTTAGACTTCTAGCCTATTATTCTTTACAGGAATTTGAGTTGTTCAACTGAGGGTGCCTTTTCAAAGCTATTAATTTTATTTTTCAAATGTTTATAGATTGATTACATTGCTGCTGAAAGATGGTTTATAAGATCATTTGATTTGTTATTGATCTGTTTCTGTGAAACAAACACTTTGTTAAGATTGTAGGTTATCAAGCTAGGCAGTGCTGTTTTCTTTGTAATTGTGGAAGAGAAATAGGGATTAGTTTTGATTAATGGGAAAAAGATGCTTAAAAAAGTGACTGTCTTTGTTATCAATATCAGATTACCACTAAATTATAGATGCTTGGTTATATTACCAAGAGGGACTGGTTACGGTGAGTTTTTCTTGTTATAAATACTTTGAGATGGGCACTCTATTTGTGTCACCTTTGGGCATGACTAGTAACCAATCCCCCTTCTCCTCCATCCCCCACATCCTCCAAAAAAGAGTAAAAACCATGCCATAAATTTAATGATTGGCAAGTTGGAATCTGTCTGTGGAGTGCAATAGCTGCTGAAAGAAAGGGATCAGTTATTTGGTTCTGTGGGAAGCTATGGTCATTTTCAGTTGCAGATTTGAGTGATCACTTGTTTTAGTTAAAGCTTTAAAGCACCACTAATGTTGTATCCTTGTAATCATGCATAAAAAATAATACTGAGGACAAGCAATCTGTTTGTTGGTTTTTAATCATGATATTGAGGCTTCTTTTACTTGTGCATCTGCTTTGCTTATTATTTATTCTGTAATCACATACTTTTTTAGTTACTGAACCCTATAAAATGATATTTCAGGAATGACCATATTGAGAAATCTCTTAGTAGCTACAGCAAAGCCTTTGATGTTGTTTACCTGGTGAGTTGAATTCCTTTTCTTTTTTTAATTGGTAAATAAGTTATTACATGCACCGGTGGGCCTAGTGAGTTGAATGCCTTGTAACAACACATGTTGGGTTTGTCTATTTCCTCCTTTTTTGGTGTGCCTCAAGAATAGTCTTGTTAATCGGTATTCTTCTCCTGGACTGCTGTCACAACCTTAGGCAATGATTTTATCGGACTAAATTAAGCAATCAAAATATCTGATGAAAAATCTTGTAAAGCTATCTAGATGAATCTGTGGATTTGGCAACATTTATTTTGTTAGAATGACTTTGTCTTTGGGTAATTGATGTAGGACCAGATTTGTGATAAGAAAGAGAGAAAAATAACCTAAAACATAAGGGTTTTCCTAAGAACCTAATTGAAGAGAGTGATGTTGGAATAATTGTGGAATATGTCTAACATGTACTTGTGGTGAATTAAGGTTTAGGAGGATTTCCAGATCTAGGGTCTTGAGTTGTAGAAGAAAGGGTGAGGGCTTGATTTCTGGATCTTGGGTTTTGAATTGTAAAAGAAAGGGTTAGGGCTTGAGATTGGCTAGGGGTTGTTGAGTTTTATTTATTATTTTTTATGGCTTTTTGATAGAGAAAGTGAGGTTTTATGGATTTTGATAGGTAAGAGATAGGGGTTGACTTAGGGTTTTGAAGAAGGAAAGAAAGAAATTTATAGTGTTTATGTGCTGAATGAACAAAATAGAAGTGTTATAAATGCCCTACCGGACCACTGGTTAAACTGTGTTTCGAAATAAAATCTGGAATGGTTTGAAGTTACATACCGGATAAGCAACAATACGGTCTCAAACTGTGAAAACCACGTAAACTTTACAGGTGAATTGCTTTGAACCAAGGATAAGACAAGACCGAATGACAAAATAAGAGAATCTTAAGCCCCAGACCTACTTGTTTGTGTCATTCTGTGCATTACTATTAGAAAAGTTACATGTTTTTATTATTATTATATTTTGTCAGTCAATACCATTGACCACTACGATAGCTACTCTTATTTTGATGGATACAATCAATAGTATTTCAAGCCTAACTACGATAGCTATTCAAATAAGCAAAAAAGTACTACTAGCCACTGAGAGCTACTAGGAGATGTGTCAAACCTGAAAACCTTAAGTATGATTTTCTTATTTTATGTATTTTTTATTTTATTATTTATTAAGCTATGATGTTACTTCAAGAATTTACTTTTCAGTGTAGTTACATTATTAGTTGTTAAATCTTATATATATTAGAATGGATTATCTACATGCCTCTATAATTTATTTTTACAATTGCATGAATGATGAGTTTAGTTTTTTTATTTGTTCTAAATTTCTGTCATATGATATGACTTTTCTATTTTTTTGGTTATAATTTACATTAATGACTTTTTTTTATAGTTATTTTTATAAATATAAAATATTTTATTATAATTAATTAATGTATGGTTGAACTAATGAACCAATCCTTTAGCCAGGTCGACCTCTGGTTCGACTCTGATAACTATGCAAAATAGTACTTGTGAACAATAACATAAGAAAAAGAAGAGGGAAAGAGAGAAGAAAAAATGAGAAAAGAACACACAAAGGTGCTTGAAAACACCCAATAATTAATTAATTCCATCTATCTTTTGAGTATATTGAGCACTATCCTTTAAGTATATTGAGCATAAATATATGTAAGAACTCTTTCTTGTACTAGTAGTAGTAGATATTTTAGTTTGAATTCTAATAAGATTTATAACTAACTAGTCTCTTACATGAGCTACATGTGTTTTTAAACTTCTTCTTTTTTTTTTTAATTTGAAAAGTATAAGAAGCTATAAAACTCTATATTTATACTCTATTTTAATATTCTAAAGCCAGAAACATACTTGTAGTTATAGGAATTTGGGGAATATGGGGGAATTTGTTTTAAATTTTAAATATACCTAAATTTTAGGTGTTTGAAATTTATTATTTCCCTTATTTGATCCTATGATTTGAAGTTTTTAAAATTTATTGTGATTAATGTGTGAGGGCATTTTGGACAATTTAAAAAGTGGACACCAAAAATATATGTTCTATTGATAATAGTTTAGGTATTCCTGGTGTTATAATAAAGCTGGACATTGAGAAGGCTTATGATCATGTGAACTGGAATGCACTATTTTACCTTATGGAAAGGATGGGCTTTGGGGCAAGGTGGAGTAGGTGGATTAAGGCGTGCATCTCTACAGTTAAATTCTCTGTTCTGGTTAATGGATCTCCTGCAGGTTTTTTTGGTAGTTCTCGTGGTCTTCGCCAAGGGGATCCTTTGTCTCCACTTTTATTTCTTATGATTATGGAAGTGTTGAGTAGATTGTTGAAGAGGACAGAAAATGGTGGTTTTCTTTGTGGATTTAAAGCGGGATCACATAGACATGGGGGTATCCATATTTCTCACCTTCTTTTTGCTGATGATACTGTATTGTTTTGTGATGCTTCTAGGGAACAGTTATTATACGTGCGGATGGTGTTGATCTTCTTTGAAGCTATTACAGGCCTGAAAGTTAATGCAGGCAAGAGTGAGATTGTTCCTGTTGGCGATGTTGGGGATTTGAATGGTTTGGCTCGTATCCTTTGCTGCAAGGTGGGCACCTTGCCTATGAGATATTTGGGCATGCCTCTTGGGGCACACTATAAGGATTCATCAATTTGGAATCCTATTATTGAAAAGATGGAGAAAAGGTTGGCTGGATGGAAAAGACTATATTTGTCCAAAGGAGGTAGGCTTATTTTGTTAAAAAGTACCCTATCGAGTCTTCCCACCTACTTTTTATCGTTGTTTACCATCCCTCAGGCAGTGGCTGCAAGAATTGAAAGAATTCAGAGGAATTTCCTTTGGGGGGCCTCAGAGGATGTTTTTAAATATCCTTTAGTTGCTTGGGATAAGGTATGGTTGCCAGTTGAATGTGGCGGTTTGGGAATCCGGAGTGTTGGGCTATTTAACAAGGCTTTGCTTGGGAAGTGGTTGTGGCGGTTTGGGAAAGAAAATCATAGATTATGGCGTCAGGTTATAGCAGACAAATATGGAGAGGCAAGAGGAGGCTGGTGCACTAGAGGGGTAAGAGGTGCTCACGGGTGTGGGTTATGGAGGAGTATTAAAGAAGGATCAGAGAAGTTCTTTAGCCAGATTTTGTATAATGTGGGGGAGGGTAGCCGTGTTAGGTTTTGGCATGACCCATGGTGTGGGCCTACTCCTTTGAAGGAACTCTTCCCTTCCATGTACGATTGCTCTGTTTCTAAAGAAGCATGTGTCTCTGACTTGGTTGTAACAAATTCAGAAGGAGGTAGGAGCTGGAATTTATTGTTTCGACATGGTCCTCAGGATTGGCAGGCAACCACTGTCTATTCATTCTTTGAGTTTATTTATTCCTCTATGCCGAGGGGTGAGGGGGATGATCAGTTGGTTTGGAGATTGACTACATCTGGTGTTTTTGATGTGCGCTCTTTTTATAAGCTATTATCTAGTCCTCCTACTGATGCCTTTCCTTGGGAGTGTATATGGTATACTAAGGTGCCTAAACGAGTATCTTTTTTCTTATGGACAGCAGCTAATGATGGGATACTCACCATTGACAACCTTATTAAGAAAGGTCAGTTTTTGGTTAATCGGTGTTGCTTGTGTTGTTGCGATGGGGAATCAGTGGACCACCTTCTTCTTCACTGTAAGTTCTCTCACGCCTTATGGTGTGAAGTCTTTGCAGTGTTTGGGATCCAATGGGTCATGCCAAGGTCAATGAAATCTTTTTTCTTTATTTGGAGAAACTGGTTTGGAAAGCATCTTTCAAGCATTTGGAACATGGTCCCGGCATGTTTAATGTGGTTAGTCTGGCAGGAACGTAATGCTCGCATTTTTGAAGACAAGACGAGAACTTTGGAACACATAAAATGTTTACTTTTTCGTACTTTGTTTCTTTGGGCTCGTATTTGGGGGTGTACGAATTGTAATGCTGTAGCTGATTTTTTAGTTTCTATTTCTTTTAGCTCTTGATTTTCTTGTATTTGGTTCATTGTTCAAAGTGTTCACAATCGTGAACATGATGTTCAATTTTTCAATAAAAGTCTTATTACCTATCAAAAAAAAAAAAAAAAAAATAGTTTAGGTAAAAGGCTAACTTGGACTTAAATGAAGTAAAATCTTAGATACTTATGATCTAGAAAATTCTAGACTCAACTAAACTATCAAAAATTTTCTCAAAAAATAAAAAATAAAAAGACTAAACTATCAAAATACCTTTTATTCAAGGGATTGAAGAAATTACAGGTTTTTTTTTGCCATCAATACAAAATTGAGCATATTTTGTTAAACAAAAACTTCTTTCCTTTTTATTTTTTATTTTTTTATTGTTGATACAAACAAAAACCTAAATTAACAATTGGGGACACTTCTTTGTGTGTGTGCTATTCGAGACTTTTTTCTTAAAGTTGAAATAAGGAGGCCTATGTGGCTGATTTGATGAAGTTCCCAAATAGTGTTCTTTTCTGGGATCTAAATTTTAGAAGATACAGTGAAGATTGGGAATTGGAATCCTTTTACATTTTAATGTCTAGAATTTATGGAGCTTCTTTGAGAGGAGTTGGGGACGATAAGATGTATTGGAAACTTGCTATGGGAAGATGTTTTGCTGTTTGTTCTTATTACCAAGTTCTGACAAAAAGTTTCGATCAGTCTTTCCCTTAGAAGACTGTTTGGAAGTCTAAGGTCCCTTCTAGAGTTGCTTTTTTTGTTTGGACTGCAGCTTTAGGGAATATTTTGACTATTGATAATCTTAGGAAATGGAAGATTTTGATTTTGGATTGGTGTTGTATGTGTAAAAGAAATGGGGAATCAGTAGACCACCTCCTTATCCATTGCCCTATTGCTTTTGATTTGTGGTCTATGGTGTTTACTTTGTTTGGCATTCACTGGGTTATGCCAAAAACAATGGTGGAGCTGTTGGCTTGTTGGCAAGGAAAGTTTGGGTGGCATCAGAATTCTGCTATTTGGATGGCTGTGCCCCATTGTTCGATGTGGTACATTTGGCGGGAGAGGAATGACCGGAATTTTGAGGATTTAGAGAGATCAATTTCAGATTTTAAACTCTTCTTCCTTAAGACACTTTTGGATTGGGTTACAGTGTTAGGCTTTCGTTCTTTTTATTCAGTCCATGGTTTCATGGACTTTTGTACTTTATGCACTTGATTTCTTTTTGTCCTTGATGTATACTTCCTGTATACTCAGGTGACACCTTTCTTCTTTTTAATATATTTTTATTACTTATCAAAAAAAAAAAAAAAAAAAAACCTAAATTAACAATTGATTTAACTCTAGGACACAAGTAGATTTTTGAAACCACATGACCAAACTTTGATTGGACTTCACATGTGGACCCCATAAAATAAATCTTGAATAGACGAATTGGTGAAGTAGTAAAAATTAATCTTCTATGGCTGCATCAAAGTTCCAAACTCTACGAAATTCATAAACCAATGATTAAAAAAAAAAAAAAAAAAAAATTAATGCCTATATTATCTACTTATAACCAGAAGCCAACTTGATCTACAAGCTATCTTGGGCTCAAATTAAAACCATTAATAGAACAAGTGTGGCCTTATTACAAAACATGAAATTCCAATTAATTACATCCCGTAAATCTGTCCTGTTCCATATTTTATTAGATTCCTAAAATATCCTTATTGTCTAAAATTGAATAAACTAAAACTTACAAATCTGAATGTCCTTGATAAAGCTTCTTCCTTGTCCTTGTTGCCCCCGCATCAGTAATCTTCTTGACCATGTGACATCCCAAGTATTGAAGCATTTTGTATGCAGGTTCTACATTAATGGAACTTCTGATCACAAAAAAATGTGAGAGTCAATTCTCTATGATGTAAAGTTAAGACTGTTTTGGTTACAAGAGATCTCTACTCAAGCACAAAAATTAGTATTACTATGCCCGCCTGGATGTTGGGGTAGTCTAGCTAGATTTTGCCAAAGATATCGTATCCTTAATAAGGATTATATTGCTAATACAGCTTATTGTATTACTTGCAGAATGATGCACCCATGTGGGGAGTAGTCAAGCTTGTCTCTCAGCTATGTTCAGCTGGAGTTGATTAAATGCCACCTTACCTCTCAACTTCGTTTATTTGAAGGTGATTTATTACCATATACGAATTCATTGGAGGAAGCCTTCATGCATACGTATATAGAACAAGCTAGGCTAAAATGGCATTTGCAATGATATTATTTAATGTTCTTCTGGTGAATAATTTTCATAATTTATGGGCCTTTATTTCTTACTAGAATGGTATTGGTGGTGGATTTACACCTACATAAATATTTTCTTTTATCTGATTTTGATCCTAGAAAGGTACAACCTTTACATTCAAAGCTATTGCATTTTTGTGATCCTATTTTTTGGCTTGGGTTTTCACTTCCATGAGAATTTCGTGCCTTCAGGTTAGGAAATTTGGATTTGTGTATGTCAGCTACTAATCTAGGAAGCTCCATGCATGCCCTTATGCCCGCAGTGTTGCCTTTATCATTTTATAAGATCAGTTCTGATGCTAGGGTTCAGAATGGCTGACACCTGATGGAGCTAAATTTTTAGTGTGGAGGATGATCAAAGATGGGTAGTTTTGTTAGGTCGGCTTGAATTGTGTTGATAGTTGGAAGATGAATCATATGCCTAAGAATTTATTAGCCAAACCATGTTAATTTGAGTAGGTATAAAAAATTACCTGATTCAATTTAACTAGGTCCCTTCAGAATTATTGGACTCCCACGAAAAGCCTTTTGGGTTAGCTTGCTAGTGATGGTCCATAATTTATGTAAAACTAGATGCTCTGGTTCTTCTCTTCAGCTTCTTCAACATGCAGAAACTTGATCAAACTTCAATTTTTCATCAAATTCATTAACATGTTGCATCTTTAACTATAATTACTTTATTATATGTCTGTGCTGGTGCTGGCACACTGATCTTTCTGCAAAACCAAGCTATC
Organism: Quercus aquifolioides; assembly: GCA_019022515.1. Classification (NCBI taxonomy): domain Eukaryota; kingdom Viridiplantae; phylum Streptophyta; class Magnoliopsida; order Fagales; family Fagaceae; genus Quercus; species Quercus aquifolioides. The sequence goes on from CM032333.1 coordinate 51,866,692, forward strand.
TTAACCAACTTGTTTTGTCATCTTTGGGTCAGAAAAACATAAACCTTCTCGTTGGCTTGAATTCATTGTATGACAGATACTTACATGAAAATTACTGTAGTCCTGCCATGTTATAGGCATGTTTAGGTCCTTGCAGAAGCATGGCTTATCTGATTAGTTATATGATTAAATAATCACTTATGATTTGATTGGATTGAGTCCAAATTTTCTATCTCACTTTTTTTGCTCTACTCTATATTCCACAAATAAAAAATTGACACATGTTGACCTACTTAATTAAAGTCGAATTTTCTGCATTTTCTTATTTCACTTCCTAAAAGAAATAAAAAAAAAAAAAATAAGGGTCATGTTAACGGGTGCTCTTAGTGCAACTATTAATAAACCATTTTTGAAAAGTTTTGATACCACTTTTATGGGAAATAAAAAAAAGTTTGTCAAAACATTATAAAAACCTTATTTCAAGACCCCAAAATATGATTTTTATGCTTGGAGACTAAGTTTTGCTATTAGGTAGGCATTTTTAAGGCTTATAAACATTATAAAAACCTTATTTCAAGCTAAACCTAGCCTCAATAATAATTTTTGCAAAAGTTGCATTCACAGACAACAATGACATGCATTCTTCCTTTTGAAGTAATTATGATATATGGTTGACAAATTACTCTACTTTTCTTGTGATTAATACATGGATTAAAAGCATAGGAACATCCCCAACCATCAACTTCAGGATTTTTCATCTAAAAGAGCTTTTGCATCTCAGAAAAGCAAAGGTTGAATGGAATTCTTTTTCGTGCTACTGTTAGATTTTGGGATATTGAAGATCATGTTTTTTGGTTTGGCAATGCTGAACTCTACCCAACTATTGAGGAATTTTCTACCATCTTGGGATTGTGACCCTCATGCTTCTGTTATTTACCCTCCATGTCACCAAAAGTATTCTCCTACTTTGTCAAGTGGGTCTTCCCATGCAAACCGTAACATCTTCACTTAAAAGTCAATAGGTGAACATCAGAGGTCAGCTAAAATTGTCATGCCCATGATCGCAGAGGATGTTCATGAAATCCGTCAAAAGAATACCACCTTAGATTTTTGCTTGATTGGAAAATTTATTCTATGTACAAGGGAGCTTGGCTTTGTGGATGCTCGCATTAGAACTCATTGATGCACTTGCCAGGGGTGTAACCTAGTTCCCATGATTCCTGCAAAGACTTTCCAAGGTTTGGATGCTTTGTCTAAGAAGGAGACTCGTTCCATGGTAGTCCATTATTGCTCTTTATCTGGTTGATTGATTATCTGTCTTTGCTTCTAATACCTACCATGTCTGAATATGGCTTGAAGCATTACAAGAGCCAAAAAAATCATTGATGTTGGTTGCAAGACACAGGACAAATGGACTTACTTCTTGTGCCGAAGGACAAATCACAACATCCGTTGGGAGTTTACTTGGTGGAGATGTGACTTTCCCATGTTTAGATCACCGGGATGGGGCCATATCTTTTTGGTGGGATTGAGAATAACTTCTTTTTACAAGTATGACAGACTCTTGAGACAATTTGGACTGGAACATGTGCTGATTCTAGGACACACCAATTCTTTTGTGGCTACTGATGTGACCCCAACAGTGAAGGCTAAAGTAGAACCTGGACTATTGGATGCTCATAGAGCGGATAGGACTTTTGCTAGACTTGGACTCATTGGGATAACAGAGGGGTTTGTAAGTTAGTTGAAGGACACACTTCTAAGAGAGAAAAGACTTTGAAGAAAGAGTGGACAAAATTTTTGAAGGACTTTATTCCAAAGAATGAGAAGAAAATGAGACAAGGGAATAAAGGACTTGAACAAGACTTTTTCTTTTGCAATGAATATTTGCATTTTAAAATTTTGTAATAAAACTTTCACTTAGGCATTGAACTAAGTGAGATTCTCAATTTGTTATCTCTAGATCCTTTGTGATTGGGCCAAGGATAGCTGCCTGCATACTCCATAAAGAAGGATCAGATTATCAAGTAGTTCAAAACTTCAAATGTAATTGTCAATTTTTTCCTACTTCCCCATTTCGGGTTTTCAACCTAGCGAGCTCTCTCACACTCAATCATTTTCTCTCCTTTTGCATAGACTGTCCTTGCGGGTTTTTAACCTATGAATTTTTTTATTATAATTTTTTTAACCTTTTTTTGTAACCTAATTTTTGTCTAAGCTACCCTTTTAAGTTTTCAGCCTAGAGAGACTTTTTATTTTATTTTATTTTAATTTTTATGTATGGTACTTCTTCATCTAATCCATTTTGTACCCTAAATTATTATTATTATTTTGTAAAATTCTATTTTATTTTATTTTTACTTTTGGTCTCACTCTTTTGTTGAATTTCTTCATAATTCTTCTTTGATAACCTTGAGTGGGTCAGATTGGGCGGGTGGAGGACAATGTTTTTAACTAACCCACTATTGGCAGGTTGGAAAATTCCAATCCGCCACCAACTCACCAATCTATGAATCCGTCAGGTCGGTTAAAAATCATAACAGTTTAACTTGGCAGATTGAGCGGGTTGGGCGGTTTGACAAATCCAATTGACTAAATGAAATTATTTCAATTAAATTAGATAATTTTTTGCTCCCACAAATAAGAAAAGAAAAGAAAAAATTGCAATTTTTATTAAAAATAATTACAAATACTACATTAGTTTTTATTGGAATGACTGAAAACTTTATCACACTGAAAATAAAATCATCTTAGAATCTGAAAATAGACGTGTACACAGAGTGAGAATAATACAAAATTTTAGAGAGAGCAGTTGGATTTTATTAAGGAAGAGAAATGTGGAAAAAAAATGGCAAGAGATGAGAGAAATAAAGTAGGTGAATATGTGACAGTGAGTTTTGCAACATGACAAACTATGTGTATACATATATCAGTAGGCAAGTTAGATTGTGGCGAGTTAAATATATCTTAACTTGCTATTCAACCCGGCCTACTAAATTATCTATCTAACCCACCCAACCCAACTCACCTCAATTAATGGACTTATATGGATTGGGTCGGGTTGGTTCGGATCGAATGGGTTGGCGAGTTAGGTGGTTTTTCTACACAACCCTAGTACCATAACTATGAGCGCATTTTCCTGTATAGGTCACACACACACACACACACACACACACACACACACGTGGTTTTGCCTCTTGGGAGTACGCCCCAACTAAATGGACCGAAAGCGAAGGGTTGGGAGTCACCACTTGGTTTAGGTCCAGATTCCAAATTGGGCCCTTTGATCCCTTTACAGAAGTCTACACCCTAGACATTAGGTCTAAAGTTAGTATGGGAATGGGAAGATGATAGGCATCTAAACCTGCTGGGCTTGTGGGCCGATTTCCATTATGTGTTTATAGACTATATTTCATTAAAAACATTATTAAAAGATTCCTAATCCAAATCTTAAATACACACAATGCATTAAATAAATAAATTATTAAAAAAAACGCGAAACATGTCAAACACTACATCAAAACACATAAGGAAACGCATTAAAAAAATAAAACAAATATTTTTAAACATGGAAAGTTGAAAATTAGATTAAACACACAACGAAAGATATCAAATTAATCCTATCATGGAAAAATTAACTAAGGAAGATATGGAAAAATAATAATTAACTTAAATTAAACTTCCACTTCTGCTTAGCGCCGATTTTCTCTTTTTTCTCTGTATGTAAGACTCTTTGGTGCTCTGCCTTGGAACTTACTAAGTAGAATATTTTATCTTCTTTAGAGTGATATTTCTTTCCCTCCTTTAACATTGTTACTGGTAGGATTTATTGGGCTTTTCTTAGGGGTTGGGGAAACAATTTTCTTAGTCAATTTAATGGATTCTATTCTCTCTGAATGGAACTGTTTCACTCTATCAGACAAAGAAATTTATCATGTCCATCTTACAGGGAGTCGGGATAATCATGAGTTTGTTTTGGTAGCAAAGTTTTTAACTAAACGTGCTTTGAATGTTGAGGCAATTGGTTGGACTTTTAAGCAACTCTGGAAATCTCAGAATGAATTCAAGATTCGGGATATCAGAAACCATGTTGTACTTTTTGCTTTCCAAACAGACACTGATGTTGAGCGAGTGTTGATGAATGAACCTTGGAGTTTTGATAAACACTTGGTTTTATTCAAACGTTTGGAAAATAATTCTCCTACCCAAAATATTAATTTCTCTCACACACTATTTTGGATTCAACTACATGGCTTGCCAGTGAATAAACTGAATGTCGAAATTGCAGAGGAAGTCGTAAAGACTGCGGGCACAGTAGTTTCGACCCAATTTAAGAATGATATGATGGGGGGTGGCTTTATGCGTATCAGAGTTCAAGTTGATGTTTCAAAACCACTCTGTCGGGGTCGCAAAGTTGTCTTGTTTTTGAAGATGGTAAGAAAGGATGGGTGGCATTTAAGTATGAGAAGCTTCCTAATTTCTGTTATTGGTGTGGGCTTGTAAGTCGCGATGATAAGGATTATGAATGCTTATTATCTAGCAAAGGAACCTTATCTATTAAATCGTTGGAATTCGGGGCCTGGCTTCGAGCCCCGATTTTCAATCCTAGTAAGAAGAGTGTGGTTATTGTGGAAGGTTTTGAGGAAGAGGTTCATGGTGTTTCTTCACGGTCATTAGTGGCCAGGGCAGTTACTATTAGTTCTATGGATACAGAACAAGGAACCGTTATTCCACCAAATAAGGAATTTCAAAAATTTTCAAATGAGGGTACAACAACTGTCACTCAAACTGCTATTCCACTTTCAGCTGAAAAATTTCCTGATTTGGTAGGGATAAATCACTCCCTCAAAATCAGCAAGGTTATTCCTTCAGATTGTCAAATTCCTTTTTACTACTTTATATTATATCTTGGCTAAGTTTTATTTAATTTCAAAGTAATCAATTTTTATTGAACTAGATTAGGATTGATCTTATTGTGATTTAATTAATTTTCCTATGTTCATACAAGTCCCTATGAGTTCGATCTCATTCTTGCCAAACTATAATTTGATACAGTTCATGCACTTGCAAGTGCTTTAAAATTTCACAACATACAACTATCAAGCAAATCTACCAAATAGTTGAAAGTAAAGACACCCAAAGCATCATCCACTCAAACAAAGTCCGGAAGAAAGAATGCTTCAAGTCATGAATCGACCTCACTTCCTTCAAAAGTAAGAGCATTCCTTTCCTGCCTAATGCCCCACATTAGGTAATGGGGGATCATGCTCCAAAAACCATAGATTTACACTTGTTAAACTTGCTCAACCAGCTAGTAAGAAGCTCCACAACATCACTCGACATAACCCAATGAACCTTAAATAATGAGAAAACCATATTCCACAGCTCTCTAGCAACAAGGCAATATATAAGTAAATAATAGTATCCTCATCCCTCTTACAAATGCAACACCAATTAATCACAACTCAGCACCTCCACAAATTATCAATAGTTGAAATTCTCCCTAAAGCCGTAGTCCAAAGGAAGAAACTAATCTTTGTTGGCACTTTCAGCTTCCACACAGTCTTCAATGGAAAAGGAAGTTGGGATGTGGAATGTAAAACCTTATAAAAGGATCTAACATCAAACACCTCCTTAGAAAAGGATTTCCAGCATAGTTGATCCTCTCTATTCCTCCTCACTATATCAAAATAAACTAGATCCAAAAAGGAGGCAATCGATTCCAACTCCCAATCTTATACTAGTCAATCAAAACAGACATTCTAATAGTAACTATCTCCTGAGAAAGATAAAAGCTCAACCACTGAAGCATCCCTATTACAAACAATGCCTAAAGTTCTAGAAGTTATCCTTTCGAGGAAGCCCCCCACACCACAGATCATGTAAACTACATATTGAGAAGGCATATGATGATGTAAATATTGTATATGTTTGATCATTATGATTTTGGGGAGAGGTGAAGCAAGTCAATAGCCTTCTATGTGTCTATTGTGAATTTTTCAGTATCGGTTAACAGATCTCAATTGGGCAACTCAAGGGCGTTGAGACAAGGGGGTCCATTATCTCTAATCTCCAATACTCTTTATCTTAGTCATGGAAGCAATTAGTGCCATACTTGCGCTGGCCATGAAGGGTGGGAGTGAATGGGTTCAGAGTGAGAATAGGTTTCACAAAAAGATGGGTATTTCGCATATGTTAGTTGAAGATGACACTAGTAGATGGCTAGAAAATAATGCTTATAAAGTCAATGGCAAGGCCAACTTGCATTGGGTGGGGAGTTCCTTGAGTTTCTAATGGTCCAAGTTATCAAGTAGGATAGACATAGTTACCAGAAACAATGTTATACTTCAAAAAAATTACAAATATAACCATTTGCACAACTACAGAGAGTTTCTTCCAACATCTAACTCTAGGGCTTGGGCTCCAGCAACTATAATTGTTGGAGCTCTATGTTATTTATGGTTGAAAGAAAAATAAGTCTAACAAGATTAAACAACACTCACAGGAAACAAGAAAAATTTGTCTAGGGAGAGTAATAACCTTTCAACTCAAAGAAGTTTAAAGCCATTACAACTTTGGATCCCAACTTAAACATACATAGGCCAAAAGAATTTTCAGAACCAGCACTTCTCACAAGCAAAAAAGGCAGAGGACAAATGATGGTGAAGAAAGACAGGGAATTGGGGAAACTTTAGTAATGGATGTGAAGTAAATATGAGGAAAGACACAAAAGAAAGTCCCCTAATGAAAGACTTAGCAAGAAGGGGGAAGGTCCCACATAGAGGGGGAAAAAACCGCACCAAAACAACTACTTTCATTAGAATATGCTTGATAGCTCTAGCTTAAAATTGCACTTCCTTCTACAATTGTTAGTGGAAGGTGAGGTGACAAGTTCAAAATCCACAGGATGCGTGTAACTAAACAAAAGTAAAATAAAAGAGAGAGAACAAGCATTGCAGCCCATAATCCGCTATGTAATATGGCTAAAGCAAAGAAAACCATGAAACTCATGCACACAGCTAATCGGATTACATTGCCATCTTTTTCTTTTTCTTTTTTAAATAGTTACAACAATAGGGAGGGGCGGATTCGAACCCTGATCATCTCCATTTAGAAACGTCAGGAGTTACCAATTGAACTACATGACTCTTGACTAATAGGATCACATTGTCCTAATTTCTTAGCTATGCTAATTACAAATAGGGGATCTTACAATTCCAAATAAGATAAAATAAATAAAATGCATGTCAAGCATAAATTACACATTCTAGAATCTAAAATTCATATAAATAAATATATAAGATTTGTACTTAGTTTAAACGCACCAGTTAAAATGATCAGATAGGTTTTTGGAAAAGTTGAAGGATCATTGGAATCAAAGCCCAATGAGTAAAACTCCACAACAACCGATAGAACAACTTGCCAGAAAGCACATTTTCTCGAAACAACTCAAATTTCTCAGCAATATTGAAAAAGCACAATAAAATTGAACTCAAAACACGAAAAGAAAAATAAAAAAACTGTGGCAGTAATGGCAACTCTTACGGTGGGGAGCTGAGGCGGTGGAGGAGGATAGAGAGTGTGGTTGGGCGAAGGGTATTGATCGAGCAGAGAAGGAAGGTACATCACTTCTGTTCAATGGAACCCTTTGATATTGTCTAGGGTTCGAATCTCTGGACCGATTCCACAAACCACAAAGTACTCAAAGATCTAAGCCATTGTTGTTGTTTTTGTTGTTGTTGTTGTTGTTGTTGTGCAATGCGAGATTTAGGATTTGTGTGAATTTGAATTCAATGGATTGGTTCACATTTGGTTGTGAAGATCCAGGTGATGGGTTTGAAGTTTGAAAAAAAAATTTCACTGGCAAAAAAGGAAGTGGAAGATGATTGATGAAGGAAGTTAATGATTTATTATCATTATAGGATTCTTGACTGAGTTTTTGTGAAAGAATCACAACTGTATGTGCTTGAAAGTAGTGGGGGAGCTTCCTCCTATCATGCACAATGGCCAAAATGGCTTTCTCTAACGGTAAGTAACAGATCTCAGCCTCTTCTAAAGACATACTCATGTAATAAACTGGTTCTAAAGAAAAATATCTTCAAATCTGATCTTCATCTCTCCTTATCTTCAAAGCACCTACTATTTCTCTCTCTCCAAAGACACCACAATAAGCAGTGGGGAACAATCAACCATATATACCCATTTCGATGACAACCAAATCTGCCTTGCCAACTTGCTAAAAGCCCCACTATAGATTGCGGCATAACCGAGCTCACTCCAAACAAACTGAACACCATAGTCCACATATCCATTGCAACCGGACAATGAAGAAAAAGATGATCAACTGATTCACCATTACACTTGCACATGTAGCACCAATCCAATATCCAAACCTTCCTTTTTTGTAAATTGTCAATCGTTAAGCACTTCCTCAAAGCAGCAGTCCAAACAAAGAAAGCTACTCGAGAAGGAATCTTCTGTTTCCAAATACTTTTCCAAGGAAAGTAATAGTCATTAGAGCCCACTAAAAGACTATAATAGTCTTTGACTAGGAAGCTTTTCTCTCTATCAAGTTTCCAACACATCTTATCCTCACCAAACCCTTTCACCGAAGCACCATAAATGGTATCCATGAAACTAGCCAGAGCCTCTAAATCCTGAGCATGCACACCCTAAAGAAACTTACATCCCAAAAAAGGACTCCATTATCAAGCTTCATAAGCTCCGCCACACTAGCCTCCTTGTCTCGGCAAACTCTAAACAATTTAGGATAGCTGACTGCAAGAGAAGTCTCACCACACCAATGGTCTTGCCAAAATTTCACCCTAGACCCATCCCCAATATCATATAGAATGTGGCGAGAAAAAGAAGGCCATCCCCGACTAATATATTTCCACAAGCCAACACCATATGGACCATTAACAGGCCTAGTACACCAGCCACCCCATTCACTGCCATATTTCACCTCTATCACTTGCCTCCAAAGGGCAGCCCTCTCCATCCCAAATCTCCATAGCCACTTCCCCAACAAAGCTTCATTAAAAAGTCTTACCTTCCTTATCCTCAAGCCACCCGAAGCAATGGGACTGCAAACAGTAGCCCATTTAACCAAATGGAATTTTGGTTCATCTCCAATGCCACCCCATAAGAAATTTCTCTGAAGTTTCTTAATTCGATTAGCCACAGCTGCAGGAATAGGAAATAGAGATAGAAAATAAGTGGGCAAATTAGATAGAGTGCTTTTAATTAAAGTGACTCTACCTCCCTTGGATAAGTACAAATGTTTCCATCCTGCTTATCTACGTTCTATCTTCTCTAGAATTGGGTTCCTTATTGCCTTATCCTTGAATTTAGCTCCCAAAGGAAGACCCAAATACTTCATTGGAAGAGTACCTTGTTTACAGCCAAGGACAATCAACAATAAGTCCAAATTATCCACCATACCAACAGGAACCAACTCTGACTTACCCAAATTTATCTTTAGACCAAAGACCGCCTCAAACCAAATGAGGATCATACGGAGAAATAGAACCTGATCCATATCAGCACCACAAAAAATCAAAGTGTCATCCGCAAAGAGAAGATGAGACACCGCCAATGATCTTCCCTCTTCATGACCCACACCAAAGCCTGACATGTGACCATCATGGACAGCTTTATCCAACATTCTCCCAAGGGCTTCCATAACCAGTACAAATAGCAAATGGGACAATGGGTCACCTTGTCTCAACCCCTTGGAACTCTCAAAAAACCCACAAGGAGAGCCATTTATCAGAATAAAGAAACGAATTGTAGATATACAAAAGAATATCCACTGCCACCATTTAGCAGAGAACCCACCCTTTTCTAGTAATTGCTTAAGAAATCCCCAATTTACATGATCAAAGGCCTTCTCAACATCCAATTTACAAAGCAGCCCTGGCAACCCAGTTTTCAATCTACTATCAAGGCATTCATTAGCAATAAGTACAGGGTCAAGAATCTGCCGGTTCCTCACAAAAGCATTCTGTGAAGCTGAAATTATATCTTCCATGACTATTTGAAGTCTGTTGACTAAGACCTTAGCAATGATTTTATAAACCCCCCCAACAAGACTAATGGGGCGAAAATCCTTAACATCAATTGCTTCATTTTTTTTTGGGTATGAGAGTGATGAAAGTTGCATTTAAACTCTTCTCAAACTGACCTTTAGCAAAAAAAATGATGAAAAACAGCCATAAGATCAGTTTTAAGAATTCCCCAGCAAGCTTGGAAGAAAGCCATTGGAAACCCATCTGGTCCAGGCGATTTGTCACCATTAAAATTCTGTATGACCTCCAAAATTTATGCCTCATCACAGGGTCTATCTAGCCAATCTGCATTATCACCAGATATCCTAGGAAATACCAAGGCTTCTGGAAACGGTCTATCAACTTGCTCCTCAGAGTATAATTTCATAAAGAATTGAGTAATACAATCAGCAATCATACCTTGATTTGAAGACAAGATTCCATCAACCATAAGACTCTCAATACCATTATTTCTTCTATGGGAATTAGCCATTCTATGGAAAATTTTGGTATTTGCGTCCCCTTCCCTCAAATGTAGCACCTTAGACTTCTGCCTCCAACTAACCTCTTCTAAAAGAGTGAGCTTTTCAATATCGGTACGGAGATTAGTTTGTTCTAACTTTTCCTCATCTGTTAAAGGCTGAGTCTCCTCTCTAACATCCAAATTATTCAACTTGTTCCAGAGTTGCTGTTTTTTAATAGTGACATTACCAAACTCCGCTTCGTTCCACTTTTTTAGATCCAACTTCAAAGCTGCCAACTTCTTAGCTAGTATAAAACTCGGGTTGCCTTGGAACAAATAAGATGCCCACCAAGCTTTCACTTTATCAACAAAATTCTCCACCCTCAACCACATATTTTCAAAACGAAATGGAGTTCTACCTTTCCGGTGACTTCCCCTCTCCAGCAGAATTGGAAAGTGGTCTGAAAGTACCTTGGATAATCTTTTTTGGGTAAACATAGTGAAGTGATCCGCCAATAGTGGAGAGAAAATAAACCGATCTATTCTAGAAGCAGAGGAAGAATTGGACCAAGTATAAAGGCCCCTATCCATAGGCATATCCATCTGCCCATGGAGAGAGATAAAATCAAAAAATCCATACATAGCGCGAGTACAACTTGCAGCCGCTAATCTTTTCGATGGGAAGCGGATTATATTGAAGTTCCCTCCTATACACCATGGAAAATCCCACCAACTAATCAGCCTTGTCAGCTCCTCCCACATTTTCCTACGCCTCTTATTTAAATTTGGCCCATATACTCCTGTAAACGCCCACTCAAATTGATCCCCAACATTTTTAAATTTGCATGAAACAAAAAAATACCCCACTGCTTCCTCCACTTTTTCCACCACTCTTCGGTCCCACATTAGAATAATACCTCCAGAAGCACCTTCAGAACCCAGGTATAGCCAATCTACATAAGGGCAGCCCCATATACTTCGAACAATTCCTCTAGTTATCCATTCAAGTTTAGTTTCCTGCAAACATACAATATCAGCCCTCTAGGTACGCAGCAAGTTATGAATCTGAAGCCTCTTCTCAACCACATTCAGACCTCTGACATTCCAGGAAAGTATCTTCAAATTAATTTTGAACCAGATAGTGCCCGCTCCCTATTAGTACCATTACGCCTAGATGAAGTAGAACCATAATTAATCGAACTAAATAGACCCTTCAACTCTCTTATACATTTCACTCCTGAACTCTTCAAGTCACGTGCTTTTTTCTCCAAAGCAGCCCTACGGTGTAATTTAGCCTCAACAGCTAACAGGAAATCCGTCGCTTGATTTTCCAAACCTTGTAAGGACACGCCTAGGAAGTTATCAAACCCATTGAATCTACTATGGAACCACTCAGAGTAAGAGTCTTTCCTCACTGGATTCTCTACACCCACTACTTCCTGTCCTTCTATGGCCAAGGGTAGTGAAAAAGCTAGTGGTTCCACCGCTAAAGGTGATAAACCCCCTTCGTTAGGTAGCTCAGCAGCCTCCGAATAGGTGTCTGAAACCCAGTCCTCCACAAGTTCTTCATCCCCCTCAAACTGGGCTGATGACACCTCCAAAGGATCTGAAGACCTCAATGGAACCAAGGCCAGCTGATTTTGCTCTCCCAAAACCTCTGTGACTTCACCCGGTGGTAGAGAAATTTGTATTGGAACTACCACTCTCCTTCCATCTCATAATTCAAGCACCCACTGCTCTGAATTCCCCCATTTCTTGACAACATTGCCGGAATGTTCCTGAAGTAACAATCTGATGTCTCGCTGCAAGTTAACTTCACCTTCAGAGATGGTTACTGACACATCAGTCTCATTGGAGTCAAGAGATTCTGTATCGTCCCCGTCGGTGCCGAGAAACTCCATCTCGGCATTATCGGAGAGCTTCATTGGCTGGGCTAGCGTCGAAGAGCTGCAAGGAACAGCTTGAGAGTGCTTCGGCTTGACAATCACTACCTCGCAGCTTTTAGAACCTCGCTCAAAGCTCGCTGAGACCGATGGCAAAGAAATCCCAGTGTTTTGGGTCTCGTCAAATGGAAAAGAAAAAGAGTGGGTTTGTTTTGGCTTGGGCCGCCATACTGAAATGGGCTTAGGAATATCAGTTTGGTGATTGGGCTTTGGTTTGAAGGGAGCTAAAGGCTTAACAAAGCTTTTAAAACTTTGTTCCTTGGGCTTTACATTTCGGCCCACTTCCTAGACTTTGGACCACTGAACTTTCAACACACCATCCGGCCCACGCTCCACTCACATGCTCACATCTAGTGATAAATGAGGTTTAGTGCCGCTGCCAATGCTATCTTTAATCTCAAGCGTGATTTTAGCCTCAGACATCGGTTTCTCTTTCTCAACGATTAAGTCGCGAGTATCATGGCTATGATTGCACAAGTTCGACGAAATTTGAGTTGATAGGTTATTACTCTCCCTAGACAAAATTTTCTTCAAGTATTGTCTATTTTTAAAAAAAGATTTCTACAAGTTTTTTTTTTTTTATCTCTATAAATATATCATTTTATTATTATTATTATTATTATGATTTTATGTTTGATTAATATTTTTTAAAGGTGAACCATATTCTTCTAACTTCTATTGTAGTGCATTATATTTGCTTGATATACAACTAAACTTTATAAGTTTCAAATTTATTATTCAAATTTCTCATTTCTTGAGGAATAAGGAAATTATCATAATAATCAAAACTCATTACAAAATTACAATGTTATCTTAACCAAAATTAAAATGAAACTAAAGGAATAAATAATAGGCTTTATAATAATTTACTACTCAAAACATTGGTAGGCATATTCAAATTCCTGTTTCCAAAAAAACTAAGTAAACCCAAACTAAAATTCAACCAAAGCTATAAAAGGGAAAGAGAAGACTTTCTGATGGAGACAGGGATCATACCTAAGCCCTCCTGCTCTAATACTATAATAAATTACTGATTGTCCCAAAAACTTAAGTTATTAGGAAATGGTAAATTACCAATTCTAACACACTAAGAATTTGTTTTTTTTTTTTTTTTGATTGGTAGATAATGGGGAGGGAGAGTGGGGTTCAAACATATAGATGTTGGTCTAGTTCCAAATTCCAACTTCCAAAATTTGAAGCGTTTTGTAGTTCATTACTTCAATCTCTGCCCTTGGTTCTCTAGTTTAGTTGGTGGAGAGCATTATTATTTTGTCAATCCATTCTCTAGATAGATGAGGGTCAATGACAAGTGTCTTTCTATATCCTTCAGCCTCTTTTTTGGCAATGATAGGCCCTGACATATGCTTTCAGACTATAGTTTTGTTAATCCATGTTTTTTATTTTTCAAACTAGTTGTTGTGCATGCAAATGGGTGTTCTTAATGATAAATAAAAAAAGAAAAACACACACACATAAGATAATAACATTATAAAATAAAATAGAGAAGGGAAAAAAATTTAAAATGGAGAGAGGCTAGGGGGGGGTGGGGAGGGGGTCTAAAAGGTATTGTGCTCTTGTTTTAAGAACCTTTACCTATTTCAGTTCTGCTTTGGTGTTTTCTATTTCTGTTTCCTTTTTGGGTTTACATGCAGTTTTGGTCTTGCATGAGGGGGACAGTTGTTACTGTCTTTTTGTGTGTTTTATATACTCCTATACCATTTTGTTGGTCCGTTATAGGGATTCCCACTTTTCAAGGAAGCACATATTTCAATGTATGAATTACCACAACTAGCCCTCATAAGTGATCTATACTACCCGTTTTGGTATAACATTCCAAAATTTCCTATAAGCAGTTGTTTAAGAAATTGATGATGGAAGCATGAAGACAATTTTATTTTAATCTAGTTTTGTCTAATCTTAGAAGTCAATTGTATTTTTACTATTGGTCCATTGAATGTTATTCTAGGTCTTGTCAAGAGCATTGTAACTCAACTGGCACGTCTTGGTGTTTCCAAATGAGATGTCTAGGGTTCAAATTCCTCCTCCCCTAACTATTGAATTATCGAAATGAATGTTATTCTAGGTCTTATTATCTAATTAGGTTAATAGTTTTTATTTATTTATTTAATTTCATAAAGTCAAGTGCTAGTTTTTTGTAATTCAAAAATTGGTCTTTGACCCAAGTCAATTAGGATTAGAGTTTTGTTCTAGTAGTCTATATAAGTGCACCATTGTACTCCAATGGAAACAAGTTTGCTTGATTAATAAAATTTTCTATTGAAAATTTTCTAATGGATTGGTGCCAATTCAAAATACAAGTATATTTTAGCACACTTTTAGCAAAAAGTTTTCAACAAAAAGCTAGATAAGTTTTTCCCAAACGGACACTATATTACTGACTCGTGGTTTCTAGTATTACCTAGGATAGCTTTCGCAATTGTTAGTGAGGCATTGCTAGACAACATAATATGTGAGTTCTTGCTTAATATTTTTCTTATTAGAATATTTGTTTCTTCATTACTATGAATGAAGATATTATCTATTGCTGCTCATGGTCTTTTGTTGGTTGCACTTGACATACTGTTATAAGTTTCCCTTTATAGGTGGTTGTGGTAGACCTTGAGTATAATCGTATTACTACAACAGAGGACATTCCCCCTATTCCAGAGCCAGAATTAAGCTCTTTGCGTGGTGAAATCATGAAGTTATTGTATCCCAATGTTGTGGGTATAGATCAGATGAAGGCTGATTTTTGCAATTTATCTGAGCAATTAACTATATGGGGCAACAAGCCTTGGGGAGAGGATCATGACCTTCAACTTAGGTGATACTTGGACGTCATGTGAAATATTTATGAAGTACTCTTGCTTTCTTAGAGCCAATTCAGTTTACTGCGTTTAAATAAATATACTGTTTTGGATGGCTTTTGCATTCCTGTCTTTAGAAAATTATGATATGTGGTACGCTTCAATTCTAAAGGGTGCTTTGTGTCCTAGTTTTCAACGGAACAATTCTGCTCTATTATAAATGGCCTTTTGGTATTATAGTCATGATTTAAAGTTTTTCATGCTTATTTATTCAGCAGAGAAAAGGGAGATTGTGTAACAATTACCTTAATAAAGTCATCATATTCCTGTTTCGGATCTATGCCTGCCACCGAAATTCTAGCTTGATGGTTGTTCTTGAAGCCTAACTCTAGTTTAGGAGACTGTCAAGTTACTCATTTCTATTCCTGGTTTAACTCTTAATTCTTCCAACACTATTTTGTGGTCGAAGTGGTAAATTTCTTGACAATTCTACTGTGTGAGCAAGTAGAGAATATGTATTTTCTAATGTTAAACTATCAATCTTATGTACACCTGCAGCTATGTTGCATAAGGCTAAACCTCACCATTTGCAGTTTTAAGGTATGATCTATATGAAAATTGGATTGTTGCATGTTTTTATATATTGGATCCATTGCTCTATAGGCTAAGTGATCGTTAGCAGATGATACGGGAACTCCGCAGTTAGCATTAATTTCTTGGATATTATATTATGTGTATGCTTTATTGATTCTTGACTCAGTCCCCAATCACAAACACTTCTGTTCTCACTTGTGAGTCAACGTTTTTCGTTATGTACTTGTCTACTTATTAAAAGAATTATTTGATTGTTCTTTTTTGATATTCCTATTTGAGTATGAGCGGATCTTCTAGGCAACTTGCATGTGCGCACTAGATATTCTGAATCTACAAACCGATCCATAGTGTGAGTTCTAAAGCAATGCCTTCTGTGGTTGAATTTTACATTATAAAACTCTCTAAGTAGTTTGTCTTTTTTAAGATCTATTATGCTTACTTTTCATTTTAACGTTACTAAGTATGCTTATCTTGTATGACCAGTGATGCTTTAATATGTCAATGTGAATTGCTTGATCATGTAAAAAACTGCATTACTACGTGAAAAATCTGATTTTATATTCTGTGAATGTTTATGTGCAGGCTAATATTCCTAAAGTTCTTTGCTTCACTTTTAAGTGGCTACCGTAATTTCATCGTATGAACTTTTATCTTATATCTTTTAATATGGATTTAGTTTTTAATCATTCATAGTCATTTCCTTTTCTTTTTCTTTTTTTCTGGGGGATAAAATTATCTCTTTCAGGAAAATTCAGCAAATAATGCCTTCAACACTCAAGCATTTCTAAAGAAGCGCTCTCGGTCAACCAACCAACCACCTGAGCCCATGGTGATGTTATGTCATTCCACTCATCTTTATATTCCCCTTTACAATTCATTGCTTTTTTTTTTTTTTTTTTTTGGGTTAATTATGAATGATGTTAAAAGCATTTCATAGCAACCACGCTGTTACAGCCGATAACTCACCCTCCTCATTTTAGAGCTGTCGCATCATTGTCTTGGTGAGCAGTAGATAATCCTCCACTGAAACCAGACAGTTTTGTATCTTCCCCTGTACCATAGACCTGACGTCTCAGGCAAAGGGGCATTCCAACAATATACGTGTCACCGCTTTCCCCTCCTTTTCTTTTTCAAAACAAGCACGTTGGGTCACCAAGTATTCGTCGATTGTACAACTTGATCCTTGTAGGGAAAGCATAATTGCATGCTCTCCTTATAAAATGCTTGATTTTACTCTTCACTTTTAGTCTCCATATCTTCCTCCAGAGTGTCATAACCCATAGAAGACCAAACAAATTCCACACCATTGTCCATAACTCAAAAGCTACTGGATAATGAAGAAGAAGATGATCCACTAACTCCCCACTTCTTTTGCACATATAGCACCAACCCACAACATTAACACCTTTATTCCATAAGTTGCAATGGTCAAAATACACTACACAGGATTCCATTGAAAAAGAATGCTAGGAGTCAAGGAAAGGGAGAAATAGTACTCACGCACCTAAAAACTGTTAGTCTTTGCTGACTTCCAACAAAGCTTGTCACGTCCCTCACCCGTATGTGACATAGAATATATTAGGTCCATAAAGACAGTCAAAGGTTCCAACTCCCAATCTCGGATTGCTCTAGAAAAAAGAATATCCCAATGCTGCATCTGGTTAGGAAAATGCATGACTTCTGCTATAGAAGACTCCTTATTACGACTAATGCTATAGGGTTAGTTTGGATTGAGGGGAAGGGGTAGTAGAGTAGAATTGGCTGGAAATTGGTGCCTCCCTCAAACTAACCAATAAAGTTCCGGGAAGGTTTCTTGAAGGGTACAATCACCACACCGCAGATCATGCCAAAATTTTACTCTATTACCAACCCCTACATCAAATTGGATGAATTTAGAGAAAGTAGGCCAACCTTGTCTTATGGTTCTCTAAAGACTTAACGCCATTGGGTTCCAACACCTCTTTTGTACACCAGCCATATGGACAAATAACCCAAAACTGATGTTGAAACCCACTATAAATTTCATTTAAAGCAAGTAAGCAACAACTTCAAAACACCACTAAATACACACCCACACTACCAATCATAGCCAATTGCCACCGTGCTGCCATGAATCCTCAGAAGAATTCACCAGTCAGCCACAATCAAATCCCAACAGTGCACCACCACCTTGATGGTCTGCCCATTAGAATATATGTAATATGTTCAATTGAGAGAGGGGGAGAGATAGAGAGAGAGCAGGGGTGGCAGCAGTTCAAAAGATAAGGGGATTAAGGTTTTACTATTATGCATATATATAGTTTTAATACATATTTTATTATGTTTATAAAAATTTAAAACATAGAGGGTGGTGCAATTTAGAAGGGACAAAGACCTTTTCGTTTTGAGAATATGTGGCTTCAGGTGGAAGGTTTTGTGGGGAAGGTGGAAGATTGGTGGGATTCTTATCAATTCCAAGGTACACCTAGCTATAGAATGGCTGTAAAATTAAAAGCCCTGAAGGCAGACTTGAAGAAGTGGAATGAATTGGAGTTCGGAAATGTGGCTGTAAAAAAAATACAACTTTGGAGTGATTTGAACGCTTTGGATGCAAAAGAGGAAGCAATAGTTTTATCAGAAGAGAAGTTAGAGAGGGCAAGGCTTCAAATAGAATTTAAAAAAATCAGCCTTTTGGAAGAGATGGAGGCAAAAATCAAGAATGCTCTACTTGAAGGAGGGGGATAGCAACACAAAGTTCTTTCATCAGATGGCTAACTCACATAGAAGGAACAATGCAATTACTAATCTCAAGGTTGATGGGGTCCTGACTTCTGATCAAAAAAGTATAGAGGATTGTATTATTCAGTTTTATAAAAATTTATTTACGGAACATAGAGTCTATCGCCCACATCCGGATGTGTTGAATTTTCCTAAAATCTTTGATGACAAGGCTGGCTGGTTGGTTGGTGAGGCCTTTTGATGAAGCAGAAGTTTTTGGGGTAGTTAAAGATTTTGAGGGGGACAAAGCTCCTGGCCCAGATGGTTTCCCTATGGCATTTTTCCAAACTTGCTGGGATGTTATCAAAGCAGATCTCATGGAAAATTTTCAATGTTTTTTTTTAGAGAGGTCAGTTCGAGAAAAGTTTAAATGCAACCTTTTTCTCCTTGATTCCCAAAAAGTCAGATGCAGTAGAGGTGAAAGATTTTTTACCTATTAGTCTGATAGAGAAAATTATCGCTAAAGTATTGGCTAATAGGTTGAAAGAGGTGATTGAGGATGTTATTTCGGATTCTCAAAATGCCTTTGTTAAAAATAGGTAGATTCTAGACTCATGTCTCATTGCAAATGAGTGTTTGTACAGTAGGCTAAGATCAGGAGTTCCAGGGGTGTTGTGCAAGTTGGATGTAGAGAAGGCTTATGATCATGTGAACTGGGGTTTTCTAATGTATATGCTTGAGCGGTTTGGTTTCCCAAAAAATGGAGAAAATAGTTTTATTACTGTATTTCCACGGTTAAATTCTCAGTTTTGATTAATGGAGCTCCATGTGATTTTTTTGAGAATTATAGAGGCTTACGACAAGGTGACCCTTTGTCTTCATTGTTATTTTTTGTTGTTATGGAGACAATTAGCAAACTGATGGATAAGGTAGTGACGGAAGGTCGATTTTCTGTATTTAGTGTGGGTACCTCCATAGGTAATCACTTACAGGTAACTCATCTTCTCTTTGCAGATGATACATTGGTTACGTGCAATGCTGAAATCGACTAGATGTTTTTGCGCCTAATTTTGTCATGGTTTGAGATTGTATTGGGATTGAAAATTAATTTGGATAAGTCTGAACTAGTTCTTGTGGGAGTGGTTCCAAATGTTGAGATGCTAGTATATGCGTTGGGTTGTAAGCAGGGCTCACTTCCTATGAAATATTTAGGCCTTCCATTGGGTGCAAAATGGAAAGATAGAGCAGTTTGGAATCCCATCATTGAGAAGGTGGAAAGGAGGTTAGCGGGATGGAAAAAATTGTATCAATCCAAAGGGGGGAGACTTACTCTCATAAAAAGTTCTTTATCCAATTTACCTACTTATCTCCTCTCCCTTTTCCCAATTCCGGCAGATATAGCATACCGTATAGAACAACTTCAATGAAATTTTCTTTGGGGTGGTTTGGGAGATGATTCTAAATGTCACTTGGTGAATTGGTCCAAGGTATGCTCTCCTATCCAGTCTGGGGGTCTATTAATTCGAAATTTGAGATACTTTAATGAAGTGCTATTGGGAAAATGGTTGTGGAGATTTGGGCATGAAAGAGAAGTGTTATGAAGAAGGGTTATAAGGGTTAAATATGGAGTTGAGGAGGGAGATTGGTGCTCTAATTTTGTTCCAAGCTCCTATGGGGTGTGTTTATGGAAAACTATTAGTAGTGGTTGGTCTACTTTTTCTCGCTACATTCAGTTTCAGATTGGAGATGGGACTAGAGTATGGAGCAAGTGGTGATTGATGAGTTAAAAAACCTCTGTCTCACTAAAGAGGAAGAAGAGGAAATACCAATTACAGCACAAAGCTGGGATGACCTTTTAGAAGAATGTTCGCTAAGCTTGTTTGGACGGCTTCTTTCTGATAGGCAGCAAAATTTAGGAGCTCTGAAAAGTACGTTAAGAGTAGCATGGAAGATGGGATCAGAGCTAAGAATAGTTAATGTAGGACACAATATTTTACAATTTAAGTTTGGTTCTAGTTACCAGTGAGATTGGGTTGAAAATAGTGGGCCGTGGAATTTTGAAAACAATTTGCTTCTCCTTTGTAGATGGAAGAAAGGCCTCACTACTGCAAATATTGTCTTCACTCATTCTCCTTTTTGGGTTCAGCTGTGGGGCTTGCCATTTGAGCTTATGTCAGAGGAGGTCGGGCAAGATATTGGAAGGAGCCTGGGGCGCTTAATTGAAGTAGACAAAAGGGCATGTCAATCAGATCAGGCTAAGTTCATGCGTATTAGAGTGGATCTTCCAATAGAAAAGCCACTTCGTAGAGGTGGAAATGTAGTAAGCAAGGATGGCGAGAAGTTTTAGGTTCATTTCAAGTATGAAAGGCTGCCAACATTCTGTTACCTGTGTGGAAAGTTAGGCCACGATGATAAACATTGTCAGGTAAATGCAAATCGGCAAAGCACTCCAAAGCAATATGGTGAGTGGTTAAAAGCAAATGGAGCATTTAAGGGAGGAAACGCAAGGCAAAGAAATTTCAATAATAGCAATCTCAGTGCTGGGAATGAAGATAAAGCAAGTGGAGAAAACTTTGCTGCTGAGAATTTGCTGCATTTCTCCCCGGTGCACCGCATGGGAGGAAGCACCAACGGTGGTAGCTTTCAAAATTCAAAAACTTCAAACACGTCCACTCAGGGACAGGGTAGTGGCATGTCAGACACCCATATGTGTCAGGCAGCGGAAGTCAGGCTTGGATGGGACATAAAGGAAACTGATGAGAAAGATTTGAGGCAAAAAGATGGGTCACGTGGTGAGGGACCCGCTCCCATTCCATTGGAAAAGTCTGATCTAGTTACATAGGTTGAAGAAAATAGTGCTTTGCTCAGCAAAAGTCCCACTTCAAAAGTTGAAAGCTACGCAGAAGTCACCAGCCCACACAAGCCAATGAATTGGGCCCAAACGCATGAAGCAAATGCTAACCAAACAATAGCCCAAGAAATTATTAAAAGTCAAAAAGGTAAGGGTCGTATAAAGAAAATAGCAAGGGAGCAAGGTCTGGCCCAAAGTAAAGAAAAACATGTTCAAAGTCCAAGCATAGGTTCAAAACGCCAAATTGCTCTGCTCTTCGCAGAGGGAGAAGAAAATCTAGCCAGAAAAAAGAAGTGTGAGGGTTTTGATGGAGGTGTTCATGAAGAAACTGAGTTATTGGCGGTGGCTGCAATGCAGCACCGCCGGGGGCCATGAATTCCTTAGGCTAGAACTGCCGGGGGCTTGGGAACCCTAGGTCAGTTCGAGCATTGCACGATCTTGTGCGATGTTGGGATCCCAAAATAGTCTTCCTTTCAGAGACTAAGGTAAGAAAGAGGCGTATGGAGAGAATAAAGGAAAGAATTGGGTTTGAAAATGGGCTCTTTGTTCCTTGTCAAGGTCGCAGCGGTGGTTTGGCACTCTTGTGGACGAGAGAGATTAATTTGGAGATTAAAAGCTTTGGCAGCCACCACATTGATGTTGTTGTCACAGAGGAAAGCTCAAATTTTAAATGGAGACTCACAGGCTTCTACGGCCACCCCCAAACACACATGAGGCAGAAATCTTGGGATTTGCTTGCGTATTTAAAGAATCAATCTCAGCTCCCTTGGTTTTGTTTTGGAGACTTCAACGAGATTCTATCAATGGAAGAAAAATCTGGGGGGGCTACAAGACCACAAAGTCAGATGGATAGATTCCGTGATGTGGTCAATCTTTGCGGTTTCTAAGACTTGGGCTATTCGGGGTCGGATTTTACTTGGTGTAATATGCAGACTGGGGACAGTAGGGTATATCTGAGGTTGGACAGGGCTTTTGCAACTAGTGATTGGGTTGATAAGTTTGGCGAGGTAAGAGTTAATCACCTGGTGGAATCCACTTCGGATCATTGTGTTTTATATGTAGCTAACCCTAAAGCTCCTAAACAGCCCCGTGCACGACGCTTTCATTTTGAGGCTATGTGGACTAAATGTGAGGCTTGCAAGGATATCATTGAGACAGCTTGGAGTAATGTGGGCAATGTGAATACGGCAGAAGGTATGGTTGCTGCCCTGAATGCCTGTGCCGTTGATCTTAAGGCTTGGAGCTCTGCTACTTTTGGTCAAATTCCGAAGAAAATCCAGGAGAAAAGGAAACGGCTAAGTTCCCTGGTTCAATTAGATAGGGACGGTCTGTTGGGCGATGAAATAAACCAGGCAAGAAAAGAAATCAATGATCTACTTGATAGCGAAGAAATTTACTGGTGTCAGCGGTCAAAGGCTCACTGGCTCCGGGAGGGAGACAGGAATACGAAGTTTTTTCATGCCCGAGCTTCAGAAAGAAGGAAACAAAATACTATCTTAGGCATATGGGATAAATTTGAAAATTGGTGTGGTGATCAAGATAGTATTGCTGGGGCTGCTATATCCTATTTTGAGGAAATATATTCTACTTCCTTTCCGACCTAGATTGAGAAGGTAACTGATCTCATCCCGATCAAGGTGACGGAAGAAATGAACACAGAGCTGACCAGAGGCTTCACCAAAGAAGAAGTTGTTGCAGCGCTTAAGCAATTACACCCTACAAAATCTCCTGGCCCCGATGGTATGTCCGCCCTTTTCTTTCAAAAATATTGGAGCATAGTAGGCACTAATGTCTCTAATTTAGTTCTGAATGTTCTTAATTCTGGCATGTCTATATCTGAAATTAATAGAATTAATATAGCCCTTGTGCCAAAGAACAAAAATCCTCAGAGAATGACTGATTTTAGACCAATCAGCCTTTGTAATGTGATATATAAGCTTATTTCTAAAACTTTGGCTAACCGTCTCAAAGCTATTCTTCCATATATCATTTCAGAAAATCAAAGCGCATTTGTGGCTAATAGGCTCATCACTGACAACGTCTTGGTGGCTTATGAGATTATGCACTACCTAAAACACAAAAGGGGTGGGAATGACAGCTTTATGGCGGCAAAGTTGGATATGAGTAAAGCATTTGATAGAGTTGAGTGGTCCTTTATTGAAATGGTAATGAGGAAGATGGGCTTTAATGAGTCTTGGATCGGTTTGGTGATGAATTGTATAACTTCGGTAACTTATTCAATCATTATTAATGGCTTGGTCCATGGAAGCATTATGCCTACTAGGGGGCTCAGACAAGGTGATCCTTTGTCCCCTTATTTGTTCCTGTTGTGTGCTGAAGGCTTCTCAGCTCTTATAAATGAAGCGGCAAGATGTCAGCAACTAAATGGTATATCCATTTGTAGGGGAGCTCCAAAAATCAATCACCTGTTCTTTGCTGAAAACAGCCTTCTCTTCTGTAATGCCAATGGTACTAAATGCAATAAGCTGAAGGAAATCCTCAAAACCTATGAATCTGCCTCGGGGCAAAAGATCAACACTAATAAGTCTTCAATTTTCTTCAGCCCAAACACTTCTCAGGAGCTTAAAGATGAAATCCTAAGCATCCTTGGGCCTATGAATGACTCTAGCCACACAAAGTACCTTGGCCTCCCCTCCATAATTGGACGGTCAAAAAAGCTAATTTTTTCAGAGATAAAAGAGAAGGTTTGCAAGAAGCTGGCTGGTTGGAAAGGGAAGTTGCTCTCCTTGGGGGGTAAGGAAATTCTTATTAAAGCGGTGGCTCAAGCCATTCCCTCCTACATGATGAGTTGTTTCCTTCTTCCAAAGAGCCTATGTGAAGACCTTGAAAGAGAGATGAGAAGCTTTTGGTGGGGCCAGAAACAACAGGAGACTAAGATTGCTTGGGTCGGATGGAAGAAAATGTGCAAGCCTAAATCCCTTAGTGGAATGGGTTTTCGGAACTTGCAATCTTTTAATCTTGCCTTGCTCGCAAAACAGGCTTGGCGGATTCTTACAAACCCATATTCCCTGGCAGCCCGTATCCTAAAGGCGAAGTATTTTCCTTACGGGGACATTCTAAGTGCAAGCCTTGGCAGCAACCCCTCATACACTTGGCGAAGTATTTTTCATAGTCTTGAAGTCATTAAGAGTGGAACTCGTTGGAGAGTGGGAAATGGGCGATTAATTCACATTTGGGAAGATAAATGGCTCCCTACCCCTTCCACATACAAAGTTATCACCCCTCCTAGGGAATTTGAGGATTTTCCCATGGTTTCCTCTCTCATTGACCAAGAGACTAAGTGGTGGAAAACCAATGTTGTAAGGGTGCTTTTCTTGCCTTTTGAAGCGGACACTATTTTGAAAATCCCTCTAAGTCAGAATTTGCCAGAGGATAATCTTATTTGGATTGGGAATAAAAGGGGTGTGTTCACTGTCAAAAGTGCTTATTTCATTGTTGCTAAACTCCAGGTTGACAAGGACGTGGGGGAAAGCTCTTCCAGAGACTCAAATGCCCACCTTTGGAAAAATCTGTGGAAGTTGAAGCTCCCTGCAAAAATTAAGATCTTTTCTTGGAGAGCTTGTGTGGATGGCCTCCCTGTGTATGCAAAAATGGTGGAGAAGGGTATTAAATCCGGTTTTGACTGTCTTGTTTGTGGGGAAGAGCCTAAAAGTCTCATACATGCATTAATCTCTTGTGATTTGCTCTCTCTGTGTGGTCGCTTTGGCAAGATTGCCCCATGAATTTGCTGTTGAATGCAACAGACTTTATAGATTTAGTACACAAAATATGTTCAAGCCCCTGTGTCGTGCACTTGGAATATTTTTTTGCGATCTCATGGTCAATTTGGCATAATCGAAATCTGTTTGCTCATAATGAAAAGAGTCTTTCCCCTCTGCAAATCTGGGAAATGGCGAGAAGTATTGTGGAGGATTTTCAAGATGCCAACCCGATGCTCTTTCCCATGAAGCAACCTTCTAACAGAGGCTGGGTGGCTCCTCCGTTTGGTTTCTTCAAAGTCAACGTGGATGGTGCGACGTCCTTGGATGGTCTTGGGGTTTCGGGAGTGGGTGTGATCATTCGTGATGATGGTGGAAATGTGGTCGCTGCTCTAAGCAAAGCTCTGCCTTTGCACTACCCAGCTGATTGGACTGAACTCTTTGCAATGGAACAGGGCGTCCTCTTGGCTCAGGAAATGGCCATTCCCAAGGCCATCTTCGAATCAGATGCTGCCTCAATTATCCAAGCAATTTCCCAAGATCTCCGTGGCAGTGAAACTGGTCATCTGATTCAAGGGATTCAGCGTGCGAAATCGTCCTTCTTAAGTTGCTCCTTTCGACACGTGAAAATGGACTACAACAAGGCTGCTCATGAGCTCGCTCAGTTTGCCAAGTGTAATAATGTTAGTTATGTTTGGAAAGATGTTTTTCCGCCTTTTTTAGATCACCTGATTCAATCAGGTCTTGGTTGATTGTTGTTGGCTTTGGCCCCTATTGTAATCCTTTTCTTGTGTTAATGTCATTATACATTTTCTCCTCAAAAAAAAAAAAAAAAAAAAAAAAAAAAAAAGGTAGCATTTATGTAAATGATAAAGGGCCATTGGTTGCATGACACTAGACTAAGATTAAACGCCAATATGGGGGATTAAAAAGGATTGGCGAATGTACAAAGTTTGGGCCTAATAAGAATAGCAGGTTGATGGGAATAGGCCCTCAAAATGATCAAAACTAGGATTAAACTCGAGAAATAGAGGTTCAATGAATCTTCCATTCCCAATTACTCAAAATCAAGAGCAGTAAAAGTTGCTAAGAGCTCGTAACTCAATTGGTTAGCATTTTTTAATGTGTTCATAACATTTAAAGTTTAAATTTCGTCTCTTCTATTGTAACTATTAGATTATCAAAAAAAAAAAAAAAAAGGCAAAGTCAAGCCATTTTGTTGAGCTACTGTACATAGTATAGCCCATAAAAGATATTGTGTTTTCGCTTCTTTTTATTTTCTATTTTTTTTCCTTACACTCATAAATTCTTTCCTCACGAAGTCGATGCTTGAAGCTTTCAATTTAGTGAACCTTCTAAACTTAAGATCTATGTACTACTTAACTTTTATTTTGAGTTTTGTTGTTTATTTATCCTTTTATATTACTTGTAACGAAAGGAAGAAAAAAAAATTATCAAGTTTCTTATTTATTTTTTAATAATTTTTTTTGGCTTGTGAAAAAAATATGGGTGATATTAGGTTGACTCAATCCTTAAAAGATTGGGTAATTAAAGGTCTATTTAGTTGTATTGTTTAAACAACACAACACGTATTTTCACAATATTTTTTCACCTACACGTATTTTCACAACACTTAAAAAACGTTACTAGAACAACATTATCAAACGGGCTCTAAGAATCATTGTTTTTGCAACCAATTTATGATGACCTATTTTTAATCTGAACTTCGTCGGGTCAAACCCAAACCCAATCAAACTGACTTGTTTACCAGGTTACACCATTAGCATGCCCTAGCTATGACTTTGAGGTATTTGTTGTCAAGGATAAGTCTCACCAACTACTGGCCTCTCTAAGTCATATTGTTTAAATTTAATTGAAAATTTTAAAATATGTAGAACACTTAAGAATTTATACCTAAATTTTATCCTTTAGTAAAGGTGTTAATATAATATTATATAAGAAAGAAAAAACAAATTATTAAATTATTTATAACAAAAAAATTCAAATCAATTAATAAATTTGAATAAGATTTGCCGTCAACGAGTTAAAAAAAAGTATACAGAAAAGAGTGAATAAATTTCTACCATCATTTTCTCTTTTGACTTTATTATTGGCTTACGCATCTCATCTTTAAAATTATTCAGTGCTTATGACATATTACACCATTTTTTTTCACATAGAAGTGTACCTAATTTCATACGAGTCATTTTCAAAAGAAAAGTATACTACTACACCTAGGTGTACCCAAATATAAAATTTATCTTTATCTTGCTTTATCTTTTCACTTTATGATTGTTGGTGGTGGTGCACTTTGGTGGTAGACTGGTAGGTACCGTAGGTTAACCTCTCATAATTTCTCCCTTGCATTTTTGGCAAAAAAATCTAAGTGAAACTGTTCAATGAACCTCTCATTTTCTTAGCACACCTTATCCGGATTGAAATTTTGTGCAATAATTAGGGCTATTGCACTATACAATAGGACATCAATGGTTGAGATTAAAAGTTGCAAAAATCACTTTTAATCTCAAACTTTAAATAAAACTTTTTTTAACCCTCAAATTTTTACTATTTCACTTTTACAATTTATTTTTTTACCTCTCTCCTACACACTATAGTTTTTTTCAATCCCTCCTTATCCTCTCTCTGTCTATCGTTTTATAACCACAAAAAGCCCTACGCAACTATTTAAGGAAAGTGTGATTTTCTTCTTCATTACACCAGCGGGACTATAATTTTATACATTAAAAAAAAGTAGTAAAATATACAAAGTGCAAAACAAAAAGTTATTAATTATTATTATTTATATTTTTTTGGTAAAGTGCTAAACAGAAAATTGTTATGCCCTATTGCTCGATAAAATTAGCAAAAAACAAAGAAAGAAAGAAGCAGAACAACACAAAAATCGTTGAAAATTCAATTTCAAGAAACAAAATCAATCTTGATTCCACCAATTGTGGCTAGCCCTTTGCCAAACCTTGGCACCAAGGTCACCACCACACTATCATCATCTTCAGCGTCCAAATCCTCCAACAACTCAGTGATCCCAAGATTCAAGCTAGTGTTCATTTTCTTCGTATGGTTATGCCTATGAGGCACATTCACAAAGCTCCCAGCAAACTCGGTCTTGTCTGGTCTGCTAGGCGAGTCATCCTCGTCATTAACATACACATCAAACTTCACAGCCGAATCTCTCTCAAACTGAATCCCTTCAACCACTAACACTTCCTCCTCTTCTTCCTTCTCATCCTTGCTTCTCTTTTTCTTAGGCCTAGACACCACAGTGCTTATAGCCTTGTCCAAAACAACTGGAAACTTAACACTCGAGGATGATGTTTCAGCAGCTTGTGCTACACCTACACCTCCTCCTAGTTGAAACAACTTGGCCACTTTCTTGGTTTTTGATTTACGTGGTGTTGGTTTAGACTTTAGCCATGGAATTTCCACATCTTGATAAACATAGTTCAGGTTTCTAGACTCAAGGCAATCCTTAACCTTAACACGAACTGGCTGTGCATTTTCATCGTAGAACAAAAAGGTAGTGTTTAGCCAATCTTTGTCTTTTGGATCAGATCGTTTCTTCCCTCCTAATGTTTTCCATATAGTCCACATTCTATCCACATTGGAGTGGTGAGAGAAAAATATTGGATCTCTACCTGCTAAGAATAACATTCAAATGATTAAATTCCCCTTAATAATATCAAAGGAAAATGTTAAAGCTATTCTAATTTTTACTATGACAGCCGACAATATATAAATGTGATTGTTGTAATTTAAATAATATAATAAGTCAATTTCTTATTTTTTTTTATTGATAATACATCATTTTGTAAAATTTATATAGAAAAAATTGATCTAATTCTAGCATATGTACCTTTTTTAAATAAATAAAAATTAGACGCATAACATACTATGATTAATGGAAGGCTAGATATTAACAATAATGATCAAAATGATCGAACTCGCTGTATTCTAACGGATTAAAATTATGAAAGAATTAGTAATTTATCATTAATTAATTTTTCTCTTACCTGCTGAGTAGAAGTTGCCCATGTCTTCAAGATTAGGCTGAGTGGTGTCACCGCACCATAAGTGTACAGGACCGTGTGGAATGTTCTCAATCGATCCAGCACCCGGGTCCGGATCACTTCCAGCACGGTAAGCATTGCCAAAGAATAGCTTAGGATTCTTACCATTTGACACCATTTGGCGATACATGACGGTGAGGTTGCTAGACAATTGTTCTTGACTTCTTGTTGATTCATCAGTGCCACTATAATCAAGGTCAAGCAAGGTCGGTGGCTGATGTTTTGCATTGCGGTAAGTATCATAAAGTGGTGATTTGGGGTCAGCTAACATGGCTGGCATTTTCATGCCAGAAGGTGAATCCCAATTCCAAAATGGCAAAGCAAAAGTTGGGTCATCAATCAACTTTCCCAAGATTTTTTCATAGAAGTATAAGTAGTAACGATGGAAGGGATAAAAGAGCCAGGAGTTGTGAACTTGGACTTCAAGGTCAGGGAAACCAACTTGGTCATATGCACCATCACAATAAGCACAATGAACATTAGCTTGTTGTGTGAAATTTCTTGGGTCTTTAGCTGGTAAAGCTTTCATGAGCTTAATGGCTTGTGAATATTTGGCAATGTATTTTTTGTCAGCTAAATGAGCTGCAGGTCTAACACGCAAGGGTGAGTTTTGTGGAGGAAGCTTAAAATCAATGATTTTTGTGGCTGATGGTGGGCAACAATTGACTGGTTTTGCTCCAGCTGGTAAATCAGCTTTGCTACACTTTGTTAGATCTGGGGCAGACACAGGAGCTGCCATGGCAAACGGGTCATCATTGTAAAGATTTGTAGCACCATAGAGGCCTCCTAAGCCAATGAGTACATCTCTCCTATCAAACTTTTCTAGAGGAGATTGTTGTTGTTGTCCATTTTGGTCATCATTTTGGGCTTTGCATGAGACTACTCTAGAAGCAAGGTGATGGTTGCGTTTTGGAAGTTTAGAAAGTTGGGTTTTTTTGGGAAAGAATGGAGATAGATAGGAAGGGGGAATGTGGGTCTTGGTGGTGGTAGTAAGTGATGGTTGTGAGAGAGAAGCCATGGTTTGTGGTTATGAGAGAATTGTGCAAGACTAGACTCTCAATATATAGTTCTACATATACAGAGACGTGTCAGATTTCACAACATTTTTCATAATAAATTGTAATTAGTATATAGTAAAATTTGATCCGACAAAATGACAAAAATTACAACGTGTCATCTTAATAAGATGCAAAAAAAAATTGTCAAATTAGTTGTGTCTATTGCACCATTATTATTCATCCATAATAAAAATAATAATCACCATGTAGAAATTAATTGAGGAACTTTCAAAGAGGATTAGATTTTTCGTTGACATTAGAATCCTAGCTACTACATCGATCGCGTGCATTTATTATCACCATCTACATAAGGTTGAAAATTAAAGTCGGTAGTTTCAAAAAAAAAAAAAATTAAAGTCGGTAGCCGGCTATGAAGAGAGAGAGTGAGAGAAAGAGATTGATATAATGAAAGAAGAGAAGACAGAGATAAGGCCAAGAAGTCTTAAGTGAAATCTGAGTGGCCTATTACAGTGCGATAAATGGCTAGAAAAAACCAAAAGTATATAATATACTAACTTTATACATATAGACACATAAAGACTCATACACACATATGACACATCCTGCCAACTATGAACACTGTTTGCCACGTAAGCAATTTTTGTTAGCCAGTGCGCAACATAATTATTCACTCTCATATGATTATCATATTTATCAGCATTAGCCAAATCCAATCAAAATTACCAAGAAACCAAAATGACCCAATTCCTAATTCTCAAATTTATCCTTTAAAAAAACATCAAAAGACAACAGATTGGGTTTATAATCTGACCTGAGAAACATTCTCAGCAATGTTGAGACCCTCAATCTCAGTGGGGGCTTTCACAGACACAGCCTTGCAGACAATAGAACAACCTGAAGAAGAAGAAGAGAGCTTGTTGCTGATGCTGATGCTTCCAGAATTCTTGGTGTTCCTAAACAACCTCAAAGAGTTTGTTGTGGTGGGGCCTACCCAGGTGGTTTTTTGTCTCAAAGTACGAGGAGGGTCAGTAACAAAGAGTTCTAACAAGGAGTTCAGATTTGGAGTTGATCAGATAAGCAGACGAAGCAGCAGCCATTGTTCTTTTACTGCTTTGCTTTGTCTTTCTTTTGGTGTTTGTGTTGTTGACCTCTCAGCCCTGCCTCTGCTTGCTTTATATGAAAAAAGTGAGCCACTCATTTTTTTTTTTTGGCAAAAAGACCATCTTGATCCTATATTCTAGCGTGACAATCAATATAGTCTCCACATTTTCATAACAATCAATATAATATCTGATATTTTTAAATTACAGCTAATTTGTTCTTTACTGTTAACTTACTCACAAAAATTACTTATATGGCAAACAATTGTCAAAAACATGAATTAGAAAATAATATTAAAATTTTTTTATTAACATTACAAAAATGCCTACTCATCATTTTAATAATTACAAAATGCTACGTTAAAAAAAAAAAAAAAAAAAAAAAAAAAAAAAAAAAAACCACAACACTGAAAGCAAAATGAATCTAAAAACTGATGATTTTCTTTAATTTTTTTGCAATCCAAACACAAATCCAAAATCTGCAAACAACCCAACAGTCCATCAATACACACAAGCTTAGACTTCACCATTCCCATATTCACTCATCCACAACAACTCAATTACAGGATACAAACCCACCTACAATTCACGAAGCTGAAACTCAAAAATACAAAGAAATTCTACAACAAGCTCAAGAAATTTAGTTGTTTACACGCACCATCTTAAACCCATAAATTAAACCCAATAAAAAATCCCAATCTCAGCAATGGAGAACCCAAGAAATCACGGCACTTGAAGTGGAATAAATAAGATTCACCTCTGATCGTGGCGATGGGTGGTCAATGGCGAAGGGGTGAAGATGGGTGTTATTGCCTTGGGTTACTTGCGGTGAGAACAAAGAAGATAGAGAGCGAGGTCGAGAGAAAGAGTGAGGAGGTTACTTTGGTGGCGGCTTATGGCCGTGAGAGGTAAAGCTTGGTGTCCGTGAGAGGTGGAGCCCAGTGTCTCTAGTCATAGTTGTCTGGGTAGTTCGAAGAGGGAGAATGAGCAAGGCAAAGGGAAAACAAAGAGAGAGAGAGACAGAGAAAGGATAGTGGCTAGGAAAACACAAAGAGAGCCACGGCCTGGAGTGGCAGTGTTGGTGACAATGGTGAGGAGTGAACTTGAAAGAGTTTTGCAAATATTTGGATCTTTGTGAGTGATTGGATCGCAAAATGAAACAAAATTCCCAATTTTAGTTTTTTAGATTCATTTTATTTTCAGAGTTGTGGCTCTTTTTTTTTTCTTTTTTTCTTTTTCTGATGAGGAATTTTGAAGTTATTAAAATGGTGAGTTGGTATTTTTTTTAATGTTAGTTAAAAAAATTTTAATATTATTTTTAAATCCATATCATCATCAAGCTTGCCAACTGTGCATACCGTTTGCCACATAAGCATTTCCGTTAGTGAGTTAACGATATGGACCAAATTGACTCCAATTTGAAAATGTAGGGACCAAATTAATTGTTACGAAAATGTAAGAACCAAATTGACTATAACACCAAAATATAGGGAAAAAAAATAGTGTTTTACCTTTTCTTTTTTCTTTTTTACCAGAAAAAGTGAGCCACTCTTTTAAAAATCAAGACTTTAATGTGAATGCTAATACATTCAATCTTGGAATGTAGTTGAGTTGTTGTGGGTGTGGCAAAGGAGTAGATTCCTCGGTAATTTATCAAAAAAATGACCAAATTCCTCGGTACAAAAGCTCGATCTCACTATTTTTATTTTTTAATATTTCCTCCATCACAATGTACCACAAATTTTCTTTTTCTTTTTCTTTTTCTTATTTATAATATAATATACCTCTTTTTTTTTAGAATACTAGGTATTTCAACGTACACAAGAAGAGAGTGGAGAAGATCTTTATTTTAAGTTTTAACATAACTGTTTTTGGCATTTATTTATATATAACCAAACTTTATCTTCTAAAAAACCAAAAAAAAAAAATATATATATATATATATTTTATAATTGATGGAATATAAAGTTGCAAAAAAAGAAAAAGAAAAAAAAAAGAATTGACACATATACTTTTGAGTATGGAAATGAGCATGACATTTACTTTTGTACTTGTTAAAAGAATTAAGATCAATGTTATTATGTGCCGTGTATTTAAGAGTTAGACCATTTTGAATATTACACTACTGTCTGTTTCTTTAAAATATTATTCTCTCTCTTCATGTGTGTGTTAAAATACTTAGTATTTTCAAAAAAGAAAAAAAAAAAAAGTTCAGTGTTATTACTTATTATGACACTTTTTGTAATTTTTTTTCCTTTTTGTAAATGATTAATGTTAAAAACACAATATTTTTATGATTGTTGACATTATATGTTGGCTTTAAATAATACCACTTTCACTTAAAATTATTAGTGACACTATTTTCATTATGTATGAATCACAATATATCACAATAATTTTTTTAATAAAAAATCACTGTAGGTCCCCTGAATAATTATATAAAAATTATTTCTTTATTCTTATTGCTTTCAACATAATGTAAATATGAAACAACCACGGAGACAGAGGTTTCAACATAATTATATACCATGCTCCATATCAATATGAATATGATGTTCATAATAAAATTGCCACCACAACAAAGCCAATAACAAAGCAAGAAAGAAATCCACCTGAATACAGGGTTACTAATTGCTAAATTACAAGCAAATTTGACACGGAATAAAGCCAACAAGATGGTTGATTAAATTCAACCTTACAATCTCCCCCTTTGGCTATTCCGTGACAAAACCCTACAACAGACTCTAGACTTAACATGTGAGTTGGGAACAGTTGAACAAAACTCACTCACACCTAACTCTAGAATCTAAGAAGCTCTTGAACCATAAGAACAAATCCCTCTAGATAAACCTGAACCTCATAATCTATCAGCAACAACATTAAAAGCCACCAACACAACCCATGAAAATCAACCAATACCCACAACAATAAAAAGAAATGTCTCACACGATGAGAGATTAGCGGTGTGGTGGATGGTACGGCAAGCTCAGCGGCTTGGCGTGGCGTGGCGTGGTGGATGGTACGAAGCTCGACGGCGTGGCATGGTGGTCAGTGTGGTGAGATCGGCGAAGCTGTGAAAGAGGAATAGAGAGGGCTAGACAAAGACGAGATGGTACGACAGTGTTCTCTCCCTTTTCCTAGAAATAAAGATGGGCTAGACTAGACCTGGCAAACGGGTCATCAAAGTCAAAAATGGGTTGGGCCTAAACTAATGGATTTTTTTATTGAGCTTTTATTTTAGGAAAGTATTTTATTGAAGTAAATTTTAAAAATCTAACCATTGTATTGCATGTTCTTATTAAATCTTTCATATTTGTAAAATTTAAAAAAATCATAGATCAATAACTATGCCATCAAATTAAATGTTTAAATTTCAAGTTTTTGTGGTCTAAAATATGTTTAAAAAGTAAGTTTATTGATCGAATAGTAAATAATATCTTATTTGTATATTAAGAACATGAAACTAACGGTTGGATTTTCAAAATTCACATTTAATAAAGAGATATATGAAGAGTTT
This sequence comes from Quercus aquifolioides, assembly GCA_019022515.1. Classification (NCBI taxonomy): domain Eukaryota; kingdom Viridiplantae; phylum Streptophyta; class Magnoliopsida; order Fagales; family Fagaceae; genus Quercus; species Quercus aquifolioides. The sequence goes on from CM032333.1 coordinate 51,901,515, forward strand.
GAAGGGTTTCTTTCCAAACTAGTTTGAAGAGAAACTTTTTTCCTATTTTATCATGTAAAACAAAACTTTTTTTTTTTTTTTTTTTTTTTTGTTTTTTTTTTTTTTTTTTTTTGTATTTCTTTCCAAACAAATAAAATCTTAAAAAATTTTAAAAATAAAAATTGAATAATACATTTAAGTGTATTAGTTTATGGGTTTGGTTATCGAATATCCTTAAAGTATTTGTTAATAGACTATTTTAGGAAAATTTTGATACAACTTTTATAGGAAATAAAATAAAATAAAATAAAAAACTGTCAAAATAATCAGCTATTTTTTTTTTCTTTTTCTATAAAATATTTCTTAAACCAATACCTTTAGGCAGTGGTGGAGCCAAGAATTTAGGTCGAGGGGGGGAGGGGCAAGATTAAAAGACAAGATTGAAAGTAAAAAATTAATCTAAAAAATAGTAATCGATATTAATATATATACTAATATAATTGTCAAACACAATCTAACATAAAATGTAAAGTTTAATTTATTTTTTCATACCTAGCTTAATTTACTCAATTGCCCTTGACGATTTTTCATATTTTAAAACAGCTGCATGATTTCTTCATATCCATTAGTTTTGAATATATCTTTCTCGATGTATGTGACTAAGTAATCACTTATCCATTGATCTTCTATTCAATTATGTAATTGATTTTTAATAATGTTCATTGATGAAAAAGTTCTTTCAACAGTATTTGTTGCAACTGGTAAGATCAATGTCAAAATCACTAATGACTAAACCAATGGATATAAAACATTAATTTTCATTTCTACCATCTTTTCAGTAAGCTGTCTAATTTCTTTAAGTGCTAAAACTCTACAATGGACCACATGTAATGGATGTATGTCTTAAGTTTTTTTTTTTTTTTTTTTTGGTAGAAGGATGTATTTCTCAAGTTGGTTATCCAAAACAATAAGTTGAACTGATGAAAAATCACTTAGATAAAACTGAGCAACCCGAATCAATTTCTCCTTGTTGAATGTTGAAAAAAAGTATCTGAGTTCAAACATGCAACACAAAGTAACAACCCAGAATTTTCGAAACGACTATTAAGTTCTCAAAGCTGCATATCTATAATAGTGTGGGGTCGGAGAATTTGGCAACCCCGGCCCACTTTATACCAAGCCCAAGGCCCATGCCGAGGAGGAGGAAGCCCAATGCCCTCGCTGAGGACAACCCTGTCCTCGGCCGACCAAGACCATGGGAGGAGGAAGTAACGGACCACCGTAGGCAGCCCTCTAGGGCATCGAAGGAGAAAAAGCAAGTACAACATATCAGCCATGGAAGAATAGCCGAGGAGCAAAACCAGGATTGAACTGTCACTTTCACATTAAATGCGCACGACTCATGTTCCGGCAGCATTAATGGGAAATGACCCCTGAGCAGTGCTACCTCGGTTGCTGCAACTCACAGGGAGTTTTGGTGAGGCGGCTGATGGGACGAGTTGTCAGAGAGAGGCATAGATGATCAACAAGTGGAGGAAAGAGATCGTTGGAGGAGGACTATATAAGAGGAAGAAACAGATCAAAGAGGGGGGAGAAAGACTACTATCAAGCTCCTCGGACCGGGCCGAGGACAGACTTTTGAGGATAAGTTCGATTCATCTGCGTTCGATGGCGGCGAACACTGCATTGGGCGTTGTCCGCTTGCTGGGGCCTAGTTCTTGAACCCATTCTCTACAAATTCATTGTATTGGGCTAGCTGGGCTTGAGTCCACTCACTCAACAGTAGAAGTGCTCAAACCCAGTCCCTACAATTGGCGCCGTCTGTGGGAAGAACTTGTGCGCTAGCAAGCGCAGAGGACAATTGTTCCTACGTCGCTAGCTTACAAAAAGTTAGGCAGTTCTTCGTCACTGCAAACGGCACCGATTCCGAGTCCCATAAAAAAGAAAAAAAAATAAAAAAAAAAAAAAAACAACAAACAACGACGCATTGGCTCAAGAAACGATTATAGCAGAAAAATAAAAGATTCAAAGAAAAGGAAAAGTGAATAAACATTGTAGCCTTTTTATTAAATAAAAAAAATACATTATACAAACAGAGGCTCAGACGGGCTTGTTCTAAAGCCAATTATACAAACAGAGGCCCAGACGGGCTTGTTCAAAAGCTAACCCTAGAAAGGAAGGTTGAGGCAGGCTTGTTTTAAGGCTACCAACAACCCCCGGGCTGGTATGGATGGTACCGGCGAAGAGAGAGGAGCAGATGCAAAAGCCCCTGATGGCCCCATCCCATGATGTTCTCTTGATGCTCCCCCAGCCTCATGATAATTAAACATTGGAGGTGGCAACACCCGGGCACCGAACGTGACGTAATCTTGCGAACCTCCATCGGCGGGTAAGCTGGGCACGAGTCACTACCAATTTGAAGGGCAGGCATGGACGCGTACCGGAGAAAAGCATTATGTTCTTCATGGACCTCCCTCCTAACTGCCAGACATGCTACCATCAGGATGACGCCCAAGCCTTGCCACGCTAAAAGTCTGACGCGAACTACAACCGTTACGGCTCTCGGTTGAGGAAGGAGGACCACCCTTTTTGCTCGGTCAAAAGGTAGGAACGCCTTTGGCTTCCTTGCCCTTGCCCTCATCCAGGGCCGCCCCATTCCCCCAAGCCCTGATCACAATTCTGGCAAGGTTATCGAAGGTGCTTAAAGGGTTGGGGGCTCAGAGTTCCTGTTTAACTAAAGGATTCGTGAAACGTGGAAGGACGATTCCCCCAGAAAGTCTTATATAGAGGGCGAAGACTGGTGGGAATTGGTTCGTACAGAATTCGAAGGAAGAATTACCAGCGACATTAATCCTGACCAAATTCCAAAGAAGCCACTAATCGTTGGATCTGCATTAATCCATGAGAATATTAATGAGGGTGCGCCTCGCACACCGAATCGTCAGGTGCATAACTCGAACAGCCAAAAAACGCCTCGTAATCGGAAGTGGCGAAAAATTGGAGCGAATGAGGGGCTACTGTCACACATGAGGATAGAAATCCGAACCGCCCCTGTCCAGGTCAGTGCTCAATCAAGGGCCCCAATCTGAGGAATAACCCATTTCCCGCGAGGCAAGGCCGGGACCGTTATCACTCTAGAAGCGAACATTCCAGAGTTGAGGACAAGTTCCTTTACCCCGGACAGTGACGACGAAGTGTTAGATTGAACCAAGGTCTTGCATGGTCCTCGGACTCAAGCTTGTGGGGAAACTAACCACTTCAAGGAAAACCTGGGTACTAGACTGAACCAAGGTCTTGCATGGTCCTCGGACTCAAACCTATGGGGAAACTAGTTACTTACAGAAGAACATAAGTGTTAGACAGAACCAAGGTCTTGCATGGTCCTCGGACTCAAACCTATGGGGAAACTAACCACTTCAAGGAAAACCTGGGTACTAGACTGAACCAAGGTCTTGCATGGTCCTCGGACTCAAACCTATGGGAAAACTAGTTACTTACAGAAGAACATAAGTGTTAGACTGAACCAAGGTCTTGCATGGTCCTCGAACTCAAACCTATGGGGAAACTAACCACTTCAAGGAAAACCTGGGTACTAGACTGAACCAAGGTCTTGCATGGTCCTCGGACTCAAACCTATGGGAAAACTAGTTACTTACAGAAGAACATAAGTGTTAGACTGAACCAAGGTCTTGCATGGTCCTCAGACTCAAACCTATGGGGAAACTAACCACTTCAAGGAAAACCTGGGTACTAGACTGAACCAAGGTCTTACATGGTCCTCGGACTCAAAGCTATGGGGAAACTAGTTACTTACAGAAGAACATAAGTGTTAGATAGAACCAAGGTCTTGCATGGTCTTCAGACTCAAGCCTATGGGGAAACTAACCACTTCAAGGAAAACCTGGGTACTAGACTGAACCAAGGTCTTGCATGGTCCTCGGACTCAAACCTATGGGGAAACTAGCTACTTAGAGAAGAACCTAAGGGTTCGGCAGCACCAGGGTCTTGCACAGCCCTCAGACTCGGGTCCCTGGAGAGACTGGCTACGTTCAGCAAAGGAGTAAACAAACACAAGCCCATGAGCATCACTTAAGGCATTCTGAGGCACATTGAACCTAACCCCTTAGCATAATCAGCAACTAACGGCTTTCTTAAGCATTATTTACCGTTTACAGTAACCAATTCATGAGATGTAGAACCAATATTGTGAAGACGTTTCCTCAGCATTCAATCCGGCAAAAATAGGTCATGGTGTTAAGGTGGTTCAATTATCGATCAAGGTCCAAGTGGGAACTATCGCTAAGGGCTTTACATTTTTTAGGTTGCTAATTAAAAAAAGAAAAAAAAAATGCTGAGCCTCAAAGATTGTGAGGATAATAATTAAGCCTAGGTTATATAAGTAGCAAAACTCACCACAATGATAATAAACATCAAGTAAAAAAGAAGATTCATGCATTCAACTTAAAAGTAGCATTATAGTGCTTTAAACCAAAACAAAATATACAGTAGTAAATTAAGATGAAGAGGAAGGAAGACCAGGGCGGTGCAAGTCAACAAAGTAAGGTGGCCCGACAAGATTGCCTATTTCTTCAACTTGATAGACAGCATGTCCTCGGGGATCTGTCGAGAAGCTTCATCTGACGCCTCGAGATCCTAGCTCGGAGGTGTAACTTCGGAGGACTCCTTCTCGGCAAGGGTGGCCTGGGAGTCGACAAGAGGCTTTACCATGTCCTGGGGCGCTGTTGGGTTACCGATTTCCTCGTTCCCCAACGTCCCTCAGTGCCCAATCTCCTCAGCAGGCTTATCAGTTGACATTGGATCGTTGATAGCACTGGTCTTGCCTTCGTCCGTCGCTTTAGAGGCGGTGCCAGCTTCAGGGTCAGCGGAGGCAGCCTCGCGAATGGCGGGGGGATAATACACCCTCTCGGCCCTCCTAAGCTCAGACGAGGCCTCAACCCCAGCTTGGTTGAGGGCCTCATTCCAAGTCTGGGAGCAGTAGCGTCTGCACACCTCGGGCACTTGAGCCTTGAGACTAGCCTCGGTCTTAGCCACTCCCTCAGCAAAGGCCTCCTCCTCCGCTTGCTCTTTGGAGCTCTCAGCATCTGTCCTCGCAAACTCGGCCAATTCTTTAGCCCTCAAGGCCTCGTCCCTGGCGTACTCGGCAACACCTTTGGCCCACTCTACCTCAGCCAGTTTCTTCTTCAAGTCGGCGATATACTCCTTGGTGACCTGTAGCTGACCCTCGACCTCCCACAAGCGCCCTGTCTGGTCCTCAGCCTATTTTTTAACACCGGCTAGGTCAGATTCCGCGCTGTCTCTGGCCCTCACCATCTCCGCCAGGACCTCCCTCGCCTTCTTAAGATCAGCCTCAGATTTCTTAAGAGTGTTCGCAGCATCCAAGTACTTGTCGCGCTCCTGATCCAGGGCTCTACCCTGGCTATCGGTCTCCTCCTCCAGCCTAAAAGTAGCCTGGACAGCCTGCCAATCAAAACAAGTACACTGTAATTTGGGTACAGAGGAATGAAATACAAACAAAGGTACAAGTATCGGAAATCTTACCATACCCAAGTACCTTTTGAGGTTACGGGCAACTTCTTGCCTCCTCATGCCCCCCAGCTCGGCCATGTCAGTGGGGAGAAGCAGGGACCTCTCCAAGGCATCGGCTACGCTCGCCCCCTCGCCCCTTTGGAAGTCCCTGAGGGTGGCGTCGTCCATTAAAGGCTTCCTATGAAGCATGACGGCAGGCAGCCAGGCCTGGGGCTCGGACTGCTGAATGACCTCTTTTCCTTTGCCCTGACTACCGATCCTCAGCTGCTTGGAAGGTCGGCGGGCTTCATCTTCCTCTTGGGAGGAATGAGATCTCCCCCCATCCACTGGGTCTTTGCCCTTGGAAGGCCTCTTCCTCTTCAGATCGGTGGACTCGAGCCGCGGGTCCAGGGCCGGCGGAATGGAAGACGACTTAGTCTGCGCAAGCAAAGACTTAGGTGGGGGAGGGGGAAGCTTGGGTGGAGGAGAAGGAGGCTTGGATTGTGACTTCCCCGGCATATCCTTCCCCGGTTGGCCCTCAAGTAGGTCGAACAGGCTGGTTTGAGGTTACCTCTTGAAACCCATCTCGGCCTGAGTACCAGTCCTTGGTGGCAGAAGGTCTGCTTCAGATAAATGGGGATCACCCAAGTCACCAGAGGGATCCTCGGATAGATGGACTTGGTCGAATGCTTCAAATTCGTCCTCGGACGAACCCAGATCAACTACCTCTCCCTCTTTTTCCAAACTTCCTCCCTCGGCCTCCGCAGCTTGGTGGGACGAGGAAGAGCCTGCCAACGGGACGCCCTCGGGGATGGAAGATCCTTCAGAAAACGAGAACCCGTGCTCCACCACAGTGATTTGGCGAAACCTAGGGTCCTTGGCTCTGATCACGTACCTGGGAGCCGAGAAAGACTTCTGAATCGGCTTGTACTCGAGAATCTTGTGAGCGGCTCTAACTTGGTTGTCAGCCTCGTTCACAAAAACCTCTACCTTGAGTACAGTTTCCAAGTCTTCCTTGTTGACTAAATGGAAGTGTCGTTCAAAGGCGTGTGGATCTGCAAAAGGAAAAGCTAGTCCCTGTTAACAACCAAGCAATGCAAACAGTGAAAACATAGCAGATCAACCTTCCCATATTCCGAGTACCCTACCTGGCTCTCCCTCTACTGTCGGGCAGTGAAGGCCGTCGTGCCACTCCCCCGACACGATGAGAAAATCCTTATTCAACCCCTTGCTAGACTCAGGGAGACACTGGATAAGCCTAACTCTATCATCCCTCGTCTTCATGTAGTATGACTTACCCGTAGGTGCTGGAGATTGTAGCACCAATTCACGTCGTGATGGGTTAACCTCAACCCCATCTTCTCGTTCAAGGCATCCACGCAACCCAGGATCCTAAACACGTTAGTGGCGCACTGGGTAGGGGCTAATCGGAAATGCCTAAGGTAGCCCCTCATCACTGACCCCATAGGGATCCTCATACCACCTTCAAGGAAGGCGATTATGGGAATCACTACCTCACCAACCTCCCTCCTGATATACCAATCCCCCTCCTCGCAGTACCTCAGACCCACGTTACCGGGTATCCTATAAGTGGCGATGAATTCCTCCATCGCCTCTTCAGACCCAACCAACTTCTTAAACCTACCCATCCTGAAGAACGGCTAAGAGACTCAGGGAAGGGCAAAAAGAAGAGAGGAGTAGAGGAAGAGGAAAATCAGAAAGGGAAAAAGAAGAAAACTTATAGAAATGAGGGAAGGCGCTCAGAACAGGCTTTTTAGGCTGTGAAGAGACGCGAGTTGGGTTGGAGACTTGACCGGATTCGGGATGTGTGCATAAGAACCCTTGAATGCAGAAGTGAAGAGGAAAACCGGTTCAAATGGGTATTTACCCCCTCACCAAAGACAATTGTGCAAGGCTTCCCGCCCATAATGGCGAAAGATCCACGCCGTTGGATTACCATCGCACCGTTGAACGTGGGGAGTATGGAGCCGCCAAAATTTAATACGGGTGCGTACCGCATATCGAAGCACTAGAAACGTGCGTTAGACAAGTGAAAATACTTCAAAGCGCTGACTTGGGGCCAGACTAGACAAGCCACGGTATAGACCTGAGGACATCAAAATCCTCCTCCCCGTCCAAGGAGTTGGACAGCAGGATTTTGAGGGGCTATTGTGGGGTCGGAGAATTTGGCAACCCCAGCCCACTTTATACCAAGCCCAATGCCCTCGCCGAGGACAACCCTGTCCTCGGCCGACCAAGATCATGGGAGGAGGAAGTAACGGGCCACCGTAAGCAGCCCTCCAGGGCATCTAAGGAGAAAAAGCAGGTACAACATATCAGCCATGGAAGAATAGCCGAGGAGCAAAACCAGGATTGAACTGTCACTTTCACATTAAATGCGCACGACTCATGTTCCGGCAGCATTAATGGGAAATGACCCCTGAGCAGTGCTACCTCGGTTGCTGCAACTCACAGGGAGTTTTGGTGAGGCGGCTGATGGGACGAGTTGTCAGAGAGAGGCATAGATGATCAACAAGTGGAGGAAAGAGATCGTTGGAGGAGGACTATATAAGAGGAAGAAACAGATCAAAGAAAGGGGAGAAATTCCCATGGGAGAAAGACTACTATCAAGCTCCTCGGACCGGGCCGAGGACAGACTTTTGAGGATAAGTTCGATTCATCTGCGTTCGATGGCGGCGAACACTGCATTGGGCGTTGTCCGCTTGCTGGGGCCTAGTTCTTGAACCCATTCTCTACAAATTCATTGTATTGGGCCAGCTAGACTTGAGTCCACTCACTCAACAATAGGAGTGCTCAAACCAAGTCCCTACAAATAGTATTAAAAAAATAATAATAAAAAAGCTCCACAAAATAATGATGTGAATTTTTCATGTTTTGAGCTTTTTGTCATGACCGAGGTTGCACATCAGATTGGGAGGAATGTTCAAGTTTACATGGACGACATGCTAGTGAAAAGTCGACAAGAAGATGACTATTTGGAAGACTTCAAGGAGATCTTTGATACCCTTCGCTCTTATAACATGAAGCTCAATCGAAGCAAATGTGCATTTGGGGTAACGGCTGGAAAATTCCTAGGGTTCATGGTGTCTCAGAGAGGCATTGAAGTCAATCCAGACAAGATTCGGGCCATAATGGAGATCGCGCAACCAAGGAATTTCAAAGAAGTACAAAGCCTCAAAGACAAGATAACAGCACTAAACAGGTTTATGTCAAGGGCAACAGACAAATGTTTGCCTTTCTTTCGCACATTAAAGAAGTCCTTCAAGTGGACAGTCGATTGTCAACAAGCATTCGAGGACTTAAAGGCATACACCTCCTCCCCAGCGTTGTTAAGTCCTTCCAGACCTGGGGAAGAATTGTTTCTCTACCTGGCCATCTCCCCAGCTTCCGTCAGCACAACCTTGGTTAGAGAAGAAGACAGGGTGCAAAAGCCTATATACTATACTAGCAAAGCGCTCCGAGGCACAGAGGAGAGGTACCCCTCAATGGAGAAGCTGGCCTTTGCCTTGGTGACCGTAGCCTGCAAGCTCAAACCATATTTCCAGGCTTACACGGTGATTGTTCTGACAGACAAGCCTCTGCCGAGATCAATGAGTAATCCTGAAGCCGCCTGCCATAAAGGGACGGGTGGTCACTGACTTCATTGCAGAGTTCACCAATATGGAAGGACGGGGGGGTAAAAGAGCATCCTCAATGGAGTATCCACATGGACGAATTGTCCAACAAGCAAGCTAGCGGAGCAGGAATATACTCCATTCTCTAGAAGGGGATGAGATTGAATGCATGGTTCTTCTCGACTTTCCTACAACCAACAATGAGGCAGAGTACGAATCTTTAGTGGTAGGACTAGATCTCACAAAAGCAGCAAGGGCCACAAGTGTGGTTGTTTATTGCGACTCCCAGGTGGTCACAAGCCAGGTGAACGGTGATTACGAATTCAAAAGTGAAAGGATGAAAAAGTACTTGGAGCAAGTAAGGAAATAGGTGGACGACCTTCAATCCAAGTTTGTTCAAATCCCAAGGGGAGAGAACAAGCAAGTCGACCGTCTTGCCAAGGCCGCATCAGTGGAACACATGCCCATCCCCAGTATGGTACTTTTTTTTGTTCAGCTTTCACCATTAATAGATGGCGTCAATATGCAAGAGATAGGTTCTGAAAGCAATTGCACCACATCATTATTCTCTTACTTGAAAGACGGCACATTACCTGATGGTAAGGAGGCCACAAGGAAGCTGAAGGTTCAGGCGGCACGATTCGTCCTAATAAATGATGTCTTGTACAAAAGAGGCTTCTCCTTACTGTACCTAAGATGCCTAAGCCCCGAGGAAGCCGATTATGTCATAAGGGAAGTTCATGAAGGGATCTGCAGAAACCATTTAGGGTCACAATCACTAGTACACAAGCTGATTCATGCAGGATATTATTGGCTTACCATGCAAAAGGATGCCCAAGACTATGTCAAAGCTTGCGAAAAATGTTAGAGGTTCAGCAACATCATCAGACAGCCAACGGAAAAGCTCACCTCGATGACAGCCCCATGGCCTTTTGCTTAATGGAGGTTGGACATCATAGGCCCATTCCCAATAGCAATGAGACAACTGAAGTTCCTAATGGTCGGCATAGATTACTTTACCAAATGGGTGTAAGCTGAAGCCCTGGCCACCATTACGGAGAAAAATGTACAAAGCTTCATCTGGAGGAACATCATCTGCAGATACGGGATCCCTATAGTCTTGGTCTTAGATAACGGAAAGCAGTTCGACAACGACTCATTCAGGGATTTTTGCTCACAGTTGGGGATCAAGAATCACTATTCCTCACCCGCTCACCCTCAAGCCAACGGACAAGTTGAGGTCACGAACTGATCCTTGCTCAAAATCATCAAAAGTCGCCCCGAGGAGGCAAAGGGTATATGACCGGAAGAGTTGCTAAGTGTACTATGGGCATACAAGATGATGGCCAGAACACCTACAGGAGAGACACCGATTCGATTAGCATATGGGAGCGAAGACGTTATCCCAGCTGAGGTCGGACTCACAAGCTACAGAGTGGAGAATCATGATGAGAGTAGAAATGACAAAGTCATGTGCCTATAGCTTAACCTAGTAGACAAAGTCAAAGCAACAGCTGAACAAAGGTTAGCACGATACCAGAACCTCATGGTCAAGCACTACAACACCAGAGTCAGACACAGAGATTTCCAAGTTGGAGACCTTGTCTTGAGGAAGGTGGTGGGCTCCACAAGAGATCCTTCCGAGGGAAAGCTATGACCTAATTGGAAGGGACCCTACAGAATCACTTCGTGGCAAAGGAAAGGCACCTATCATCTGGAGACACTCGATGGATAGAAGTTACATCATCCGTGGAACACCAAGCACCTAAAGAAATACTACCAGTAGATGACAGCATGCAAACCACTCCTCATTTCCAGTTTATTTCATTCTAGTTGTTTTTATTATCTACAGTTCTTTTCAGCCCAAAAGGCAGCTTTTTATTTTCTTTTTCAAGAACAATTTTACTTATTCATACATTTATCATAATAAGAGGAGTTATTCAGAAATATCATGCGCATATATACATTTCTAGGAAACCATGTCTACGACCAAATCCTTAGGTGAATGGATGCACCATAAGGATGTGTTAAAATTTATACAAGTCCATAAATGGACGGGTGCATCCAACGGATGCCTTGCAACTTGTTAAAGTCCATAAGTGGACGGGTTTATCCTAAAGGGATGCCTTGAAATTACCAAGTGCCTAAGTGGACGGGTTCATCCTAAAGGGATGCCTTCAAATTACAAAGTCCCTAAGTGGACGGGTTCATCCTAAAGGGATGCCTTGAAATTACCAAATCCCTAAGTGGACGGGTTCATCCCAAGGATACCTTAAAATTTACTAAGTCCTCAAGGGGACGGGTACACCCAAGTAGACAGGTTCATCCCAAAAAATTCACCAAGTCCTCAAAAGGACGAGTGCATCCTAACACGTATACTAGTCCCCAAGGTGGACGGACAAACACGCGTATCGAAATGAGAAACCAACATAATGACAAAGTATTCAAGTAAAAAATGCAAATGACGGATATAAAAAGAAAATAAGATAAAAGCCCATGGAGGGCAAATGTTTACATCCAAAACCCAAAAACAATGGGTGACGGTAATAATAACATAAATATTGTTCTCACAAGGATTTTTACAATAAAAAGGAAAAAGAATAAAAAAGTTGACGACAATTCAAAAATTTATGGCTGATCGACAAGGGTCTCCTCGTCCTTCTCCTTATCAACCGTCTTGGCCTCTTCAAGAGGACGAGTCTCATCCTCAATGAATTTGACCTGGTCATTCTGAAGAGCAGCCCCTCCGTCACCTTGAGCATTGAAAATGGGGTCGTCCCTAAACAACTCGTCGGTGCCTTCGGTGTCGACGGGTTAGGCAGTGGTCTGGGCCGTGGCATCAATTGAAATCTGGGACAAGTCCAGATCTGGGAAGAAGGCCTTGAGCTCAAGGAGTCAGTCGTTGAAGCCGTCGGCAAAACAATTTGCCCAACTCGTATAGGAAGGCGTCAGAGTCACGGAACTCCTTTACCACATCCTCCTTGGCGTAGCGAACTTGCTTCTTTAGCGAGGAGACCTCCCCTTCCTTGTCCTTAAGCACATTCGTTAGCACCTCAGTTTTCTCCTCCGACTCTTCCAAAGCTTTCTTCGTCAGGTCAAGTTTCCTAATCTGAACCTCCTTCCAGGCCTCAAGCTCACGAAGCCCCGTCTCCGCGATCTCAGCCCTCTCTTTGAGACGATCCACCAGCTGCTCTCGGGCCATGCAACGGTCCATTAGGCCCTTCATCATAAGCACCCCCTCTAAAAATCAAAACACCATTAGAAACAAAGGTAACAAAGCGACGAGAAGGAAAGAAGGACGGATACACACCTGTGCCAAACTGAAGAGGCCCGTCTCCCCCATGGCCTCGGTTGCATGGTTGCCTAAGTCCTCGTAATCATTAGCATTGATGATGGACGAGAGCTGCCCAATGGCATACTGCAAATCCTCGCAGAGGAGGACGAGGCGCTTTTTAGAGATGGGACCATCGCCTATCATCAAACCCTTCCCTTTCCCAGAACGGGGTGTAGGAGGCAGTTGGGTGGTCAGAGGCATCTCCCTGACAGTTGAACTGGTCACCACCTTTGGTTTCTTAGGGGGACAATCAACCTTGTCCGTCGTTTTTCTTTTCAGGAACGGGTTCAATGGGCCTTTTCCCTTGGAGGGCACACCTTCTTCCTGCTGTTTCTTCGCCTGTGCGGCGACTTGCTGATGGATGAAAGCCCTCCTCTTACCGTCTTCCATTTCTGCACCAAGGGAGATAGAGAGAAAGAGTTAGGCAGAAATTACAAAATAAACTAAAAAGTTTAAGAATAGGCGACAGACTTACATTGGCGTGCTTGTGCGTCGTAGCGACGGGCTGTAGCCGTAGGCTCAGGACCCTCACAGTACCAATGCAGGGTGTTCAGGGTGACGAGTTTCTTCCACGTCCTCTCTTGTAAAGGAATGTTGAAGATCTTCTCCAAGAAGCTCCACTGTTCAAGGGTCACCTCTGGACGGTCCTGAGCTACAAATAAGAAAGGGTTAGACTAACAAATAAAACAGACAAAATAAATAAATGAGCAAGCTTAAAACAGACGAACGCCTACTAGATGGGGGCATTATACCCCAAGTTTTATCAACAACGGGCATGTTCTCCCATTCATCAGGGTGACACATCCAGTTGTCCCCCTAGATAAAGAAGTACCGGTTCTTCCAATTCCGGTTGGAATCAAAGGTCTCGTACACTAGCCTAAGCGCCGGTTTCCTCGACAGAAAGCTATAAATCCCCTTAGATTTCACAATCTCAGAAGGACGGTAGCAATGGAAGAACTCTTCTACGGTCAGTTGACACCTCCCTTTGGTTAGAACCCCATACAGCACCTCCGCACCGAGGAAAATTCTCCAAGCATTCGGAGCAATTTGGGTGACGGCTAGTCCTAAGTACTGGAGTAGGCGACGGTGGAGAGCACTCAAAGGCAGTCTGAATCCCACCTTGAACATTTGCTCGTACACCCTGACGTCGTCAACACCACGGTAATAACACTTCTCAAACTTAAAAGGTAGACGGATGGGGATATCGTCGGGTATCTGATATCTCTCCCGTAGGGTATTGAAGTGTTTTCTTTGAATAGTTGAGTTGAAATCGTTGACCGTCCACATAAGGGGAAGAACGAACTTCCTAAGGCCGTTAGGGCCAATTACAGATCTAATGGGAGATTCAACGTTCTCAACATTCTCCTCGTCATCTGAATCTCCACTTGTGTCACTCTCTGGCCCGTCCACGCCCGAATCCTCATCCTTCTCCTCAGAAGGTGAGTAGTAGATGAAACCCTTTTAGTATAAGAGGCATCGAGGTCGTCTTGACCTGACGGGTACACCTCATCGTAGCCCGCTCCTTCGCGGACACACAATTGCTCACTCGACGCCTCACTAGACATCTATTACACCTACACGTGACGGATAAACTCCTAAGATTCTACAGGTCTAAATATGCGACGGACATACAGTACTTAAAGAAAACTAGAAAAGAAAAAAAGTAAAATATATGTGTATGGGATGGAGCACTTACAGGTGTACGACGCAGAGAAAGGACGGAAACAGTGCAGTGAACGGATGCACTTAGGTGATGGATTGATAGCTTTCTGTAGGTGACGATGGCTCTCTGACACTAGGAAATGGTTGCAAAGAGTAGAAATGAAGGGGAAAGGCGACATATATATAGAGGAAACGGCGCAGAAGACGAAGCGACGCTTTGATCCAAGTAACTAGCCACTTAAGTTTTGCCACGTGTCCAACAACATTTATGACTCTCAACACCCTGTCAATCAAAGCATGGTTCCCAAGAATTAGCTGAGGCTGTCACCCCACTTGTCCGTCTAGCAGATAAAGCGACGGACCCATGGAGTGGGGGGCAGCTGATAGGGGTAAATTCTATGGTAGACGGATTGAATTAACGGAGTCAGATTTTAGAGACGGTACAGTTGGTCTAACAAAGCTAGTTGACGGATTCGCGACCCGAACGAAAAGGTAAGGGGACAGACAGACACTTTTGGGTGAACGGATAGAATGTCCATTGAAGCCACGTGTCACCTTTATGGCATCTACATGGCACCCACGTGGCATGGGTAGTCTCCAAGGATTCTGGTATGGAAATGTCTTGCGCTCCACGCCCCACCATAATTATGGGAATCCCTGTAAGGAAATCATCCCATAAATTGCAAATATTGATGAAGATCTCCCCTACAAGGAAAGACCCTCTCCGCCAAGAAATTAAGGTCAGCTCTACACTACTATAAAAACCCCAAAACCCTCACAAATCAAGGTACGCATAATTCTCCCAGCTCTGGCACTCTAGAGTTGTAGAAATTCTCTCCAACTTAACCTTTGGAGGGTATTTGGCCGGTACCACACCAGTACTCTCTGCAAGGTCTTCTCTGTTTCATGTTTTGCAGGTTCTGTCTAGATCACGTGAGGACTGTGTGGCTCACTGACGATTTTTGGCATCATCAGTAACCAAGCTGAAAAAGGTTGCAATCTGGATGTGATTTTTTGCTACTGCAACTAATGTTAGTTGAAGCTTTTTTTTTTTTTTTTTTTTGAGAGAGAGAGAGAGAGAGATAGTTTCAACTTATGACATCCGCTCCTGATGATAGCACTTTATCATCAAACCAAGACACCAATCGATTTTTTATGGAAGCTAATGTGCAAAGCAATGGACATAAAAGGCAGATGGATTATCTTTCAAAATAAGAGTTTTTAGTCCATTTAACTCACCTCGCATGTTGCTTGCTCCGTCGTAGCCTTGTAGTGTCGATGTTGCTGTGTTATTAACATGTGTAATGCCTAAAAAACGCTATTTCACATGTCCCAAATTTGTCTACATAATGCAAAGGAATTTGCCAATTCATATTTATATTTTTTTGATAATCGCCAATTGTTATTTAGTAGACATGTTACGTGATTTATCAACTATAATAGCAAACAATGAGTCTCCAAGATCTTTAATAATTGCATTTATAGTGTCAATAACAACAGCATCGCTATTTCTTTTTGGATATCAAGAGAGGTCATTTGATGATTTTCAAGAGCATTTTCAAGAATTACCTTATCAATTTCTTCATTGTGTTTTTCAAGAAACTGTAATAATTCAAGAAAATTTCCTCGATTATTGGAGTCTTTAGATTCATTGTGGCCACGAAATGCTAATCCTTACTGTTGTAGAAAACAAATATAGTCCATTGATGCATTCAAACAAGTTCGATATTCCCTTTTCTCAAGATCTGATTGCTTGTTTATAACTGTTTGAATACTTTGTTTTTGGTTTAACAAATCTTCACATTTTCTCCGAGCTATATTGTGTGCACTATTGTGATCCCCAACATGATTCTGTAATTTCTCATTTTTTTTTTTATCCAATTTCTAAATCTTTCAGTAACAAATGAGTCTCCCCCTGCTTGATCACCAGTATTAGGTCGAAAAAGATAACAATATAAACAATATGTAGCATCTTCTGTAATACTATATTCCAACCAACTAGCATTTTCTTTGAACTATGCTAGATTAAATCGACACTTTGTTTTGCCAAATTGACTTTGTGGAAAATCATGGTCAACTGGTTGACAAGGTTTATTTTGCAGATAATATCTTCGAATTTGATCTCTTTCATTGGGATGATAATCATAAATTTTTCTTCTTAAACTAGGATCCATGTGAAGAGTTGCAAAATTCTTTTCAATATGAGTTCGTTTAGGATTTGATCCGGACTCATTATTATGATTAGGATTCTCCATAATCTCAATTAATTACAAATATATATTTCATATCATTAAAATAAAGAAAAATAATATTCATTGTCAAGAACAGTCAAAGCAAGATATAAATCTAAATACAAACAGTTTAAACATATAATTTGATTCTTCAAAATAAATTGAAAAATAAATCAATGTAAAAATATTAAGAATATAGCAATGTACCAGTGAAGTTTTATACGTGACTTAATGCCTTGAATTCTTTTTGAAATTATGTAGAATTCAACATTTTATCTTCGTCTTCTAATAAGTGGTTAAAACTAGGTTCATAGCAGAAACTCTAGGTTTGAGACTAAAAAAAGGTCAATACCGAAAGAAAAAAAATTGATGGGAGGCGGAGGCTATAGTAAGTCCTTAAAAGTGGTATTTATTTTCAGAATTCTATGCAGCAAAGTTGCTTAAGGGTCCATTTGGTTTGGGAGATGGAAAAGTGGATGAATAGAAAATGAGGAGGGAGTGGAAAAATGAGAGGATATAAAAGATTTTAATTTTCCTCATTTGTGTTTAGTTTAAAGGGTGCAAATTGGAGGGATGAAAATTTTTCTTGTTTGGTTGAAAAGAAAAATGGGGGAATAAAAAATGTGGTTTGTATAAATTTACTCTTATACCTTTACATAAAACATTATAAATTTTTTTATATTATATTACTCATTAACATTTTTTTTTCTTACTTATTCAAATTATTATTAAAATCCCACATAGCAAGACTCGGCGTTGGTGCCTATAAAAAAAAAAAAAAAAAAACTTACTAGAATCAATGCGTTGATTCTGGTAAGTTTTTTTTTTTTTTTTAATTAAAAATTAATTCTGGTAAGTTGGTAGTTGTTAAGACAAAAGGAGGAAAAAAAATGATCTTCTTTGCTTTCTTCCCGATTTGGGGAGATTTATTTTTGGTGGGTCATGTGGAAAACACCTGAGCCCGACCAATTTTCTCTCCTTCCTTTCTTTCCAACCAAACACCCTTTCCAACTATTTTCTCTCTTATTTTTCTTTTTTTTTTTTCCATTCTCCCCAAAATCACCCCAACCAAACATATCTTAAAAGTTGGTGTATGTTGTCAAAGTCCTAGTCCACAAAGTAGTGGTAGAAAAGTATGTTACTGTACAAGTTGTTTCAGCATTATTAGGTGGGACCCAATTTTAATACAAGAGTTATTAAAAAAATAAAATTTGTCATGAAAATTGAAGTTACTATATGCATAGTTATCAAAACCATATCGGAAGTTGACTTAGCTGAAGAATTGGCTCATTGGTTCAACCCGTGGTTCATTGGTTGAATTGTAGATTTATTAATTAATTAAATAATATATTTTATAATTATAAAAAGCAACTAAAATAAAATAAAAATACTCCATTTAACTAAATTAATAAATTATAACAATAAAAAAAATACATCATATGAAATAAAGTTAGAGAATATTAAAAAAAAAAACACACATTATTCACATAAATCATCTAATAACCAAGTTATATAGTGCAAAAGTCTTGAAACAACATATCTCATAGAAATTCAAAATAAATTTTTAGCTTAATCATTAAACCCTAAAGCATAACTAAATTTTTTAAATCTCCAAATACAATTGATGACTTCAAAATTCAGTAACTTCAGTAATTTAGTACAGTCTTTTTGAGTTTTTTCATAGATACACACAGTAATTTTTTTTTCTTTTATTCGCAGGTTAAAAAGATTAACCCGTGAAATCCGTCGGTTTATATAGTTTGATAATGGGTCATTGCATATCTAGTATTTTACACCAAACTATTCCAGATAATGCTTTGGTTTATGGGTTTCATAGTTTAACCGGTGGTTTGATACGGATTTAATAACTATCACTATATGTAGAGAAGTTGTTTGTCCTTTGTGTCAAGGGGGTAAATAAGACTTTTTAGTACAATTTAGTAATATAACTTGAGGACTTTTTGGAAGTTCAAGAGGGGCACTTGACCCCATCACTCGCCTTCCATCTGCCCCTGCCCTTAGGGCATCTATTAACTTTTTCCTTAGTTTATAGTTTAGTAAAAATTTTCAGGCTAAGAATATTTTACATTATTTAAGTTTGGAGTCACTTTTAAATCAACCACTCATCTTTTAAAACTTCCATTGTATACCTTCAATTTGCCCTTTCATCAGCCCTCCTAACATTTTTTTTGTTATCCCACCCAAAACGATGATGTTTTTTAACAAACATAATTAAAAAATAAAAAATAAAAATCAAATTAATATAGAAAACATTGATTAATCAAATTTTTAATAAAAAAACATACAGCCTGGCACTGCTCCCCACAAATAAAATTCCAACAGGAAATAATGCAATTCAAAATAGTTCCTACGTGCCATAAAAAAACTAACATTGTGTTTGGTTGAAGTTGGAGGAAGAGAAGGTAAAAGAAAAGAGTAAGGGAAAAGAAAGAGAAAGAAAGTTTTTTTTTTTTTTTTGGGGGGGGGGGGGGGGGGGGGAGTTTCCATCATGTATGATTAGAAATTAGGAGGGTTGAGAAAATAGATTTATTTTCCCTTTGTTTGGTTTTCAAAGGAGAGAGGAGTGGAAAGAAAAATCTGACATTTCACTTTTATGCCCATATATAACAAAGAGAGTGATAAAAGTTTATGGGCAAAAATGTCATTTACTAACTATTAAAAGTAAAAAAAAAAAAAAAAAAAGCATATAGTCCCTCTTGATTTTCATACTTCTCCCTCATTTCTCCTAAATTGGGAGGAAAATAAAAAGCGGGCCTGATTCCTTCATCTCCTCACTTTTTCTTCTCCCGTGTGAACCAAATGACAAAAATAAAGTATTTTTCTTCCCTTTCCCTTATCTTCCCTCCCATTTCACCCATTCCAAACACAACCTATTTTCCTCCCCAATGAAGAAGCCACATCAATCAGCCATTAGATCCACCATTAGCCATCATAAATTCACTACAAATTATGAAAAAGCCCATCAAAATCATTGGCATCCCAAATCACCAGATGCAACCAATTTAAACCCACTAAAATCTAATCCACCCATTGAAATACCCTAAACCCCACACCATTTTGCCTCTATTGACGAAATCCACAAGCTTCCCTACTTCTCTCAAACCCAAAAGCACCCCCCCCCCCCCCATCTTCTCTCAAACCCATTGCCACCCATCATTATCAATGCGTGGATTGGTTTCTTTGATTAACCTCAGTGACAAGCAGCTTAAAACAACTAAAGTTCCTTTGGGGCAAATTAACAAGAAACAATAAGAAATTGATTTGGGACAAATAAATTGCACCAAAAA
This sequence comes from Quercus aquifolioides, assembly GCA_019022515.1. Classification (NCBI taxonomy): domain Eukaryota; kingdom Viridiplantae; phylum Streptophyta; class Magnoliopsida; order Fagales; family Fagaceae; genus Quercus; species Quercus aquifolioides. The sequence continues at coordinate 51,921,190 of CM032333.1, forward strand.
GTGTGTGTATGTATATATATATATATATATATATATTATTTAGTCCATTAACTTTTGTTTCAATCATCAAATTCGTCCTCAGGATTTAATTTTGTCAATTTTGTTAGTTACTTTGAAAAAATTAAAAGAGTTATTCTAGTCTTTTCCAAATCTATTAGCAAAATACACTACTTAAAATGAATTCATTTGCTAGTAGATTTTGGCCAAAATAACTTAGATTAACTCATATTGACAAAGTGGAGGACTAAATTGTCAAAAAAATATTAATGACTAATTTGACCATGAAGTAAAAGTGAACGGACTAAGTTGAATTTGAACCTTTTTTTATATTATATTATATTATCTATATCATATACTATATAACAAAAGTTAGGCTTACAAGCCATGGTTACGCCAAGTGACTTCACCAAATTGTAGAAATTTTTTTAGATTTTAAAAAAATAAATATAATTTTTTTTGTTCCTATCTTCTTCTCCTATAATTTATAAGTTGATAAAAATATTAATTTAATTACAATCCAAATTCTTCATCTAATTCTTTTTTTTATTTAATTTATATTATCATGTGTTAAAAAAAAAAAAAACATAGTACAATATAAAAAAACTGCAACAATCTTCATCTAATCCTTTATTTTTATTTAAATTATATTACTACGTGTAAAAAATAAAAAATAAATAAATAAAAAAGAACATAGTAAACGAATTTTAAAAAAAAAAAAAAAAGCAATGTATTCAACTACATATTCATCTATATGACATTTTTTTTTTTTTATAGATAATTACGTCTAATTTTTTTCATTCAATCTATATGACATTTTTTTTTTCTGGATAAACATACATCCTAAGTTAATTCTTCTTCTCTTATAATTCCTAAAATGATTAGAAATCTAATTTCCTCACAATTGAAAATTCTCTCTCTCTCTCTCTCTCTCTCTCTCTCTCTCTCTCTCTCTCTCTCTCTCTATATATATATATATATATATATATATATATATATATTTATTTATTTATTTATTATTTTTCGTGTATTCTTATATATTCTTAGGCACCACTTCTTCTTCTTCTTCTTCTTCTTTTCTCTCCCATATTATCAATAATTCTCATTCTCTTACAATTTTTATGTTGTTTAGAAATCTAACTCTCCTTTGTTTTTTTCCCCCCTTATTACTTAGGCAATTTGATGTTTTTGAAATCCACAGCAGAAGTCTTTATCAAACCTACCATCCAGACTATTACAGGTATGTATTTCTCTACTTTTTTTTTTTTTTTTTTTTTAAAAAAATGTTTTGCTTATGAGTCATAAATGCATTATATAAACCTCTATAAATATATACGCTTTATCTATTAATAATATAAGAATTATCAAATTTTGTATTCTCTCCTACAACAAGGGTTCCATTTGTAGTAGTAAAATTTTTATTAATAAAAAGGAAAATAATTGAGCAAAAGCATGATGTTTTAAAGATTTAGATTTCAATTTCAAACCTCAACAAATTAGACTAACATTATACTTTTGTTCATATCAACTTCTCAGTTAGACATGATTTTTATCAATCATTAAATTTTCTATTATTATGATTTTTTAGATGAATATGTTATTTTATTTATCTTCATCAATTGTGCTTAGAAACTTGAAAAGGTTCAAGTTTTACGAATTTCACTTTTTATTTCCCTTGAATTAAGAGAGTTTAAGTGTAGATTTAGTATTGATTTTACTTTTTAATGACACTGTTTTACAAAGATAGTTTGCTTGAGATTAAAGTCTATTAGCTAAAATTTTAACAGTATAAAATTCTATTTCCACTAAAATTCAATTTCAACTAAATTCAGTAAGTTTACAACTTTTAAACTATTGCTATATTAATTTTTGGATAGATACAAATGCTTAATTGTTGATATCAACTTTTTTTTCCTCTTCATCACTATATGAATTATCTACAATTTTTATTTTGTCAATACACGTTTTTCTGTCATCAATTTTAATTTAAGTGTTAATTTATATACTTTTAAAATTTTCAATCCACACACTTGAAAACGTTTAAGTTTTACAAATTTTAGTTTTTTTCCTGTGAGTTAAGAGTTTTAGTTTAGTATTTATTTTTCTTTTTAATGACACTCTTATGAAGAGTTTGTTTGTCAATTTGGTTACAAAGCCTGTGAAGATCTCATATATAATCATCTCAAGCAACTTTACTCCACACATAAGGTTAACACTTATTCTTTCTTTGTTTACATTATGCATTAGGAAAATCAAAATAATGCTCATAAGCCTCAAATGCCATGTTTTATCTCCTAAAAATGCCCATTCCTTTTCAATTTTTTCCTTTCAAAATTAAAGTTTTTTGGTAATAGGTTATACTACTAAATGCATAAAGATAGTTAATTGTCATTAATTATTAATATAGTGACAATAGATAGTTAATGTAGATCAAACTCTTTTACCAATAATTTACTAAGAATAACAACCTATTTTCTAAACTATAAGAAATTAAAAATTCTATTTCATCTAAAATTCTATTAGCAAAAGTTTCAAGTATATAATTAAAATAAATTTAATATTTATTTTGATTGTATATCATTATTTTATGTTTTAATATGTAAATTTTATATATTACATACCGTGCTCCTAAAAAGTGACTCAAGTGTATGTATCAATTATATGTCATAACATTAATATGTTTTATAATGTGACTAATTATTAATATAGTTTTGAATATTTTAATTTATTTACATATATCTTTTTAAGTAAAACGTGCAATGCACGGGCCTTTAACTAGTATATATATAAAACCGAAGCCTCTGAAGCTCTCACAATTTTTCACATCAGCACATATTTAAATAAAATTATCATTTTATTTAAATAAAATTATTTTTTGTTTAATCCAAACTTAACAAAGAGTGAAACTCTATCTCTCTAACAAATCTAACTTAAACTCAAACTCATCATTATCATTTTTTTAAAACAAAATTATTTTTGTTTAATCAAAACTTAACAAGGAGTGAAACTCTATCTCTCTAATAAGTCCAACTTAAACTCAAACTCAAACGTTGATAATCTATATAAAAACAAAAATTTTGATAGGACTAAAAAAAAAAAAAAAAAAAAAAAAAAAGACTCACGTTGAAAAAAAAAAGACTCATGTTAGATTAAGAAAAAGAGAGAAAGAGAGAGAGACTCTTGTTAGGACTCTCTCTCCCCTCCTCAAAATCCTAAACTTAACTTCACTATAGGATTAAAAAAAAAAAAGACTCACGTTACCAAAAAAAAAATTAGGATTAAGAAAAAAAAGAGAGAAGGACTCATGTTAGGAGTCTCTTTTCCCTCCTTAAAACATTAGCAATTACTAACTCAAAACCCTAAACTTGACTTCACTTTAGGATTTTTAAAAAAAAAACACAAGCAATCTTATTCAACTTTCTTCTTTGATTAATGAATTTTATGTCGAATTTCTTTATATTGTTATTATTAATAAAATTTCAATTCAACATATATGGATATTTGTTTATAGTGTTATTAATGAATTTTATCTTTTATGTCGAATTTTTTATTTGCTTTCACATGTGCTTGAGATTTTCTTTCTATCTTATTCTTTTGTTATGTTTAGAATTGATTTTCTTTTTCTTTTGAGTATTTGGATTAATCTCCATATTTATATTGACATTGTTTTTGTGGGTTTGGTTTTTGGGTTGAAATTTCTACTAATTATTTTTTTTATTGTACATGGCAGATAAAACATCTCTATTTTTTTGGAGAAAAATCAAAGCTACAACCTATGTCTTCCAACCTAAGAAACGATAAATTTTTATTTGGTATGTTATATATAAATTTGTTGAATTTGGTTTGGTTTTGAAGTAGAATTTGAGGATTCTATAAATTTTGAAGTTTTAAGTCTTGGAGTTTTTGGTATTTGCGTCTTAATAAGTGGATCTTAATTCTTCACCTTAAATGCTTTTTATTTAGGTTCATGTGATTTTTTGTTTTCTTATTAAAAGCTATGATTTTTGGTTGATTAATTATTTGTTTGGATTAATTTCAATTAATTATTTTTTTGGATTCAACATAAAAGATAATGGAATTAGGTATTATAATTTTGATATTGTTCCATGTTTTGAATTGCCTATATTGTCATTACTATAAGAAAGTCATATTGCTACTCAATTTTTTGTTTTCTTATTAAAAGGTATGATTGTTGGTTGATTAATTATTTTTTTGGATTCAACATAAAAGATAATGGAATTAGGTATTATAATTTTGATATTGTTCCATGTTTTGAATTGTCTATATTGTTATTACTACGAGAAAGTTATATTGCTACTCAATTTTTTGTTTTCTTATTAAAAGCTATGATTTTTGGTTGATTAATTATTTGTTTGGATTAATTTCAATTAATTATTTGTTTGGATTCAACATAAAAGATAATGGAATTAGGTATTATAATTTTGATATTGTTCCATGTTTTGAATTGTCTATATTGTTATTACTACGAGAAAGTTATATTGCTACTCAATTTTTTGTTTTCTTATTAAAAGCTATGATTTTTGGTTGATTAATTATTTGTTTGGATTAATTTAAATTAATTATTTGTTTGGATTCAACATAAAAGATAATGGAATTAGGTATTATAATTTTGATATTGTTCTATGTTTTGAATTGTCTATATTGTTATTACTATGAGAAAGTCATATTTCTACTCAAATTTGAAACTTGGTGTGTCTTCCTTATATCATGGTCTTTGTTTATATATTTGCAATTTATATTAGTTTTTTTTTTTTTTTTTTATAGCAAGACTGAAATACTTTATTAAATCACTGAAATAGAAGCTACATCATGGATAAAAGCATGCTCTAAAAAATAAGGAGACTCTTCAATCCAAGTACAGTAATCATCAATGCCCTTGGCAATTTATATTAGTTTTGAGTGTGTGTATATATAATTATTGGGAGTTTTGGTTTATTAATTTAAGAATTGTAAATTACTTTGTAAGTTTTGGTAACTATGCACTTACAACTCAATAACGTTCAATGTTAGACAACATTTCTTCATTTTAAAAAAAATATTAACTAGCAAAATGTCTATTTACTCATTGTTGAATTTTTTTTCTAGAGTTAATAGTTTTTCCGTGCATCGCACGAGTTAGCGACTAGTATATATATATATATATATATATATTCATTAATGTTTAACATAAATAAATAAATTTAGTATCCTTTTAATAATTTTTTTACTTGTATATCTTTTTGTAATTACTTATATACTAATTAAGCTTATAAGTTATAAGTAGTAGATAAGAAAAAAAAAAAAAGAGTACAAAATGATGCTATGGTGACGTGTTTGGGTAGGGAAGTTGCTAGTAAGGAAATATTTTCTTTTTTGACAAAGGTGAAAAAATTTAAATAATATAAAAACTATGACTTCAAATGAAAGAATCAAGAAACAATAAATACAACACCTGTTTTCTTATCTTTTCACTCATTGATACTGCTGCCTTTTTTACTTTTTCGTCTCCACACGTTTCTCTCTCTCTCACAGTCACTAGTTATCACATCTTTCAATAAAAAAATTACTGAATACCGATATACTCTTTTACACTTTGTTCTCTACTTTCAAATTTCAAACTCTTCTTACTTTTGTCTCTTGAGCTTTTAGTTTTGTCTCGTCTCTCTCAGTTTTGCAGTTTCGGTTCTGAGTTCATTTTGCTGCATGTGTCGCCGTCCATCACCCCTCAAGATTCAGTGAGAGGCCGTTGGCTTCAGTGAAAAAGAGACGGTGAGTGCATGAGAGATGGATCCATTTTTGGGTTACAGGTCGCCTTGCAGAGACGTCCTTTACTTCCATATATAATTTCTTAAAGCCACTTATTCTTATGACTTTATCTTCCACCAAAATCTCATCAAACAAAAAATTGGATGTCATATAAAGAGCTTCAATATTGCATGGTCGCATAATACATAAATAAATAAAATTGTAAAGGAAGCGCTACAATTTTCCCAATCTTCCTTATTTGGAGGTCTTTCAGTCCTTATTCTCCAATTGCTCGAATGACTTTAACCCAATCCATATGTCTAGTGTTACGACTTGAGCTAAGCACTAATCACGTTTGCAATATTTGTCAAAAGGATTAGCCAAGTTACTATTAGTGCTCAAGAGTCAAGATTGCTTATATAATAGCTAAGATATACCAATTAAGTTTGTTGTATTGTGTTACATTGCCACTAAGCCACTTGAGGCTACTAGGTTGGCTCTCAAAACATATATAATGACTCGAGTAAAGCAGTAGCCAGATTTACGCTATATTTCTAAAGGACTAATCACGTTACAATTAGAGCTCATCATAACTATTTACCCAATAAACACCTGATGTATAATTTACCCCTCGCCTATACAATATACACTCAATCAATATAGTCCAATTAAATCCCCATAATTTAGAGTATTACATCTAGGCACGTAAGGCTATTAGACTTAATTTTTAGTTCTCCACACACTTTTTAAAATCTTGGAATCAATTTGGAGGGTACTTCACATACCATGGCTGTCGTCTATAGACATATTAAGTTTTTTTAAAATCCATCGTCCATAATAAGTTTTTTTTTTTTTTTTTTTTTGAGAATTCCATAATAAGATTTAGAATATGAGCACAGCAATGACAGCACCACATGTGTAAGTACTTTGTCTTAATGGCGGTGATGCTTGAACTAACATTATCTGTCATTAAGAAAATGAAAAGGTTTATTATTAGTCTCTTTCACACCAAAAAATAAAGCTTTATGAAATTGGACACTAAGAAAATGAAATTATCACTACGTGAAATTTGAACTGATTCAATAACATAAAATTTCAATGAACAAATCCAAGCAAAACACTGTATAAAGTGTAAAACACCCCGCTATTATTAAATTCTCATACCAATTTATCATTTAACAAAAAGCACACGAGTAGCTCTAGCTCAAACTGAAGAACAAGATTGACGTCATCATCAACTTGAAAAATAAAAATTATATATATCCAACAAACATAGCACCAGTTACTGAACAAGCAAAAGTATACACTGTTTTTAAGAAGTAACAAAACGAATTTTCACAGTCAAAGCATAATTAACAGAGAAAACCCGTAAAAGTGAGAGAAATCCTAATTCCACCATAAAGGGGTGTTTGATTCACCCTAATGTGCCCTTAATGTGATGCACATTACCTTAATATGATATTAAAGTGTTTGGTTCATGTAGTTTTCTCTAATATTACTATAATCTAAGATTACAAAATATATCATATCACCTTCTTAAATGAGGCTGATCTTACATTATTTATTGGTGGGAATGTAATAATTTATTGAATTAACAAAAGGACAAAATTGGTTGTAGCCTACGACTACAATCTTACTCAATAAAATAAATATTACTACATATTTTAAAAATCTAACCGTTAAATTGCATGTTCTTTATGCTCTTAATACACTTCAAATTTTGTGTCAATCAGATATTATTTACTATGTGATCTATAAGTTTATATATTATGCATAATTTTAAACTACAAAAACATGCAATTTAAACAATTTATTGATGACATAACTATTGATCTTTAATTTTCTATAAATTTTGCAAGCATTGAGAATATAAAAAGAAGATGTAATACAATGGTGAATTTGTCAAAATTCATCTCTAATAAAAAGATATTGAGTAAGATTGTAGTCTAAGGTTACAACCAATTTTGTAGTTAAACTTTATCGTTGACAAAATTGCTCATACTAATAAATTTTATTTTACTCATGACAATGACTAAAATATCAAGAAACCTTTAAAATACCCAAAAACTTCTAAAATGACCAAAATACCCTTAGAATCACCAAAATGACTAAAATGCACTACAAATGTCCAAAATATCCCTAAAACCTCCAAAATGACCACAATACCCCTATAACTTTTTTAATTACCAAAATACCCTCGAAATCTCAAAAAAACCCTAAAAACCTCAAAAATGATCAAAATACTCCTAAACCTATAAAATAACCAAAATGCCCATGAAACCTTTTAAATAACGAAAATACCCCAAACCTGAAAATTACTAAAATAACCTAGAAACCTCTCAAATGACCAAAATACCCCCAAAACCTCTCAAATGAGCAAAAATATCTTGAAACCTCTAAAATGATGAAAAATACTAAAATACCCTGAAATCTTTAAAATGACAAAAAAAAACCTCAAAACCTCTAAAATGACCAAAATATCTCAAAACCTCTCAAATGACAAAAAGTACCTCGAAACCACTAGAATGACCAAAATACCCTCGAAACCTCTAAAATGGCCAAAATACCTCTGAAATCTCTAAAATAACGAGAGAATAAAAATCCTAAAACCACTATAATGACCAAAATAACCCCCCCCCCCCTCAAACCACTAAAATGACCCAAATACCCCCAAACCTGCAAAATGATTAAAATACCTCCAAAATCGCAAAAATGAAAAAAAATGCCTCCAAATCCTTTAGAATGAGCAAAAAAACCCGAAACCTCTAAAATGACCTAAATACCCCAAAACCATCCAAATTACTAAACTAACTCGAAAATTTTAAACTGAACTAAAATACCCAAAACCTTTGAAATAACCAAAAGTTTTGGGTTATTTTATGTCAGTTAGTGGTTTTAGCGCTATTATGGTCATTTTTTAGGTTTCAGGATTTTTTAATTTTTATTTTTTGGTCATCTTAGAGGTTAAAGAGTATTTTGGTCATTTTAAATATTTTAGGATATTTTGGTCATTTTAGAGATTTCATGGTATTTTCTGTCATTTCAAAGGTTTTTGGGTATTTTGGTCAGTTTAGAGGTTTCGTGGGCATTTTTTGTCATTTTGAGGTTTTAGGGGTATTTTGTTCATTTTGAGGTTACAAGGGTATTATGGTCATTTTTAGATTTTGGGGGTATTTGGTCATTTTAGAGGTTTTAAGTTTTTCTAAAGAATTTGAGGGCATTTTGGTTATTTTAGCAAGAGTTTTTGTTTTGCTCATTCTATCAGTTTCAAGGGGTATTTTGGCAGTTTTAGAGGTTTCAAGACTACTTTGGTCAATAAGAGGTTTTAGGGTTTTTTTTTTTTTTTTGTCATTTTGAGGTTTTTGGGATATTTTGGTCATTTTAGAGATTTTAGGAGTATTTTGGTCATGTTTTAGATTTCAAGTGTATTTTTGAGGTTTTAGGAGTAATTTGGTCATTTTGGATCGTCCAGGGGTATTTTGTAGTTCAGGGGTAATTTTGGCATTTTCTGGTGTTGAGGCTATTTTCAATCAATTTGTTATTACAATAATTTAAATTATTTCTATGAATGTTTATAAATCAATTATATGAATGGTACATTCTTGGATTATGATTGGAATGTAATTTAATAAACCAAACACCTTAATGTCATATTAAGGTTTTTTTTTTTTTTTTTTGAGAAGGAACACTGTAATATTATTTAAAAGACAGCTGAATCGACTTGAATTACAGTAGAAAGGTGTAGAGGAATATCCTTTATCCACACCGAGAACTCGCTAACATGTCTAGCAATGTTGTGGGCTGTATGTTACCCTGTCTCTTAACATGAGTAAACTCAACATCAACAAACTGGTTGGCTAACATCTTTGCCTCATCAATCAGGTGTCCAAAGTCTGCTAGTGAAGCATCCTCACTCAACAGGGCATCAATAGTATTTTTGGAGTTGCCTTCAAGGACAATGGAAGATAGCCCGAGGTCAAGAGGAAACTTAAAGGCTATTTTTGCCTGCAATAACTGAGAAGGGCAAAGGAAATTTCTCCGCCATGGATGCTACCAGTGGCGGAGCCACACACAAAGGTGGGGGAGCCAAGGCCCTCCCAAAATTTTAATAAATTAATTTATAGTATGTATATTATTTACATTTTAAAAAATGTAGCATGTAAAAATTGAAGTTGGCCCCTCCAAATTTTGAGTTATTTCAATGGTGCTCTTAAAAGAAAGAGAAATTATATTAAAATCATATAATTTAAGAGGTTTAACGAATTAAACTATGTAGAAAATAATAAATTTTTGTACATGTCTAATAGAAGAAATACATGACTTTTATATACTTATTAAAATTTAGAAGATAATAAATTCTCTTTGTAAATTAATTTATATATATGTGTGTATGTAGAGGTTTGTCTTAACTAATATATTAGCATTACAACTTGGTCCCCCAAACTAAAATTTCTGGCTCCGCCCCTGGATGCTCCCACAAGACCATTTTCATCTCGGATAATGACACCAACACCGGCCAAATTTTCATCTCGAAAAACTGACCCATCAAAATTTACCTTAAGTTTTGGCCAAGGAGGGGGTTTCTAGGTGATTAGTTGAGGTGCTCGATTGTACTAGTCCAGAGGTTTTGGGGGGATGGAACGGACATAGGCGACTCTAACAAACCGAGCCTCGTGAAAAACTTGCTGAACTGGAAATGGTTTAGAGCTTGTCCTTAGTACATTCCTTCAGAACTAGAACATCCAAACAGTTGTTGAAAAGAGATTCAAGTCTGATCCTGTCTCAATGAAATGTTCGACCAAGTCTCTAAAACTCGTAAAAGGCGAGACTTGCACTAAAATTCCAGTAAGGATCATGAGTCCATACCGATGAGAGGAAAAGGCAAGACCAAAGTGCGTGAACCACATCTTCCGATGCACATTTCCAGTGATCGCAACAATCATTAGTAATAACCATTTCGACCCTTAAGATTAACCTTTGTTGGAATAGAATTCTTGATGGCTCTCTATAGCAAGTTTCGGACTTTCGGTTGCACCTATAAACCCCAGACCTTCTTCCATAATGTGTTATCCTCGGGCTGGTACTCACGGTTATCGAAGCATTGTGATTTGTAGAGAAATCGATATCCTAATTTCACTAAGTATGTACCCGATAGAGTAAAAGGTCAATAGAGCTTGTCTTCCACCGATTTGCAGCTAAAAGGAATGGATTTCATTAGTGCTATATCTCTAGGAAGGAAAAGCTCAAGTAAAGTAGCCAAGTTCCACTCATTAGTGGCTGGATCGATAAGGGACACAACCTGGGCTTCTTCAAACTCCGATGTAGCTGGCGAGGAGATATACGGCAGAAAGTCTGAAGGCAGCCGCAGCTCAGACCATATTGGAATTGAAGTCCCATCTCCCACCCTCCATCTCATCCCCTCTTTAAGCACTTCTCTACCTTTTAAAATACTTCACTATGCGTATGAACCTGTTTGAGAATCTGTTGCCTCCATGAAAGAGCAATGACGAAAGAATTTGGATTTGAACACTATAGAAAAGTGAATTTCTGTTTTGGAGCAACCTCTAAGCTTGTTTTGCTAGGAGGGCATCATTGAATAATGCTAGGTCCTTAAAACCCATTCCTCCCTCACTCTTGGTTTGCATAGCTCCTCCCATCTAACCCAATGATTTTTCCTACGATCTCCTCTTTGTCCCCACCAAAATTTTCGAATAAGTCCGTCAATCTCATTGCACAATCCAATGGGAAGCTTGAAACAATTCATGGTATAGGTGGGGATAGCTTGAACCACCGCTTTAATTAGGATTTCTCTACCGGCTTAAGAGAGTAGTTTTTCTTCCCACCCTTGAAGTTTTCTCCATACATGCTCCTTGATGTAATTGAAGCTAGCTTTTTTGTTCCTCCCCACTAGAGATGGCAAACCCAAATATTTCTCATAATTCCGAATCTCCACCACTCCCAAAGTATTTTTGATCACCAATCTCCGCTCTTCACTAGTGGACTTGCTAAAGAAGATGGTGGTTTTTGCCTTGTTAATTTGTTGACCCGAGCTCATCTCATAGACTTGTAAAACATCCAAAATATTTTGGCACTCCTCAGTATTGGACCTGCAAAACAGCAAACTATCATCTGCAAATAAAAGGTGAGTAAATGAGGGGGCTTCTCCTACCAAGGGAAAAGCCATGAATGTCTCCTCTCAAGGCCGATTGGATGAGTAAGCCATGGAGCCCTTTCGTGCTTAATAGAATCAGGAATGGTGAGAGGGGATCGCCTTGCCTTATACCCCTTGTTGGCCTTAAGGTAATGTGACTACATGAATCTAAGATTATAATAATGTAACATTACACCTTAATGTAAAATCAAGCGAACCAAATGCCCTCAAAATGCAAAGCTACACCATGAAACTCACTCAAACCTCCCTAGTTGGAAAAATTTAGTATAATCGAGTCAAACCATACACTCCCAAAGTAAAATAAGTTAGCAATTAAGGAGTGAATTCCTACCTTCCCTATCCCATTATCTATCTACAGAAAAATTAAGGAATGAATTAATAGATGATTAACAATCTCACAACTATACTTACACATACACCGCCAATTCACCATGATGAGATTTCTGTTGATCAGATTATCCATAATTTAACTAACGAATTATCAAAAAAAATTATTCATAATTAATATTCTCCAAGGTAATTGTCCAAACAAAGAAAATAACCCTCCTAGGCACCATCAAATCTAATCTACCGCCATGCTTTGACTTCCTAATTCCTACACAATACATCATTCCTATTAGTCACTGGCATGTTCCTATATAGGAACTCCAAAATAGAATAGACTGTTTTTAATTCTCAATCTTGCTACGCAATATACAGTAACATCTTTATATGCTACGATTAATAAAAATGGTATAGGAACATCATTCCAGAAAAAAGTTACTCCCACTGTCCCGCATTTCTTTCACATACTTTCTCATATATCTCAAGTATTTCCCTTTTTATTTCTGATTTTTTTTTTAAATTTAAATATAATTCCATGAAAAAGCTGACAGTGAGGGTTAAGTTCTGGCATCCTTGGATCAAAAACAAAAGGCTCAGACTGCTCTGTAGGATGTGTAATGTATGAGGTTAGTTGTTGAATACACACACAAGCAGAAAAAATATGGTTGACACTATATTAAAGGTTCAACTTCAAACCTTCCAATTTCCAATAAGGATTTAGACTTTGTACAATTACTTCAAGGAAATACAATCAACTAAAAGAGAAATTAGCGTTGTGAATAAACACTCATTTACATATATATCATCCCTATTTGTTTTCATTTCCTCCCTTTAGAATTAGAGGTGAAGGTATTACCAACGCAAAAATTAAAAAGAGATGCACTTTTAATACCTGACCCATTAACCTCAACAACCACAAAATAACAAGTGAAATACGTGGTTAGTATGGAGTGAGTAACAATGTCTGCCATTTATAGAGCTCTACAATAGTCACCTATGCAAGTGCCAGTCCAATTCCCTGTACATCACCTCTTGTTTCTTCCACTGGAGATTCAACCGTCGGCTGCAAGAACCGGGTATAGTGGAACTCAACTTGTAGCCTGTGATGAAGAGGTGCCGATTTGATCAACCCCTTCTTGATATCAGCCTCTAATTCCCTTATGGGAATTGCAGCCAAGAAGCTCTTAATGTACTCCTTGCATGATTCCTTCCCTCTACACACAATCTCGTCTTCTCTCACACTGTCTTCTGAATCATTAGACTGGAGTACCTTAGTCCCCTCCGTGGAAGTTTCCTTGCAGCCATCACTGGCAGGTTTTCCATCTGATTCTTGACTCTCACTAGGTAATCGAACAATTATTGTGTCTTTATCAAATTTCAGGACATATGCCTGGTTGCACCCTTCATAAAGCCTCTCCCCCAGGGTGTCAATGATATAATAAGCATTCTGCTCAACCTTTAGGACAAAGAAGTGGTCATTCCAACAGACAATGTAGACCAAAGGGTCACCATTGCTAGGGCAATTTGATGCAGCAAGGCTGATCTCATCCCATATGCTGTCAATGGACATGGCACCATGAAGGAAATCAAAACCCCCCTCTTCCAGTCCATCTGGATGGAAGAATCCTATAAAGGACTTTTCTGGAACTACAGAAAGAGGACGAATTTTAGCTTGGAGAATAGTCTCGAGATCGAAGTGTTTGTCAGGGAATTGCTCTATGAAGACCTCATTCTCACAAAGATTTCTCCATTCTAATGATCCATCTCTAATCAGGCTGTCAAATTCAGACTTGATCGGCATCTCATCTCGGTTGGAATGCAACCAATCAGCAATGACTGCAACCAGAGCTGTACATGCACTCTCCCCAGCAGCCCGTTCACTCCTTTGATCAATTGAAGCAAAAAAGACTTGAGTTTGGAGCTTCAATTGTCTGTCACGGCTGGTTACTTCCTTACTCTCCCAACTACCTACAGCAAATTTGTCATCGCCAAATTCAGATATTGATGATGCATCAGTACTGAACCCGTCTTCGGTCTTTTGCCACTGCCATAAAATAAAATAAAAAAGGCATTAGTTATATTTAAAAATTCATATAATTTATATACTAGTACTACAACCGCTGCTGCTGAAAAAAAGAGTGAAGCAAAGGGTTTGATACCTACCCCAAAACTGGAATCATCAGAAGAGCTAAGCTGCCTACGATCATGATCAATATCATCCCCACCCTCTTCACCATAATGCTTTTTCAGAAGAGGCTCCCCTTTGGCTTTAGTAGACCTGAAGCTCAGTTTTCTCTTCCTCCAAGAAAGGATATTGCGTTTTGAACTTGACCTCAGGGTCTGTTCAGAGGTTAATGCATGTGCATTCTCAATATCATAGCATCCCACAGTCAATTTACGGTTGCTGTAATAGATCAAGCATTCATCTTGACCATTGTTTATCATATTGAAGGATACTATTCCTCCAGCACAGTTTGCTGAGGCCAAAGTTTCATAACTGAATGGCTGCCTAATGCTGCAATCATCCTTAATCTCCTCTGATTGCCCCTCAGCATCACCATCATCATGTGAATCTGTGTCAACGGGATAATTGTACTCAGCATCCGCACTTCTTTCAGAGCACCTGCCATCACTGCCCTCTTCTTCACGGCTAGCCTTCTTTGCTCTTCCTGCTGAAACATAATCTGTAAAGAGTTTCACTTTTCTCAGTCCAGCTTTAAGGGCAGAGAACTCGTCTTTCTCACTTGAGTGGGCTTCTGCATAAAAAGGTGACAGTGGAAGGCACACTATTGATCTCTGCACTGCATCTGACAGTTCTTGAGCACTTATCAATTCCAATAAACTGAGAGATAACTGCATTATAGATAAACTTGGGATGAGACAAACAAATTTCCCAGATGCAAAGGGACATTTAGAAAAGAGATGAATGATAACAGAAAATCACATAGAAATCCCAAGTAAAAAATAATACAAGACACTTACAGAGAGTGACGGACTACATTCACTAGTTCCAACAGGAACTTTGACAGAAAGATTGATTTGAATCTCCTTTCCATCAGCTGAAGAAGCATATTCTGCTAAGTTTAATGATGCAGTTCCAACAACAGGAACCCTGTTCCTGGACTCTTCGTTCACACCCTAAATTTGAACAATATGAATTGAAACACTGATATCAACAACAAACCAATTATCCAGGAACAATGAACTAGACCAAAATTAGTCAGTGACTTTCCTGATAAGGAATTGAATATTAAAATTATTTTTTACCCTTTTGTCCATATCCATTTATCACAAATTCATTAGAAATTCTTGTTCTCTGATCATATTATTAAAAATAAACAATAATTTTGGGGAACTATATTGGAAGGGAAAGCAAAGAAAAATATTATTGTTGACAATAGAAAAAGTAAAGAGTTAATATCAATCTCTTTAATTAGCATCTTTTTTCACCCTTTATTTATATATATTATTTTGGAGAGTGTTGCTGGGGGAGGAGGGTTTGACTTTGATAACTTTTTTTTTTTTTTTTTGGTGAATTTCTTACTAGTCACCAACCATTTTCTTCCCAGAAAAAACAATGTTGTGAATTACAAAATTCGCGAGAACCCATTCAGAATATCTAGACAAAAATCAAAGGCCTTCATTAATGACTATTGGCACACCTCAACAGCCTTAGATTGCAAATAAGACATTCTAAGTTTGAATCCCCAGAATCCAGAAATGGGACATATCACTTGGAAAGAGTAAAGAGACACAGAACAAAATAAAATAAAATATATTCAGAATCACAAGAACCTATATCCACCCTTACCAAAACCCAAAACAAGAAAATTTGGAAAGACCAAGGCACCACAGCTATCAAACATGAATTTAACTAACAGAAATTATATTCCAAGAAAAAAAGAAAAGCAAACAAACCCAGAAATTCTGTATGCCATCAAGAGTCAACCCTTCAGAAAACCAAAAAAAGTAAACAATATTATGAATTAAATCCAAACTCATCCAAATTCCAAAGCATAAGAAGAATTGTTACATTAAAAAAAAATACTAAAACCAAATTAAAAAAACCAAGAAAGAAAGAAAGAAAAATTATAATCAAAGATGAGAAACTCACATTGAACACTGTAAATGAGACCTCCCATGGATTAAAGACACCCTCCTTATAATAGGAGAAACTACACACACTCTGAAACCCCTCGTTCCATTCCACCACCCCATCATCTCCAACACCCAGTTTGTTTGTTAAATTTCTCTTCACAGAGCGCCTAAGTGAGCCCAAAGCTATACCCTTCTGACCTCTCCACTTAATCTCACACCCCAACATATTCTCACCCTCAGATTGTGCTAATCTTAAACCTTCCAGCCGTCGAATAACAATTATTACTTCGAATTTCTTCGAGTGGAATGGTGGCCATGAAGGCCACCTTATGAGCTTCACCACCATTGCGTTTTGTAAAGAACCAAAATTTAAGGAATTTGAAGAAGTGGGTGTTGGAGTTTTTTGGTGTAGATAATAATAAGGATTTTGTTGTAAGAGAGTTGGAGACTTTTGAGGAAATGGGTGTTGTAGAAACAGAAACACACGTAAATAAAGATTCTGAGACGGTTTGAATTTGGAAATGAAGGTAGGATTAAAAAGGTGGGAGTTATTTTGAGAGAGAGATAATGACAACTGGAATTTGAAAGCTGAAGGAAGATTCAAGGAGAGAATAAAGGAAGAGAAAGTAGCAACATATATTTATATAACTGGAATATGCTAAACATTGCTTTTGCTAACTAATAAGTATAACAATTTTGAGAGAGAGAGAGAAAAGCCGGCTTGGCTGTAAAATGAAATCTACCTAAGAACCAACGTCTCTGTTTCATAGTTCCAACTAGAAAGTAGTTTTGGCACGTGTGTGTTGTGTCCTCCTTCACTTTGCTGTTGTTAATTACTATCTCTCGGTGTCAACCCTGTCACAAACTCACATCACAATGCTTCATTTCTCTCTCTCTCTCGCTGGATTCTGGTTGTTTTGTACTTTGGACTTTCACTGACCATTCAAGTTTATTTTCCCAAAATATATTCCCTATTCTTAGATAAAAATCTTTTTATTTTTTTTATTTTAATCAATTATATCTGAAAATATCCACTTCTAATTATTTACTCTACACTCTGTTTTATTAAAATATTTTTTTTATTTAATTTTTTTTTACTATTTCTTGCACTTTTCAAAATATTAAGAGTTCATTTTAGAAATAATAACCTGTATTGTTGGAAATAGAATGTATTGGAATAATTATTCCTACTAATATGTTTGGTTAAGAAATAGAAATTAAACCACAAATCTATATATTTGAAAACATAATAACTTTATAATTACTATTATTTTTATTATCCACATAGAGATTGTTTGTATTTTTAGAAATTTGATAATTTCAATAGACAATAATTATACTAAAAAATATCTATTAAGATCAAAACAAATTATAAAGGATAAGCATTTCATTATAAAATCTATTACAGCATACAAAACATTTTCTCAAAAATAAAAATAAAAATTACAGCTTGCAATACATGCCTTCATTTTTTTTTTCTTTTTCTTTTTTTATTACCAAAAGTTTTAAGGAGTAAATTGTTCTTATCGTATTATGATGCTATTTTAAATGATGTATAAAAAAGTCAATGTGGGATTTTTAGAGGGTTGGTTCCCTAAATTGGTCTCTTATTCTATTTTAAGAAACCAAAATGAATACCGGTTACTTTTTCTGTATACCTAAAATCTTTTCTTTTTTCTTTTCTTTTTTTTTTTTTTTTTTTTTTTTTTTTTTGAGATGATGTATGCCTAAAATCTTGAATGCCCTTGTACAGGCGACTGTACTGAATGAATATTTTGGAATACATGGTCTCAAATATTTTGGAATACAATTTATTTTCATTTTTTTAATGTAAGGTGAAACCTCAAAACTAAACCCAATAAGTAACTGGCAGATATTACTGGACCAGAAATGTCACAACTCACAAGCCCTGTCTACAGAATTTTGTATATCATAAACATTTTGTGACTGGTGTTAAAGAATAAAGATAACATATAAATTGCGAATTTCAAGTAAAAGCCTTAAAGGATTAGCAAAATAAAACTTTATCTTCAGAAATTGACTGGAATTAAAGAGATAAATTTGGTGAACAAAATGATATCAGATTTTTTTTTTTTTAAGATTTCTCTTAATTGTTTTATCGAAATCTTATCCTTGGATAGCTGGATTTCATGTGAGAATCAATTTAGTCGTGCTTTCCAATTTGAACAATTAATTCTTTAGACATTACCCATCAATCTATGATACTACTATTTTTGTAAATTAATTTCCTTAGGTGGCACCATCCTTTATGTTTTTTCCTTCAATTTTCTACTTTATTGGGTTCCATAAATATAAACCATTGTTATTAATACCGTTTCGGACCCCGTTTCGGTTTGTCCAATGGAATGGAATATTTCGGTACCGGCCGATTTCGGCATACCGTTTCAGGGTGTTTCAGGGTTCTTAAAAAATAATTTATATATATCCTTGTTGAACATAAAATTGTCAATTCTAATAAATAAATAACTAAATATCAAATAATACAAATCATTTAGTCTTAACTCTTAAGTCTTAAACATCAATATAACATCACACAATAAGAAGATTTACAAGACAATAACTAAATATAAAAAAATACAAGATTTACTCCTCCTCCTCATCATCATCCATGAAAGAATGATCAAATTCATCATCAAAAGAACTCCCAAGAACTACCAACACCCATTAGACCTTTACTCCTTTTTTTTTTCTTTTTTTTTTTTAATAATAGGCCAAATTCAGTACCGGCCGGAATTTGCATCTCGGCCGGAATTGGCCGGAATGGACCGGAATGACCCGGAATTTGACCCGAGGTGGAACGTGAGTATTCCGGTACGGGTTTGCATACCGGTACGAAAAATTCCGGCCGTTCCGGCCGGAACGGAACGAAATCAATAACAATGCGATAAACAACCTGTGAGTATAAATATGAACAACACAGCCATTAATTGAATGTGAATTACCAATAATGGGATATGACTAGGATACGCTGTTATAGAAACCTCATGGTTGCTTAAGGTTTCATAATATTCATGAAATATTGAGTTCGAAACTTCTTACAAGTATTTTAAGGCCACCCTTAAAGGATTTCTTTCTATGATAACCTAGTGTGTGGAGAACAGATAGACTATATGCACCCGAAAAAATAATCAGATAATTAAAAGGATTTAGAAACTCTCATCTATCAAAAAATAATAACAAAAGTCGTCCTCTTTTTTTCTTTTCTTTTTTTTTTAATTTAATCTTTCTTCAAAAATTAAAAAAATAAAAGTCATCCTCTTTTTTTTAACTTAATCTTTCTTCTTAGGTCACGCAGACCCTTTTTTGTCCGGTATGTGGAGAATGGGGGAACTGTATATATCCCAAAAAGAAAAATCAGATACTTAAGAAGATTCGGATATTCTCATTTGTCAAAAATAAATAAATAAATAAAAGTCGTCCTCTTTTTCTTTTAACATAATCTTTCTTCAAAAAATAAAACATAAAAGTCGTCCTCTTTGTTTTTCAACTTAATCTTAGGTCACTCTTTTGTCTTTTTGTCCTATAAGTAAACACTCTCCCCAAATTTCTATTACCGAAAGTTTATAAAAATTCAAAAGAATTTTCCCTATGTATTTAAATTATATTAACAATATTTTTTTTTTTCATTCGTTATGTCACAATTTGTTTACACCAAGTTAACACCCTCCCTTTTATTTATTTATTACATTTTTTTTCCCATATAAACAGTCTTTGCCTTGCGTACATTGAAATTTAAATACGGTAGTACTCTAATTAGAATTCTATCATTAAACTTTTATAATAAAAAAAATTACAAGAATCTTCATTATTTATATTATATTATTTTGATAATTAATCAAATATTTTTCCATGATCGATCGGTCTTACACTTTACATTTTATACTTGCTTTATTTTTATTTTTATTTTGTAATTTAAACAAAATTATAATAATTTTAAAATTTTTAATTATTTTCAAACTCAACGATCAAAAAAAAACTTAACCTATTAGATTCTGAAGGAGACGTAGATAAGATGCCTGATTGGGGGGGGGGTTACTAATTCCATTAAACTTTTCTTTCTTTGTCTTGACTAGTAGCCTTACGTGTAATTACCCGTAAAGGGTGAAGAAACAAACTATAAGATCCTACAATGTACATCAATAAGGATGATATTTTCGTGACGTAAATTAAATAGATAGTAGTATATTATTAGTGAATCAAAATTCAAACATGATATGTGGTTGAGTAATTGGCTGGGATTATTCCTCGGTAGATTTTATTGGGTTACGCCTATATCCTTGTTGATATCAGAATTCGGAAGCAAGCTTGGGACACTATATAGTATATATGCGTCTTCAAACAAGCAAAAAAAAAAAAAAAAACGAAATCACTTAGTCCTTTCTATTTTGGGATAGTCAAATACAGTATGAACAAGTTTCTTGCCTTTTGGGGTTTATAAAACCATATTTGACCATTTCAACAAAAAAAGATGTATTAGTGTGTGAACAAGTTTTTTCTTTTTTCCTCAAAAAGAAAAAGAAAAAAGAAAAAACCTTTCATAAAAGAGTAAAAAAAATGTATTTCTATAATTCAAGATTCAATACAATTAAAGAGTTGTTACTTGTTAGATTAAAAGATAGATTAATGGGTAAGTTATGCTATCAGAGTTGACCATATTCCTATCTTACCTGTAAATTTGTTGAAAATATTCACTGTTATTGTATCCCACTAATCTTGGGATTTTGATTTTTTATATCTTACCCATTCGTAGGATTTTGAATCTTCTTGATTGCACAATGTTCCACTCTATCTTTTCTTAACAGAAGTATGAATTCAATTTTACAGTTCAGCGTGATGCTAACTTTTTGCATAAGAGGAGTCTTAGGAATCAAACTTTTGACCCATCAACTTTGTTATTTTTAATTTTATTTAATTAATACTTAATTATATCATAATTCTTTTTTTTTTTTAATGAAACTTATATCAGAATTCAGAACCCTCAACCTAATCTATACTATTTACTCTCTCCGTTCTAATTTGTTTGTCTTGTTTCAAAAATCAAACTGTTCAAAGGAACATCGTTTACATAATTTATTGTCTTATCCGCCTTAAAAAAATGTATAAGTTTCTAAAATTACCTTTAAATAAATTTATCAAAAAATAGGAATATTAAATCTGAAATTACAGGCACAAAAATCTGCTCCTTAGCAGTATTAGCATTTTTGAAATTACACAGCACAAATAATGCTCTAGAGGCTCTTGCTTTGTCTGTTTGAGTTCCATCAAAGAGAAAAGTTGAATTTGTCTCACTGAGTTTGGGTCGATAAAAATAATGTTTAAATAAAAATGAGATGTTTAGAACACCATGGTCCATGGCTTGAAAGTTTTTGCCGAAGCAGCAGGACTTTTTTCTTTTTTGCGGCAGCAGCATTCTTAACGAGTCTTTTATGGTTTTATGGCATTCTAGTCTTCTTCATGAAGAGAATTAGGGCTCAAATTTACCTCCCCATGACCCATACCAATTGAATTATAAATATATAAAATATAAAAAAAATGGTATACTATGTATTTGGTCCCCAACTTATACATTGTTTGTCAATTTGATCAATTACCTTTCAAATGTGTTAATTTAGTTTCTAACCTTTTGATATTACGTCAAAATAGTCCTTACCTTTAAGCGATGGATGGAAAATGCTGACGATCTGAGCTGCTTCTCAAATTTTTCCAGATAGCATTCTAATTGAATCTAATGGATATATACAACGACAAAATAGCCCAATACTCCACTTAAGTAGTTCACTAAGAGCATTCACATCCAATTTTGTATAATTTTTCTATTCTGACTTTTTAAAAACATACTCCTAATTTTTTCTACTTTAAAAATCTACCTTTGCAATACACCTAAATCACACTCTTTATTTAGAAATTCATTCCATTAAAATATTCTCTCTCTTTTTTCCTTTCCCATGTTCACTCTGCAAATGCCACACCCTGTGAGACCTAGACAAGATCCAAATGAAACCAAATTCAAATTGAGACCCAAACCATACCCAAATGGACTCAACCCACCATCACTCCACCACTACCACACACACCACCTCAATCATCGAAGTCACACCAAAGTCAAACCCACTATCGCCTCCCAAACCCAAAACCAAACTCACTCGAACCAATTCTATCACCACCACCTATACTAAACCAAACCCTATAACTGAAATCCACCAAATCATTTCTAAGATACTAAAACAAAAGAAAAGGAAAATTTGTTGCTCATAACCGAATTGGTCAATTGACTTTTCTTTCCCTGAGAAACAAACGCACAAACACATTAGAGAGAATAAGTTAACGGATGCTCTAAAAACATTTATTTGTAAACTATTTTAAGAAAGTTTGTATGGGAAAAAAAATAAAAGCAACTGATTTTTTTGACAGATTTTTTTTATTTCTCATAAAAATTGTATTAAAACTTTCTTAAAATAATTCATTAATAAACACTCTAATGATACCCAATAACCGGACTCCTAATAATATTCTGTTTTAACCAACACAAAACATGTGGCACAATGATTACCGCACAAGACATGCTAACCTGCCTAAAGAATGCAGGTCCAGGTTTTAAAACCATGGATGCACCCAATACACCTTGCATTATGTACTATAAAACAAATGACCTACTTTGCATAGTCATAAATTAACAAGCACTCAACTTTAAAAATTGGAATGCTCTTGACACGATATATATTCATAAATCGAGAGAGAGAGTATCTCCAAAGCTTTTTAAAGTGCATAGCACATTGTGCCATTAAGCAAAATCTGGCATATTGTGCCTCCAATAACGTCATATATCGCCAAATGTTTGGGACTCTTTCCAAGTGACCACAGCATACATTTTTTTTTTTTCTTCTCTTTCCTGTTAAATTCACTCCATCTTTCGTTTTTTTTTTTTAGGAAAAAATAATAGAGAACAAGTGAAAGATTCTATCTAAATGTGAACATAATAATATCTAGATCTGCTGAGACATTGATCAATTGACAATACCTTACCTGATAGTTTGTTTTTTATTCTTTTATCTTTTAATATGAAAAACGTGTTTTTTTTTTTTAATTTAAATTTGGAGAGTTTGAGGCCCCCTATCATTTGTATCTTTCAATATTAATTTACTCATAAAATAATCCAAATTATATGTCTTAGAACAGCCCCCAGCTGATGCTAAATTTTTTTTTTCTGAATCATTATGTTTATCACTTGCTTAGAAGAACAATGACCATAAAGATACTAAAGGTTTTCTTATTCTAAAAATAGAATTACGTAGGATATGATACTTGGTTTAAATGTTAATTAAAAATTAAAATCGGTTTATCTTCTTTCCCTTTTTGGCTAGAAAGTCGGTTCATCTTTCGCATTTTTTATTTATTTTTTTGGGTTGAACAAATCAAATTTATACATCCTTAAATTGATCTTGCTTCATATAATTTGCTGTTCACTTTAACTTCTTTTGATTCAACTTCATGATACAGAACATGAAAAAGTGTAACTCTCTGGGATCACCATACCTAAATGTGGTAGTTTAATTGTAATATTGTTCGCCAATAACGCTTAGGTTAAATGACATCTCTTATTATTTTCAATTTTATTTTTATTTTTTAATTTTAGAAAAAAGGATAATTATGGTTGGAACTTGGAAGTTAGAGATATTTATTATTTAAAATTAATTTAATTTTAATATGCTTCATAAATTTTTTTAAAAAAATAGTATAATCTAACTATTTAATCTCTAACTTATTTAACAAATAAATCTTGATTTAAAATGTTTGAAGAATATTAACTAGGATCAATATGATTTAAAAGACAATTTGTAGTTTTCAAATTGACTTTGTAAGGACCCAATTTGAATCCCAAGCCCAAAAGTCAAAAGGATCTTGGCCCAAAGAGCCTAATACAATGAATTTGTAGAGAATGGGTTACAAAACTAGGCTCTAATGAGTTAGACAACAATTATAGTTGGCCTAGATTACAAGAAAGCAAAGATAAACTAGTTTTATCTAAAGAAAATCGTCATCGACACAATCCGAGGAGATCAGTTCTCTTTTGAATTTGGTTACTAGTCCAGTTCTTGTTCCTACAGTGTTTTTCTCTTAATTCTCCGATCCTCTCTCTTCAGGGTATTCTTTCTCTTTTATACTGTCTTCCTTCTTTCATCCCCACCCTCCACGTGTAGACCAGGTTTCTAACATTGATTCATGTTCCATCAGCACCTTCCTGAAATCTTTGGGAGTAGCTGTAAGGCCGAAAATTACTGTTTAGGTATCACTTTCACATTAATGCGGTCAGAGAGTTAGTTACAGAGCATTCAATGCGGTGGTAACAGATTTTCCTTAGATATTTCATAGTTCCCCTTTGTCCTATGCCTTCATGACGTGTATCCTTATCAATAGAATTTCTAGGAACGTTGCCCTAGATGGCAGACCACACCTTCAGACCTCTGCTTTGCTTAGCCGAGGAGACATTCCTCCTCGAACCACCTTCTTGGACTCTTATGACCAAACCCCACCTCTTCATTCACTAACGCGGACTCCCATGACAGCATTTACCTGTCCTCGGACTATTAAATGTTCTTGGATTGAGCTTTCGGCCCAACATATATAAAGATATATACTACTGGGCCCACCACACCTACAGACTTAAGGGAAAAATTTTGGAATTATATAATACTAACTTAATTTAAATTTTATTGCTATAAATGATGAGAAAATAGTATATTTTAAATTGTTACAAACATGCTCTATGTCTGAATAATATATAGGGGACACTACATAAATTAAGCTTAGAGTTTGTACTTTTTATCCTGTTTCAAATTAAGTCACTACTTATTAATTTTGTCAATTAAAGAAACTTATGAAAAAATTTTAATTAAATTTTTTTTTATCTATTTCTGTTATTCATTTTCATTATTCTAGGTAAATAATGGAGTTGAAAAAATGAGAAGTTGTTGATTAAAATTTGTGTTCTACCTTGATAATTAATTTTGATTTTTAGCAACTACTTCTGTAAGAGAATCTTTCTCTTTCTAAATAAATCTTTCTCTCTATTCAATTGACTATTAAATTAATTTATCAACAAGCTGTTGGTGAAATACGAAGTTTAATAAATGGTTTCTCACTTTTGTTTGCATTGTTAATGTCTAAAATAAAATTAGAGATGAACAATTTTAGGACTTTGATTGATAAAATTAAATATAAATATAATATTTATATTTAACTTAATCATTGCTGCAATTTTTTCCCAAGAATCACCTTATTATTTACACCTCTTAGACATTAACTCTGATTATTGATCTTACAGTCAAATAAATTTTTTTCACAAACAATTCATCCCCAAGTAGTCATTGTAGGTCATAACAAACGTTCACAATAATTTCATAACACTTATAAATTTATCTACCATCTCACATTTGGGTCACTAAAAAAAATTAAATTGCAAATTATGGTGATCCCAAGCATGTGATGATTGATAAATTAAGGGATATTGTGAATTTTTATTAAAATTATGTTATGTCTACGATATTTTCGCAACAGTTTGCAAACAAACTCTAAATTGTAAGTTATTACTTGTTTTAATTTGAAATTTTGAACTCACCGCTTAAATTAATTTTTTGTCCACTTCTAAAATTGTTGTAAAAACATTGTTGACAACTTGAAATAACATTTCTCTTTTTATTATGATTTTTTTTTTTTTTTTTTTTTTGGGTTCTCTAATGGGGAAAAAAAATGAAGGGGAAAAATGGGCTATCGGTTTTTGCCTATAGAAGTAGAAGTTGAAGGAATTGGGAAGTGTAACTATGACACTTCTTATCAAGACTGACATCTTTATCACCACACACGTTCATAACGTTCAATCAAATAATCATATATTTTTCCGTATGGAAAAGTGCTCCCACAGTCCCACTGTCATATGACTCAGATCTTCTTCACTCCCACTGTCCCACACGGGGGCACATTTATGATTTCCAGTCACCAAACAACATATTCGGATTTCGGGTCCAACATTATATGTCAAACAAAAATAATAAAAGAAATAGATTTTTTTTTTTTAAGGAAAAAGCTAAATGCCCTAAAATCATTAGTTTAGGATTTTTTTTTTAAATTCTTATAATAAAAAAAATTAACTTTTGTGATACATTTTTATATTTTTCATAAAATTGATATCAAAACTTTCATAAAATAGTCTATTATCAAATGTTCTAAAATATATATATATATATATATATATATATATAATAATAAGAAAATAGATCCAAATCAAATAGGAGTACTATTCTATATTATAAAATTACGTTTTATCCCAAATCACTTGACATTAATTAATAATGGTAATACATAGATTTTTTTTTTTTGATGAGAAATACATAAACATTTCATTCATCTGGAAAAGAGATACAACAGAGAAAGTAGACAACAACTGAGAGAAAAACAACAAACAACTACACACCTCTCTCCTCAACGAACCCGAAAGCCCAACAATTAACCTGTGATTGCATATTAAAATTTTGGGGTTTCTTTTCTTGGGCTCTAGCAACCCCATTTAAATGCCCACTCTTTGGGCATAAAGGGGTATTGATGGGCTCATTAAAAGGAGAGGGAATACTTGTGGGTTCCAGGTTAGGTGATATTTGGGCCTCAGAGAAAGACATTGGAAAGCCCAAATCTGAGGCTTTGTCAACCACTTCCTTACCCTTCAGTGAGGACCATAGGGAAACACGTGATAGCACAACAGAAGAGGGCGCTGGGCTCAAAGGGCATACCAGAGCATCATTGCTCTGACTCTCTAACAGCACAACGTTGGAGCTAGTGTGATTTGACAACGCCATAGAGTGCCACGCTTGCTCCATACCCAGCCACGCCTGACTAGCAGCCACCAGAGTGTGCTAAACATCTGTGATCTCCACCATTCTTTCCTCCTCCGACACACCTCTGCTAGCAGCACAATGTTTCTCAAAAACCCCCCTTAAGTCCATTGCTTTTTCTGGTCCAACCCCCAAAATGCCAGAGACATTCGGCCTCACCAAGACCCAAAACACCACAAATAAAGCAAAAGAAAGGAAGCCACTCCATATGAAACCAAGAACTGAACATTAACTGGAAGACCTTTATTTCCATATCTACAAACCTTAGATCCGAACCCACCTTCCAGGCAGTTCTTTGAGTGGACTTGAAGGCTCACGCGCACACCTCTAAGAGATCCGATCTCATGGTTGAGATGGAGATTTAATTTTCCTCTTCTGTAGTGAGTTGAAAATGCTGAAATCCCCCAGTGATTATTAGATCCATGTTGCTGAGTGGGTTTTATCAAACCTTGTAGACGACTAAACTTAGAGAAACCTGTATAGGAAGAGGGAGGGAGGGCTTGTA
Source organism: Quercus aquifolioides (assembly GCA_019022515.1). Taxonomy (NCBI): domain Eukaryota; kingdom Viridiplantae; phylum Streptophyta; class Magnoliopsida; order Fagales; family Fagaceae; genus Quercus; species Quercus aquifolioides. Next base: position 51,948,935 of record CM032333.1, read on the forward strand.
CTAAGGCAAGAGAAAACAACAACTCCTACTGAGGGAGAGAGAAGAAAACTCCTACTGAGGGAGGGAGGGCTTGTAATAAATAGATTCTTAAAAACAAAAGGTAGGACGCACATTATATGTGTACCATGATTTTTGGGTCAAATTTGAACATGTATTGGTGAGTTCATACTAAGAGCATTGCCAGTATGTAAAAAATATGCATTTTTCTTTTCAAAATACTATTTTATTTATTTTATATTTTCACTTAATAATATATCATACGTCTCATTCTTTATTTTACAATTCATCCCAATAAAATAATCTATTTTCTAGACACATTAATGATAGTAACACTAGCAACAACCCGCTGCCAAACACAATGCTGCTACCACCTCTAACCAAAACCCCACCACCACAATGCAACCCACCTTGTCACAACATCGAGACCCACCCCACTATCGATCTACTTCAGAGAGAGAGAGAGAGAGATAAAAGCATGAGCCAAAGAGAGAAGATTGAATAAAAAAGAACAAAATAGATGTTACTACAAAAGAGTGAAAAATATAAATCTTACTATAACAAGTTGTGAAAAATATTTTACATTTTGTATTCCTGGATGTGGGGTGATTTTGTGTGTTTTTGTATATTTTGGAATGTATTTTACATTTTATTGTGTTTTACATTCCCGGATGGAAATGCTCTAACATGTCTTACATTCCTTCATAATAAATCTTGACAACGATCCCTTATGGTTTGTTTGGATTGAGGGGGAGGGAGGGAGAGTAGAGAGGAGTAAAGTAGAATTGGCCTAAAATTAGTCTATTTTCAACAAACTCTACTCTACTCCCCTTTACTCCCCCTCCCTCCTCCCTCAATCCAAACGGGCCATTAGTTCAAGAGGTTGTAAAGATCCTACTCAAACAATCTTCTCTAATCAACTTTTGTCCTTGACAATATAGGAGTACTTTTCAATTGGCAGGCATTGTTTGAACCCACCTTCATACTCTAATATTATTTTTCCCCCTTTTGCCCTCTATTTTGGAGTCTTTGAACTCCCTTAGCTGTTGGGATTTTTGTTATGTATACATGAATTTTAATTGTTTGGCATACAATATAGCTAGTTGAGCCGCTCTTTGTACGTGGGATGAGCCCATAAACATCTCTTCCCTTCCTACTTAGGTATCTTCCTCAAGTTCTAGAAATGGCTTTGGTCCCTCCCCTTCTTTTTTTGTTTATTATAATCCATTTATAAAAATAAAATAAAAAATTAACCTTGTAAACAACTAAATTTCGAGTTTGACATAAAAATCAAACAAGTGAAATGGTTTTACAAATGTAAATTTGTATTGATGAATGAGTAGTACAATTCTCTGTGATTACAAAAAAAGTGATCCTCTAATTCGATCTCCTTGAAAGATTTGTTGATTGGAATTGTAAGAATGTGATTTTGATTTGAACATCAAATATCCTTCAATTTATTTGAGGAATGGATCGAAGATCTTTGAAATAGAATTACAACAAATTTCTGGCTATGAGCTTGATAGAAATCCTTTGTTCTTCACATTTTTCTTCTTTGAAGATTTGTGGTGGAAGTTCCTCGGGACTTTAGAGGCTTGAATCCATAGAGTTTCACCGATTTGTGGTTTCTTAAAGTTTCTAAAAGTTTTTGAGCTTGATTCTAATGAACTTTGAGATCTAGGAAGATGATTTGGATGATTTCTCTATAAATGTTCTTCATATTCGAAGGTTGAAGTTCTTGAAGTTCCTGGAGGCTTTAGGGCTTGATTCCAGTAGAGCTTTGGTACTTTTGAATCTTCTCGATGCTGCTTATTGTGTGGATGTCTTCCTTGATGTGTTCCTAGATGTGTAAAAATGCTTTAAGAAGGCTTCTATTTATAGGAGTTTAGGGGTGGTTGAGCAACATTCAACAGAATCAAATTGGTGACACATGGCACGATTTGATTGAAGGAGTTTTAAAACTTTTTTCTCCAAGACACATGGCATCATTTGATTGGCCTAAATATCTTAACTTTCTAGATGACACATGTCAGCACTCGACTGGATTGCTTGGGTTATTTCCAACACGTGTCAACATGTGATTGGCTCTTGCATGCTTTTATGCTTTTGTTTCAGTGACACTAGACAAATTTTTATTGGTCTCTGAATAGTGACAATAGAACCCATTAGTAGTACGTGGCACTTTATAATCTGCAGTGCTTTTGTGAACTTGGTAGTATGATGTAGTAGCTTGTAATAAATTGAGAATTTACCCTCTTTACAAGCCTAACATTAGCAAAATGAGAAGTTAGTGCAGATGAAACATGTTTAGACCCCAAAGTTAATGGCAGGTGTAAAATGATAGTTAGAAATACGACATGTGACATTTATTTGATTTTTAAATTATATATGCCTTAAATGTAAATAAAATTTTGAGAAAATTAGAAGTGTTTGTTCGTTTAAACCCCTAAAACCAGATTGTTTAACCTATTATATTAACCCGGTGATTACTTAGATTAATTATTCAGATCTAGGTTAAACACAAATAAATCATATCATGCAAAGATGTAGAAAAGCAAATAACATCTGATGACCTAAGAAAACCAATTAAACAACCTGGAGAGGATTTTACCTAACTATCCTCAAGGTAAAACAAATCCACTATAAGAAAATTGAAATTTTTACAATTAGATTTAACCCTAAATCTATTGCTACCTCCAGTAGTAACTTACTAACACGACCACGTGCAAACTCCGAATCCACGGACTCCTTCTCTTCTTGGATTTACACCAATAGAAGCTGCCTTGCTTGTGACTTTGAGATCCCACTCAAAGGTTTCAGATCACTGTGAGTAATGATTATGATGCAGCAACTATATTCTACCAAGGCTTGATTATAGTTTTGGCTCCGGTAGATTCTTGTGTAGCTAAAAGATACAAAATCTCTCAAATCTCACAAAGAGTAACACACAAGTCTTCTAAGCATCTTCAAAATGTGGCTAGGGTTTCCCTTTTATATGTGGAGAAGTTTAGATCAAACCCTAAACGTTTTTGCGGGCTTGGCCCTGTTCAAAAATTCTGCAGAAAAACTGTGCCTGTGATTTTCGATCGGTTAAGCCTAATTCTCAATCGGTCGAGCAAGGTAGAACCTCACTTCCTTTTTCTGCAATCAGCTAGACTTGAACCTTGAAACAACCACTTTTAAGCATTGCCTAAAAACCTTGAGTAGACATGTTTTGTTTTCGATTTGCCAACACAATAAAAACATGATTCTAAATATTTAAATCTAAATCTTTAAAACCTAACAATCTCCCTCTTTCGCAATCCATGACAAAACACACATAAACAATGAAATGCTTAAATTTATATACCAGGCCAAATACAAGTTATTGCCTTAATACAATCCTTACACAACTACTAACTATTAGTTGCTAGTATAGACAACAACTATTGAAAGAACTAACCTGTAAATTCCTGAAACACTGAAAACAAACCATAAACGCATGTGTGGAAAATATAAGTACCATAATCTAAGTAAAAAAAACTGAACTTTAATTCACAAAACATATAAAGAGACGGTGAACACACCAAATAACCTCATCATCAACAAATATCATAACCAATAAGCACATCAATGTTTGTGAATCAAGAACATAAACACTAAACAGATATAAACAATGAAAATATAAACAACAAAACCAAAGAAAAAAAAATCAAACTCCCCCTAAATACAATAAATCTACTCCCCCTACAAACAAAAAGTCCTAAATTACTCCCCCTTTTTGTTACGAGTTCACAAAGGCAAAATCAGTCCTCAAAGGGTGAAGGACATGGAAAGGCACTCCTATACTCCATCAAATCTGCTTTCAAGGAGGTAACCTCCGTCAACAACTCATCGAGAAGTTGTCCATGAGCCGCCTGTGTAGTCATGAAAGACTTCATCATGGCATGGAGTGAGAGAGGAGAGGCAACAGTAGGGTCTGCATCGTCAGCACCACCAGAAGGATCCACAATAGTAGTCGGATTCACAAAAGTCTCCTCAGCAACAGGCATGGCACCAGAGACAGGAGCTGTAGTAGAAGCTACTCCTCGTGATCTCTTAGACGATCCAGTGCTAGGCTTAGCACTCTTCATCTGTGCCTGTCGCTGTCTAAGATAAGTGGCTCCTACGGGAGCAGTGATGTGAACTAACTCTAAGGGAGGAAAATATGACAACCCTAGAAACTTCAAAATCCTATATATGTACATGGGGAAGAACAACTTTTGAGCTTTACTAGTACTCCTATAGATATCAACAATGATTTGAATAAACATAGAGGGAAAACACATAGAACCATAAGTGACAAGAGCATAAATAAATGCACACCTATTTATGAGAACAGTATGAACATGAGAAATAGGATAGATGCTATGACAAGAAATCCTTAAGTACAAAGAATTAAGCTCAGTGAATTCACAAGAATTGATTCTTGGTTCAATACCCCAAGAAATAGGACAACCACAAAGAAGTGACATCATGTCATCAACAGCAAGAAAATCAGTGACATCCTTATGTACCTTAACTTCAGAGAGAGTTGGATGAACATTAGAAGATGATGTAGCAGGTACAGACTTAGGAGGATTCACCACAGTAGTAGATCCACTCTTAACAAATCCTAAACTTGTCTTATTAGAAACAGACTTTTGAACATGTAACATCTCATCTAGTTTAGAGGTAGAAGTTCTATCTATTTGTTCTCTAGCAATAGATAATTCTAATCTAAACTTTAACATTTTCAAGCAAAAACATGTTCTCAATCTTAACAGAGTTTAAGAGTTCATTAGCATCAAACAACTTTAGCAGCAAATTCTTCTTTTCTTGTTCAAGAGTGTTTATCTTTTTCAACCCTGATTCAACACTCATAGCATCTTTAGCTACTTTCTTGTAAAGCTTGTTGTAAGCTTCTTACAAATCTGGATTCTTAGAGAGCTCCCCATCAGAAGGGTTCTCATTAACAGTCTCAATTTCACTTACTACAACAGTAGCAGTGAAAGTCATGAAATTTCCTTCTTGGTCACTTTCAAACTCATGATCTGAAACTTCATCATCACTCAAAGTGACAGCTATAGTTTTACCTTTTGACCTCATGAAAGTTGGACACTCAGATTTTAGATGACCATAACCCTGACAACCATAACATTGTTGTCCTAAAGAACTATTTGAAGATTGACCTACTTTACCTTTTGATTTTTCAGAGTTGTTGTTTTTGGCAGTGTCATTCTTCTTAACATTCTTAGTATCAACATTGTTTCTATTTCTTGCCCTCCTATTATTTTTTCTGAAAAAATTTCTAAAATTCTTGGCAAGATAAGCAATCTCAGTAGATGAGAGTTCATCATCAAATCCATAATCATCAACATCATCAATAGATTTCAAAGCCATAGATATGAATTTATTAGTTTTTGGTAAGTCAAATTCATAGGACTGAAGAGATCCTACAAGTTCATCTGCAGGGATAGAATCAACATCTTTACTTTCAGTTATGGCAGTTACTTTAGGTCTAAAATCCTCAGTTAATGATCTAAGAATTTTCCTAACAATTTTTGGTTAATCATATTCTTCTCCCAAATTAAAAGCATAATTGAAAATATCATTCAACTTAGCATAGAATTCATCAAAAGATTCATCATCAGCCATTCTAATACTTTCAAATCTAGAGGTCAACTGCTGCAATTTATCGATTTTTACTGTCTTAGTGCCTTCATGCACTGTTTGCAAGATGTTCCAAGTGGTGTGAGCAATCTCCACATTTGAGATTCTCTTAAATTATTCCATGGAAACAGCATTGAATATCGCATTCATAGCTTTACTATTAAAGTTTGCTGCTTCCTTTTGGGTAGTAGTCCATTCACCAATAGCAGTGATTGGTCTTTCCTAACCGTTCTCAACAGATAGCCATACTCTCTCATCAATGGATTTCAAGAAGGCTTTCATCCTAACCTTCCAGTGACCATGTTCCATGATTGCAGGGGTCAATGATCAACTCTAGGTTAAGAAACCGACAAACAAGAGCTAACCTACTCTGATACCACTTGTTTGTTCGTTTAAACCCCTAAAACCAAATTGTTTAACCTATTATATTAACCCAATAATTACTTAGATTAATTATTCAGATCTAGGTTAAACACAAATAAATCATATCATGCAAAGATGCGGAAAAGTAAATAACACCACGATATGATGACTCAGGAAAACTAATTAAACAAACCATTTCAAGGTAAAAACCTGGAGAGGATTTGACATAGCTATCCTCAAGGTAAAACAAATCCACTATAAGAGAATTGAAGTTTTTACAATTAGATTTAACCCTAAATCTATTCCTACCTCTAGTAGTAACTTATTGACACGATCACGTGCAAGTTCCGAATCCACAGACTCCTTCTTTTCTTGGATTTACACCAACACAAGCCGCCTTGCTTGTGACTTTGAGATCTCACTCAAAGGTTTCAGATCATCGTCAGTAATGATCTTGATGCAGCAACTATGTTCTACCAACGCTTGATTATAGTTTTGGCTCCAGTAGATTCTTGTGCAGTTAGAATGTACAAAACCTCTCAAATCTCACGAAGAGTAACACACAAGTCTTCTAAGTATCTTCAAAACGTGGCTAGGGTTTCCCTTTTATATGTGGAGAAGTTTAGATGAAACCCTAAACGTTTTCGCGGGTTTGGGCCTGTTCAAAAATTTTGCAGAAAAACTATGCCTGCGATTTTCGATCAGTCGAGCCTAATTCTAGATCAATCGAGTAAGGCAGAACCTCACTACCTTTTTCTATAATTAGCTGAACTTGAACCTTGAAACAACCACTTTGAAGTATTGCCTAAAAACCTAGACTAACATATTTTGTTCTCAGTTTGCCAACACAATAAAAACATGATTCTAAATATTTAAATCTAAATCTTTAGTACCTACCAAGAAGATTCAATGAGAGGAATCTTATCCCATTGTATTATGTCTTTGCTTACTTCTACCTTTTGCATTTGGATGTTTGAAGAAGCAGAGATTACCTTAAGCTTCCCTGTGAGTAATGAAGAGAATGGCAGCATAAAGGAGAAGCAAAGGAATAAATTCAGACCTAAAAGTGTTTTTAACTACTATTCTATAGTACTATTATTCTATACTTAGATATATAATTTCAAAATTACTTGTTGATATTTTAATTTGTAAAATGACTTGAATTTAGGTCAAAATAAAATTAATTTTGTTCCATAAACTATGCTTCAGATCTCAATTTCATTCGGTATCATATTCAAGTTCAACTTAGTACTTATTTGAGTTATTTCTCAAAAAAAAGGTTCAACTTAGTACTTGTGAATATTGGACCTGATGGTAAGCCCTATCCCAAATGTACCCAGAAAAAAAAATCTCGGTGAGCCTAATAATATGGGCCCCTCTTTTCTTTTTAAAAAATATCGGCATGTAGTAGGTGACAATATTAGTATCATGAAAAATGTATTGTCAACCATTCAACTTGTAGTTCCAAAAAAAAAAAAACTATTCAACTTGAACTTTTAGGATTCTCTAAAAAATAATAATAATTTTAGTCTTTTTTTTTTTTTTCTAAATAATTTTAGCCATTTGCTTGAAAAGAAAAAAACGTTACATATATGCTTAATGTATTAGTCAACCAACTCAAAAAAATAAATAAATAAATAAATTTAAACCCTTCCTCATCTTAGTTACTTCTGAGATAATTAATTATATTAAAAACAAGCGTACGGGATCAATAGATCATAAGGCTGTAAAATTTGACACGGGCAAGGTTTATGATAGGATTGTGATAGGATTGAATGGGTCTTTTTGCAAATAATAATAATAATAATAAAAAGTTGAATTTTCATGATAAATGGACTTCTCTGATTATGCATGCATTAAAATTAGAGGTGTTGACAGGTTAGTCAAACTCGAATTTGGCATCAAAGTGACAACCGACCTGAAAATGGTGATTCTGAAAACTACAAACCTATTGAGTCAAAACTGATAGGCTTGATCTTTAATGGCACCAACCAGATCTAGTAGAAATCTCACACCAGATTTGACAAAGATCTAACCAAAATCTAACTGAGATCTTGTGGAATCTAGCTTAGATCTCCTCAAAACTCTTAGACAAAGCGTGAGTAGTGACTCATGGCAACACTGGCGAAGCACCAGCATACTTGAAACGTCACATATATAGGTAAAAGTCATTGGTTCTTCAAGCGAGGAACCCACCACTGGAACTGATATTGCTGGTTTTGATATACAGTGGGGAAACATTGTCAGCCAATTCAACTCCTTGATCCAGTACTGGTTTTTGGTTCGGGTATCACCATGTCGAATGGATTTATTGGGTCTAGGTCTGGTTGGAAACTTCTACTTAGAAGAGTGAGGTACTCCATTTTAATTACTAGTGCACCCAAAGATTACATTAACCCATTAAGGAAATTACAATAGGGAGGTCTTCTCTCCTTCCCATTTGTTTTTCCATGTGAAAAAGGTCAAGCATCGATGGAGAATAGTTTGCTGTTTTTGCTGATAACAGTCTGCTGTTTTGCCACATATATATATATATATATTTATAAAAGGATGCCAAGAAATTTAAGATATGTCGAGCAAATATGAAGTAGCATTGGGGCATAAGATAAATGGAGAGAGGACCTTATTATTCTTTAGTTAGACACAAGATATAAGACTTAAGAAGGAAAATATATATGGAGCTTAATTTGATCAAGCAACATTAGAAATATCTAGGACTCTCATCAATTATAGGAATATCAAAGAAGCAAACATTTTTAGAGTTTGTATAAAAGATTCAAGGCAGGGGTGGCTCTACAGCCACCCCTGTAGAGCCGCCCCTGCGGGTTCAAATGAATCCCCTAACTTGGGGGAAAAAAAATTATATATAACATTTAAAAAAAAAATTTGTCTTGACCCCTTAAAATAAAATTTTGAACATCCTAAGCATAAATTTTGTTTAAATCTAGCTGAAATAAGCTTGAATATGCTCAACTTAGTGCTATTTTCACAATATTTTCACAATAATTTTAAAATAAAGGTTAAGTAGTAAGTTGTAACTGATTTTATTTAGACCCACAATTGACATCACTTTTTACATACGTTTAACAACTTATTACTTAGATTTTGTTGTGCAGTAACACTACTCTTAAAATTGCTCATTCGTTTTAAAATAAATAAATTTTATCTAACTCTGGCTTATTTTACTGTTGACGACGGAATGAAACTACTTTTTCTTACACTTTTCTTCTTCATCAGCAAAAAATTACACTACATCTCAATAAACTTATTTGTATCTACATCTATGATTTTTTCCTCATTTCTCTATCTCTCTTTCTCCCTTCTATGTTTTCTTTCTGTCTAATCAAGTAGGCTGATAAGTGCTTTATAGATTTCCAAGTTTAAAAAGTCTATTAGTGCTTACTCCAATTCCAAGAGAATGACCATGTGTATGGTTAAAAATTCATACACTTCGATTGTAAAAACTTATATAAATTACCATTTTTTTTCTTAGTTTCACATTTACTCCTAGACCAAATCTTATGTGTGTTACTATTCTTATTTATCTTTTTTTTTAAATTGTTAGTACATATAAATATAATAAAATTATTGATAATTTGACAAAAAATTTTAATTAGTTATTTATTTATATTTATTTATGCATTTAATAATTGTTTTTTTATTGATCTTTAAACTATTTTAGATTATTGTATAATATAGTTTGTATACTAAATTGTATTTAGAATACTATTTTAGATTATTCTATATAATATGAAAGTTTTTTTAGCTTAACTATATAATATGAAAGTTGAATATACAAAATAATAATAATCATTTTATTTTTTACTCCTCCCACAACAAATTTCTAACTTCGACACTATTGACCCCTCTAAAAAAAATCTTAGAGCCGCCACTGATTCAAGGCTAGAAAGTGAGGTTGTTGTCCAAAGTTGGTGGAGAGAAACTAATCGAAGTGGTGGCAGAAGCGATTACAACGTATGTGATGAGTGTTTTCAAGCTCCCAACTACGTTAAAGTAAGGAGTTAAATGCCTTGATTAGCATATTCTGATATGGACAAATTAAGAAAAGATGAGAAAAGAACTCATTAGGTGAAATGGGACCGTTTGAATGACTCAATAAAGCATGGGGGTATGGGCTTCCAAGACTTACAAGCTTTCAACCTTTGCCATTTAACTAAACAAGATGGAGGCTTGTGTACAACCATGATTCTCCAAAGTTTTAGAAGCTAATTAAGTACTATAAAAATGCTTCATATATTTGTAGTATTTTGGTCGTGAGGAAACTACTTCATGAGAAAACAACAATGACACTGACGAGTTATTGGGAATTCGCTTATTTTGTTAAAACTGACAACTTTTTGTTAAAAGTACTATAGATAAAGATAAAAGTTAGTTGAAATAGTACAATTAGATTTATGAATAGTATCAAAAAGTACAGTAAGACCTATGGATAGTAGCAAAAAAAAGTTGAATAATAAAATAAGCTGGCTTTTTAATTTGGAGCCAAATGCACGCTGTGTTTGGCTCCAAATTAATAAGCAAGCTTATTTTATTATTCAGTTTATTTTTACTACTGTTCATGGCCCCACTATACTTTTTGGTACTATTCATGAGTCTCTATACTATTTCATCTAATTTTTACCTTTATTTACAGACTTTCAGCAAAAAAATTTCAGTTTCAGTAAAATAAGTGAATTCCAAATAGACCCTGATTCTAAAATCAACTTGTGGAAAACTGATTTATTAGAGTTTATTTGTTTGCCATTCGAAGTAAATAATATTTAGGAGATAATGTTTAGTTCTGAATTGCCTATTCATAAATTGATTAATTGTAAACTCTAGTAAAAAATTTATGGTGAATAGTGTGTATAATATCAATACGTGGCAAAAAGATGTGGAACTCAGTAGAAGGCATTGTGATCGATGAAAAAATCTATTAAGATAATAATAAATAAATAAAATAAGGGTACATACGTTGAGATATTTTTTGATTCCAAGATTAAATTATGACGATCAACAATTCAAAAGACCAAATTGGAACCTAACTTATAGAACAAGGAACAAAAAATCATAGTTTGACCATTGAATTTGTTATTTATTTATTGTACCATTCGATGTAATAGGTAGCTAAATATCTATTAGCAATATGTTTCTGTAAAATTGGTGCACAAAGTCACAGATTCCCTAATTGATTACACGTCTTATATTGGTAATTGGTGTCATAATATGATTTTCATTAGCATCGATGTGCTCTATTTTTCCCACCATCTTTCTATAAAGCTAGAAATGATGTGCGCTTTCGAATTAGGACTAACAAATTAAAAAATTGGAACCAACTTACCAACCCACCCACACACACACGTACATATCTAGCCTCCAAAGTTGTCACATTCTGCCAAATGTCATGCATATTGCAATATTTTAACTCTTAAAGAGTTCAACTATGAACAGGAAAAAGAGTTCAGCTATGAACAGGAAAATACGAGCCGACTATTTTGCATGATTATGCCTATTACTGACCAACCCCACCAAGCATCAAATTTTGGTGGTTCATGTTTCTTCCTTCTTTCTTTCTTTCATCTATAAAATATTTGTAATTTCTTTTATCTTTTTCTCTCTTTTTTTAAAAACATCTCTTTAATATTTTTAGGTGATAATCAGCTACTTATTTTTATCAATTACGTTGTTGAATTGTGCATCTTATTAATCCTAGATGATGCGTATTTGGTAACATATTATAAGCCAGATTTTTGTTTTTCAGTTTTTATGTACAATTTTTTTTTAAATCTCAAAAAAAATTTCTCACTTTTTTAAATTACAAATAAACTTTAGCACACTTTCAGCAAAAAGTTAAATAAGCTGTTCTCATACAAATTTGTCTATAACCATATACTTAGTCTGGTACAAAAATCTTGGAACCTATGAACTTTTGACAAAATTAAGGGTCCTAAATCTCTCAATTGTGAAATGTACTAGGAACAGAAATTGATATCTCCCAATTGTGAAATGTACTAGGAACAGAAATTGATAATGATAGAAAGTAGAATTTCCAACAGACATGACTAAGTAATGGTGCCTTGATGATGACTCTAAAGGAAAAGTGTTAGTCCTAAGAACCTTTCCCCAACATGTACTAGTGGAAATAACATGTGCTGTATGGGTTCATAAAAGAATGGAGGAAAATAAAACAAGGACAAGTAATATACCGACAAAGTTTTAGCTTTAAACCAATTTGGAGAAATTTTCTCTAATCTACTATGTGATGTATAAGGCAATTTATGTACATTATTTAAACAAGTTGCATAGCTCATCAAAAAAGTCATGGGACTAAAACTATACATAAATAGTCTCTTCAATAGTCACATAGCAAGTTTGGACAAAAATAGATTTAAATTACAAAGGGTTCTCGAAAATAAAATAAAATAATTAAAAAAAACAAAAAGAAAAGAAGAAAATAATATAGGCCCTATTAATTCAGTTCTGCTATTATTTTGCAGACACAAACCCAACCCAAACACTAGGCCCAGCCGCCTGTCAATTAGGTATAGAATCATCAGGTAACAAAGTTCTTGAATACCCATTGACATCCTTCACTCTGACCCAGCATAAAGGTCAAATGCCAAAGACGGCTCATTTCTCCTGGAAATTCCCACTACATTTTCCATTTCTTTTTTGATAATTAAATTCCCACTACCATTTCTTCTTTCTCAAGCTTCCTATAAACAACATTATCATATCCATTATGTCACTTTACCCACATCTATTAAAACCTAGGGAGACTTAACTCTTAAGGTGGGATGCCTAGAAGTCAACAGAATTTTTCTCAAAGTTTGATCAATTAAAAGTCAACCTACTTCTAGGAAGGTTTATCTTTATACAACCAGCTAAAATATTGCTATCCATCTCACCTTGAAGTTGAAGACATAGATCTCTACAATCACTATTCCGTCCAGCGGAGACCATGCATTTCACTTGTTCTGCGTAGTACGAAAATGTAAATTTTCTATTCGACACTGCAACCAATCACAGCTCTCTCATGTGTGTCTATGCACAACCCTTAAGAACCTCCTTCCCCCACCCCCCCCCCCCCCCCCCCCCCCCCCTCTTAATGGCTAGTTTGGATGGAGGAGTAAAGTACAGTTAGTCGAAAATTGGCCGAATATAATGGAAGGAAATATTATAGCTATTATATATATTTAAAACAAGGTGAAGATGTGCCCATGGACAGCCATGTCCAAGCACCTAAATATAATGGCCAATATTTATATTAACAACTAATTTATAGAAAGTGAAGTGTAAACACAAATGCAGTGCATATGATCTACTCAAGCAGGTCAAACTATGGTGGCATAGATAAAGCAATTGACCAAATAACCCCAGGTTGTGCCTAATCATAACTAGCCAGAGGGGCATTATACCTTCTATAAGCTCAAACAAGAATATAACAATTAAGCGTAAATGTGACTCTATTCCCTAATTTGTCCATATCAATCCAATGTTGGTGGTATGAATTCAATTATAGAATATGACTAAAAAGGCACTACTAAAAAGGAGCTGGAATGCTTGCTTGGGAATTCATTTCGACCTTTCTTAAAGATTTTTTTTTTTTTTTGATAGATAAACCTTTCCTAAAGATTTAATATCTACATGCTAGAAACATGTTCCATACAGACGAAGAAGGCTGCTAGTGCTTGTTAATCAATCACTACTAAATCCACCTAGACAGAGTAACATAAATTTCTAGAAATCATCAAGCACACTGGAGGAGAATTTTGCTCAACTTGGAAATAATTATATGATAAGCATCATACATTGGAAAATCAAGTACCATGAAGGATAACAAGAGCTCGTATTGCATGGGCAGGGCACCAATTATACAATGCAAAATGACACATTGCAAAAAGGAAGAAAACCAATTCACATATGAAATTGTAATTTAGGCCAATTAAATGTATAACATCTATAATTCAAAAACAGCAGGAAAAATATTAGTGTGTGCTAACATAGTTTTAACAAAACTATATCCCTAATATATTAGCATCTACCAGTAAAACAAATTGGAGACATATGACTAACTTTTGATTTGAAAATTGCTCCTGTTAACTAGCTTAAGACGACTTGCTTTCATTAATGAAGATGCCGACTGATTTGAACCAACGCATCAGATTCCGGTGGTCCTTCACATAAAGCCATGCTTGAAGGAAAGGAAAGAGACTCTCATTTACTCCTCGCTCATCTATGTAACTGTGAAGTGCATCCCTCATACTTTCATCAAGATCTCTGTCAATTGACAAACAATTTGAGCCAAATATAGGTTAACCAACATTGAATAACACAATCAAATTTTAATTCAACAGAAAGTAAGAATTAAAAAGAAGATATTACATCTGCTCAATAGGACATAAAAACAAACCATTTTATAGGGCCATTGAGTACAATTGGATGAAGTAGAAAATGCATGGGGAAATTGTCTTGACAAAATATTATCCCATAAAATTTAAAAAGACCACAGTAGATTTCACTTTTAGAATTACCTATTCATAAGGAGGGCGGTATAGAAGAGTGGAAATGAATACAGGATAGAGTTATTGATAAAAGACGAATATGTTGAGCAATTTTATAAAAGCTAGGATATAATATGATGGTGATACACTAATAAGAATCCTATCATTGTTTGTTTAATTGTTAACTGGTCCATATTTATACCATGTGATTGTTAATTATATCGTTTTTGACGATTTTACTCGCAACTATATTAATTCTACACTGTTTAGGTCATATCCCAGTTCTTAAAGATCATCCAATATTAATCTTTTGGATAGGTAAAAAACTCTAGCACCTGTATTGACATTATCAAATACTAAAAAGAGTATCGAATGAATAAAATATGTTTAAAAAGTTACAGATTTCAGATACCAGAAACATCTGTGAAACATCATATGCATATCAGGAAGTGCATGAAAAGTCCAACTATTGTCCAATAAGTATACAAGAAGGGTATGGATCCCTTCTAGGAATATCCATGCCACATGACAGACAAGAGTTTCTCGCAGTTAGAAAAGAAGCCTTCAGAACATATACTGCATAAAGTCATTAGATGTTTACACAATAAACATTTTCTGACAAATTACTGCCAAATACAGATTTTAAGATGCAAAAAGTTAGCAATTGTTCCATTAGGGAAGCTTTATATTCATTATCAACAATGTTGAGAAGCAAACAAATGAATGTTCAAAATATATATTGAGACAAAACAAACGAATTAAATTCAAAGGTGTGACTAATATAATGAATTTTGGCAAAGAGGATGCGAAGTAAACATCATATGGTGGCCAATTCAATAGTAGAATTTCATTATTAACAATCATTTCAAATTCCACTGCATGAGACCAAATATGTATTCATAAGGAGCTTATTTACTTTCTCTGTCGACCATTTTTTTCTTTTCCACTTTTTCAACTGATATTTTTAGACGCTTTCCTCTTGTAGGTTTAATGAGACTTTTTGGACTGTACCTTTTGTGTAGATCTCATGTACAAGAGATGTACACCCTTTATGCCACTTTGAAAGAAAATCCCAACATGAGAACTAATGTATTCTTTAGATGCATCTCAACTATGTCAAAAACAAATGAAATATTCAAAATAATGGGAGCCCATTTCCATTGTTTTTGACAAATTTTGGATATTTTTTTGATAGATGACAAATTTTGGATATTGTTCTAAACAGAATATCAATCTTATTTAAAAAGCTAATAAATATGATAATATTTTGATGTTAAGGAGCTATGGCTGAAATGGGCACCATCTCTTCTTGTATAAACAAGGTAAAGGATGAATTTGTGGGTTCAAACTCATTGAATACATGCGTAATTTTTCACTCAAAAAACATGATACTCCCTCTATCCTAATTTAAATACTTATAATTTATTTTTTTGGACATCCCAAAATACATACATGTGGACATTTCTTCAATTTCCTATTTTACACTTACTTCAAGCTATGAACTCTAGCTCAAATAACACTTCCTCCTACCATGATTATGGGATGAAGGTGAGGTCGTGGGTTCAAGTGACACTTCCTTCTCCCATAATATGGGATGGAACCCATAAGACCCATTGGATTGGTGTGTAACTTGCAATCAAAAAAAATATCCAAATTCATAAATTGTTCTATATTATGGGACTAACTACGATCAAAACAACTCTTACTGCCAGTTTTTGTACACACTTTGCAGAACATTACTTATGCGTGTATTTATCCATGGATTCCCCTGCAAGTCTTGCAATCACATTTCTCTTGTCAATGATTTTCCACCGTGTTATTCACAACTTAAATATCTCAACAATTAGCATGTTCCTTCAATTGACCCAAACAAGAAATCTTGACTCCATTTACGATCTTCTTCAAAGCTCAGTCCTTTTAAAAGATAAACTAGACTTATCCAACACAAAAACCAACCAGTCTCAACTTCCTCCAAAATAGATCCATCAAGACACAGTCTCATATCCTAGGACCTCAAACGTTATGGTAGCTATTGCTGTATCTTAATTTTTTCACAAAAAACAAAGACCTAATTAGATGAATACGCAACTGGAAGGAGATAAGACCTCATCAAATGGACACCCTAATAAACTAAGGCAATAATCTATTGCGTTGTATGCAATCCATCTAAACAATGGTAACATGACTGCTTTAGAGAAATTTCCATATGTACTAGTTAAAATCAACTGAATTCCCACACCAGGTACGGGAAATTGATTCCCTGTTCCCCAATAACAGAGCTTTGACTCAAAATCACATCTTTACAAAACATTTTCTAATTCTCAACTCACTTCCAACAAAACATTTCCTACATACTTAAAAACCAACTACTCATTGGTTTGGTATCAATTTATTTGTCCTTTTACTAATTGTTTCTTTTTCTACAAGCGGGCTAAACTATACTTGTAATTGTTTATTTACTCATTACATGTGTGATTTCAAATTTTCAACCAAAACCCAACAACGAATTAGTACCAAACAAAATAAACCAATGATAACAATCACATTTAAATGAAAAACAACCAAATCAAAGGCAGAATTTTATTCCAACTCACTCGAAAACTGGCCCGGTGTACTGAGACGGAACGACAAGAATGCCAGAACTCTCAGCCTTAGGCCGCATCGAAACGGAGTGAATCCCCAATGCATCCGGATACAATCCACAGAGGAAATGCAGAGAATCCTGCTGCCCGGGTTTCGACACGTTGACATGAAGAAACAACTGATTGATGCTGTCATCATCATCATCATTGTCATTACCATTACCAGCAGGGATTATGTTAGCTAATCGCATTACGGAAATGTTGATTTCTTCATTGTCGTTGAAAGTCCTTTTGAGGACTGGACCATTGCCATCTAAGGCGCCTGCCAAGATTGTGAATGAAGCCGGAGGGCTCACCTTCTGTATTATTCAATTGATTAATCAATAGCAGTCCCTTATTATAAGAGCTTACATTAAAAAAAATCTACATTTTTTTTTTATAGATACATAAAAATTCTATGACTTAATGATTGATATTTATCATCAGACGGGTTCAAACCCAAATCTCTTATTCAACTACAAGAACTAAAACCCACTAAAAATTTAGAGGTTTTAGAGAGAAGGGTTTTAGGACTAGGCTAATTCGTTAATAATATGAAAAACCCTTCTGAGTGTGTGTGTGTGTGTGTGTGTGTGTGTGTGTGTGTGAGAGAGAAAGAGAGGTACTTACAGGGGGAGGAACCATTTTGGAGACTTCGAGATAGTGGTCTTTGAGGGAGCGGAGGAGCATGGAGTTGACGGCGGAGGAGACGGTGGTGTTGGTGGAAGAGTGGCGGCGGCAAGCTATGATGAGACATGGCTGCCGAAGTGCAAGTGAGGTTGCGGCTGCCAATGTTTTCCTCCACATTTTCTGCCTTTTGTGTTTCTTTGTGATGCAGAAGGCACAATATTTGCAGACTTCCAGACTCGAGTTTCGTATAGAGGCCTTGCTTTGCTTGGAGGACTTGGGGCTGTACTGTAGAGTAGTAGATAGATACTAGTATTTTCTTTTACTAATAATCTTTTTTTTTGTTTTATTTTTATTAGCATTTGAAAATTATGGGCATTCAAATCCAAGTCACAATTCACAAATTAAAAAATATATATATTACATATGCATAAAATTAATGGATGCTTTAAAGGTAAATTCTTAGAAATTTTTTATAGAAAAAGGAAAAAAAAAATTGATGATTTTTTTTTACAACATTTTATATTTCTCATTATAGTAGTATTAAAATTTTTCTAGAATGGTCAATTAACAAATTGAATTAATTAAAACTCAAATCAAATAAATGTTTATAATAGATGTCCAGCTAGAATATTAAAAGTTTAAACTTATTCATTTAATGGAAAAGTTAACAAATACATAATGGCATTGGTTTAGAAAATATTTTTATACCACTGCTCGATGGTCACTTTATAAGTATAAGTGTTTGTGGAGTGTGAGAGCTAAGGGCCGGAATTCAAATTTTCAGAAGGGAGTTTCGCACACATATACACTTAGATTCAGCTAAAGTAAAATTTTTATCTTGTATAAAAAAATTAAAATAAAAAATTTAGAAACTTTTTATTTGAAAAGAAAAAGGAAAATGGTTTTTTTTATGGCTTTTTATATTTCTCATAAAAGTCAAAAGTAGTATAAAAAATTTCCTAAAATGTTGTTGATGCCCATTTTTTGCAAATTTGTACCCAAAGGCCTAGGAGGAAGAAAGCCCAATGAGAAGCAAGGCCCAAAGACCCACCAAGAAGACCGAAGAACAAGAAATTTCCAAAGAAAGAAGTGCAAGTGAAAGCAATCTACAGCAAAACACAAATCTGTTGCAGAATACAATTCTCTGGCAGAATGGCTTCGGCAGATGAAGATAAATTGGGTCCAAGACCCTTTTGATCTGGTCAACATTATTTGGCCCGCAAATCTGCTGCAAAATACAAATCTGCCGCAGAATACAGCTTTACTGCAGAATACAGTTCTCTGACAAAATGGCTTCGACAGATGAAGATAAATTGGACCCAAGACTTTTTTGATCCAGTCAACATTATTTGGCCTACAAAGGCCCAAATCCTTTTGTATAAAAAAGATAGGCGTGAAAACTGATATGAAGAAAGTACGATGAAAAGAAACAAGTAACGACAGGAAGTGTCAACAGCAGGAAACGCGTGAAGGAAAGAAAATCCAAATTAAAGGAAATGACAAACACAGCAGGAAACGCATGAAAAAATAAGACAAAGACACGCAACAGAACAAAACAAAGCTAATCTGTTACGGCAGACACGGCGTGGGAATGAAAGAAGACAAAAAACAGAAGGGTCGGAGCACCACCAACTTGTACCCAGCCAATACAAGGGAGGTGAGCCCACGGTCAAAGGGATTCAGAGGGCGTGGTTTGGTGGTGGGGGAAAAATGGGTCTATATTTGGTTTCCTGCCATGACTTCTTTTGGGGATATATCCTGCTGGGATGGTATCTTACCCAAAAGAAGTAATAAATGGTTGAGACCATCTTATGCAAGCCATATAGCTAGGTAGTGAGGTAGCCCAATCCTTATCTTTGAACCGAGAGGTAGAGGTATACGGCAAGAACAAGCAAAAATGAATTTTGTCGTGCAGCAAACATGTACTGAACAATGGCAATGGTCGGGGCAACCAATGGGTTGGTGGGTAGTCTTGAATAGATGCCCACAACAAACCAAAAACAATTGGTGAAGCCCTAAGGGCAAAAGAGAGAAATTTTATTGAATCAATTCACTATAAAAGGAGGAGCTAGCCATGGATGAAAAAGGGGAGGGAGATCAAAAAAATAGGGAAGCACCCAGAGAGAGAGACCCAAGAAAAAGAAAGACCCAAGTGAGAAAAACAATTTACGGCAAGATAGTAGTTAGAAACTAAGAGTAAAAAAAGAACGAAGAGAAAGAAAGAAAGAAAGAAAGGAAAAGAAGAGAGAAAACGTGGCAGGAATAGGGGCATGTATCAATAGACCATCTTTTCCCTCCCTCTTAGCAAACCCACTCTTTGAAGTCTCCAAAAGTAATAGCTAGTAGCCATTTAGGCCTATTCCCCAAAATGCACAGCTTTTATGGCAGAAGCCTATGATAAGGTTGTTCAAGTTGGAGTTTGGGTTCCTTCTTGGTTTACTTATTCTATGAACAGATTCAATACTTGATTTTGATTGTAAATATATTTGATTTCTCTCATTATAACTTATATCTGCCGTATTTAGTCATCCTGCTATAGCATGTTTTTTATCACATCTGCCGCATCAGTTGTCCTGTTGTGGTGTCTTTACTTGCTGTATTAGTTATTCTGCCGTAGCACCTTTTAATTATATTTACCGTGTTAATTATTTTACCAGTTAAATCTTTTCTGCCGAAACTTTCTTCTTTTTTTGTTATTACGTGTTTTCCTTTTGACACAAACTAATCATTATCTTGCCATAAGTATATATATACATATATCTTTATTTACGAATATGTGTATATGTTTGAGAATATACTAACCCATTTAAACTAACATTTGTTTGATGGGTATTTTCTTTGGGTTTTAGATTTGTTTATGTGCAGGAAGTGGAAAAGTATTTCTGCAGTAAAAATGAAGAGTAGTCATTCACACGGCAAAAGGCTTTAAAGCAAAGCAAAAAGTTTTAATGCACAACAAACAACTCTATTGCACAGCAGAAGGCTTTACGGCAGGAAGTTTTAAAGCATAATAGAAAACTTTAATGCACAGCAGACAGCTCTATTGCACAGCAGAAGGCTTTACGGCAAGAAGCTTTACTGCATAGCAGAAAGCTTTATTGCACAACAGATAGCTTCACTGCATAGCAGACAGTTTTACTGCACGACAGACGGTTTTACTACATGACAGAAAGTTTTATTGCACAGTAGAAAAGTCAGACCTGTGACAGAAACTGGAGAAAAGTTCCTTCTGCGGCAGAAATGTGCAGCGACAGAAACAGAAAAGTCAACCCTGCGGTAGAAACTGGAGAAAAGTTCCTTCTGCGGCAGAAACAGAGGATAAGCCCACTTTGCAGTGTCTTCCCTCGAATTTGAACTCAACATTTGCGCACAAGCCGGACCAAATTGAGTTGCAGTTGGACCGGTCTCAACTCCCTTACTCAGAATACTTGGGCCTACTACCGCGGGAGGTAGCCCAGCCCAACGCACAACGAAAAGACCCCTACAAATGTCTTATCTTTTACCTAAGAAAAAAAAAAGCTTTCCTAATATGGTATATTAAAAAATGCCCTAAGGCATGGATAATTTTTAAGTATTCCGAGAGTATCATAAAATGCATACTCCCCATCTCACATAACTATGGGTTCTCTAGGGATAAGTGCCCAAAATTGTATATTGGGCCTTCGGCCTTGGCCGAGGACGTTGGTTGGTCCAAGAGCGAATAAACGATTGTGGAGGTATTCAGCTCAGAATCCCATGAGTAGGTTGCGAACGAAAAGGTTAAGGAAGGTAGTCCGAGGAGGAGTATCTCCTTGGATGAACACAGCACAAATCGAATGTATATCCTATCGTTTAAAGTGACCTTCCGAGAAATTCTACTAATAGGGATGTGCATTATGAGCGTACAAGGGGGATGGAAGCTTAGAAATATCTAAAAAAAAGCTGCTACCACCTCATTGAATGCTCTGTAGCTAATTCTCTGGCTGCATTAATGAGGAAGTGATCTCTGAACAGTGTTTTTCAGCCTTATAGCTACCCTCAAAGACTTCAAAAATGTGCTGATGGGACAAGTATCAACACCAACCATTTGGCCAGCATGTGGAGGGTAAAGATGAAAGGGGAAGATAGTATAAAAGAATAAGGAGGCAATGATAGAAGGGGATTGAAATTAGGAGATAAAAGACTGTAGCAATCACACATTGCATTTATAATCAAACTTGAGAGAAATATATAAGAACCAGTCTCCGAGGACTTTACCAAGGACAATCTTCTTTAATTTAAACTTGTGTATCTTCATTCTTTTGTCATCAAGGTCTACTTTATTTGTTGTCTAATTCACTAAAGTCCAGTTTTCCAACCCACTCTCTACAAATTCATTGTTTTGGACTTTTTATGCCTTAGTTCATCCATCTTATGGGCTAGGAATTCAAATCCGGTCCTTACAGGTTCCACTAATTAAATTTATAGTGGACCCACAATTTATGTGAGAGTGAGGAGTACACAGTTATTGTATTCCCGGAATTTTCAATAATTTTCCCTTAAGGCACCTATTAATTGAACCCTTCATTTAATTTTATTTCAAGCACGACACCAACTTAAGCTTATTACAAAACAAGATTACATATTTAAATTTAGTTCATTTTCTTGTTAAATAAACTCGAGTTTGTTTATGAGTTACTTAAATAACTTATTCTTTTACTATATACATTAAAACCATGACTAATTTCAAGAAATTGTTAAAATATTGAACTTAGTCAACTTACATAATAATTTTGAGAAAATTAAAATATTAGGTTCAATTGTCTAAGTTGTAATCATTTATTAAATATTGACTCTAAATAGTTGAATGAAAAATTACTTTTTTATTTATTTATTAGGCTTAATAAAATAATTTCAATTCCAACCCAAACTCAACCAATTGGATTGATTTTTAGTATTACTGTAGATTAGGGTTTGAGATTTCTCAATCTTATAACAACGGGTTGAGTTGCAAAATACTTAAACCCATTGCAACCCAACTAACGCAAACTCATAATCATATGTCAACCTCAAATGAAATTTTTTAGAGATATTTGTTTTATTTTGTTTGGAGAATTCGGGAAGTTAGGATTTGAATGATGGAAACATTTTTAGATAAAGGTGAATATTCTTTTAATTTTATTTTAGTGAATACTAAAGTAAGGAAAAGTGGAGTTCAGACCACACAAATGAGACGTCACAAAGAATTCCAATTTAAGCTATCACTTGAACCTTGATAAATTGAGATTTTAACACAACATAATTAAAACATTGTGAGATCAAACCAAAAAAACTTTCAACAACATAAAATATTTTAAAAGGACGTCATGAAAAAAGGTAAAAAAAAAAAAAAAAAATTATATTTTAAACCTTATAGTTTAAGATGTAATAAATTTAAGTTATAGTATAATTTTAAAAATAAAAAATAAAAGTAATATATATATATATGGCAAAATTTGCCAAACGGTACGAATCTGAAAAAAAATTAGGCAGATGACATGCGATCAAAGTTTATTAGTTAGTTGGACTGTTTTTTAAAAATCGAGTATAGCAAAATCGAGTTCCAGCCAAAGTCGCCAAAATCGAGTTTAGTATACTCGACTTCCTACCGAAAAACAGCTCTGAAATGGATAAAAATGGAAGTCGAGTACAGTAAACTCGATTTTGGCTGGAAGTCGATTTTCCTGTACTCGATTTCCAAAAATCAGTCCACCTAACTAATAAACTTTGATCGCATGCCATCCACCTCTTTTTTTTTCAGATTCGTACCGTTTGGCAAATTTTGCCTATATATATATATATATATATATATATATGTGTGTTAAAAAAATAAATAAAAAGACTTTTTTTTTTTAGAAATAAATAAATAAATAAACCTAATAGAATAGATCGATAGAGTTAAGAGCGAACAAACAGACACAGTGTATGTGTGTTATGTGTTAACTCAAAAGGTGAGGAGTGAGGACAAAGCTTGAAGTCAAAGTAGAAGTTTAAAGTTCGATCCTTAAACCACGAATTGAAACACACCAAGCGCTCAGACCTCACTGTCCAAATTGGCCTCTGCTGCACTTCATTCCTTGTCTATACAATTTTTTTTTAAAGGTTAGACAAACAAAAACCAAGACGACAAGCACTGTATTTTTTATTTTTATTTTAAGTTACCTTGAGAATTCTGTGTTATCTGTTGTGTTTTCGAGCTCCTTATCTTACTAATATTCTTTTAATTCTTAAGGGTTTTTGATTGTTTGAGTGTTTTTCTGCCATGAAAGAAAAATAATCAAATACAAAAAGTTGTTGATAACTTATTTTTTTGTTTCTAAATTTAAGTAATCCATGCCTCCAAATGATTAACTGAATAGGGTTGTTGTATTTATCAGCAGCTGAACTAATATAATGAAATGGGTTCCTCATAATTGTGTCAAAAAAAATTGAATTCAAGCGTGTTTATCATTATTAGTATTTACCTTGTGTTTGAGTGGTAAGTAGCTGCCTCATACATGGGGAAGTCCTCAGCATTGCAGACTTTTGAGTCTTGCTGATTGGGCCAAGAGTCCTTGAAGCTCAACTAGCACCTCCTGGTGTTTCCAATGGAGACATCCAGGTTCAAATCCCCCTGCCCCATCTATCGAATAAATAAAAAAAGGTCCTACTAATTGGTAAATTTATGGTTTTGTAATATGTGTGTGTGTGTGTGTATATATATATATATATATATAAACAATCAAAGGATAAAAAGATTCAAACTTTGATTGGGAAGTGATGAGAAAGTGGATAGCTTTTTCTCTGTCATCTCGTTGCCTCCCTCATTGTGCATAGTGAATAGTGTATGCCTTTTTGTATGTTCTGTATAGAAATTAAAACTTCTGCCATGAATTGTGACTTTTCTCCCATTGCATCATTGTTAATTCAAGTCCGTTGTGTTTTTTGGTTGCCCTAACAGGAGAATGAAAAGGCAAGCATCTTATGCCGATTCCCATGTCAATCCATATGTTGCTTCTCATATGCCGCACATGCCTGCACAAATAATGCAGCCAAATGCTGCATTGAATAATTTTCCAGGAAATCTAAACCCTCTCTCTACTGAGGAAGAGTATCGATATAAGTCTTCAAAAGTAGAGGGGCAATGGCAGCGGGATAGAGATGCACCAAATGTTGTGAATCAAACATCATCTCATTCATTCATTGAAGGCAAGTACTGTCCTTAAACTTTTCATATCCCTAGAAACCGTTAGAATAACATTTTTATTATGGAACATTGACACTTTGCTGATGTCCTTTATATAGATCCACAAAGGCTTACTTCTTTTTTTTTTTTCTCTTTTTCTTTTTCATCTTTGCTATATCTATATTTGGGCTATATTTGTGTTCAGGGCATATTAGATACATAACATATTTGTGGGCACTACTATTACTGTGTATAGGAGTCAGAAAAAACTTTAGGATTTCCATGTAGATAATATGTCAGGCTTTGGGAAAAGGGGGTTACCAATGCAAAGCATATTGATACGATCAAGAACATGCATGCCAGAGGGGTTGCTATTATGAAGACACTTGATTATATTTGGTTTATCTTGAGATGTTGAATTGGCTAGGCTTAGTTATTCTCAAGATGACAATTCAAGGTGTATGTGTGTTTGCCAACAATATAATGTCAACATGACACTAGAGCAAGGCTAACTCTGGGAATGAAATCATGGTATTGAGATATTTTTTCTCATGTTGGTATTTTATATGTTGATGCTTTTCCCTGCACAAAAAATTCCACATAAGTTTTATGCTGAGCATAATACATCCTAGCATGAAACTTTGAAAGAAGAGCTGGATCATAGAACTAATAGATCCCTCACAATTATATTTATTTCATAGAGTAACAAAATACCTTGCCATAATTAACATCAAAGCAGGGTTTTGGTGTAGCAGTAATTTATCAGAAAAATGTTTTTAAAAAATGATTAAGAAGAGGGCTATTGAAAAAACCAGCCATCTGAACTGATCGGCAGTTTTTTTGGGCACTGGTTGGTGCCCGTTTTGAATCCTAAAAAAAATAGGTTTTCATTTCAGTGTTGGTATTGGAATTTTCCTCACCGACACTGACTGAAAGTCTGAAACCTACCGGAAAACATATGCACGTGTGTGTTCATACTTCATAGTGCAATAGGAAGGATGAAGATGATGAACATGGTTGCCAATGTGGGCGGCATGAAATCCAATCAGAAGAAGCCATCTCAACTGCCAAAGTCAAAGCTTCTTCATGACACTTCCTATTGAGTCAAGACACTTCAAGCACATTCTTCTGTGTTGCACCCCTATCTTTTAGGATGTATCTAAAAAATAAAAAATAAAATACTTCTGTGTGCTAAAAGAGCCCATTCCTGATTCATAAAACATTACAATTTGATAATATTTTAGTGCGTTCTGGTATTCAAAATTATCATTGCAAAGTGTTGTACATTCTTATTTTCTGAAAAATGGATTAGAAGGATTTCTGTTTGAGCATAGGACTTATTCCAACATGGACAACACTATAGCACTGGTGAATTAATGTTATTTATTGAGCCTGAAATGCATACAAGAGTAACTGATGAAGTGGTGTAAATTGTGTTAGTAGGATGCATTCACTAAGCAGAGTTTATGTACATTTGCTACCAGTGTAGACATGCATGATATATATTTGGGTGGATATTAGCATATAGCAGTACATCCTTATTTCTTCCTCTTATGAACAGTTTATTCAAAATGGAAATTCTCATCGTATTTGATCACTATGTGCAAAGTTTGGCTTTGATGATCATTCTTTAAACCATTGATCAAATTGGATTCATGAAGGGAAGAGTGGGAAACTGGAAACATGTTAAAAACAAACAACTTTTCTTTTTTTCTTTTAGTTTCGTAATAACAATATAGTAAATCGAAGATTAAGGCCCTTCTTGGTTGTTTTTTCAGATTTAGTATTTAGAAATTGCTTCAGTGAACAGAAAGTAAATTTGCGTAATAAGATGTTTCGTGATCTCAGAAAAAACATTTTGAGTTATAGTTCTCAAAAAGGGGAAACAGATAACATCCAAAACACCTAACCAACATATAGCCTTTTTTTCTTTTTCTTTTTTTTTGAATACAGAAAATTGTTCATAGAAAACAGTTCCGATTGCTCAAAATGTGAACTCCATTTATAAATTTATATATATGTGCAGGCCAAGGGGACAGTGGGACAAGATCTTACTACCAGGGTCAGATGCCAGACCAGAAACGAGGTTCGGATAACCAATCAAACGGAGAAACTAGAAGCCTGCCTCATGAACAAGACATGGAAATTGGCTATGAGGACAAACCATCATCGCTGACTTTTGAAGCTCTTGAACAAAAATTCCTTGATGAAATCATTAATTTAGCAAAGGAACAGAATGATGCTGAAGCTGTGGAAAATGAAAGGCACAGGGAGGTCAGTAGATTATGATACATATGCTGCATCTATATCTGCAAGAGTGGGGAAATAATATAACATTGCTGACTCATTAAAAGTGAAAGTTGCATGAGATTATCAGTAAAATACTTATTAGACAAATATAATAAACTTCTCTCATTTTGGGGCTTTGTATGTCTTTATGGGGTGTGTAGGACCTGAGTTTCAAAAAGCTTAATGGTAATACTTGTGTGTGTGTGTGTGTGAGAGAGACTTGTTTTTAAGCATAGAATTTTTAGAATACTTGGTATGGAGTCTATGGACTACGTTTTGGAAATAGATATTGCTTTATTTTTTGGGGGAAAAAATGTTCATAAAAGAGCGATTTATACACCAATAAGAAAGAGTGAGTCGAAAAACAAAAACAAAAAACAAAACAAAATGAAACGAAAAAAAACAAAAACTTGTCAATTAAGGAAGTAACTAAAATTATGACTTCAGATAGAATAGAATGATGGAAATGAATAAATATGTCCAATCCCAGCTGATCTATTGATAATCCCTAGCTGATCCCAAAAAATTTGGGGCTAAGGGTTAGTGGTGGTTGTTCACAGAAATAAAATAAAATAAATCAAATTTTCATTTTTTCTTGCATTTGCAGAACTTGATAATGTATGAATAGATCTTTTAACTGCCCATCATCCAAATGTGTTCATTGCCCCGATTTACTCGGTTTTTAAGCAGCACTGTTACTCCTTTCAAGAGCAGACATGATGAGCAGCATTCACATATTAGTGCTACTCGTGCACATTATGGTGCTTCAATTACAATATAATCCTTTATTTGTGCTGTACCTTGAAAACATTTTCTCTGGTGCATATATTGACGCTTTAATTTGTTTTGCTGCTTCAGAAAATAATTGAGTTAAATACCAAGTATCAGGAAAAAATATTAGCACTTCACTCGCAACAAGCTGCTCGAAGAGAAGAATTCCTTCGCAAGGAATCACAGGCACGGTTAAATCAGTATCAGCAAGCTGGAATGAATCACTATCCGAATACTGGTATTCGGGATACTCATGGGACTCCAGAAGAATTCCTCCGCAAGGAATCACAGGCACGGTTGAATCAGTCTCAGCAAGCTGGATTAAATCACTATCCAAATACAGGTGTGCACGATACTCATGGGACTCCAGTTGCAGCTGCTGCTGAAGCACATCAAGCTTATGCTGCTAGTCAGTTTGAGTCCTATAGAGAGCGACAACACATGCTGGGGAGTGGGAGAACTCAGGGTACTGAGAGGGTTCCATACCCTAGCGGCCGTGTTTACAACAATGCTTCCCGCCATTACTAATGACGTAGCATGAGGCCCTTTATGAACTTAGATCAGTATACTGTTTCTTTTATTTTTTCTGTCAATGAATTAGAAACCAGCAATATATATATGCTTCAAGAACTGGCTGTAAGTACTGATGCCTACTGTTGTACACTTACATATCACTTTCTTCGGGTGTATTTTCTCTGCCTGTTGTGGTGGTGCTGGATTGTTGATTCAAATTGCTTGAAATACCTTTGCAATAATATGAGGTCAGGTCTTAGTGTGATGGTAAGTGTCTTTCATCAAAACCGATAATAAGTGTCTTTCATTAAAATCACAGGTTCAAGTCCGGAAATTAACCTCTCTGACAAAAAGTGGGATCTTTGTGCACTAGGTGCAACCTTATCAACAGTTTCTGATCATTTTCACTGTTAGATTCTAACACATCTTAAGATGATCGTACTCATTTCTAAGGATTGAAGCTTGTACCACGTTGTGATTTACTAAGGCCATAATTGCAACTGCATGTGACTACATAAGATGTATAGCAGATACCAAGAGCTAATAAATGTTTTTCATCTCTCTTTATCCTGTAAATAACTGAACAATGCTAGGGAATTAGCCTTACAACTTACTTTAACAGTCATTTTTAAGTGCTTTCACCTTCAAGCACCATTTAATTATTTAATACAACGAAAGGACTATTGTAGTGTCCAATATTCTCCCACCTAATAAAATACTGCCATTTGTTGAATGGCTTAATCATATCATTAAAAAAAATCCACCTAATAAAATATTGTCATGTGTTTAGATTATTTAGTCATACCATTAAATAAGGAAAAATTAAATAAATTTAAAAAATTAAAAAAAAAACTACTTTTTTGCCAGAAAGAGAAATACTCTTGAGAACAACTTACTATGGCATGGAGGAATTTTCAGTCAGTTACGTCTCAAAATGGTTCGAATAAAAACATCAAATTGCATTTCACTTGATCTAATTAAAAGGGTGGGACAGAAATTTGTAATGGCAAAGCTTCATAGAGCTTTGAAATTGTAGATTGGATCAAATGGCAAGTATTGTTACTAACTTGCTCATCATTTGCTCTAATCATGCATGCTTCAATCATTTTAAATACTTGAAAGGGACTCACTTTTTAAAGGCGTTCCTATTGTATTGAGGCTGTGTAGACAATCTATTTTGTGTCTGTAGATGTAATTTAAAAAGAACGAGAGCGATTCTCCAATGTTTAGTAACTTTTAAATTAATTAAAAATACTATGAGGTATCAGTTGAATTATAAATCTCTTGATAATTTATTTGTTAATGTTTAATTTTCTAAAACCTTAACTTTTTTTCAATATAACTGCAACCAACTTTCAAATTTCAATAAATAAGTAGATAATTTTTTAGGAAATAAATAAATAATTCCCTATATCCAAACTTACGAAAGGCAATAGAAATAGGTATGTTTCCAATATTTAAGAACCTAGATGAGAAGTTTGGCTTACATGTGCTCTACTCTAAGTCATCATTATCACTAGGTACGTTAACTTTCAATCAGAGTGGCCTAAATATGTTGTACAAATCACTAAACCGATAAAATATATTATTACCGTTCTCCATCTGGCTCTAAATTCTAGCTTGTTTTTGGTCCATTTTTCCTACCATTCTAACTCATCTTGGCCATTCCAACTTATGTTTATATTTCGGCCTGATTAACCTGATTGTTAAGTATTTTTGCAATTTCATATTTTTGACTTTTTTTTTCCTGAGCAATTTTATAGATCTTAATGACGATGGTGTGTTTCATTTCTTTTTAAATATTGACATTGGCACTTGAAGAATTTATTATTTGATTTTTTTTTATGGGAATTATTTGATTTTTAAAACGAAATGCAACATACTATCTATATTGCTATATTTAAATACGCATATTGTAAAAAAAGAATGTAATTATAAATACAATCTAATATTTATAATAAAAAAATCACATATATATATTAAACATAAATAAATAGATATTATAAAAAAAACTATTTAATTAATATTTCAATTTTAATTTCATTTGAAAATATAATAACTATATTTGGTCTTAATACTATACTTAAATCAATTATTCTAGAGAACACACCCAACTTCATAATATGTTGATAATATGTTTGTATATGCAAGTAGTGAACACTAAACTCATGTTTAATGGTTGATTGTAAAGTTGCGTAAGAAAATAGGTGTTACCATAATATTCTTCTTGAATAGAGTGCTATTATTATTAGATAAATGATATGTCTACAACATTTTTACAACAAATCCTAAGAGACAGGTTGTTACTAGTTGTTATTGTTAGGGCAAAAAAGTAATTTTAGTGTTAGTTTCCATCTCATCACTTATTCTTGTAAAGGTGGCACTGTAAGTGCTTGAATATTGATATCAAAATTTTCATCCTCGTAAACATGATTTAATGTATCGCATATAATTCTTCTTTTCTTTTTTCCTTTACATCCTTCTACCAAAAAACAAAAACCCAAACATTCTCTCTATAGTTGAATTGAGCACATCTTTTTTCCAAATTTAATCCACCTTTCCCTGCCACGAAGAGCATTTTAGAACGATCATTCCGTTTGTGCAGTTCCCTTTTAAAGTACAAGCTATTTTAACTCCCATTATACTTCAAGACACATATATATACTAACCAACATTATTCTCTGCCTACTAACACCAATCCTTGCAGGCTTCCAGCAGAGATTATTAACACAAAGGCTTCACGTGTCGAGCCGGGATACATTTGTCAAACTAAAAAAGCACAGAAAATTCTTAACTTTCTTTCCTTGAACTGATTCATGCCCTTTTCTTTTTATGTTACAAAATAACAGTACACATAACACCATCACTGGCACAGTTGCCCAACCTCAAATTCTATGAACGACTACTACTAGTACAGCACAAATGTTCTTTAGATTTGCTACAGACTGATACAAAACTGTCAAAACTTATGACCGCACTGCAACCATGGAAGACACGAAAAAAAATGTAAAGGAGAATGAGAATCATTGGATTTTGAGCCCTAACAAGCTTCATTCACCTTTGTCAGCACCAATCAATTCCAGGTGACCAACAGATAGAGCAATCTCCCGCTATTGATATCTAACCATTATAATTATTTATCCATCAATTGCAACTGTCGCCTCTGACAACAATCCCAATTTGTCCGAAATGGTTGATACAATGATTGGTATATTTACTTTCTCCGCGTCTTGTTGCGACTAACTCTGACAATTTTTCGATTAGCCTTATCACCGCCACCAGCACCCAGTGAGAAGCTGCTCCCTCCTAAACTATTTGAAGCCTGAAATGGAGATTGGTTCTGTGGGGTGGCTGAATTCTGTGGGGCTCCAAATTGAAAGGGACTTCCTGCTGATGGAGTTGACCCAAACACAAAGCCAGACTGAGGAGGTGTGACAGGAGCTTGGCCAAATACTGGAACTGTGGGCATGGAAGCTTGAATGGTATCCTCTGCCATGCTGTCTTCCATATTCATTTGATCATTATTTCCCGAGGAAGATGGATTAATTGTGAAGGGGTTAGGGTTACCAAATACAGGCTGTGGTGTGGGAGTAGCCATGGCCGAAGTAAATGAGAAAGTGGGACCAGATGATGCAACAATGGATGATCCAAATGCAACAGGTGCGCTGCTAGGAGCAGCAGCAGAAGCTGTAGATGCTGCAAATGGAAACCCAGTTGAGGGAGATGCACCAGATGCCACAAAGGGAAATCCAGTTGAGGATGTTGTAGAAGCAGCAACAGAAGATGTAGATGCTGCAAAAGAAAACACTGATGAGGGCGATGTAGATGTAGGAACAGAAGTTGTAGATGATAATGGGAAGGAAAACCCAGTTGAAGGTGATGTTGTAGCAGCAACAGAAGCACCTGATGCTGCAACGGACGACCCAATTGATGAAGATGAAGAGTTGAATGTCGAACTTGAACCAAATATTGGAGACGTTGAGGGCTGCCAAGAACCAAACAAGCTTGAAGTAGTACTACCTATGGCATTATTAGAGTTGGCATCTGCTGAAGAAGCAGAAGTGCCAAGTCCAAAAGCAGCTCCTGAAATGACAGGCTTAGCAGCAGGAGTTGACACAGCAAATGATGAACTCCCAGAAGAGAGAGCTGTATTGCCAGCCAATCCAAATGATGGGGATGGCGCAGATGAACTGAATTGAATGGGAATGCTGTTGGTAAAAGCTGCAACCCCAGTCCCAGCAGAGGATGCCTGTGCACTAAGCGCAGATCCACTACCAGTGCTGAAAAGGGTAGAACCCTGAGACTGACTATTAACAGTGGAAGACGTGGCTGCAGCACTAAATCCAAAAATGCTACTTCCTGTACTTGCATTTGAAGCAGATGTGCCAACAAAAAGATTGCCGCTGAAAGTCTTGGCAGCTTCTGATGCTATTCCAGAAGTAGCTGTTACTGGTGCTTCCACAACTGTGGATCCAAATTTAAAAATAGGAGCTGATGCAGCTGAGGTAGAGAGACTGGTGCTGCTGGTAATGGAGGTGGCAAAGGCACTGGTGGTTGTAGTGCTGCTGCCGGTGGAAGTAAGAGTAAACGTAGAGCTATTTGATGAATTTTGAATGGGAACATTATTAAAAAGAAGAGGTGGAATGGTTGAAGGGAAAGATGGGCTTGAAGAAAGAGACCCATTATTTAAGAAAGAATTATTGGCAGTGGTGTTGACACCAATTGTTGCAGTAGGTGTTGATGTTGATGCAGCAGATGAAAATGCAGTTTCTGGTGTCCTAAAAGTGACTCCAGCATTTGAATTGTTCTTATTATCAGCTTTTTCCAATTCAGGTACTTTAGGCATAGAATCAGTTGCACCAGCCACAAAAGTTGAAAAGCTGCAGATAAAAAGCATACAAATTTAAGAAAGAAATTCACAAAGATCAATTACTCAACGAAAGACAACTAGGTCTAAATCTAAGAAGTCAAACATTACATTTTGAACATTAGGCTTTAACTTAAAAGTGAAATAAATAAAACGTCCTTAGACTGCTAAACTTTGATGCTGTTGCAATATCACCCCCACACTATTTTTTCACCAATTTAGTACATAGACTTTGGTATTGTAGCAAATAGACATCTTCTGTCCATAAATGAATGGTAGCAGTGCATTTTACCCAAGTGAAATTGATGAACGTACATAAAAAGACCTCACAATACAAAAACATGTTGCAGAACTGTTGAAGCATATCAGGATAATTAATGTATATCAATTATCACTGGACAGAGGAACAAAAAGTAAATAATACTTCTCGTATGCCATAAGTTCCAAAAAATCAGTATAATTCCATCATAGAAATGCAGAGTCTTCACAAATTCAAAAGTAAGCCATAGCACTAATGACGTGATCATGACTATCAATATATATTAATTACCACAGAAAGAAAAACAAAGAGACCATGTAACGCATTTTATATCCCTTCAATTCCAAAGGACATTACAACTCAACTTCTCTTTAAAATTATAGCTCCACATACAAACAGGTGTCTGCTACAACTCCATCTCCATATAATCTAAACAATTAATATTACAACTTTTTTTCCCTGAATTGGTAAGTTAGACATGCACCCAGGTTCTAAAACACATAACTTGAGTTGAGCGCATTGACAAACCACTCCCATTTTTTAATTATCAAACATACAATTGTCTCTTTTTCTGATAGATACGAAAAAAAAATATTGAGAAAAGAAAACTTCATTAAAAGGATGAAGAAGCCAAAAAAATATGTACAAACAACAAAGGAAACAAATTCTAATTCCATGGCCATTCCATTCTATAGCTGTGTCCTGTTCTATAACTGCTGCATCTTTTTGTTTCTTTTTTTGTGCAAATACAGACTTACTATTGAACTCAAGAATTGAACATGCATTTGACAGGTTCTATTTCCAGATTCAGAGCCATATCACACTTGCTTCAAATGCTCAAGAACCATAGCGAAATTATCACCTTAATTTCCCAGCTATTCAAAGTTATCGTAGAATTCTTAACTAACCCTGGGGAGGCAAACTTGTGATACGTTCAACATTACTTATTATATCCAGGCTACAGATGTTATGTACTAAAATGGGTCAAAGCTAGACATAGATCTCAAAAGTCCTTGCATATACAAATTAACTAAAATTTCAACTTGTTCCCCTCAGATGGTGGAAGAACTATAATTTACATTTGTGAATCATTTTTCATCCTTGACTTAGGAGTATCCCTCCACTACTATTCCAATATGTTCCCCTAATAGAACCCCCTTTTTATCCAAAACAACAAACAAAAAAAATACACATATATAAGACAGCATCAATATATTTCAAACAAGATAACCACTCCTTCCACCATCTATCACACCAAAACAGACCAAACATAACTAAATATGGAGACAATCAATAAATTCCTTTAATATATTTAGTAACAATAAATATACACTAACCTGCTAGAGCTCTCCGGTTTTGGGTCCGAACTAACACCAAATTTATGTCCTGCAGATTCACTACCTAAAGATGAGGAAGTCAATGTAAACTGTGGCATCTTTTTATCAGCACTTGAAGCAGTAAAAAAGCTAGCAACTGTGGAAGCAGCAATTGGTTCCTTTGGTGAAGCAACTTTATCTCCAAAGCTATATGTGGGAGGTGCAACATTTGGTTGCTTTGGTGATGCAGATTTATCATGTTTTAAGGATGACTGTATCGATATCATTGCAGGAGGGACAGCCTCGCTGGTAGAGTTGGCCTTTGGAAAGGCAAAGCCAATGCTCTTTTCAGCAACCACAGGCCCATCAGAAGTTAGATCAGTTTTTTGGTTCAATGCAGAACTTTCAGGGGGCTTAAATCCTGATAGAGATGGAGGCTTCTCCTGTGTTGCTACTTCGGCAAAATTGGTCTTCCTCTCCGCCACAACATCATCCTTTTCTCTCTCTTCAACCAATGAAGTGGGAGCTGCCCCGTTAGAATAGTCATCATCCAGCTCCAAAAAATCCTAAAGAAGAGATCCATAGAATAAAATTTATTTGATGATTTGTTAAGTGGAATATCAAACACCTCTTTGGAGAGTGTAAGCTAACCTATAAAATTTTATAATTTTATGCATTACATTATCATGACCATAAATAAAAATAAGCAGCAATTAATATCAAATAGGATGGAAGAAGAAGCAAGTTGACCAAGGCATTTATCAAATGCTTCGATCAGAGACTAAAATAGACATGAGAAAATAAACACATACCTCCTGTGCAGTCATACGGAAAGGTCGTCTCTTTTGTGGAGGATAGTTGAATGAATTAATCACCGCAGAATCTGCAAATTTAATGCTGGGTAAGGTGTCCTTGTTTGGAGCTTTAGAATCTACACCATTCACTACAGAAACTGATATGTCACTAGAAGAAACAAGCTTCAATGGGCCATTTTCTTCAACTTTGTTTTGCTTCTGCTGAGTAATGTCCACAGCATCAGGTAACAAGGTATCAAGTGAACTATCCAACTTGTTATTCTCCGATAAATTCTCCAGAAGTTTTGGTGATTCTACAGTCTCCAGGCTTCTAAGAGCCTTTCCACGTAACATAGATGGTGACAATTTAGAGGGTGAGCTATCCCTCACAGATGCTAGCTTGAACTCAGATGATTTCTCTTTTGGTGAAACCAGCTTTTCAAGTTGCTGTAATATTTTTGAAGCCATCTCACTAGACTTGGTGGAAACAAGGGGAAAACTTGTACCCGGCATGCTGTTATCTCCATTCTCTGTTGAGTTCTTCATCAAATGATCCTTAGATTCACCCAGTAAAGGTGGCTTTTGTGTCAAAAAGGAAGGGCGTTGAGCAGAACCAGGACTGACTCCAGTTCCAGCAATACGAAGGGGACTACCAGAAACTGAGACACTCAAGCCCCTCGAAGAGAGAAGACTAGGCTTTTGACGAATTCTACGTATAGGACCAACAGATCCTATATCATTATCTAAGACTGAACTTCTGCGTTTTAAAGCCTGCAAAGGAAAGAAACATAATCAACGATTTAATCAGGGTGGTGAAATGAAAACATAGAGGATAGCATCTGATGATCTGCAGAATTTATACCCCTTGTTTAGATCCAGAAACTTTATTCTGCTCCCATGCAGCCTGAGATGATGATGATGATGGCCCATCATAAGCAACAATGGGCCCAACACCCTAGAAAATGATCAAATGATATAAGAACTTCCTTTTGTTTTCT
Organism: Quercus aquifolioides; assembly: GCA_019022515.1. Classification (NCBI taxonomy): domain Eukaryota; kingdom Viridiplantae; phylum Streptophyta; class Magnoliopsida; order Fagales; family Fagaceae; genus Quercus; species Quercus aquifolioides. The sequence continues at coordinate 51,985,689 of CM032333.1, forward strand.
TTCTTTTTTTTTTCTGAGAAGAAAATTATATAAGAACTTAACTCTAGAAAAACAATGATATTCTAAAGGACGTTAGTTTCACTAGTAGGAATACCTTGATGGTAGAGGTTGGGTTAACTCTGGAATATGGCGTCCGAGCCATGCTATATATTGCAGATTTTCCTCGAGATCTAGGTGTCATAAAACCATTTTCAGGATACCCAGCATGACCAGAGGACCGCAAAACAAGTGGCATAATGGGTGACTTTTGCGGAAAAGGCCCACTGCTTATCATGGTTGAATCTTCCCTCAAAGCTTGACTACGAATACCTAGCATTGATGGGGATACTTTTGAAGGCTTAGAACCCATGTAAGCTTTTGCAAGCTCTGCAGGTGAAGCAACATCCTCATCAAGGACCTGAAGACATTTTTTAACCATTACATGTGAAAGAAGTGCATGCAATATGTAAATCTTTTTACATGATAAGAGCATCATGCACAACCACCCAAAAGCATTTTAAATTATGTAAACCATAAACAGAATACAAGCTATTTTTCTTACACTTGAGTTAATGACAGGAGTTGAAATGAGGTGGCTCCCAATCCCATTTTCTAAAGCTTGTGCTTTTGAAAGCTCCTCCCTTCCGACATTAGACCCTACCGGCTCTGATGGAATCACTTCAGACTTTTTCTCTTCATCCCCAATATTGATATCAAGAGTTCTTGCATGCAACAAGGCTGTCAAACGATCAATCTCAGATCTGCAGAGTAGTTGAATTACGTTCAGCATCAAAGGAAGTCATGACTCAAAATAAAACAGAAAGAAAAACAAAAGCATCAGCATCAGCATGATATCAAACAAATATTAACTGTCACAGATATATATATATATATATATATATATATATTTATATGGCAAAGACTGGTTCAGTTGGAACAGTAGAACCTGAAATCATTACTGCTACTGCATTCAGATAAACAAACATGGAGACAAGTGTGATCCAAATTAGCAAAAACCACCTCTGATGACATCCCATGCTTACTGAATTTCAAAGTTCTCACAGAAGGAAAAATAACAAAAAGGGGTAATAATTCCGCATCAAAGATGGCATCAGACTTAAATGGGCATCTAAGAAACATTAACTGCCACAGATCTAATTATGACAGAGACTGGTTTAATTGAAACAGTAGAATCTGAAGTCATTTCTGCTACTGCATGTGGGCAAACAAAAATGGAGACAAGTGCAAACCAAATTGACAAAACAACTCCTAAACATTCCATGCTTATGGAACTTCAAAGTTCTCACATAGAGAAAAATAACCAAAATGAGTAATAGATTTCAGATCAAAGATGGCATCAGACTTAGACAAAGCACCAAAAACATTCAACAATTTTAATCTCTCATTTTTTTGCTAGAAAATGCATAGATAGAATGCATAAAGTATACAAAAAATATTTAGATATAAAGTACTCAATGGTGCAAGGTTCCATAAATTACAAAACAGGAAGTATTTTCAGTAAGAGGTTGATGAGTGATGACATTTTAATGTTACAAAGACTACCTGGTAAAAGTCTTCTGCTTTAAAATTTGCTCAAGCTCCGTCAAGCCTCCTTTGTCAGAACTACTACTTGATTTGTCAACTCGATCAATGGCTCTTCGTTGCACTCCAGGAGAATCCTTTGCAGGCAAATTTGCAACAACACAAACAAAAAAAAATGAATAAGAAAGCAGCACACCATACCAAAGGAATAATTCTGATAATATTTTATTATTAATGAATCAATCCATCAGCTAGATACATAGAGCCAACGAGATACAGCATACAATAATTCCATAGAACATGTTCACACAACCTAAAGGATATGAGATGTGTAGTGTCTACACATTAATCCATTTACAAATAGAGCTCACAGAATCAATTTGAAACAGAAGTACAGAAACCAGTCAACATCGAGGCAAACCATTAAAAAATTCACCAAGAGACTAATAAAATTAATTTTACCACTGCCTGTTCGCGTGTATTAAAAAACAAATAAAGGAAACAGAAGAAAGAGCTTCCCAATCAGAATTTAGAAAGCATTTAAATTCTACCACCTAACACATGTATTAACAGAAGGCTTGTGAGTGAGGTACCCTTACACGTGCCATGATTTTTTTTTTTTTTAAATGAAATCTCTATTGGAAAAGAAATGTATACTAAACAAAGAGACAAGTACTACTTACTACACCAGCTAAGACAATAAACAGTGATCATTTGCCCACAATAGCAGAACTTCTAACATTGCTGCTAACTATAGGATCTCCGCCAGAACTAGTCAAAAAGAAACTCAGCTGTATCCATTCAATTTATCAGAAGACACTTAGCATCTTACATATTTCTCTTTAGTTTGGAAACGGTAACATCTCAACAATCTTATATTTCTACCTATTATGTAGCACAAGTTTCTTCTTCCAGATCAAGCTTTTTGCCATGCAGGAAAGTTGACTATAACAGAATTGTGCCCTCTTTCTGAAAACATTTAAGCACGCTACTTCATGCTAAAATTTCTTTGTTCACTAAATCTACCCTCTATTTTAGCCCCTCATGAGTTCATTACATCAGATGCATACAAGACTGTTTGCAAAAGCAATGATTCAGTAACAGGATTAAGTCTTCTGGTCTTAGTGGAATATAAATGGACTTCACTCTGCAAATACAATTTCACAGCCAAAACCCCATTTTAATTTCTAAGGCATTCCACAATGAAGAGGACAGTTCACACTTGAATGCCCACTGGACCTATGCACAACAAGATGGGAGGTAACTCTTCTACCACATAATGCCTTAAAAAACAATAAAGACAGAATTTGATCCTAGGCCTATGGTGCTGTGCCTAGAGACTTCACCAACTAGACTAACTAGCACTTTAGCCATGTAGCTTAATTGATAAAATTAAAATAAAAGAATTTTACGTCGAAATAAAATTAAGAAAATTAAGAATACCATTTAAGTGACAGGTGACAAGAACAGAAACCTGTACACAGTAACATAAAAAAGCATTACAACTTACAATGTCAACTGCTTCATGGTACTCATCCCTTGCTTCCGGGTGCTTATCATTTAATTCCTGGTTTGCTTCTGGTCAAATATTAAAATTTATATTATATGAGCTCGTGATTATCAAAACTAATTCAAATTTCATCACAATAATCCTATCAAAAAAAATATATATATATATTTCATCACAATAAAGGTAAAGCAAAACAACTCATATGGTAATCGCAAAATTAAGCTTATGAAAAGTTATTATAAAATACAGAAGAAAAATGATAATAGCTAGTCCTTATAAGCTTAAAGTTTCCATGAAAAATTCAAATATATGTTCATCTTGTGAGGGAGAGAAAATTCTAGCAATTTGCAGCATGAAAAAAAACAGACCCTATTAAAATAATTAACAACAAAAATTATAGGAGACTGTGAGAGATTTATTTCACATGAACAAGGTTTTCCTCTAGAATCTGCCCCAACCCATTATGTGGTGATTCATAAAATCGTCTACGTGCGTATTCAACGGCATGGGTCATTAAATTATTTAAACAACTCAAGTACAGGTAAATGGATATTTGGAGGTAAACACTGTTCTTTGGCAAATATACATATAACATAAATTTCCACTGATACATTGCATAATTGCATCACAAAAATTGACTTCGAACGAACCAATTGAAATATTGAATCATTTCCAACTTCCATAATTTCAAGTTCTTCTAATTCAATACCACACATATTGCTACAAGTTCGGATAGCCAAATTTAAGCAATTCCATTACTTCTAAATGCAAGTTTGTTCCAAATCCACAAATTTTTGGTTCCCGAACAAAACCCTAACAAAACGTAAATTGCAGAATTTTACCCTAGAAGTAGCTCCAATACAAATTAAGCTACTTCCACACCTAAATCTCGAGTCTCACAAAATATCAAACCCTAACTAAACGTTCCGTAATGAAAAAAAAAAGCAGGACATTATTTCCACAAAGCAACACGCGCAGAATTGGTTTTCGCATGCAAAAAATCAAGAACGCGAACCTGAATTTGACGGCTGCGGCGGCTGTGGCGGCGGCGGAGGAGGAGCGAGGCGTTTGCTGAAGAATGCGGAGAACAATCGGTGGGCGCTAGAGGCGATGAGGCGCTGAGCCGGATCGACGAGGCGGGAGAGCCAGCCGTTGTTGTTGGTGGCTACGGCGGCGGCGAGGCTGGGGGTTCTGATAGCTGTTCGAGGACGATCGTACGGCGTCGTTTGGGTGGCTCGTCGGAACGGACGCTTCCGGAACTTTCCGCCGGTGCCGAATCCTCCTTCCGACGAAACGGCGGCGTAGGGCTTCTCTTCCCGCGCCGTCTCCATGAGAGAGAAAGAGAGAAGAGCTCTTAGGGTTTCAAAATTTTGGGGAACAGAGGCTGAGAAGAGAGAGAAACTGAACAAAGTGCAAATTAGGGTTTTTAATGGACAGAGAGAGAAAGCAAAAAAAAATGAAAGATACTCTAGAGAGAGAGAGAGAGAGAGAGAGAGAGAAAGAGAGTTACTCTATTAAATTATTTCCAAAATAAATACTTTTAACCAAATAAATAAATAAAAATAAATAAATACTCTATATATATATATACATATATATGAACGGCAAATTTTTTTTTTTGGGGCTATTTTTTTTTGGTTAGGACAAGGTTTGTGTGACACATTCTATTTTTTGAGATACAATTCTTTTATGACCACACACCGTTAAGAATTGATAGTACGTGTGTAACTGTAATTGGTGAAATATTACTATCATATTAATCGTCAATTTTTGTTCATTATTTTCAATCACATATGTTTGGGTTGTATGAAAAATTTGTGACAGAATCATACATCGCTGGTTTTGATTTAAATGTGATGATTGGTAAACCATTACTTTCAAGTGAATTGTTATAATTTAGAATGACACTTATTGTTGTGGGAAAATTTTGAGATTGAATCATAAAAGATTGATGGTTTTGATATGAATGTGTGATGATTTGGGTTTTTTATATTTTTGTTATTAATGTGATTATTTATGTATAGACAGGTTCGTTGGTAAATCTATATGTTGTTATTTATGAAAGGCAATTATTGTATTCATAAATTCATTTGGGGATATTTGGTGGACTTTTTTCTAAAATGACATATGTATTGTCCTTAGAAAATAAAAGTGACATATGTAAATGGCCCAAAAAGTAGGATATGCTGAGTGTCTGATTCCATATAGGCTCCAAAAAGGTAAAAGAAGGGCGCCCAGAAAGTGACAAGTACACAAGCTGAATTGAATAACTGGAGAAATAAACAAAACTAGAGAGTGCTCATAAAAACAGGACATCCCACTTCCACAGTGTAAGTGCATCCCCCATTGTCAATGTGTCAGACTAGATAAGATCTAGCTCCTTCAGTTTTTAAAGGCATCTTCCTAACATTACTATAATCATATATGATACAACTTTGGCATAATTTTAATATAGCAAATTATGAATAGTGGAGAAAAAATAACGAATTTATACAAACGTGATAGAAAGAAAATCACAATATGTCACATAAAATAGTTATAGTACCAGAATTAGTCAATTGTTAGAGTTATCAAGTTTTTCATACACACGATAAATGTGAGGTAACTAGTGAACTTATCTAAACCCTACACTTGTTTCATTAATCCAGTTCTATACTAATTGTTTGACTCCTTTTTATTACTTTAAAAAAAAAGTTTTATGTTCTTTTTTTAATAGGGAATCTTAGTATGTGAGGAGGAATAAAATCGCTTAACTAAGTTGTCCGCCAAATTAACAAGCTTATTAATGAAGCAAGTTTGTCGGATGAGTACATTCGCAATTAATGAGTTGTCCCATATTAAGGGAAAGTGTATATAGATTCTTACCATAACTAAAATAACTCCTCCTGGTGCCAACTTTAGGACCTCATTCAAAATATGTCCCAAATTTAGAGGATAATTAGTTTTACTAAAAAGAAAAATAACAAAACTTAAGTACAGTACCTTAGCTACTGTTCGTTAGGTACCCAATTTAAAATTTAGCCACCTGTCTATTCACTTAACAGAGCAAACGAACGTCTCTTTTTCTGTTTTCTTTTTCTCCTTTCATTTTCTTTCAATGCATCAAAAGGCTCAAAACTTAAAAACCCTTGGAAGTCCAAAACTCTAACGTCCCTCATCTCACACTCTAAGACTTCTAGATTTTGAAGAAATCAATATTTCAAAAGGAGGAAAGGGCTGGCTCTCGTGTGTTTTGCATTGTCAATTGAAAAATTTGTTGAATACCAGTCTCTATTTCTTTCTTTGTTCCTCTCTTTTCTGATCTCTCTCTTGATAACTCTTTTTTTTTTTTTTTCTGATCTAACCCTTAAAACAATCAGAAGGTCGATGTGGCTGGCTTTTGATCTCAAAGATTTGAACTTTGGTTTGCAATTTGAACGGCTGGTTAGGCTCGGTGGGTGCCTGGCTTTGGTGGCTGAAAAAGATACTGATCTTAATTTCATATTGGAGTTGTGATTTCTAAATAATTACTACATGGGTTAAGGATAATTTTTCCCAAAAAAAAAAAAAAAGGAGAGAAAGAAGGAGAATTCTGGGTCATGAACTTTGGTTTTCACACATCTGAATGAGATGGACAAAAAAAAAAAAAAAGGAAAAGGATGTTAACTGTTAACATCCATTTGCTCTGTTAAGTAAATAGACAGGTGGCTAAATTTTAAATAGGGTACCTAACAAACAGTAGCTAAGGTATTGTACTTAAGTTTTGCCCAAAGAAAAATATAGGTGGGTGTGCGCATTCTCCCATGCCTTCAATCAAGTCCCTAAAATTGTAAACCAGTAAAAATACCACCTAATTGAAAATCTTAAACTGTTTTACACACATAAAAAAATAAAAAATAAAACCAAAAAAAAGGTGGTGTGAGTGTGTCAAAATCATCATTGACAATCAATTTTCTCTAATGGCTCAAGGTTTCAATTTTGCTAAACCTGTCTCTAACATGTACAATATATTGTCAACATTAGTCACTTAATCTCCCACAGAGTTGAACACCAAACAATCCCTTGCTTTCTCTCTAACACCAAAATCAAATTAGATTTAAGCTTTTAAAGTAAAACTCAATTCTTAAGAAAATCATAAATTTTCATATCTTTTAGTTGAATTTACACTTGAACTATGAAATTTGATTATTCATATGAAATTAGTCTTAGTTTGATTAGTGTTCCTTAATTAAGTATGTATTTTTTTATAAAAATTAAGTATGTATTTAATTGGCCTTTGCTTGGGTAGGTTGAGGTTATTAAGTAATTTTATTATTAAGTGATCATTTTGTTATCCTATTTTGAAACTACACTTTTTCAAAGTAAAATAGTAGATGAATTTTTTTTTTTTTTTTGGGAAAAAATATCACTATTTGTGCTGCATTGGTCCATACAACCATCTGGTTGAACTTAATAAGAGAACCTAATGTAAAAAACCTAATTTTAACATTTGTTTAACCATTCCAATATGGTGATGATTCACAAATCCTCTCTACCCCAAATTTTGAATGGTATTGGTTTGGGTAAGGCTGTCCAGTGAGTCAGGCGCCACTACCAAACCGACTGGATCCGCCCTACCCGAAGCCCAATGGGCAGGCCTGAATAGTATGGTCAGTCAAATTTAGATCCTTCGTTGTTAAAAACCAAAAATTCGGTTTGGGCGGTGGGTTAAGGAATTTGAAACTTGTAGTAATTGACCCAATCATTCATAAATTTAAAAGGAAAACATTTTGGGTATTACCCATTTTCACGCTTAAAACCTGAAGACTGAGGGTCCGTTTGGTTGAGGGAGTGAAAAAGTAGAATGATGGAAAATTAGTAAGAGGATGGAAAAGTGAAAAGATAGAAAAGATTTGGTTTTCCTTCATGTGTGTTTGGTTGGAGGGGTGGAAAAGTGGGAGGGTGGAAAGCTCTTTTGTTTGGTTAGAGAGAAAAATGGGAGGATAGAAAATGTAGTTTATATAAATTTACTATTACACCCTTGTTACATAATTGGTAAAAAATAGATTTATTTGTACTCATTAAATAATATAAAATTGACCAACAATTATATTTTTCAATGAGAAGTATTACGTTCACAACATTTTTCGCAATACTTTCATAATAAAATTTATGTAAAAAGTTGTTACTAGTTCTAATTTGAACCCATTACTGAAATTATTTTTTTACTCACCAATATTAACTAATAACAATCTATTACTTAAAATTTATTGTGAAAATATTGTTGTAACATTTCTCAAATAGGATCTTTTATTCTTTATATTATTTCTCCTTTTCCCCTTTTCATTTCATCCATTTGTTTTTTTTTTTTTTTTTTTTTTTTTCTATGCTATCTCCTCCACACATGTCCTATCTTTATCCCCACCCCCTTCTTTTTCTTCTTCTCCCTCATTCAAGTCTCAGCACATCCTCTCTCACTCTTTTTTTCTCCAGCTTGCTCTCTCTGTGTTTTTTTTTTTTTTTTTTTTTCATTTCATCCATTCGTTTTTTTTTTCCTACGCTATCTCCTCCACACGTCCTATCTCTATCCCCACCCCCTTCTTTTTCTTCTTCTCCCTCATTCAAGTCTCAAGAACAGCACATCCTTTCTCTCTCTTTTTTTCTCCAGCTCGCTCTCTTTGTTTTTTTTTTTTTTACTTGATTCCAAAACAGTCGTCCCCAACACAGTCCAGATGGGTCATCTTCGTCCCAAAGCAATTGCCCAGCGAGAGTCGTCGCTCATCTTCGTCCCCAACGCAGTCCAGATGGGTCAGATGGCTTCTGTCTTCTCTATTTTGTTTTTTGTTTTTTTATTGTTATGATTTGATTAATTTTAAAATTGTGTTTTTGAGTTTGTATTGTGATAATTTGATTATGCTTGAGTTTAGAGATGTTTGAGAGAAAGATTGCTGTGGTGTTAGCCGTTGTGTTTGTGTTTGTAGCCGTTGTGTTTAAGGGCATTTCTGTAAAAATGCTGGGAGAGCAATTTTCTCTCCACAGTTTTCCTCCCGATTTGGGAGGAAAAAAATTGGTGGGCCCAGGAGGAAAATTTTCTCCCAGGTTTTCCATCCTCTATGTTTTCCTCCGCTTCCCAAACAGTGGAAAACATTGTTTTCCACACCATTTTCCACCCATTGTTTTCCATCCTCCCTATAATCCTTCCAACCAAACATAGTGTGAAGTAGATCCATTTTCTCTCTCTCTCTCTCTCTCTCTCTCTCTCTCTCTCTCTCAAATCCCTAACCCTAGCCTCTGTCTTATTGCCGTCGTCAACAAATTCCCCCTGATACCACCGTCCTAGGTTGAGTTTCGCTTAAACCCCACTCTCTTGATCTGCTTGAAATGGCTTTGATCTTGTGCAATTTGATGGTGGATGTACTAATCTTGTGATGGATGCGGTGATGGTGGGAGGACAGACTGGTAGTGGTGCCGGTTGAGTCTTATTTCTCCTATTTCTCTCTTTTTCTTTCAATCTCAGTTTGGGTTTATGGTGTTTTTTGTGCTATTTGGTTTCAGTCTCAAAAGCCGGATCTCTCTCTCTCTCTCAATCTTAAATATGGGTTTGTGGTGTTTTTTGTGCTATTTGGTTTCAATTTCAGATTTGGGTTTGTGGTATTTTTGGTATTATTTGATTTCTCTAGTTTTGGATTGTGGTTGTGAGCTTTGTTCTTTAGATTTGGGTTTGATTTCATTTATTCTTCAAACCCGAAATCACCCGACGCCTCCGACCTGCTCAACCGATGACCTAAGCTACCAGATTCGACCCGAATATTCGGTCTGTTGCAGGTCCATTTTTTGTACATCCGATCCAATTAGGTCAGTTGCGGGTCAACCCCAAACTCGATTCGACCTGACCCGTGGATAACCCTAGGTTTGGGGTTTATTGGTGGGTGGTACCCAATATGAGAAAGTTTAATACTCTTCGTATGTGTGGGACCAGAGATTATACAAACCTAGGGGAATAAGTAGGTGATCGAAAAGCATAGAAGACAGCTTATGGGGGCACCAAATTAGCACTTGTGATGATGAGTGGGTTAACTTTACCAATTATGAGAAAATAGAAGAAAGGGAAAAATCGAAAAAACCAACATATTTCATATTTGTTTGGGCTAGATAAATTTTGCAGCTTTTTTCCTTTTTATTTCTTCTTAATTTTAAATTCAGTTTCTATAACTTTTTAAAATCTTACCTTTTTTTTAAAGTATTGTTTTACTTTTACACATCTTATTATTTAAATAAAAATACAACAATAACAATAACAGAGCCTTAGTCCTAAATTTTCTAGGGTTGACTATGAATTCTCAGGGTTCGGGCATATGTAGTCTTATCCTCCACTGATAGTAGCAACCCGTATTATGAACAAAAATAGTCTAATAAAAAAAACTATACCCAGTGCATATTTTTATCTCCATTCCTTAAAAACAGGTTGCAATTAATGTGAGGTTGTGGATCCAAAACCCCTTAGTTGCATGTATATACCAACAAAAAAAGAACATATTGTTGCACTTCCAAGAATGTCCGAATGTTTCTGCCACAACCAATTTGAATACAGGAAAAGGGCAAACACTAAAAATACGATACAAGTTTTTTCCTTTGCATAGTATGATGCAATACAATTGAAGGGCTGATTGCTGTTTCCAAACTCACAGTACATGAAATCTGAATAAATCCAACAATTATACTCTAAAAAAGCTTTGCTGCTTCTTAGATGAGCACCGAGGCTCCTACTATACAATCTTTGATCCCTCAAAAGGTTAAAACAAAGAAGAAAGAATCAAGAATCTACCTGCTGCGTTTGTGATTACAGTCGTAGAGCCTCTCTAAATCCGATGCTGAAACTATTTTCTAGACCCTTCTTACCAACACCTACAGGGTCTCCTTTTCGCATCATCGCCACAAACTCATTGTAATCTATTGTTCCATCCTGCAAAATTGATAGAAATAAATGATTATAGGCATCACACATGAAAGGAATGAGCAAATTGCTGAATAGTGAATTTCTTCTCCTTGGCAGGACTCGCACCTAATACCTGATCTAATTCCACCTACCTTTTTACCACTTGGTGTCAAGACTCATGGGCTGGCTGAATGAAACTTACTACTCTACACTATGTGAATGGAAAGAACTATATGCAGTGCCAGTCATGTCAATGTGGTCTGGAACCTAATATTTAGGCTCTTTTGCATCAAATGCAGCCATCAACCATTGCACAGAAATGGCCTTCAGGCAAAAGACTAAATAGTTGCAAAAACTGTATCATCTTATTATTTAGGAAGATCAACAAGAAAAAATCCATATCTCAACCCCCCTCCCTGCTCCAAATGCCTAATCACCATGGTACGATAGTTTTAGCTTTTTAAATTATAATTAATTTTCATCAGAAAAAACCATTAGTCAAATCCAACTTAAAATGAATTTCAAGTTCCCTTGGATGGACATATAGCTTGACCAAAGTGCTACCCTAATCAGGTTTTACTGAGTTGTCAAGGTCTCAGAAGCAAGTAGCGAAGAAGGGTTGGAAGGCCATAAAGATTGTTCTTTCAATCCTTTACCATAGCACCATTGAGAAGATATGATAAAAGAAAATACTCACGTTGTCCTGATCAACTTCTTGGATTAAATCTTCCAGGCGAACATCTTCTATGCCAAACTCCTCACAAGCTCTTTGAATCTCATCAGCAGTAATAAAACCACTTCCATCCTTATCGAAGTAGTAAAAAGCTGCAAATAGATGATCCTCTCTCTCAATTTTTTTCAGATGCAATGTTGCAGCAATGAATTCTCCATAATCAATGGCTCCACTATTATCAATATCAGCCTGCAATTTAGTAAAACATCAGATTTAAAATATAATTCACTAATACAACATTATTCCGTAGTCTTATGGCAGCTAACAAAATTCTCTGAAACATTATAGCCCTTTTAAATATTCTTTCCTATAGCACATTCATGCAATGAGACGAAAGCAGTTTCCCAAGCGAGCTCTCTCAGAAAGCAGTTCTAGTCACTTCATTTTTTTTTTAGATATAATAGAATGCATTGATGTCTTCATATATCAAAATAATTCGGAGAAATAGAAAATATATACCGCTTGAAGTAATAGCATGCATCCCAATCATCCATGTGGCTAATCCCTCTTATAAAAAATAACATAACATTAAGGAGGGATTATTGTTTGATTTTCATTTTCAAAACACTGTCCATCATGTTGTTAGTGATATGAAGAAGAAAACACCTTCCTCCCCCTTACCCCTAGCACGTTGAAAACTCCTTTAGTCCCCAAAAACAAAAAATAAATAGTAGAAGAAAAGAAACGAAATAATGAGAACTTCAGTATCTTGTATTTAACTTTTATTAACTCAATGATAACAACAAGATCCCTTTTGTTGTCAGTGGAGGATCCCTTTCCTGTTTTTGAGCCTTGATTCTAGTTGGTCTTTGTTTCTGTTATATGTGTTATGTTAGCTGAGTTTTTCAGGTTTTGATGGTGTAGGTCGTGTTTTCTGGTGTTCTGCAGCTCAGCTGCTTCTTTGTATCTCTGTTGTTGTGATTAATGATATTTCACATCCTTTAAAAATAAAAAATAAAAAATAAAAATTGGGTCAAGTTTACAATTATTGTATAGGCATGGTTTCTCATATGCCTATACTCATTAACAATTCTTTATGGCTTGAAGCTATAAATTCATAACCTCCTCTCAAAACCTCTACCAGCACAGGCCCTCTAATTAAGACTCCAGACTCCAAATCTATATCATGGAGTGGTTGACTAGCCAAACAATATAAAATTGTTCTGTGTGCAATTGCCCCAACAAACAATTAAATTACAAAAATATTGATTGCTATCCTTTTATAATCTTCTATCCCAATTAATATCTCACTAATATTGCAAATGTTCTAGGAGAGTCAATATCGAATGACTGAACAAGCTCATGAGTCCCTTCGTTGAAAGTAACACACACTTAAAGTTTTAAGTTAGCAGCTTTAAAGATCTGTCAAACTGACATGCTGTTATTAACTTCTACACCTATATAATAAATACTACCATGGAGTAATAGCTAAAATTTTATTTTGTATAAAAGAAAGCGAAAAGTTATATAGGTCTTATTTTTTGTTCAACTGGCTTTCAATTTTCAATAGATTAAAGTTTAAAGTTGGTACTCTCTCTCTCTCTGCCCCCCACCACCTTTCTTTTTCTCTCTCCCTCTATTTTTCTTTTTATACATGTATTAGTCTTCTGCTAAGTGCTAAGTTTTGATATTCAGAAACCTTTTTTTCCCCCAACTAATAACGTGTATAAATTGCGAGAAACTGATTGAAGTGTTTAGCAAAAGACTAGGACCAAAATTCACACTAATACTTACTGCATGCATCAGATCATAAATTTCAGACTCCTTAAGATTAGCTCCTACTCTTTTCAAGCCAGGCTTGAGTTCTTCATAAGTAAATTGACCACTATTGTCCGTGTCTATCGTTTTGAACATTTCTTTTACACCAGCTGTCTCTTCTTCAGATAAGCACTTTGCAATGACCTGCAAAAAAAAAGAAGAAGAGTGAGAAATGGACTAGTCATTCTATCTAATAGAAATCCAAACAATAGTTTCAACCTGAATCTGAGCTTTTCGGTGATTTTATATTCAAATGTAATCAGCCTTCACATCCAGACACTTACTTTAGCCATTTTCTTGAGTTTGTTCATAGCAGAAAACTGCTTCAAAGAACCTTAAAACTGCAGAATCAAGAGGCTTGTCAGGAGCAACTCTATCAATTTGCACCCAGGGATGACCTGACAGGAATTTATACTGTTTATTAGCTAGGAAAAGAAAATCCCGTGTGTGAAATCTAATATAAGTATTATAGGATTTATATACATAAATAATGATGATGATTCAAGACAAACCGCAGAAGCCGAAGACCTGGTCATTCTGAACAAGTCTGAAATTCGAAAAGGGAAAAATAGAAAAATAAGGACAAGATTCTTTGTTGCATATGAAATTTCCATTGACGTTGTGGATAATATGGCAAACCAGGACTGAATGAATTCAATGGCATTTCATGGTTTCAGCAATTTAATGATTCAAAACACAGCCAACAAGACTATAAAACTGCTTCAGTAGTAATTCTCAACAAACCTTTGGAAGACAAATATTCCTTCTTTCATCATTTGGAATATAAAAGCCAACATTACTATTACATTGAAGATACTCTCATATTTACTTCAATCTAATTTATTTATACATGCGTCAGGGCTCATAAAGTCACAAGAAAAACCTGAATGGAAAATATTATAAAATCTTATATGTATTACAATAGAAATAGATTCTACTCAACCCCATTCGCTAATCATGTAATTCCCACATATCGGAATTAACTGATCAAAAACAAAACAAAACAATGGAGGACTCACACAAAACGTCATGCGCAGTTGGCCGCCTACTAGGATCTCAAACAAGCATTTTCCTCACTAAGTCTTTTGCACTTTCGCATATATACTAGGCCAAGGTTCAGAAGTGAAGTCAAGACCACCATGCAGGACCTGTTTGAATACCCCTTGCTCGGATTCTACATAATCATTACATGGATGAAAGAGAAATGGGGAAAAAGAAAAACAATAAGCAAAATTTGGAACATATTTAGACAAATACAGACAAAAAGTAATGAAATTTCAAGAACTAGTAGATTCTAAACTTCTTACCAGCCCAAAAGGGAGGCACTCCACTTAATAGAATGTATAGAATCACTCCAGCACTCCAAACATCTGCTTCTGGACCATAAAGCTTTCCTAGAACTTATTTGCTCCTTCAATTCCATCTAGAGTGACCAATCTTTAACCACAAGCTGATATTTAAAAACTTGATAGTAGGGAAAAAAAAGAAGAAGAAGAAGATAGAACTGTCCAATTTTTTTCGAACTGTTTTATCCCACAGTAAATGAATCTAAAGTATTGTTTCGAAAACCACACTTAACGGTAAAAAATATTTGGGAAAATAAGATATTTTCGTAGAGACAAAACTTAGCTTCAACCTTCAAGTATTATTCCACTCTAGAGACACTCGTGACCCAAAATTTTAAGGTTGGCATCTTTTTCAAATTAGAAGTTAATCATAACTCCAGAGATAAAAAAAAAACAATAATGTTCAAAGCACTCTGAAGATACATTGAATGATTAAATAATGTGTTTCAAATGAAACAGAGACAAACTCACAGATAAGCACTAAAACACAATTTTCTAATAATTTAGGAAACTAGGCAGCTTTACTAAAAAAGATTAGCCCCACAAGACCTGTCATGGTATTATTTTTCAAGCCCCTTTGGTATCTGACATAAAACCATAAAGATTCCGGATAGAATTCAGAAGGGTAACCAAAGTTATTACTAGCATATCCGCGCATTGCGCGTGATAATTTTTTTAAGGTGGTCTCATTAAATATTTTATTAATACTATAATTTTAATTATTAACCATTGACTTTTCATTAGTTTTTAAGTTAATAAAAACCTTAAATATACCTTTTTTTTACCCTTATATACACATACACATATATAGTGAATCTTTATACATACTTTTAAGAAAACTCTATATATTCCACTTTTTTGGATGCATAAAATTATAGACTATTACTCCATAATGATAGTGGCTAATTAATTTTATATATATATTTGTAGTGATCTCATTTGTAACGTTTCTTACCATTATCATATATTTACTAACTAATGATTTGCATAACAAAGACGATAAATGATGAG